>OZ030018.1:11592500-12792500 GCA_964023405.1 Apodemus agrarius
GAGAAAAATGAGGCTGCATCACATCATGTGTTCAAAGAAAGTAGACTAGGAGTTTTCATATACTAATAAAAAAAGTCTAATGTTCAGTCAACTGAAGAGCAACCTCATGCCACATACTGAACTAAATAGGAAGTGTAGAGCAATGAGAACCCAAAGGACCAACCGTCTTCTGATTTGACAGACACACAGATCAGTAGTTATTACTATGTACCAAGGAAAATGAAAATTGGCTAAAGGTCAAAGGAGGAGTTTGACACTTTCTTTGGGTCACTTCACAAAATATTTGACATTGAGTAGGGGATAATAGAATAAGTATGAAAGTAGTAACAATAAAAATAAGTGTAGTAAGGACAAAATATTTAGGGTAATAGTTCAGTATGGCTGTCAGAGAGCATGTAAGGATAGATAGGAGACCAAGCTGGTGAAGACACAAGAGAGAAACATTCAATGCAATTTGTTTCTGTTGCTCGTTCCTTTACCATGTACAAATTACTGGCACATGAGTTTTTTGAATTTGGACCAATGAGAATTAGGTAAACAATGGATGATTTTTTCCCCTGTCTTACTTAGCACCAGTTGTCAATTTGATACAGGCTATGGTCATCTAAGAGCAAAGTCTTGATGAAGGGATTGTCCAGATCAGATTGGCCTGTGGACTTGTCTATGGATGTTATCTTTTTTTTTTTAATTTTTATTTTCTATATTCAATGTTTACATTCCAAAGGCTTTCCCCTTTCCCAGGTCCCCCCCTCCCTATGTCCCATAGGTCCTCTCCCCCCCAACTATTCCCCAATCATTCCCCCTCCCCCCAGAAACTATGGATGTTATCTTGGTGGTTAACCAGATAGTTCTCTGTGGGCAGCCGCAGTCCCTGGGAAGATGTCCCTGAGATGTATAAGGAAGCTAGGTGAGTGTGAGATTGGATGAACCAGCAGAAGTTCTTCTCTATTGTTTCTTTGCCAAGTTCTTGAGTGCCTGCCATACCTTTCCTGACTGAAGAGCTGTGACCCGTGAGGTGTAAGACACATAAACAGCTTTGTATCTTAAGTTGCTCTTGGCCAGAGTATTTTATCACAGCAACAGAAATATAACTAGAAACCCCATCATTAATGTTCTAGTAACAAATGTTTTGATCATGAGATAGCAATTATGCACATAGTCAGCCACTTATCACTGGAAAAAAAAAAGGTGTCTTCTGGGCAAAGATTAGCGTATTTTATACAAAATACTTCATAAGGTTGTAAAGAATCCCCCTGATATTTTTTCCAAGACTTTCTCACCCCTAACTTCATTCTATCCCAAATAGTAAAGTTCACTAAACACAAAACTAAAGTATGTCATTTTTGGAAGGACATGTGAAGATTGTCCATCATTTTTCATAGTTTTATTTGACCAGAGAGAGAGAGTGAGTAGAGTCCCCAGGGCCCAATTCGGAGACATTTGGCCACGGTTCCATTCCTAAAGTGAGCAAGAGAACAAACAGTTCAAGTGTGTACATGACATAGTCCTAGCTTTTGGTATTGGCAAGTTTGCAGAAATGTTTTCAGCAACCATTGCATTATTCTGTTTTTATTTTTTCTAATGTGGCTGATAACAAAATATGGCTACTTTTTCTCCATTTTAATATCGTAAGAATAAAAAGGCCTTTTGTGCAGAGACAGTGCTGTATTATCATGCAAGAAATGTAAATATTCTAGTGTCAGCTGTGCATCAACTTTTTTTATTTGTTTAAAACCTTCATATCTGAAGTAAGAACTAGAAACATATTTTTAGCACACATCGCTTGTGACAGTATATTCATGCATCCATAAGCGTATTCACATGCACTAGCAAGTTCCATGGATTATTAATCAGCTTAACCTCTCAAGTGTGAGTAAAAACAAGAGGGAATTCACAGCTAGAATTTAACATGAATTAGGAGCAGTTCACAAAAAACAGGCAGTGTTGTTCTTCAAACTTCTGTTTTATTTGGACATTTTATGTAACAACTTATCCTCTCAGCCTTTCCTTAGTGCATGTTGACTGCACTGTCTAGAGAATTTTGAAAAGTGTAGATAACATCTGGTCCTCTTAGTGAGGCTTCAATAATAATTACTTTTCAGGCTTGATTATGGAAGAGACTAGAAATGTTCTAGAATCTTTACAGAATGAAGTAATATATTTATTTTAAAAAAATAGAAAAAACTAGAAACAAGAATTTCTGAAGAAAATATCTGATTGCAGTAACTTCTTAGGAAAAGGTTTTATATAACCAATTAAAGTATCATTGCATAACATACAAATGAAATTTAGAATAGCAGAGTATTAATTTCCTTTATGTACAATTTTATTTAACAATATTCTTTTATTCTAACAGTACTTAGCATTACAAAACCCCAAATATATATTAGGTGAATATTTTGAGTACAGTCCATGGATTGTATTATTTTTCAATGTAAAATTCTAATAATCAGATCTTCTTTCCCAATTATAACTCTTATGAAATATATAAGCTAATGAAACCATATACAACTTAGCTAACACAAGTTGACTTGAAGAAATACCATTGATAGAATTATATATATATATGAAAATTAATACATTTCCACTTAAAATTCTTTAAAATTCTTTTGACATCATGGACATTAAGCAATGCCAAATTAAAAGTTGAACCTATTTCAATGTCTCTAATGGTGCTGTGCTATAATAGTGTACATGTAGCTTCAAAGCCTTTAATAGAATTCGAGTAACAGGGCAGCAGAGATTGATAAATGACAGACGATGAAGACTGGCTTTCTACTGGGGTCATTTAAATGGTTACAGTCTCAGATCTATTCATCTGTTGCCACTGTAGGACTTAATTCAGTCTTGTAGATAACTGCAACAGGGGGCTTGGGAAGAGATCAAGCTTGAGGGAAGGAATGGGGGAACATGTGAAGGATGATACCTCTCCTTTCCACCTGTCTGACTTGTGGTTTCATCTGCTGTGATAAAACACCATCACCAAAAACAAAAGGGAGAGAAGGGTGGCTGTCCTCCTAAACCATCAGCTAAGGAAAGCAAGGCAGAAACTCAAGGCAGGTACCTGGAGGTAAGAGCTGAAAAATGGTGATCATTTTTACATCCTTCTGTTTCAACTTTTGTATGCCATATGTTTCTCTTTTGGTTTTTTATTTGAGATAAGTTAAATATATTTATATTTCAGTACTTATGAGAAGGAATAAACTGTAAAGGTATGAAATCTAAGAAAAGGATTATAATCAAAATTGTTTTTTTCTTTTTTTTAATTTTTATTTTCTATATTCAATGTTTACATTCCAAAGGCTTTCCCCTTTCCCAGTTCCCCCCCACCATACATCCCATAATTCCTCTCCCCTCAACTATTCCCTAATTATTCCCTCCCCCCTCACGATTTCTCTGTTCTGGGTCTACAAAACTAGATCCAATCTTTAGAGGCCCAGGGTCCTCTCCTTTCTTCTTCTTGGGAATCATTTGACTTGCTAATTGTGCCTTGAGTATTTAGGGCTTCTGGGCTCATTAATATCCACTTATCAGTGATTGCATTTCATGCGTATTCTTTTGTGATTGGGTTAACTCACTTAGGATGATATTTTCCAGATCTAACCATTTACCTACAAATTGCATGAATTCATTATTTTTAATTGCTAAGTAGTATTCCATTGTATAAATATACCACATTTTCTGTATCCATTCCTCCTTTGAGGGATATCTGGGCTCCTTCCAATTTCTGGCTATTATAAACAAGGCTGCTATAAACATAGTGGAGCATGTGTCTTTATTGTATGCAGGGGAATCCTCTGGGTATATGCCCAGGAGTGGTATGCCAGGGTCCTCTGGAAGTGACATGCCCAATTTTCTGAGGAACTGCCACACTGATTTCCAGAGCGGTTTTACCATTTTGCAATCCCACCAACAGTGGGGGAGTGTTCCTCTTTCTCCACATCCTCGCCAGCACTTGTTGTCTCTTGAGTTTTTAATCTTAGCCATTCTGACTGGTATGAGGTGGAATCTCAGGGTTGTTTTGATTTGCATTTCCCTGGTGGCTAATGATGTTGAACATCTCTTAAGGTGTTTCTCAGCCATCCGAATTTCTTCTGGTGAAAATTCTGTACCCCATTTTTTGATAGGGTTATTTGGTTCTTTGCTGTCTAACTTCTTGAGTTCCTTGTATATATTGGATATTAGCCCTCTATCGGATGTGGGGTTGGTGAAGATCTTTTCCCACTTTGTTGGTTGCCGTTTTGTCCTTCTGACAGTGTCTTTTGCCTTACAGAAACTGTAATTTTATGAGGTCCCATTTGTCAATTCTTGATCTTAGAACATAAGCTATTGGTGTTCTGTTCAGGAACTTTCCCCCTGTGCCCATGTCCTCCAGGGTCTTCCCAAGTTCCTTTTCTAATAGTTTCAGTGTGTCTGGTTTTATGTGGAGGTCCTTGATCCACTTGGAGTTGATCTTAGTAAAAGGAGATAAGAGTGGGTCAATTTGCATTCTTCTGCATGTTGACCTCCAGTTCAACCAGCACCATTTGTTGAAAAGGCTATCTTTTTTCCACTGAATGGTTGTGGCTCCTTTATCAAAGATCAAGTGACCATAAGGCTGTGGGTTCATTTCTGGGTCTTCAATCCTATTCCATTGATCTACTTGCCTGTTGCTGTACCAATACCATGCAGTTTTTAACACGATTGCTCTGTAGTACTGCTTGAGATCAGGGATATTAATTCCCCCAGAAGTCCTTTTATTGTTGAGAATAGTTTTAGCTATCCTGGGTTTTTTGTTGCTCCAGATGAATTTGAGAATTGCTCTTTCTAGATCTATGAAGAATTGATTTGGGATTTTGATGGGGATCGCATTGAATCTGTAGATTGCTTTTGGCAAGATGGCCATTTTTACTATATTGATCCTGCCAATCCAGGAGCAAGAAATATTTTTCCATCTTCTGAGGTCTTCTTCGATTTCTTTCTTCAAGGACTTGAAGTTCCTGTCATACAGATCTTTCGCTTGTTTGGTTAGAGTTACACCAAGGTACTTTATGTTGTTTGTGGCTATTGTGAAGGGTGTTATTTCCCTAACTTCTTTCTCAGCCTGCTTGTCCTTTGAGTACAAGAAGGCTACTGATTTGCTTGAGTTAATTTTATAACCAGCCACTTTGCTGAAGTTGTTTATTAGCTGTAGAAGTTCTCTGGTGGAGTTTTTTGGGTCGCTTAAGTAAACTATCATATCGTCTGCAAACAATGATAGTTTGACTTCTTCCTTTCCAATTTGTATCCCTTTGACCTCTTTTTGTTGTCTAATTGCTCTGCTAGGACTTTGAGTACTATATTTAACCGGTATGAAGAGAGTGGGCAGCCTTGTCTATTCCCAGATTTCAGTCGGATGTTTTGACTTTCTCCCCATTTTGTTTGATGTTGGCTACTTGTTTGCTGTATATTGCTTTTAATAGATTTAGGTATTGGTCTTGAATTCCAGATCTTACCAAGACTTTTATCATGAAGGGTTGTTGGACTTTGTCAAATGCTTTTTCAGCATCTAATGAGATGACCATGTGTTTTTTTTCTTTGAGTTTGTTTTTGTAGGGGATTACGTTGATGGATTTCCTTATATTGAATCATCCCTTCATCCTTGGGATGAAGCCTACTTGATCATTATGGATGATCATTTTGATATGTTCTTGGATTCCGTATGCAATAATTTTATTGACTATTTTTGCATTGATATTCATGAGGGAAATTGGTCTGAGGCTCTCCATCTTTGTAGGGTCTTTGTGTGGTTCAGGTATCAGAGTAATTGTGGCTTCATAGAATGAATTGGGTAGGGTTACTTCTGTTTCTATTTTGTGGAAATAGTCTCTATAGTTTGGAGAGTATTGGTATTAGGTCTTTTTTGAAGGTCTGATAGAACTCTGCACTAAACCCATTTGGTCCTGGGCTTTTATTGGTTGGCAGACTCTTAATGACTGCTTCAATTTCATGTGGGGTTATGGGGCTGTTTAGATCGTTTATCTGATCCTGATTTAACTTTGGTACCTGCTATCTGTCTAGAAAATTGTTAATTTTATCCAGATTTTCCAGTTTTGTTGAATATAGGCTTTTGTAGTAGGATCTAATGATTTTTTTGGATTTCCTCAGTTTCTGTTGTTATGTCTCCCTTTAAATTTCTGATTTTGTTAACTTGAATACTGTCTCTGTGCCCCCTGGTTAGTCTGGCTAAGGGTTTATCTATCTTTTGGTTTTCTCAAAGAACCAGCTCCTGGTTTGGTTGATTCTATGTATAGTTCTTTCTGTGTCTATTTTGGTTGATTTCAGCCTTGAATTTGATTATTTCCTGCTGTCTACTCTTGGGTGTATTTGCTTCTTTTTGTTCTACTGCTTTCAGATGTGTTGTCAAGCTGCTAGTGTATGCTTCCCCCAGTTCCTTTTTGTAGGCACTCAGAGCTACAAGTTTTCCTCTCAGGACTGCTTTCATTGTGTCTCATAGGTTTGGATATGTTGTGGCTTCATTTTAATCAAATTCTAAAATGTCTATAATTTTCTTCTTTATTTCTTCCTTGGCCAAGTTATCATTGAGTAGAGTGTTGTTCAGCTTCCACGAATATGTGGGCTTTTTATTGTTTTGGATGTTATTGAAGATCAGCCCTAATTCATGGCGATGATCTGATAGGATGCATGGAATTATTTTAATCTTCTTGTATCTGATGAAGCCTGTTTTGTGACTGATTATATGGTCAATTTTAGAGAAGGTATCATGCGGTGCTGAGAAGAAGGTATATTATTTTGTTTTAGGATAAAATGTTCTATAGATATCTGTTAAATCTATTTGGTTTATAGTTTCTGTTAGTTTCACTCTTTTTATTAAATTTTTATTTTCTATATTCTTTGTTTACATTCCAAAGGCTTTCCCATTTCCCAGTTTCCCCCCACCATACATCCCATAATTCCTTTCCCCCCCCCAGCTATTCCCCAATCATCTCCCCCTCACACACACGATTTCTCTGTTCTGGGTCTACAAAACTGGATCCAATCTTTTCAGGCCCAGGTAGTTTCACTCTTTTTCTGTTTAGTTTCTGTTTCCATGATCTGTCCTTTGATGAGAGTGTGGTGTTGAAGTCTCCCACTATTATTGTGTGAGGTATAATGTGTGCTTTGAGCTTCAGTAAAAGTTCTTTTATGAATGTGGGTGCCCTTGCATTTCGAGCATACATATTCAGGATTGAGAGTTGTTCTTGGGGTATTTTTTCTTTGATGAGTATGAAGTGTCCTTCCTTAACTTGTTTGACAACTTTAGGTTGAAAGTTGATTTTACTTGATATTAGGATGGCTACTCCAGCTTGTTTCTTGGGACCATTTGCTTGCAAAATTGTTTTCCAGCCTTTTACTTTAAGGTAGTGTTTATCTTTGTCACTGAGGTAAGTTGCTTATATGCAACAAAATGTTGGGTCCTGTTTATGTATCCATTCTGTTAGCCTTTTTATTGGGGGAATTGAGTCCATTGATATTAAGAGATATTAAGGAAAAGTGATTGTTGCTATGCCATATGTTTCTAAGAATTTATATATTGCTTCTAGATTTTCTAGGATTGGAGGGTTTGGGGTTGTTTCAAATTTTCAAACAACCCTCCTGATTTCACTGGAATCTCTTGTAAAGGCTCCTTTTCATTTAGATTTTTATTAATCTGTGTCATTTCTCATCTTGGGTGTTATCTTAGTGTCTCTTCTGTTACTGTGATTGAATATCATGATGAAGAGCTTATTTTTGATTAAGAGTCCAGAGGGTTAGTATCTCTAATGGAGCAGAAACAATGAACATTGTTGGTAAGCATGGCTCTTAAGGTTGATCTCCAAGGACATACTTCCTACAGCAGTGCTACCCCACCTAAAGCCCCCTAAGCAGTACCCTCTGCTGCTGTGGACGGAGTATTCACATTCCTGATACCATGGGGGCCTTCCTCATTCATACCACATTTTACAGGCCTGGATCTCATAGTTTTCTGGCCATATGATGATTAAGAAAACCACTTAGTCCAAACACTAGTCTTCATAACCTTACATATTTAAAACTCCAAAGTTCAAAGTCTATTTTGAGACTCATGGAACTCTCTTAACTGAAAGATTCTTTAAAATACAAAAGTAAATTACATTCTTCCAACATATAATGGCACAGAATACACACACACACACACACACACACACACACACACGCACATGCGCACACACAAGTGTGTATGATAGTACATATATGGTAGTATATACTATTTTATATTCTTTCTATCAATCTATCTATCTATCTATCTATCTATCTATCTATCTATCTATCTATCCATCTTGTCCTCATTCCTAAAGGAAGAAATACAGCTTTTGGTTTCAGAAGCCAGAACAAGAGCCTGAGGTTCATACTTTATTTACATACCAAAACAGACCTGACCTCCAGGTTCTCCCAGCATTCCCCAGTTGGCATAACCTGCTCCCAATCCTGAAATTTCCAGTCCAGAGGCAGTGGTGAGCTTCCCACAGGGGCTTTGCCTGATATATAATCCAGACATGTTTACCTCCTCCTCTTTGTTTCTTCTTCTCTCTCTGAGTGTGCTGCATGAATGATCTTTCTTTCTGCCCTCACCTCCTGGTGACTTTCCTGGCCTCACCCTTGGGGCCATTGAACTCATCTGCATCGGAACAGCTTCTCACTACAGCTGCATTTAATGTACTCTTACCGGGCTTGAATTGGCTCATTTCATCAATGGAGCATAATGAGGAAATACTGAACCAAATCAAGCCTAAGACCCCAGAAGTGAAAACACCAAATCTTGTCAAAGCGCAGAGATGGTGTTCACTTTCCTGCTTTGTCGCCTGTAACACTGTAACATGTCTCTCTCGGCCGGGGGCTGGTTCCATTCCCTGCATCCTGTTCTCCTTGGCTTATAGCCCATGGTTCTGGCATTGCCTATATCTTGGCACCTTTACTGCACCCTAGGCTTCACATTCACGGCTTCATGCAATGGTGTTTGTAGTACTCTGAAGCAACAGTGGAGGATTTTAAAACCCTTGTATTGATATCTTTCATGTCAATGAGGCTGTCGTAATTTAAATAGGACTCCCAAATTTGACTGCCAGCTATGGGTAGACCCTAACCACCTTAAATCACATTAGTGGCAGCTTTCTTGCAGGGGTCCCTGCAAGGGACACAACCAGCAGAGCAAATGATCCCGGTGAGGTTAAGAAAGGAAGCTTGGTTTTATGTGGAGGTCCTTGATCTACTTGGAGTTGATCTTAGTACAAGGAGATAAGAGTGGGTCAATTCGCATTCTTCTGCATGTTGAACTCCAGTTGAACCAGCACCATTTGTTGAACAGGCTATCTTTTTTCCACTGGATGGTTGTGGCTCCTTTATCAAAGATCAAGTGACCATAAGTCTGTGGGTTCATTTCTGGGTCTTCAGTCCTATTCCATTGATCTACTTGGGAAGACCCTGGAGGACATGGGCACAGGGGGAAAGTTCCTGAACAGAACACCAATAGCTTATGCTCTAAGATCAAGAATTGACAAATGGGACCTCATAAAATTACAAAGTTTCTATAAGGCAAAGGACACTGTCAGAAGGACAAAATGGCAACCAACAAAGTGGGAAAAGATCTTCACCAACCCCACATCCGACAGAGGGCTAATATCCAATATATACAAAGAACTCAAGAAGTTAGACTCCAAAGAACCAAATAACCCTATCAAAAAATGGGGTACAGAGCTAAACAAAGAATTTTCACCAGAAGAAATTCGAATGGCCATGAAACACCTTAAGAGATGTTCAACATCATTAGTCATCAGGGAAATGCAAATCAAAACAACCCTGAGATTCCACCTCACACCAGTCAGAATGGCTAAGATTAAAAACTCAAGAGACAACAAGTGCTGGCGAGGATGTGGAGAAAGAGGAACACTCCTCAACTGTTGGTGGGATTGCAAAATGGTAAAACCGCTCTGGAAATCAGTGTGGCAGTTCCTCAGAAAATTGGGCATGTCACTTCCAGAGGACCCTGGCATACCACTCCTGGGCATATACCCAGAGGATTCCCCTGCATACAATAAAGACACATGCTCCACTATGTTTATAGCAGCCTTGTTTATAATAGCCAGAAATTAGAAGGAGCCCAGATATCCCTCAAAGGAGGAATGGATACAGAAAATATGGTATATTTATACAATGAAATACTACTCAGCAATTAAAAATAATGAATTCATGCAATTTGTAGGTAAATGGTTAGATCTGGAAAATATCATCCTAAGTGAGTTAACCCAAGCACAAAAGAATACACATGAAATGCAATAACTGATAAGTGGATATTAATGAGCCCAGAAGCCCTAAATACTCAAGGCACAATTAGCAAGTCAAATGATTCCCAAGAAGAAGAAAGGAGAGGACCCTGGGCCTGAAAAGATTGGATCCAGTTTTGTAGACCCAGAACAGAGAAATCCTGTGGGGGGGAATGATTGGGGAATAGCTGGGGGGGGGAGGACTTATGGGACATATGGTGGAGGGGAACTGGGAAAGGGGAAAGCCTTTGGAATGTAAACAAAGAATATAGAAAATAAAAATTAAAAAAAAAAGAAAGGAAGCTTGGGTCACTATGACTTCAGCCCATGCTGGGTTAAAAATGTCTGGAGTCTGGCCAACTGGTTTCTTTTTCTTCACATTTGAACAGAGTTTAAAACTTTAGAGAAAGTCTTCCACTTGAAAATTATCACAATGGACTTTAGGTATGGCTACAGTGCAGCTCCTTTGCAATGTACATCTCTTTAGCAAAGCAACTGTGACATTTACCATAAGAGTTGAGTTTTTATTAACAGAGAAATAATGTTCTGGAAGGAGCCTAATGAGAAAGAATTTCTAATAAGCATAAAGATGGGTTCTGTGGCGTGAGAATGCAAACTTTATGGCACCTGTTTTATAATAATGGGTTCCATTAACTGAATGACAAAGCTCAAGATTAGGGCCTAAACAACATTCAGGAAGTCGGAGGGATGCGGGAGAAGGCTGGCTCCATAGAATAGCAAAAGATCTCCAGGTTGTTAGACAACATCCACCCCAGCCTTCTGGGTATATAGGTCGCATTTCCTTTCCTAGAAGGAAAAAAACCTCTGTGTTTAATTATTCTGCTTTCTCTAGTGCTTTCTGTAAGCTGTGCTCTACACACTTTCTGATAGAGTTACTGTCTAAGAGAAGAACATGTCTTTGGCTTTCTTTTATAACATAGGAGTTTAGCTCAGTGAGTCTTTGACTGAAGGTACCTTTCACTTTTATTACAATGAAGCAGAGGATGGTTCTCCTTAATGGCAATAATATTTTTATCTCTTTCAGAAAGATTTGACTGCAGCTTTATGGTTTTTTTTAATTCAGTAATTTTTGTTGTTTAAAATGTACATTTTTAAAATTTCTTTCTGTTACACTTGCCATTTTTCAATGTAGACCTGCACACAAGTCTTTAATAATAGCCTTCTCACAGACTCAGTATTATGTTGCCTTAAAAGTTAATATCAATACAAATGAGTTTGTGGTTTCTGGGCTTTCTGTTGGTTTTGTAAGGGTCCATAATTCACCAAAGAGTGATACCCCGACTCAAATAGTTTGCAAAACCAGAGCGTTTTATTCTGCAGAAGTCGAGTGTCCTGGGGTCTACTATCTTCCAAGATGGAGATGCTGAAATAAGCTCATAGGCTCAACTGAAGCACAGTAAGTGGAATTCGGGAAGGAATAGGTGCCCTCTATCTTCACCTGTTGGCTCCATCTCTAAGGACATTCCAGAACCATTGCTAGGGTGTGGAGTTCTGGAAACTGTTGCTGGGGATCTCTTGCCCTGCCTAGACTCAAGCATATGTCAGGCATTCTACGGTGTCTTGTGTTCTAGGAAGGTCTTCTTCCTGCATAATGCTGAGAACTGAGCAGGTGCACTACTGCCTTTGTCCTTGGAGGGTACCTCTCTCACCACTCTGCCTTAAAGGCACTCCATCAGTACTATAATGTATTTTTAATTACCTTTAGTTGACTCTGTCCCCTGTGCTCCATTTTCTGACCCACAACTCTGCCTGCTTTCCCAGGACTGCCAGCATCAGAGACAACCAGGTAAGACTCCACTCTCTAATCCCCTGGCTGCTGAGTCCCCCTAAAGCATACCAAACAGCTGTAAACTGCACCCCTGTCACCCATTTTTCCAGCCTACAACTCTGCATGCTTTCCTGGGAGCCTGTTAGCACCAAGAACACCAGGTAATACACCTTCACCAAGGCCTTGCCTGCAAAGTCCTATTAAAACACACCCAAAAGCCTTCAATGGCACCCTGCTCCTTAGACTTCATTTTCTAGCCCACAACATAGCCTGTCTTCCAGGAGGTCACACTGTGGTAACAGGGACCGTAGGCAATTCTGGTACTAGAGCCCCAAGAGGCAAGGTTAGCACCCCAAACACCAGAGGCTGTACAGCACACACACACACACACACACACACACACACACAAACACACTACTAGAGGTCTTGCTAGTTACCAGAAATCTAGGTCACTCTCAGAAGACAGAGTAAATGGAAACCATGTCTGGGTAGGAGGAATCAGAAAAAAAAAATCCATTTAACAAAGAAACCCGTAAATCGTAAATCAGCATCTCAACCTATAATAACTGTAAAACCCATATGGCTTAAGGCCAGCATAAGACACAATCAATAGTCAGAGAAAAATGGCTCCATCAGAGCCCAGCCATCCTACTAGATTAAGCCCTGGATATCCTAACAGCTGAAGCACACAAAATGACCTTCAACCTAAATCTTCAAGAGGCCTTTAAAGAGTAATGTATAGATTTCTTAAAGAAGCACAGGAGGAGTATAACCAAACAGGGGAATGAAATAAATAAAACTGTTCAAGACCTGAAAATGGAAATAGAAGCAAAAAACAATACATTAATGAGGGAATCCTGGAGATGAAAAACCTAAGAAAGAGAATAGAAACTCCAGACACAGCATCACCAAGAGATTACAAGAGATGGAAGAGGGAATCTCAGGAGTGAATGATACAATAGAAGAAATTCCTGTCTCTTAGAAGAGACACAATTGACACAAATAGAAGAATCTCTCTGTTGCATTTTCTTTCTGCCTTTTCTAGAATCAGCCTCACTCCCCAAGTTGTGGTTTCCCAGTTGTGGTTTCCCAGTTGACTGTAATGGCTCGCTTTGGCAGAATGGTGTTCAGCATGAGGCTCAACTTTGGGAGCAGGGAGGCGGGAGAGTGTAGTGAAGGACAATGTTGAAAAAGTGAGCTCTCAGAAAGCAAAAAGGGAGCTTGTACAAAGGAAGCACTTGGTGCAGTATTTCTCAGGAGTAAACGACTTAAGAAAACATAGATAAGGGAGCTCAGAAAGAGTAAAGAAGATTGAAAAAGGTAAGAGAACTAGTAAAGGGGCTGGAGAGATGACTCAGTGGTTAAGAGCACTGACTGCTCTTCCAGAGGTCCTGAGTTCAATTCCCAGCAACCACATGGTGGCTCACAACCATCTGTAATGAGATCTGATGCCCTCTTCTGGTGTGTCTGAGGACAGCTACAGTGTACTCATATACATAAAATAAATTATTCTTTAAAAAAAAAAGAGAACTAGTAAAATGTAAAAGTGAGTGTGTGTGGTGTGGTGTGGTTTGTGTGTGTGTGTGTGTGTGTGTGTGTGTGTGTGTGTGAGAGAGAGAGAGAGAGAGAGAGAGAGAGAGAGAGAGAGAGAAAGAAAGAAAGAAATGGAAATGTCCTTATACTTTTTGTGCAAATGCTTAACATGGTTTAGTGAAGTAAGGCAACAGCAACTACATAATGTTTTAGATTTTGTAGAAAAAGTTTGTGCTTGGTTTCCTGAGGGAGGTCCAATATATTTAGTAACTTAGAAGAAAGTTGGAGAAAGACCTCTAAATTATTTTTGAAGTGCATGTTACTACCTAAAGTGCCCATAGATACTTTTACTCTTTCGACCCTGACTAGGGCTGGGAGAGAGAAGTGGGTTTCAGAGACTCAGTCCTGCCCTCTGTTCTGGGGACACTTCAGCTGAGGCAGAAATGCTGTGTTCTGTCATAGGTGAGTCACAAGCTCAAGATTTCATTGTCTTCTGAACATAAAGATGCTTCTCATCATGCAAAAAACAAAAACAAAAACAAAAACACTGTCTGTTTCATCTTTGTATCTAGTTCTCTGGATTAAGGAATAAATTTTCTGTGCCTTTTAACCCAAACCTATAGCTTTTACTATGTCTCAAAGGCTTAAGTCTACTCCTGTTATCTAACCGACACCTGTTAACTATATTTCTAAAATATGGATTTCAATACAATGGTAAATACCAATGTACATCTTTTGTAAACTGAAGTTAACATAAACTTCAGGTAATCAAGAGTCCTAAGACTTAGATCCACCTCTCATAGATCAAATGGACTCCAGATAAGTATAACTGTCTGTTGTGATCCAATCCAGCAGGTGGCCCCAAGTATAAATTATATAAACTAACATATATCATACAAGTTAGAATTTTTATTAATTGAAACATGTATACAATTACATGCATGTTCACATATGCATGTGTATAAATAATTCACATAAATATATTTTATACATTAAATATAAATGATATAATTTAAATATAAAATATATATTGAATATGATTTAAACACATTAATGTTATATACAATAAGCAGAAATCATATGATTAAATATTAATTTTATACTTTAAATGAAAATTATATAATTGAATATTAATTATATATGTTAAAATATTAATTAAATGTGAGTTAAATCTATAAAACCTAAGTTATATATTTTATGAATATAAGTTATATACATTGAAAATGATTATGTTAACTTACATTATACAGTAAATATAAATCATATGAATTAAATCTATAACATGTGAGTTACAATCTATAGAATATACATAATTTTGCATGTCCCTAAGGACAGGGAATAATGAAATGAGCCCATGGAGCTCTAAAATATCAGTTACAAAAATAAACAAAGGGGAGTTGTATATTCCTTCATCACACAATTTTATTTTGAATATCTTGACCTTGGATCCCAAGGGATGTTCTGCTGCTACATGTCTATGGTACCCTACAACTAAGATTATTTATGCCCAGGTGAAATGGAAGGATCCATTTACTGGCATATGGCATAGTCCTGATCTATCTTAATATGGGGAAGAGGGCACATTTTTTTTCCTCAGGATGCTGAAAGTGCCAGGTAGCTGCCAGAGTAACTGGTGAGATGTGCCAATGCTGGTCCAAAGAATGATGCTGACAGTGAGGCCTGACACTGGTGACTGAGAAACTGTATTGAACTTAGGTTCCTGACCCACCTTTGCTCCATCCGTCTGAATGGTCAAGGCCAGAAATAATTGTGACCTCTGTAATACTCAGCTGTTTGGATTCCCTTGGTCTGAGAGTAAAAAGTATTCCAAATTGGTGAACTACACTGAATGGGTCAGGGACTACCAATTTGTTTTACTAGAAATAGTACCAATGCTGGCTGTGTTTCTGTGTACCCTCAGACTTGGAAGAAGACTGTGGTACAAAGCATGATGAAGGGAATACCTATATATCAGACTGGACAAGCTGCCTTGTCTCAGACTTTTAGACCTTGCAGGACAGAAACCATGGGGACTGAAGAATCTGCATTTAAAAAATTATTCAAATGGCAATTTGTTATAATCCCTCCTCTTTCCTTTAATGTGACTAATTCCAATTCAATCATGGACTAGTCTGGAAATCAATCCAGTATTGGATTAAAGGAAATGCCAGTGGGGGCATTTGGAAGGCTGCTTCTGGATATTTTCAGAGACATATTTGGAAATTGGCACCTGCTTTGTATGATGTTATGTGTGTTGTGGATAAAAATGAACAGGTTCTGAGGTTAACATCCTGTAAATGTAACATTCTATGTTACCCCACCTAATCTTCTACTAATTGGGAGGGTTACCTTTGTTATTAGCTTTGATAATGAGTTCAATGTTTCTCATTTTCATTTTCTTTTGTCCAATTGTGTTTCTATACTGTATGATAGTCAATCAATAATGGTAGTACACTAACAAACTTTTATTATGATTCCTGGAAATTTATCTGAATCCTGGTATTCAGCAAAAGGCTTACAAATTGGAAGAATTAGATCACACTCTGACAAGGAGCAAATGTATTGTTGGATTGATTATTGCTGTTGCTCTCATAACTTTTTTTAAATTTCTACATTCTTTGTTTACATTCCAAATGATTTCCCCTTTCCCTGTTCCCCCTTCACTATAAGTCCCATAAGCTCTACCCCAACCCCTGCCCATTCCCCAATCAACCCCCTCCTACTTGTCTGTCCTGGTAATCTCCTACATTGCTGCATCAAGCATTTCCAGGACCATGGCCCTCTCCTTCCTTCTTCTTGGGAATCATTTGATACATTAATTGTGTCTTGGGTATTCAGAGCTTCTGGGCTAATTAATATCCACGTATCAGTGACTGCATTCCATGTGTGTTTTTTTGTGAATGCGATACCTCACTTAGGATGCTATTTTCCAGTTCCAACCATTTGCCTAAGAATTCCATGAATTCATTGTTTTTAATTGCTGAGTAGTATTTCATTGTGTAAATATACCACATTTTAAATTGTGTGTAAATACTATATTGTGTAAATATACCTCCATTGAGGGACAACTGGGTTCTTTCCAGCTTCTGGCTATTATAAATAAGGCTGCTATGAACATAGTGGAGCATATGTCCTTATTGCATTCCAGAGAATCCTCTGGGTATATGCCCAGGAGTGGTATAGCAGGGTCCTCCGGAAGTATCATGCCCAGTTTTCTGAGGAACCGCCAGACTGATTTCCAGAGTGGTTGTACCAGCTTGCAATCCCACCAGCAGTGGAGGAGTGTTCCTCTTTCTCCACATCCTCACCAACACCTGCTTCACCTGAAGAATTTTGAATGGCTGAGAAGCACCTTAAGAAATGTTCAGCATCATTAGTCATTAGGGATACACAAATCAAAACAACCGTGAGATTTCACCTCATACCAGTCAGAATGGCTAAGATTAAAAACTCAGTGCAACTACTTCTACTTTACCTTAAACACAAGACATTCAAACAGCTAGTTTCATTAATCATCTTGCAGAATGTGTAATTAATGTCCAGAGAATACAAGAAGATTTATATAAGAAGCTAGAACAAAAATTGACACATTATATGATATAGTGAACATCACTGGAGATGAGGTACAAGGAATGAAAGAGCCTTTTGGAATGCCATGCTCAATATCTCTAGACTCGTATGAGTCCAAAAGTGCATAATCAGGGTTATGCATTGCTGGACCAGAGTAAAAAGGCAACTTTAGGATATTTGGCAAAATACTATACTCCTTTAGATTTATTAGTCCTGCATCATAAGGAGGTTGTAAGTTTAAGAAATACAAAGCCTTGCTTTTTGACACAGATTGCATTGCAAATGATCTTCTGAAAAAATTATAGGTAGTTTTTCTTTTATGGTCCTCATTTACGTCTCTCATTGGGCACAGTAGGACTTGGCTTTATCATCTGTTTTATGGCATGTCTATTACATGCATTTTGAGAGAAATTATCAGAGCTTTTACAGATGTCAAAGCAGAGTTATATAAGCTCAAGCTCTGAAGTCTTCCCTAGCAGAAGTTGGTAGTCAATGACAGGTAAGATCAACTTGAAAACCTTCCCAACCTAAGACAGGCCACAAGTACAAGATTATTTGCATACCAATGATGGGTAAGTGCTATGGTTTCAAATGTCATGCTAAGACAGCACAAATTTCTGCTCCATGACTGATAAAATGTCTCTTATAGATAAGAAAGATGGGTAAGATTCTCTTAGAGGTGGATCAACCTAAGACAGAACATGAATGCTACATATTGATGATGTGTAGGGTACAGTCCATACTTCTAAGTCAGGCACAGTCTTTCTGTGGCAATAGCTGTGACAGCTTTGTCTTGGATAGATAACATAAAAGGGAGACCTGTGGAGAACACTTCCTGAGTATCTGTGACTGACTTCTTGCTTGTGGCTAATCATGAATGAGTCTGCTTGCATCTGTCTCTGTTATTTTTATTATATATTTTCTTTATTTACATTTCAAATGTTATTCTCTTTCCTGGTTTCCCCTCTGAAAAACCTCCTATCCCTTCCACACTCCCTGTGCTCACCAACCCACTTCCTCCCTCTTCCCGGTCCTGGCATTCTGCTACACTGGGGACTTCACAGGACTAAAGGCCTCATCTTCCATTCATGTTTGCCAAGGCCATCCTCTGCTACATATGTGACTGGAGCCATGGGTTCCTTTGTATGTACCCTTTGGTTGGTGGTTTAGTTCCTGGGAGCTCTGGGGGTACTAGCTGGTTCATATTGTTGTTTTTCCTATGGGGCTGCAAACCCCTTCAGCTCCTTTAGTTCTTTCTCTACCTCCTCGATTGGGGACCTTGTGCTCAGTGCAATGGTTAGCTGAGAGCATCCCCCTTTGTATGTGTCAGGCACTGGCAGAGCCTCTCAGAAAACAGCTATATCAGTCTCCTGTTAGCAAATGTTTGTTGACATCCACAATAGTGTCTGTGTTTGCGAACCATATATGGGATGGATTCCCAGGTGGAGCAGTCTCTGATGGCCTTTCGTTCAGTTTCTGCTCCACAGTTTGTCTCTGTATGACCTCCCATGGGTATTTAGTTCCCCCCTTCTAAGAAGGACCAAAGTCTCCACACTTTGGTCTTCCTTCTTCTTGAGCTTCATGTGGTCTGTGAATTGTATCTTGGGTATTCTGGGATTCTGGGCTAATATCCACTTATCAGTGAGTGCTTACTATATTTGTTTTTAACTAAGTTGTGTGTTATACCCTGTAAAGTTCCTCTGCTTACACATATTCTCTT
The DNA here is from genome assembly GCA_964023405.1 of Apodemus agrarius. Taxonomy (NCBI): domain Eukaryota; kingdom Metazoa; phylum Chordata; class Mammalia; order Rodentia; family Muridae; genus Apodemus; species Apodemus agrarius. Next base: position 11,611,411 of record OZ030018.1, read on the forward strand.
GAGAGTCTGTCCTATCCTGAAGGAAATTGCTTTAGTCAAACATAAATACTGTGTACCATAAACTTACCACATAAACATGTGTGGTCATTGTTTAACTTCCTGGAATAGCTCATATGTTGTGTTGCTTGCCTTTAAAAGACACTGAGAAAATACACACATTGTTGGCATGGTAGTCAACCAACAGCCCTTACATCTTTGTTTCTTGCAGCTTCATCTCCTTTCTATCTTTCCTAAAATCACCCTCACTTCCCCAGTTGTAGTTTTTCTGTTGACTATACCAGCAGGAATTGATACAATCTGTAAAAGGGAAGTGGGAAGGGGTGGATGAGGGAGCACGGGGAGGGAAAAGGGCATGTGGGACCTTAGGGGGGTGGGGAAACATAAAAAGGGAAATGAAATGTAAATATAGAATATATCCAATAAAATTTTTTGGAAAAAAAAATCCTGACACAAAACACCCAAGAAGTCTGGGACCCAGTATGAAAGCACCAAACCTAGGAAGAATAGGAATAGAAGGAAGAAAAGATTCCCAGCTACGAGGCCCAGAAAATATTTTCAACAAAATCCTATAGGAAAATTTACCCAACCTGAAGATATATATGCCTATTAACATAGAAGAAACTTACAGAGCACCAAATGGATTGGACCAGAAAGGAAAATACTCCATAATAATTAAAACACTAAATGTACAGAAAAAATATTAAAGCAGCAAGAGCCAAAGTTCATGAAACATATAAAGGCATACATATCAGAATTATACCCAACTTCTCAACAGAGACTCTAAAAGCCAGGAAGTCCCAGGCAGATTTCTTGCAGACTCTACAAGTAGACAAATATCATCCCAGATTATTATACTATTATATGTAGCAAAATTTCCAATCAATATGGATGAGGATATATATATATATATATATATATATATATATGCATATATACATATATATATCACACTTAGTAGTAGTTCTCTGATAAGAAAGTTCTACCAGTGACTTTATTTTCATTCTAAAAATCAAATCACATTTAAAATCATTAGATAAATAATTTTATTTAGGATGTAATTCCAGATTAGTACATATTTCTGTTATTATATTCAATAACAATTGTGCTAATATAAAGAACAATACCAACAGTTTCATTTATCATTTAATGTAAATCAACAGATATTAATTCAGAATTTTTAATCTAAGAAGCATTTTTGGTAAGCCTACAAAATTGGTATTGATGGATTATTCTTACAAAAGAATTTCTAACTCATTATACCAACTTGCTATTATGCCATTTGTTACATATAATGTATGAGATAACTCCGAGAATGTGGTGAATATATTGTTTTAAGGCACATAAACAACCAATTATACAGCATGGTACAGCTTACTAGAAATCATGCTTCCTAAGAGCGTCATCACACTAGCCTAGTCAGAATGGCAACAGTAGTGAGTGGTGTATAATTTGAAAGGGAAGATTTGAAAGCTGAGGTAATTCCCTGGCAGCTTGCCTTAAACCTTAAGAAAAAGTGATTTGAAATATTGGAAAATAAGACCCATAATGTAATGATATAAACTCAGGTTTTGATTTCAACTTTACTAGGCTAAAGCCTGCCACTCCTGACTGATAAGATATTGTGCAATGTGGACAAACTTTCTGTACTTCAGAAATGCTTGTGGTTTGAAGAGACAAAGGAATTGTTAGTACATCATGTGTTCACAGCAAGGGTGAATGGTGATTTGGTATAACGGCATCAAACACAAATCACTATGCTACCCACGAGTACATTCAAGTCTGCTAGGCTTTAGTCTCAGAGGGATGGCTTGGATGAGAAACAGCTGGAGGTCTTAGTTCTACCTTACAAGGGGAAACTAAAAAAAAAAAAATGAAACAAAACAAAAATCCCCGATGAACTTTAAGGCAAGAAATTACAGATTGCCATTTGGGAAAAATTAATATTTGGATTTAATCATATTATACTAAAAACAGGGTTTTTTTTTGTTGTTGTTGTTGTTGAAAGGAATCATGAAAATTAGGTAGTATGAAAATAAATGACCAAAGCAGCTGAGGGTCATATATTTATAATAAAATCAGTTATGCTACATATATTCAAGATGTAGAAAAATCATAGATATAAGCAGTACCCTTAAAGACTCAAGCATTTAGTGTCTGTGTACACTAAATTATTATATAACTTGTTTATAATATTAAAGCAAATGAATTACCATGATAGCTTTTGACATATCCACATGTACAGAGAACAAAAAAAATGGCATGTAGAGAATATTGTCAGAAGTCTTAATTACATGTAAACCCAGTGTTCTGGTGGTATCCAACACATTGTTTTGAGCCAAATTTAGGAGCCTGTCATTTTACCTTTCAACCTAACTACCACATCTTCCTGATTTACTCTTCTTTTTTCTCACCATAGAAGATAACATTTTATCTCCCCTTCTAGATTATTATTTTCTATTTAGTATGTAAGGTATGTACCCAATAAATGTTGATGATATTGCACTCCTTATAAGCCTGCACTGTAATTTTCTGGATCAATAAATGCATACTGTTTTCTTTGCTTGTAATATGACAATAACTACTGTTTTACAAAAATATGATCTAAAAAATAATTCTGTAGGAAGAAAATCAGTGGACACTGTATTACAATTCAGAACACTGATGCACAGTCTAGGTTTAATGAGTTAAAATATTCTACAGAAGAGGTACTGTAACATTTACTTAAAAGAACATTATGTTTTTATGTAAATCCAATATAGAAAATGGTGCCAAAATTATATTTTTAGGTTTAATTGAATAAAATTGATTATATTATTATATTATGATTATGATTGCAATTATTATTATTTTACATCTATGTGTTAGTTGACTGATTAAAGTTATATTCATGAAACTATATCTTGTTATTTGCTACGTTAGTCAGAAAATTTCCATGGAGAAGATGACGCTGGACCGTACCCATCCACAGACTACTACAGTTTCCAAGAACAAAACCAGAGAGAACTGGAAAGTAAGAATCTTACAAAATGGCTGTTGTTAGAGAGACACTGGCATCAATAACAAGGAAGGAAAGATTAGGAAGTAGAACAGAGGGTCAGACAGTCCTGAGGCCAAGCAGGTTGTGTCGTTCTGTTTTCAGTGCTGGGTTAAGACAACCGCAGAGGTTGTATCCACTGCTTTGGACAAAATGTCTGCCGCAAAAGCATCACTGTGAAGCACTACCTGAATGACAGTATATATCAACTTATATTAACAAGCATTGAGTGAAAATGTTACACAAATACTCCCTGGGAATTTCTCTAAAATACAATGCACACAAAGTGATAGCAAGTATATAGATACTTGATTTTGACATATGAGACAAAGATAATTTGAATAACATTTTTAGCTTATTACTCTGTTATGGCATGTAAGAGAAACCAACTGCAAGAGAAACCACAGAAAACACACAAACTCGGGGAGATTGGAAAAAAAAAGGTTACCAAAGAAATGAGGTTGGAAATTCAAAAATTCCCATAATTGCACAAAAATGAAAAAGCCCACTATAACGTACGAGATACAATGAAAATAGATATAACAAAAATATAGGCTTATCTCTCTGGTGAAGCTATTTAAAGTAGCTTCAGAAATTCCCAGACACTAACCCTATTCATTACGCCCCTCTGTAACTGTAATGTCACTTTTGTTTCCTCAGATGCAGTGATAAGATGAGAACTGTACCCAAGTTTTTTGAATATATGACTTTGGCTGAGCCCAAAGCGATTCAAAGTCTGTTCTATGTCTAGGCCTAGGCCTGGAAGCTTCTATCCCCTGTGCAATCAAATCTTCTGCAAGCTCAGACCATGAAGGCTTCAGCTTCCAGCCTACATCTGCTAGCCTAGGCCTAGAACTTTCAGCCTTTGAGATTTACTACTGAATACACTCACCCTCTCTAGCTCTGAGCTCTGGCTGGCTGATTGAACTCAAGTGTTCTTATTCAAACTCCTCTTTAAGCTTACTGATTCAAGTTGCCTTCACATGGCTTCTGGATTGCTTTGCTTAGAAAGACTGCCTTTAAACTGCTCTGAACTTGACTCAACTGCACTGAATTGAACTGCACTGCACTGCACTGAGATGAACTGGACCCAAATGAACCCAACTGAACTAAACTGAAATCTCTCCCTCACTGCAATTATATAGCTTCTCTCTCTCCTATCTGTTCTCATGAGAGTTGGGTAGATATTATCTCTCTCTCTGCCCTTCAATTAGACATTGTTTGGGCATAAAGGTATTAACTAACTGCATATCTACATTCCAGTCAGATCATATTTTTGGACGTGATTTCTTGCCAGAGCTGCCATGTTGCTGGATTAAAATTTCTCTACACCTTTCTCTTCCCAAGTGTATATAAGCATGAGATGCTATCTCAGATTCACCCAGCCACTTTGAAGAAGCAGATACACACACTGAGATCTGGAAGTAGCTACTGGCTGAGCTAACTAGAACAAACCAAACCCAGCTAAGTTACACAGAAAAGGTCAGACCAATGAAGCTACTGGGAAAGGATGATCTTCAAACTTTGGAACTGCCTATAGACCACACTGTGTTTTAGATTTCCAGATTCAGTGAGCTGTCACCTATGCTACTGTGGATTTTCATAAAGAAATATCTCAGGATCCCCAAGACCAAGTTCTCAGCACAAAGGAGATTTGGTTGCCTCAGAAGGATAGGGAATGTAATAAGAGACAGATAAAAGAAAGAGGACAAAGAAGGAGGGGAAGGGAGAAGGGGCATTTGTCCCAGAGGGCAAAGCACTGCTTTGGAAAGAGAGAAGACAGATATGGCATAAGACAATGAGTTTATCATATTAACAAGGGGAAACCCCATGTTAGAATGAGAAGTTTAGTTTTAATCAGGCAGGTTGATTCAGTGAGCCAAAGAGGACTTTTGGTCACTGGGCTTTAATACTTTGGTAGATGGATCTTAGTAATTGGTCTTAGGAGGAAGAAGTGTGCATATAAGGGAATGGACCTTGGGGACTAGCATTAGAAATTTTTTTTTTAACCAAGATAGAGGGAATCATGGAGCAAGGCGAAGCCTATCTGATCCATGATCACACTTGAGCTGGTCAGAGCCCCTTTGCTAATATTTCGGTCTTTGAGTCTTTCTCCTTTAAGTAACTCTTTATTCATGTTCCTGGAAGGAACCCCCATAAAATTCATTGGTTCAACAAATTGGATTTTGGTCACATCCCTAGTTCTACTGATGACTTCTCCTTAATGGTGTGTGTGTGTGTGTGTGTGTGTGTGTGTGTGTGTGTGTGTGAGAGAGAGAGAGAGAGAGAGAGAGAGAGAGAGAGAGAGAGAGAGAGCATGTACCTGTATGTGTGTTTTGAATACACCGAGAACAAGGCTACATAATAAGTAACGATGAGCCAACCTCAGGAAGATAACAGTTCTACTTTTTCTTACATATGCATCCTAGATTTATAGACACATGTCATATACATGTGTATTTACACATAAATATGACATTGAAAATAAAGCACTGTAGGGAGAAAAGACATATAAGTCTGAAGAAAGAGCCAATATATCAGTCTTAAACTTCAGGTATAAAATCTCATCCTGGTTTATAAACATCATTTATACAAATCCTGATGTGGAAAGAAATGAATTAAGGACATGATCCTTATACAACGCAAGTGCTTTTTAAATGGTTTCTAAAAAACTGAACATGAATTGATAATATGAAGTAGCTTCCAAAAATGGAGACCTTGTCTTTACCTTAGCCACAATGCTTTAGTAAAGTCAGAATAAAAACTCACCATATCAACATAATTAAATCTTTATTATAAAAGTTTAATTGTTTCCCACTTTTTTGCTGGCTCTGGCCACTTACATACATACATCATTTAAACAGCCTAATTATACACACACGATTATTCAGATGTACTTTGACCACCTGATACTCTGTCACAAAGTGTGATCTTTACTAAATATATTAAAATGTTTACAGAAAACCAAGTATCTGAACTTTGTTTCATGCATGCCTCTAATGTACAAGGACACATCTGGAGATGAGCGTGCACACAACATGGAGTTTAGAAAGACATGTTCTGCCAGGAAAAGAAGATTCTTAAGGAAACATGAAAGCTGGATTTTTTTTTTTTGTACTTGAAGGATCGTTTTGTGGAAGTCTGTAGTGCTATTCCAATTTTTCATTGTTTCTAGAGATCCCAATTAGATATGTTGGAATCAATTTCAAGAATCCTTCATCAGGGCTCTAGTTCCAAACATGGCTTGTAGCTGAGGATTAAGTAGGGAAGGGAGAACATGTTATCTGTCTTAGGAAACCTTGCAGATGACTAGAGAAACTACCATTAGACACCATGTCAGTTCTCTTTAATGCTTCCATGGTAAACTTCCAAATATTCCCAGATTTCTTTCTTTTAATGAACTGTGCTTTTGTGGCACACTGCTTTTACACTGTAATTACAGTGTGTCTGACTGTCCATATTAATAAGTGCCTTCTATTAATAATAATGAACCTTTAGAACTGCTAACATTCATCCATGTAGAATATATGTCTATGATCCAGGGTAATGAACAGATTTACTTAAATTAACATTTATACCTGAGAACATTTGTACTGAGATTAGAAGAATAACATATTAGTGCATTAAATTAGCAACAAGAAAGTGAATTGACAATTTGATTATGAGTGGCAAAAGGTATTATTGCCATTTCTTAACTAGGGAAGGCAAACAATGACATTGGTTCCACTCATCAACTGCAAGTGGATGGCTTCCATGGGAACCCTGGACACAGATACCTATGTTCAAGGAGAAACAGATGAAAGGTGATGGTGACTTATGTGTGACTTGGCTTTTATTAGAAACTAAAGCTTTCCTAAAACCTCTCCATATGTTCCTGTAGATGACTGATTGGTTGGGACTGAGTATTCTGGCCACATGAAAGTAAGAGATTCTGGGAAATGGGGCATGGGCAGCAGTGTTGGACCAGTGCTGCTCAGTAGAGACTGTTCTGGTTTTACGGTTAGGAAAATTCTTCAGCATGTCAAAATCTTTCACGTCTTTCTGAACAAAAGTTATCTACCCAACCTTTCTGGGTGTATTAGTATACTAACACTATCCAATTCCTGGGGTTGTTTGGGATACCATGAATGTTGTGAGCGTTAACATCTTACTGAAAGTAAAGGCATACTTTGAGGAAGTATAGAAAGAAAGCCAAGGAAGTAGATATGTGTCAGGGGAGCAACAGAATCTGTCATGTCAATTTTTAATAATAAATTATTTATTTTCATTCCAAATGCTTTCTCGTCCCAGATGTCAGTTTTCTAAATCATTATTCTGGATATATAATTCAACATGAAAGCATTTAAACAAATTTCATATTGACTATATTGACTACTTAGCATAAGTAAGATAGAGTAAATCCTCAAAAGAGGCATGACCAATCAAAATAAGAATCTTTTGAAATCAAAATGTAATGTGACAGCAAGGAATTAACTGTGTGGTATGAACTGGAAATTCATAACCTAGATCCCCATAAAAATGGTTTGAAAGTCTCCTTAAAATGCAATACTTACTTCCTACAAACTACTAAATACACAGGGTTTAAGAATAAGGAGGGAACATTTGGAAATGTAGTAGTAGAAGAATTGCATTAGGTTAGTGAAAAATTGTATTTGATCTCAGCAAAACAGAGGACAGGCCAGTAGGGAGAAAGAGAAAGGGAGTGGAAGAAAGAAAGACATATGTTTATACACACACACACACACACACACACACACACACACATATATATATATCTGTACGTATACATACATAGTATATATAGGGTATAACAGATTTAGATTCATACAGAAAATTTAATTGGGATGCATGGTCATATTGTGCCATAAAGATGACAAGCATTTTGTATGTGAAAGAAATTGGACGATAGATCTGAATTAAAACAAGTGGTGAATAGCAACAAGCAATAACACCCTGCTCAGGGATGTATGGAATGTATATTTTCCTAAATTCGATGAAATTCCAGAGGCCCAGTAGTATCTTTAGACAGTCAGTCATATAGAAGACTATCCCTGGACAACAAAACCATTACACAGCTTGCTCTTAATTTGAAGGAAAAATGTATTGCTATTCCCCTTGTTGACAAATCCACATGGGCACAAAATAAAACCACATGCCTAGGAGATTGACATAAATCTTAATTACACCCAAATTCCATACTGTAGCATGTACAAAACAGCTGCCTGTTCCTCATTATATTCCTTGACTGCATTTGACAAATGATTGTTAAGATAAGCTTCATGTACACAGTTCATTTACAAGTACTATCATATTATTACCATTTTTCTTATGTATTGTTTTCTAATAATAACAGATTTAAATATTTACTCTTAGATTATCATATTTTTACTTCACTGGGTATGTTTTATACCTAATACATATCATTTTACATTGCATTTATCACATGCTTCTTTCAGAGTTCTTTGGGTTGTGTTTTCCTATGCAGTACAAAACTGCAGATGATTTTGAAAATTAGGGTCTAAGGAATAATTTTTCAGGAAAAATTAGAGAGGCAGAAGAACCTCTTTCACCATGAACATTTCTGATTCCTAATTCAGACTTACTAGACAGAAGTGTTTTGTGTTTTCTAGCCAGTTTCCCTTCTATTGATGTGGGTCTTAAGTCCACTTAGGGAGGTTTTGGTAACCACCATTTAAGTGACAATAGTTTATGATTAGGGATTTCTTGTTGGTCACTGTTGTGGTCCATAGGTGTCACAGATTGGTAGTCTAGTAATTACTTCTCTCCCTTGCCAGCTTGTGTAGTACCTTCTGCTTCCATGAAAGCTAGACTGCAGGATTTAAAGTTAGATCCATTTGTAATAACTGAAGTCCTGGTTCCTAAATGTACATTGTTTTTAGCAGTAGAGACTTACCTTCAACCTATGAGAGATAAGTGAATTGACAAGAGCTTCATTGTTTTAATTGGCTGTTCAATATAGAATTTCAGCTCTGTAATATACACACAATGGACTTAATAGGATATATTTATATATTTGTATATGTATAAGTATATGTGTATGTGCATATGTATATTGATGTGATATGCTTATATATATATACTATATATACTATAACTATAGCTATAATATAACTATATATTATATAATATTACTATATATTATATAATAAGTTATATAACTATATTATATAAGTTATATTATATAACACACACATATATATTATATACACACACACACACACATATATATATATATATATATATATATATATATATAGAGAGAGAGAGAGAGAGAGAGAGAAGCTCTCAATTTGAGAGTTGGAACATTTGGGAGAAGCTGGAGGGAAGAAAGGGATAGATGGTCTATACCTTCTTTTATAATTATTTACCTATAATATTGTGTAGAGTTTCATGTGCAAGAATACATAGGACAGAATAATATTTCTAATTTACACTCTACATCACTCCAGAAAGCACTTGAAGCAATTAGAATGTTGACTCATTATACTGCTGGATTTATATCATTTCTCAGTCTGTCTTTTGGCAAAGGAGAAACTATAATTTACATTGCTTGAGTCACAGTGCTCAGTCTCCTCAGAAGGAAGACTTTAAGGTAACAAGCGATGCACTTTCTCTGTGGTGCTTCCTTGAGATGTCTGCGCTTTAATCAACTTCCTCGCAGTGTCGCACTCATCACACAGTGATCATGTACAAACGAGTGGTGTCATGTCACTCAGCCACCCCAGCTCTCCGAAGGAAACATCACTAGGTGCTAATGACTATGTTTGAAAATTGAATTAGAAAAGCAGCTCTTTGTATTACTTATTGTCATTATTACATATTTAATAACACACAAACTTTCCCCCAAATTGACATTTGGAAATAAAATATATCTCAGCTTGAATTAATTCTGTGAAAACTACACATTATTTTTGAAACTAATTAAGTGTTGAAAGACTAAGACTAAGAACTTCAGTGCATGTAAGTTTTACATACAACTTAGAGATGAAGATATTCTAAATAAACCAGAGTAAACTTTTCTATTAAAAGCTCCCTTAGCACATGGAAGTAACAACAAATAAGAAAGCTGAAATGAAAGTTGTACTTATTCCACCACCATAGCTAAAGCCTGCAGGAGCAGTATTTAAGCTAGTCTGAGAAATGAGCAGTTTTAATTTTTTGGCCATCCATGAACAAACATCTCCGGTTCAGCATATCCTGAAGCATGCAAAGGGAAGAGAGAGAGGTCTGTACTCAAAGGCTGCAGTGCAAATGCCAGATGATCCTTTCTTGTTGACTTTATAGGAAGTTATGTTCAATGTTCTTTTTTTCGTTAGATATTTTCTTTATTTATATTGCAAATATTATCCCCTTTCCTCATTTCCCCTCTGAAAACATCCTATCCCTTTCCCCAGTGCCCCTGCTTACCAACCCACCCACTCCCAATTCCCTGCCCTGGGATTCCACTATACTGGGGCACCTAGCCTTCTCAGGACCAAGGGCTACCCATCCCATTGATGTAAGATAAGGCCATCCTCTGCCAGACTGATTTCCAGAGTGGTTGTACCATCTTGCAATCCCACCAGCAGTGGAGGAGTGTTCCTCTTTCTCCACATCCTCGCCAATACCTGCTGTCTCCTGAGTTTTTAATCTTAGCCATTCTGACTGGTGTGAGGTGAAATCTCAGGGTTGTCTGGATTTGCATTTCTCTAATGACTAATGATGTTGAACATTTCTTAAGGTGCTTCTCAGCCATTCGAAATTCTTCAGGTGAAGGCCCCAAGTTTAATGGAGGTCTGACAATGTAAGAGATTGGGCAAGCTCCTCCCCCCAGACTCCAGGGTGAGTTCCGGGGTTGGTCTGGCAGTTCTTGGCTCCACTGCCCAGACAGCTGGGTGGGTCACCTGCTTAATTCAGGAATTCGTAGACCTGGAGGAACAATGAGCTTCACCTTTATGCACCACCCTACATGGAGCAGGATCCTGACTAGCACAGGAATCCCAGCTCAACAAAGGCTGGGAGAGGAAGTTCACCTTGATCAATAGTTCCTACCAAAAAAAAATAGTTCCTACCAAGTGGCATGACACCCCAGTATGGCTCTGTACAGAGAATTAGATCAGGTAAAATATGTAGATTATAATTTCCTAGATAATAGTTGGAATTAGATCTGCAATTCTGCACTTCCTATAACCCAGCAAAGAAATCATAAAAAATTGAGATTTTACTGTTCTAAAGTGTATTGTATGTTAATGTTAGTATGACAACTGTGTTTAATCTTATTATTTAAGCTTTAAGCACACACATTCAAAGTTATTTCAATGATTGCTCACAGTACAATATGCAACCAGTAGTACACATGGAATTCCCAAGTCTTTTATTTTGTCCTCTATGATTGCTGCCTGGGAACAATTGTTTCTATGCTGGATACCATGGGACTCAACACAAAGGAGCTGTAGCTGCCCACTTCTTTTGAACTCACATGGGGTAGAAGTCCTTTAACAACAAAGAAACAATGAAACACTATTGTTCTTTTTTTTTCTCAGACTTTTTTTTTAATAATTATTTTCTTTGGAATTATATAAGCTGTAATATGCCCAATACTTTGGGATTAAGCCCAACTAATTGCTATCTTTTGTCAGACACATGACCTTATGACTCAATATATTTCTGCCTCCTTATGAAAATAAATCTCATATTAAAAATCTCTCCATAAGCAAAAACCAGAACAAAAGGGACAATATAATCCTGAGAATATAATATTTTTGCTAGAGTAGGGTGTGTAGTCAGAGGCGGGGTATACACGTCACACAGTCAAGACACTTGTTTGTCAGCCTCCTCACACATGTGTTCATACTTCCGGCAGACAGATTTCAGAAACTCTACGGTATCAGACTTCTCAGATTTCCTCAGTTCTAAGGCACATCAGTGGGCCAGGAGTTAGGGGTTTTAATGCTGTCTTTGTTTCTTTTATATTTCTGTAATAAAAGCACTTATCAAACTCATGGTAAGAAAGGGTTTGTTCAGCTGACTTTCTGAGGTAATAGTCTATCACTGAGGGGAATCAGGTCAAGAATTGAACGTAGAAACCATGGAAAAAGGAACCGAAGGAGAGGCCATGGGGGACGCTGTTTGCTTGCTTGCTGTCTCCAGCCTGTGCTCCACTATTGCTCCTGACATAAGAAAATACATAGCAGAACCTTTCTCCAGAAAGAAAAAACAAACAAACAAACAAACAAAGCCCTTTAGTTCTGTCACATTAATTTGAATAAATATTCATGGGGTTATAATGCGCTGCTCATTAGGGATATCTGCCAGCTATAACCAATCATGCACACAACTGCTTAATGAGAACAACCAACACTACTCAAACTTTTCTGTTTCCTTTAAAACAAATTTAAATCTAAAATTACTGTCTTTTTTGGAATTTGGCTTCCTAGACTTAAAAAAATAGCATAAACATCTTCTTCAAAGACTTGATTCTCTGGAGTTTACCTGTGTAATATACTTACCGATACTGATGTTATGATATGAGATTATAAGTGTAAAGTCCATATGGGATTTATTTGATGGCATTGAATAGCAACTCAAGATTTCAGAAGTTCCAAGGATGCACAGTTGTGACTAAAAAAAAGTAAAAATGCTGTTTCATTTTGCCTTGACTAGTGCACACAGGGGCCCCAGGGAAGAGATAGCAGTTTACGAAATTCTGAGGATGCTTCATAGTGTAACACCGTCACTGTTCAGACAGGACAATCATTCTTTTGAGTGTCCTCCTCCCAAGAGTGTGTTCATCCTGCCTCCCTGCAGCAGGATTAGGTCTTGGGCCTTGTGTTTATGATCCTGGAGTGCAGGCTGTCTACCAGAATGAAGGTTTTCAATAAGTTCATCCATTACCTTGTCTGCAGAGAAATTAGTTTCATATAATCGTATCTGATGAAGATAACTACCTTTGAATAAGAGATGAACATCCCTGTAGTCACGTGCTCAGCTGTTAGCATTGGTAGAAAATGGCAGTTACATCCCCTGAGTGTTCCTAAGTAAAGCTGTCGCTTGAAGCAGTGGATGTGGTATAGCCATCATGTGATAAAATAATGGAAGGGATCTTTATTTAGATTTGGTTGGATTCCAACAGGGTTTCCTTTTCAACATCTGTGAACTTCATTAGTTGAAGCATAAAACTAGACTGAAAGGCATTCAGAGAATGGTTTTAAGACTGCCATAGGGCTCTGGAAAATAACCACAACCACAGACAGAAATGCATAAAGTTAGATAAGAATTTTGATTTTAAAAAGTATTGAAAAGTTAAATGATCAGGAAATACCTTTGATGAGACACGGTTTTGCTTATGATTTACATTTGTTTTAGATTTTGTTTCATCTGACTTCCTTAACATTGTAAATATTGTGGAATATATAGAATTTAAACGTATGAAATATTCATATGTTGTGATAATCTTTTAAGTAACTGAACATCTATTTTGCCAATTTATTTTTAATTGCATAAACCATGGAGGACATTTATATTCATTAAAAAATGTCTGGTGACCTACGGTATACTAGAACATCCCCATGAGCTGATGGACATGTCTGAAATCATCCCTATGGGCTTTATTTAGCATGGTACAAAACAGAGATAAGAACATTTCTAGATTTGTTGTCTATGTGTTCTGATTAACGAGTCAGAAGGAAACAAAACATATACGTCTCCTGGGGCCTGAGGAAGAAAAATAAGTGAGAGGAAGAAAAGAGGTGTATGAGAGAGAAGAGAACAGATCAGAGGCTACGAGCACTTGCTTCTCTTCTAGACTTGGGATCCCTTCCCAGCACCCACATCTGGTGTCTCATACCCACACTGCAACTCCAATAACGCAGGGTTTGAAAACCTTCCCTGGCCCCTAGGGCCACGTGTTGTACATGTGCTTTCATCTTTTGCTAGCTTTGCTCACATTTGGTTTTGATTTGTTAAACTTGATAGAAACAAAAGCAAAAGCCTATCAGGTTGTGGTTTGGTATAGGATGCCATAAGGTCTTCTTGATGAGCTTCTCAATCACAAAGATATTTTCCTAACTTTTCCACCCAGCCATTCCCTTCCACTATCTGGTGTACAAGCTCTTCAAAATGTAGATATAATTATGTCGTGCACGGTCAGGCATCTTAAGTGACTGAGTGTGACTCACAAGAAAATAGAAACAGAGAAACATAGACAGTATGTAGGTCACAGTCTAGATCATCACGTTTGGAAATCCATGTTAGAAAGGGTGGCTACAAAAATAAAGGAGTGCATGATTCAGTCCTTTAAATACCTATTGTCTCTCACCTTCTCCTTTGCCAACTAGTTGCAAACCCTGTAGAGTTCTTGGATGGGTTTCAGCTAAGTCTCATGAGTGATCTGAGAGATGGAGACAATGCTAGGCTTAGGAAAAAGGCAACCGTGATCTGGCTTGGCTTGGATGTAGATAAAGCTGTTGCTATCTAAGCTTTGCAGACTTAACAACCATTTCAGTTTGCTGAGCTTTGATTCATGTTTTCATCTGTGCTCTTATGTGCTCTGCAATAAGCTGCTTCATCAGGAATAATGAAAAGGTTCAGACCCAATGGTGGGTCTGAAGAGCTAGATTTGAATCTCTGCTGTTATTTGTTAGCTTTATGACCATCTCCTTATCTTCAAACTGGAGTTCCATGCTCTCCTTTCTTGCTGTTCAGATTTAGCCACATTGTATTTCAGTACAACATAAATGGTTGTTATGGTTTAACATTTATGTTAAAGGTCTAACATAAATGTCATTACTTTTGTTTCATGGCATTTCATCCCACCTACAGATCAATAGATACTTTAGCAGTTTTTTTTCTTCAGACTCACGCTGCCTCTAGCCTTTCTTTACAAGGTCACTGGCCAAGGCTTTTTGCCTGCACATGGGTGCTGAGAGCTTTTTCCTTATAATTCCACACCTTTGCTCTGTAGCTTAGCAGTGATGCCAGCACACAGCAAAGAACCAAGAGCCCAAGGCTATGTGAAATGAGGACGACTCTGGATTAAATTGTTGTGCTCGAAAAATAAAGAATGAGTCAGACCATGCCTAATTCCACAGGAAGGAGATTCGTTGCAGCAGAAAACATGTGGGGTTCATTTGGTCAGAGAGGAAATATTAACATCTTGAATTCCACATTGACTCCAACTCCTTCACATTTGTTGGATCCCCGAGAGAGCCTTGTTATGTTTCAGCATAAACATGGTAGGGACATTACAACAGGATGTTATGAAAATGTGAATCAAGAATGACCATCGTTACAGCAAATGCTTGTGCTCTATACATTGTTCCGAACACCATCCCTCATAAGGAGCCTCTACTGAAAAATGGTTCAGGGATTTTGAGAGAATTGAAACAAGAAGTGATTTTTACATAATGTTCTCTCATGTTCCATTCTGGCTGAATTCTGCAACATTCTTTTAAAAATAATGTATACTTGGAATGAAGCAGAATGCATTTCCTTCTGTAGTGTGGAAGTCAGATGTAGTTGTTTTACATGAACAAGTGACTGGTTTTTAGTGTCCTATTTACTATTAGCATTCTTTATATTGAAATTGCCTCAAAGCAGTCATTTTGGGGGAAGATTCTGCAATCCCCGCATCTTTCCCTTTCCTCCAGTGATTCTCTTTCTTGTGTGAAACTGATTCTGTATCTGTAGACTTGCTCCTAAGCTCTCTGTTGTCTCTTCTCTTTCTGCATAGCCTTAGAGAAAAGGCAATCTTGTTCTGACATCCTTTAGTCTTGTGTGTGTGTGTGTGTGTGTGTGTGTGTGTGTGTATGTGTGTGTGCGTGCGTGCATGCATTGCTGATTTACTGTGATGGTTGTACAAAAGGTCTTTACAAACAATATGAAACAGGACAAGAAATCAAGGCATAAGACGTACTCCAATCAGGATCATTGCATGCTAATATACTTTATTTATAAAGAATACACAAAGATGTTATCTAATCTCAGTTATAATTTTCAGAGTTATCAGCTCATCTGAAGCACCTAGGATAAAAACAATACAGCTGATATCATTTGAGCTCCTTTGAAGTATTTCAACACTGATTTCATGTTAATTGAACGTTTTAGAAATACTTTATTTTTAATTTTTATTTTCTATATTCTATGTTTACATTCCAAAGGCTTTCCCCTTTCCCCGTTCCCCCCCACCATACGTCCCATAATTCCTCTCCCCCCAGCTATTCCCCAATCATTCCCCCTTCCCCCACAGTTTCTCTACAAAACTGGATCCAATCTTTACAGGTCCAGGGTCCTCTCCTTTCTTCTTTAGAAATACTTTTAAATGATCTATTTCATAAAGAAGAAATCAAAACATTCTAGAAGTTTTTTAAATTGATTAATGGATAAAGAAGATGTAGTCCATACATGGAATACTATGTAGCTGTAAAAACAAGCAGCTATTTGAGACAAAATGGTTTGGTGATTATATTAACAACAACAACATTTCAAATAGTTCATGGTTTTAATTATATCCACAATCTGACACAGTTGGCCATAGTAGTTGAGAGTAGAATGGTGTTAATGGACACCTGGGCAAGTGTGGAATGAGAAGAGGTCAGGGGTGAGTGGGTAATCAGAATTTATTCATTCCTGATTGTATTCGTACACTTGCTCCTAAATTATAAACACCGGCACCACTCAAACACTAAATTCTAGACTCACTATTTTGCTTGAAACTTCTGAAGTGTAAAATCTAAAGGACTTAGAAAAGTGTACTCCAATTAAATGATACATTGATATATTTGAGTATATACAGTTCATAGTTACATATACACACTATGCACACATATGCTTATAAAATGATTTTTAAAAACTTGTCATCCAAAATAATTAGTTCTATACCCACAAATTTCACAACTGAAATCTTTTTTCATGGTTCTCCAAATTGTCAGTGTTTTAAATTAAATTTCAATTTGTGATGTTTATTTATCAGAAACTATGGTGTCCCATCTGTGGTGTTAGCTCATGCTATTTCTTAAAGACACCAGTGTCAGGTGAACTGTTCCTATTTCACCAGAGCTGAAGATAAAGGATGCTGAGGACATCTATTATTTCTTTCATTTTAATTGCTAATCAGTCATTTTTTCATTGGATTCTCATACTGTAGCTAAAAGAGCATATATTACAAATATATGACAAATATTAGGAATTCAAATATAGGCAATACAAGTAAAGTTAGCAAATATATTTCTGTCAGTTGTATACAAAGGACTGTCATATGAAGCTATGACTCTAGAAAAATTATGAAAATATTTAATGAATAATAAAATCTGTTAAGGCTTAATAATTTTATAGATGGAATTATCACTGATCATTTAAAATAGCAATTAGAATCTAGACAGAAGATAAAGATAATTTTAAGATTATTAAAATGAAAGTTCAGGATATAGAAATTGATTAGAAAAATAGAGTGAGGCCCCTTGGAAATGATCATAACGAAGTTATTATTCACCTATAGACAGGATGGTCAACCAGAAGAGGTGTTGGTAGACATAGAATTACAGTGAACTCATGGCTGGAAGTTTCAGAGGTGAGCGTTAAGATGCAGTTGCAGCTGTGGAGGAAAGCTACATCAGCATGCATCAGAGGCAGTGTACTGGCTGGATTTGTGTATCAACTTGACACAGGCTGGAGTTATCACAGAGAAAGGAACTTCAGTTGGAGAAGTGCCTCCATGAGATCCAGCTATGGGGCATTTTCTCAATTAGTGATCAGCAGGGAGGGCCCATTGTGGGTGGTGCCATCCCTACGCTGGTAGTCTTGGGTCCTATAAGAGAGTAAGCTGAGCAAGCCAGGGAAAGCAAGCCAATAAGAAACATCCTTCCATGGTCTCTACATCATTTCCTGCTTCCTGACCTGCTTGAGTTCCAGTCCTGACCTCCTTTAGGGATAACTAGCAACGTGGAAGTGTAAGCTCAATAAACCCTTTCCTCCCCAACTTGCTTCTCGGTCATGATGTTTGTGCAGGAATAGAAACCCTGACTAAGACAAATTGGTACCAGCACAGTGGGGTTTTCCTGTGACAACCTGACCATGTTTTAGGGAAGACTGTCGAAGGACTTTGGAACTTCGGGCTAGAAGATCCAATCAGTGTTAAGAGCTCTGTGGAATGTTTTGTAGGAGCTTGGAAGATAATATTGAGAACAGTGCAGAAAATGGAGGCCTGGCTTGTGAAATTTCAGAGGGAAGATTGAAGACTCTTATCAGGGTCATGTTTTTATTGTGAAGATTCTGTAGTTTCAGTTAGCTGGGGCTGAAGAATCAGTTGTGATTAACAAGATACCAGAACCAATAAAGCAAACCTTTATGTTACTGGGACTATTGATGCTGGTTAGCTGGAGTTAAGATATTAGCGGTGATTAAGAAGAGACCAGTATCACTGAGGTGAAATCTTCTGGGAAGTGTTTTCTTAGAGCACAGAGGTTGTGTTCCAGAGATGGCCATAGTTGTACTTTGTGCTGTGGCTGGACTTGGTACTGTGTAAGAGTGACCCAGGTGGTACGGGTTTTGAAGGCACGAAGGGGTCATAAAGAGCAGCTGAGGCTCGGCACTGTGAGAGGCCATGGAAGGCCTTTGGTGAAGGTGCAACCTCAGTTGCAATTGATGACCCAGGACTGAAAGGGTCATGCCAAGGACTTGAGGCTTGGCACCAAGAAAAGAGCCTGTGAGAGGCTATTGGTGAAGCCTAGTTACAGTGGAAGACAGCAGTGGTTTGGAGATGCCAGTGCTATGAGATGACCACCAAGAACAGCAGCAGCAGTGGAGTACAGGCAACTGGAGCCTAGGAGATAAGATGTGTGCTACAGGGGCAGAGCTGGAGAGGTGACCCAAGCCGTTGGAGGAGCCCAAAAAATCGTGAGTAGGTTCCCAGACATTGGACTGTTGTAGTTTGATTTTTGCTTTTGATTGTGATTGATTGTGCCCTGATATTTTTCCCTCTTGAAGGAACAAAGTATGTTAGTGGAATCCACAATTAGGAGACTTTGAATTTATAAAAGACTTTGAATTTTAACAGATACTGGACATTTTAAAGGGATTGAACTTTTAATATGTAGAGACTGTGGGACTTTTAAAGTTATTTAGATCTTGGGGATGAACTAGAAAGTATGGGTTGAGGCTTAATAGTGATCTGTTTGTGTGTCAAGTTGACAAGGGGTCAATTGTCCTGGCTGGTTTTGTGTGTCAACTTGACACAGGCTGGAGTTATCACAGAGAAAGGAGCTTCAGTTGGGGAAGTGCCTCCATGAGATCCAGCTGTGGGGCATTTTCTCAATTAGTGATCAGTGGGGAGGGTCCATTGTGGGTGTTGCCACCCCTGGGCTGGTATTCTTGGGTTCTATAAGAGAACAGGGTAAGCAAGCCAGGGTAAGCAAGCCAGTAAGAAACATCCCTCCATGGCTTCTGCATCAGCTCCTGCTTCCTGACCTGCTTGAGTTCCAGTCCTGACTTCCTTTAGTGATGAACAGTAGCATGGAAGTGTAAGCTCAATAAATCCTTCCTCCCCAACTTGTTTCTTGGTCATGTTTGTGCAGGAATAGAAACCCTGACTAAGACAGGCAGGGTTTATCCCTTTTTGTTGAACAAATTGGTTTAAGAACTCACCTATAAGGGCAAGGGTTCTAGAAGATGTAACTTTATATACAATGTAACAAATCCATAGAAGAACAAATACAGATCTCAAGGAAGGAAGTTCAAATACATTCCCTGAACCCCTAATCCCACCAACTAAAACTTCACAAGACAGTTTTAGGTAAATCATTGAATTACACTGATTCTGCTTCCTTACAGAGAAATAAAAATATGCAATCTCTGACTCAAGACCTTTAAGGAAAACATATGAAGTGTTATGAAATACCATCTATAGGTTAAATCCAAATATAAGTACACATGTTTACTATATTGTATGAATGTATGTCGTGGAAAGAAATGCCATCTATATAGTAATTTTAAATATAAATATAAATTTTTCTACAGTGTATGTACTAAAACCACAGTCATTCCTTGATCTCCTGATTGGGAAACTTGTTCATACATATATTTATATATATACATTTATATTATAAATGGCATGCATCTTTGTTTAGTTATATTTAAAAACAAGCACAAGGCTAAACAATGTTGATGATGAGATACTCTCATGACTTACACAAACCTAGGCCTATCATGGTGTTGAAACTCTGACTTTTATATAAATCCGGTGTTCCTGGCTAGTATAATAAAAACCTTAATCATAAAGCATATCAAAGTTGTAATCCATGGAAGAGTAAGTTTTCTTCCAGACCATTCTCTCTCAATTTGATTTTATGTATGCATATGTGAATTGTAAGTATAAAATTCTCATATCCCCCAAATAAGTCCTTTGTTAGTGATAGGCTGTTCTAGTCACAATGTCCCCTGAACCATATGCAACCACTCATCCACTTCCTGTCTCTATGGTATTCCTTATCTATGTGATATAAGTAAAATATACACACACACATATATGTAAAATAAGTAATATATATGTATGTATGTATATATGTGTGTATTTTTCATACATACACATCCATAGTCCATGAATATGTCATATTTCCTGAGTTACTACTTTTATTTAAAATAATATTTTCTAGACTCAGCCACTTGGTGCCGTGAATCAGCCCCTCAGTCCTTTTTCTTGCTGAATAATATTATGTCACATGTGCTCACGTAGTTTTGTTTATCCATTCACTTGTTGGTGAACATTTGTGATAATCTCCTGGTTAGACCCTGATGGATAATGCTGATGTCGCATGGTTTTGGACATGCATTTTTATTTCTCTTGGGATGTACTTATATGACTAGAATTGTTAGGCCATATGGTTAGTTTTGCATCTTGAAGAACTGCAAATGTCTTTCCAGAGTTGCAGCTGCATTTTAAACTCTTGCCAGCTCTGTGTTACAATGATTTTAACTATTGCAAAGACTGATTTTGCTAGGACATTTTGAGGATATTTTAATTTATATCCCTATAAGCTATTGTGTAAAGATTTTTTTAATTGCCCATGTTTAGTGATATGAGCATAATACTGGCTGTATAGTATGCACCAGGAAGTGAATTTACGCAAAATGGTGTATATGTATGGTTTGTCATTACTGTATACCTCTGGTAGCATTTATTTATAGTTTTTCTTTAAAAATATTTATTTATATTTATTTTATGTGTCTGTGTGTTTGCCTGTATGCCCATTTGTGTACCACATTTGTGCCTGACGCTTGTTGAGGTGAGACAAGGGCGTCACATTCCAAACACTAGAGCCACCACATGGATGTTGGAACAAAGCATAATTTCCCTAAAAGATCATATGTTCTCTCAAACTCTGTCTCCCACACTTATTTTCATTTTCTTTTTTAATTTTTAAAAATTGATCCATTTATTTACATTCCTTTTCTAAAAGTTGATATATTCTTTATTTACATTTCAAATGATATCCCCTTTCCTGGATTCCCCCCTCCCTGAATGTCCCATAAGCCCTCTTCCCTCCCCCTGTTTCCCAATCACACCCTTCCCATTTCCCTATCTTGGTACAACAAAAGTTTCAACTAGAAAATCTTAAAATTACATTTTTTCTTTGGTGGGTGTCAGATATAAGTAAGAAAAATCTTACTTAAAGGTCAGGAATAAGGATATGTTTTTTCTTCTAATAATGTTATAGTGTTATATTTAATTTAATATTTTTGTGTGGAGCATGGAGATATTCAAGATCATTCTCTTGCATGTGAACATCTTTCTATCCTCTCATCATTGGTTGAAATTACAACTAGTTTTTTATACTGGAATATGTTTATACCCTGGGTAAAGTCTGATACCGCAATTCCAACACTTCTATCTGTGCTTAGTCTGGTTTTGTTAGTGTGTTGGGTGTCCTATGCCAGCACTAGTTTGGATTTTCAAAGCTGTACAAAGAGTTTTCAGATCATGATGTGAGATTTTATAAACTTTGTTCCTTTTAAAGACAATTTTAGATTATTTTGATTTTCTATATGAGTTTTCATATCACCTTATAATTATTCATGTCATGAGGTCTTTTTATATATCCCCACCTCTAAGTTGTTATACAGATTGGGTAGACCTCAAGTTCAAGATACTACTGCCAGGCACCCTGGAATTACATAAGTACCAATCACATTTAGAAGACATATTGTTGAGGTGAGAGAAGGGCATCACATTCCTAAAACTACAGATGTTTCTAAGCCACCACATGGATATCGGAACAAAGCATAATTCCCCTATGTTCTCTCATCATATATTCTCTCAAACTCTGTCTCCCACACTTATCTTCATTTTCTTAATTGTGTTTTTTGACACAACAAGAAACTTTCACATTTAGTAGATGTTTGCCTCTCTACAGACATTGTATTGAATCTCAAGATCAGTTTGCAGTATGTTTTAGTTTCATTTCTGTTGCTCTGGTAAAACGCTCTGACAAAATCCAACTTAGAGGAGAGTTTATTTTAGCTTGCAAATCCAGGTTCTAGTCTGTCATTGCAAGGGAGTGAGAGCTACAACGAAAATGAATGACAGAAACAATGGCACGTGCACTTACTGCTGTGCTAGCTTTCTCTACTCTTACACTCTCCAGAGCTAAACCTACACAGAGGCATTGTTCATTTTCAGTCCATGCCTTCTGTGCCTTCCAAAATCAATTAAAGCAATCTAGACAATCCACAGGCATACCCACAGGACAGGTGTATCTAGACCACTCCTTACTGAGACTCATCTCCCAGATGATTTACAGTTGCGTTGAATTTAAAAATAAAACTGCACAGGTGAGGGGAATAGTGTGGCAGGTGTGGGGCGAGGAAGGGGATGGGAGGAGGGGGAGGGCTACAAATGGGACATGAAGTGAATAAATAGATAAATTAATGGAGGAAAAACTCTCTCCATCACAGAGTGCATTGCCATTCTTAATGTTGCTTTCTAAACCAAACAAGGTCTGTTTTGTCAAAATTGTTTCAAATGTTTCCCTCAACCTTAAGTCAGTAAGTTTTATAAAATACATTATGTATTCCTTTAAGGCTTTATTTCTAAATGTCTGTATTTTTTTGCTATTGTAAAAGAAATGCTTTTGTAGTTTCCTTTCAGGGGACACATCTTTAGTATATTTTATTTGTATTTTGAGAATGTTATAGAATGCTTTTATTTGTCCAGAGGAAACGAACCTATTGAGCAGAACAATGAAAATCTCCACAATTCTCCCAATAGTATTTTGAAAATCAACATGTGAAAGTTGATTTTCATTAGGAAGTATTATTAATAAGTCAAAAACCAAGACTTGCATTTTACACACACACACACACACACACACACACACACACACACACACACACCAGCTATATATATATATATATATATATATATATATATATATATTATATATGAGAGAGAGAGAGAGAGAGAGAGAGAGAGAGAGAGAGAGAGAGAGAGAGAGTGCACGCATTTATAGTTACTGAATGGTTTGTAACATTCAGTGTAGCATCTTGTTTACTATGAGTTTGAAACTGACTTGGGCTATAGAGTGAGATCCCAGATATACTGGACTATAGAATGAGAATCATTTCAAGTAACAATAAGAAGAACATTAAAAAACTTCAAAGCAGCTATAATTTGAGGACACTTACCATTTGCTTCTTTTGATGATGACAACTGGTCCACCCCTGAATCTTTCCATCTTTTGGAGAACAGCTATGCTCCCTGCTGTCTCTGGCAATAGCTATCTCTTCACCTCTGGCCAAGTATCTTCGCCAGCAACTTTCTTTTCTGGTTTGATTTGTTATCATCATATTCACTGTCAGATAAAGATCTGCTTTTTGTACCACCATTTTCCTTGCCAGGTTTTTGAGCACTAAGAAATGTTTCAATTAACCCTGAGTGATCTAAATTTTCTTCAGATTCCAAAGTTTTGCCAGTTTGTGGAAATCCCTTCCCTCCCGGGAAATTCTCTTTGTTTCAATCCAGGACTTGACAGTTGGGTAACTGTTCCCCCACAAATCCTTCAGACGGTTTGGTTCTTTTTATTTTTCACTCATTCTATTCTGTTTAATATCCATTTCCTGGTAATTCAGTTTTATTGGAGTATTCTTATTGCAGACATAAACTGCTTTGTGCTACCAGTCTTCAGTGTCTCTGAATTTACTACAATAATAATTAATTTCCTTCATTAAGTTCATTCCAAAAGATTTTCTTGGTTTGCCATTCTTTGTGCATATGTCATATGTGTATGGGGCATGTGCATGTGTAGGTCTCTAGAGGACATAAGGTGATATGTGCTATCATTGTCTACCTTCTTCTTTTGAGACAAGGTCTACTGCTGTACCTGTAGCTAAGATTCAGCAAGCTACAATTCTTCTTCTGTTTACTCCACACCAACAGGAGTTGCAGTTAAGTTCCAGCCACACTTGACTTTGTATATGGGTTCTGTGGATTCTAATTCAAGTCTCCATGTTGACTAGCAAGCATGCTTACTGACTGAGTCAGCTCCTGATTGCCTAGCTTTTCATTCCCAAATGAACTTTTCTCTTAGTTCCATTCATCTTCATAGGTAGCATATAGAAATTAAATTGATTTTTACTGTTCTTACATTTGGAATTTTTTTCTATTCTTTCTTTGTATCTCCAATGGTGTTTATAGTTAATGTATTAAATATGTGTTTAAAAGAACTCAAGAAGTTGGACTCCAGAGAACCAAATAACCCTTTTAAAAATGGGGTACAGAACTAAACAAAGAATTCTCAACTGAGGAATACCGGATGGCTAAGAAACACCTAAAAAATCCTTAATGAGCAGGGAAATGCAAATCAAAACAACCCTGAGATTCCACCTCACACCAGTCAGAATGACCAGGATCAAAAACTCAGGGGACAGTAAATGCTGGAGAGGATATAGAGAAAGAGGAACATGCCTCCATTGCTGTTGGGATTGCAAGCTGGTAAAACCACTCTGGAAATCAGTTTGGTGGTTCCTCAGAAAATTGGACATAGCTATACCACTCCTGGGCATATACCCAGAAGATGCCCCAACACGTAATAAGGACACATGCTCCACTATGTTCTTAGCAGCCTTATTTATAATAGCCAGGAGCTGGAAAGAACCCAGATATCCTTCAATAGAGGAATGGATACAGAAAAAGTGGTATATTTACACAATGGAATACTACTCAGATATTAAAAACAATGAATTCATGAAATTCTTAGGCAAATAGATGGAGCTAGAAAACATCATCCTGTGTGAGGTAACCCAATCACAAAAGAACCCATAGAGCATGCACTTGCTGATAAGTGGATATTAGCCCAAAAGCTTGGAACACCCAAGATACAACTCACAGACCACATGAAGCTCAAGAAGAAGGAAGACCAAAGTGTGGCTACTTTAATTCTTATTGGAAAGTGGATCAAAGTAAACATGACTCCCAGCCAACCAGTAGAATGAACATAGGGTTCCCCAATGGAGCAGTTAGAGAGAGGTCCCAAGGAGCTGAAGAGGTTTGCAGACCTGCAGTTGGAACAATAATATGTACCAACCAATACTCCCGGAGCTCCCAGGAGCTAAACCGCCAGCCGAAGAGTACACATGCAGGGACCCATGGCTCCAGCTACATATGTTGAAGAAGACAACCATTTCAGACATCAGTGAGAGGAGAGACCATGTGTGCTGTTTAGGCTCGATTCCCCAGAATAGGGGAATGCAAGTCAGGAAATTGGAGTGAGGAGAAGTGAACAGGGAGGGGAGATGGAATAGGGGATTTTCAGATGGGTAATGCAGAAAGGGGATACCATTTGAAATGTAAATAAAGCAAATATCTAATAAAAAATTAAAAAAATATATGTGTTAGGATTGCTTTTAGAGGTGTAAACTGCTTTTACATAAGTTTTCACAGTCCTTTCTGAATATGTCTACATTAGATTTCTCAGTCTGTTGAAATTAACAGTGTCCCTGAGACTGAATTCTAAAATGTGGGTAGAAGTGATAGTCCTTTCAGAAAAGATGTAGACTTTTCTAACCATCCTATGGTCCTTCACCATTATTATTGGTAGGTAAAAGATTTGGGCATTCTGAGAAAGAAGACACATAAGGACACTACTAGACTGTAAGGCACAAAGTGGAGCCTCTGAACCAAACTGTACCTGCTCACGGTTCATTCATTGAGAATATTGACTATACACTCATATTGATATTCATAAATTTGCTTTAGTGTGATTTCATTTGGGAATGAGGCTATAAGGAGGTGGTGAAGGATGAGTGAGGGTTGTGGCTGGCTTCCACTTTGCTAGGATGAGTTGCCTTACAAAAATGAAAGCATAGATTTCTCCATCACACTGAGTCATAGGCATTCATAATCCAAGAAGAGACTCCTCATCAGGACT
Organism: Apodemus agrarius; assembly: GCA_964023405.1. Classification (NCBI taxonomy): domain Eukaryota; kingdom Metazoa; phylum Chordata; class Mammalia; order Rodentia; family Muridae; genus Apodemus; species Apodemus agrarius. Next base: position 11,637,859 of record OZ030018.1, read on the forward strand.
GGATAAGGATAACCCTTGATCATGGGCTTCTAGCATTCAGGATGTTGAGTAAATGCATTTTTGTGTTTTGAACTACACAACTGATGCTACTTATAATGGCTGTCTGAAATAATCACAAGTCCATTTTTAATAGTGCTAATGTGTTGCAGATCACGACATGAATGAGAATCAAAGATAGAGTGTGTGACACCCATAAGAATTGAAGTCGTTAAAGTAATCAGCCTGCTGTGACTAGGATGGCAACATAAGAAAATATGTGAGCAAACATAATATAAAAACATGGCACTGCTTATGATTTAATGTTTAACAATGAAAATAACCAAATTAAAACATGTAATTTACCTTTAATATTGACTATGCAGAATATCACCACTTAGTTTCTTTGATAAAAAGTTAGTGATTACGAGATCTTATGAAACTGAGAGTAAAAAAAAAAAGTTATTTTTAAATCTTTGCTTTGAAATTTCTCTAAAAGAATGTTCTAACCATGTGAAAGTCTGAACCAGATTTAGCAATTTTTGGTAAAGGAAAAAATGGAAATTATTTGTTTTTCAATAGTTGTCAAAACAAGAAAATCAGAATAAACTATGAGCAGAAGGATGTGTTGTGTGCTAGCAAGGGCGCTTGTGATCGGGACTGAGATGAAAGTACAAGTGTTAGATTGGGTGTGGGACGCATTATTAAACCATGCCCGATGGGCAAAGTGTATTTAAAATGTGGTTATAGATGTGACTTGGCAATTTTCTTCCTTTTTTCAAATAAGAATATTTTCCAGCAGTTTATTTGTTTTTATTTTTGGAGTTTTAATTACAACTCTTCCTTCCCTTTCCTCCCTCAACACTTGCCAATATTTGCCCCTCCCCCATTCTCCTTGAAGTTCATTGACTCTTCTTTCATTTTCTATTGTAGAAACACACACACACACACACACACACACACACACACACACATTTCTGGACTTACCATTTGGCCCTGGACAACTAACTAGTGTACTCCTCCTTGTGAAATGCTATTTTTCCCCTCCAAAATTTCCTCAAGTGACCTATCTCTTAGTGTGGAGTTGAGGTCTTATGGAATTTCCCAAGCCTACTTGGGCATGTCCTCTGGTATAATCCTTCTTCAGACTGCATGGACCCATACAAGTTTCCTGATTGTCACTTCAGTCTCTGTGAGCGCCTATCATGCCTGGTTAGTTGATTCTGTGTGTTTTCTTGTGGTGTACTTGTTCCCTTTGGCACCTACAATAATTCCTCTCTCTCTTCTGTGATAGGATTCCTTGAGCTCTTTCTTACCCAATGTTTGGCTGTGAGTTTCTGTGGGACCATAAAAGGTAGTCTGGTCCCTGGTTGACCTAAGGCTTGAAGCCCCAGAAACTCTGAAGGAACTGTAGGTGCTTAGCCTGTATACCTGGGCACCAGACCCCTGTCACTAGCCAGAGACCCCCATAGATTTGTGGCTATCAGTCACTAAGGGCAATGCCACAAGCCCTTCCACATGCAAATGACTCCTGTAGGCTCAAGACAGATCTCCATTTTACTGAGGTACCTAAATGCCTGGAGGGCTTAGCCAATAAGCTTTTCTTCCCAGACATTCCTCACTGCAAAAGATATAAATATCCTGAGAAGTGGGGTATGGTTTTACTCATCCATGTTCCCCCAAGACAATAAATGTCTTCAAGCCACGGACTGTGTTTTTTCATTGGGATCCACTATGAAGCCATGGAGAAAGCCTTCACCACAGAGCCACCATCTAGTCTCCTATAGAAGGCCTCTCTGCACTCCTAGCCACAACTGCCAACAAGCCAAGGATTCTCCCTGTGGGATCAGCCAGAGCTGTCTCCTTTCCTCCTGCAGCCCTAGGTAAGATCCAGCTTGCAGGCCCCCACTCCATTCTCAGCTCTTCTGAGGCTCCAAGCAGTACCTGGGTACCCAAGTGCCTGAGAACAAGACAGCCCAAGCCTTGTCACTGTACCACACTTCAGACTGTGCTTCCCCAGCCCTGGAGCTGTGTCCTGGGGCTTCCCTACAGCCCAACACCTGCATAGTGATGGCATGTGGTATGTGTGGTCAAACTTCCCATGTCCTGCCTACCCAAGCAGCTGAGCTCTGTGGCAGAGCATCTACCCATAACCCTACAAGTTTCTATACCTGATTCTACTCCCATCAGTTGCTGGATGAAGCCTCTCTGATGATGATTGTGCTAAGCTTCTGTCTATGAATATGAGTATCTTTAGGAATCATTTAATTGCCTTTTTGGAGGGGAGGGGAGTGGTGCTAGTCATGTTTTGTTCTATCCTAGTTCTTTGGGCTATTTAGCTACTGGGTTTTGACCCACTGGGCAGTGTCAGGCATGGGATACCTCTTATGGCTTGTATTTAAAGCTGAACCAGTTATTGGATCTCCATTCCAAAAAGTTCTGTGGCACCTTTACCCCAGCACATCTTGTAAGCAGGACAAATTGAAGGCTGAAGGTTTTGAGCTGGGTTGGTGTCCCAATCTCTCTACTATGAGCCTTGAGTAGTTAAAATACTTACTCAGAACCAACCCAAGTTTCACCCAACGGCCCCCTTACCTGTTCTACATATCCAGGCCCACAAATCACACACACACACACACACACACACACACACACACACACACTGTTCTACTGGTTTGGTATTCCCAAACCAGAAATAAGACTGACAATCCTTCCTTAGAACCTACTCAGCTTTCCCCCAACAGCAACCCCTCACCGTCAACTTATCAAGGCTATAATTTTGGAGGAAACCCCTGCCCCACCAGGTAACACATAAGTTCTCAGAACTCCAGAACTCCAAAGGTGTTGAATACTGCCAAAACCCCAGAGGAGCAGAACTACTGGATTAGAGGACTTCAGAGGACTCCGGTCACCAGAACTCCAAGCTACTCAGGCAAGAAGACACACAAATCAAGACAACAAAACATCCAACACAGACAACCTCAAAAATTGGTACTTAACCTATAACTACTCCAAATGCAGATGCTTAAAGGCACCCGTAACAACACATTTAACAGAAATCAGGGAAATACATCACCCCAAGAGCCAAGATATCCTACTATAGCATACTCTGCATTTTCCAACACATCCAAAGCACAAGAAAACTACCTTAAAATCAACTTCATAAAGATGATAGAGGTCCTTAAAGAAGACATGAATAAACCCCCTGAAAAATTTCAAGCATTGCCTACAAATACAAGAGATGGAAGAGATAATCCCAGGCAAAGAAACTATGGTAGAAGAAATTGATAGCTTGGTCAAAGAAAATGTTACATCTAAAAATATTTTGAGACAAAGCAAGGCAAAAATTTGGAGCACTAATGAAAAGACCAAGCCTAAGAATAAGAGGAAGAGAAGAATGAGAAAAATCTAACATCAAAGGCTCAGAAAATATTATCAACAAAATCATAGAAGAAAAGTTTTTTAGCCTCAAGGAGGACATGCATATGAAGATGCAAGAAGCTTATAGAATACCAAATAGATTAGACCAGAAAATAAAGTTCCCCTGCCATATAATTGTAGAGAGGATAACTTGTGTATTGTATGGATGCATCAATTTAAAAGCTTTTGGCCTATAGCTTAGGCAGGAAATTGAGATGGGGCATCAGGGATAGAGAGAGAATTCTGGCATAGAGCCAGGCAGTAGACTCTTAAGGAAACTGTAACAGGAAGGATATTATGTGGTACTGGAGCACAGGCAACCAGCCATGTGGCAGAATGCAGGTTAAAATAAGTAGGCTATCTTAAGTTATTATTCTAGTCAGGGAAGATCCTAGCTACATGGTCAAGGTATTTGTAAAAATATTTTGAGTCTGAGTCTTATTTCTGGAAGCATGGGGCTGGAAGGAAGAACCAGGGCCTAACTTTAACAGGTAATATTCAAAATAGTAAACATGCAAAAAGGAAGGAATATTAAAAGCTGCAAAGGATAAAGAAGAAGTAACATATAAATATAAAGGTGGACCTATTGGAATTACTCCTAATTTCTCCTTGGAGACTCTGAAATACTAAAGGGCCTGGGCAAGTGTCTCAAAAACTATAAGAGATCACAGACGGCAGCTCATACTCTGTTGTAGGAATATTTAATAAATAAATCATGGTGTGGGGTTCTTTCTATTTATGTTTCTGCATGAGACACATGTACACACACAAACTGCTGGATGAAATCAACAAAATAGAAATAAACAGAAAAATATAAAGAATCAAAGAAACAAAGTCTTGTCTTAGCTTAAGCCATCTTTGGTTTCCACGCCCTTCGATGAAAAGCCTTGTGAGAAAAGCACCCAGACCCTTTTAGAATCTCAGGGTAGAAATGCCACAGCTAACTACATGGAAGAAAGGTCTTCCAGAGACTGTCCCACCTGGGGATTCATCTCATATATAGTCACCAAACCCAGAAACTATTGCGGATGTCAGGAAATGCTTGCTGAAAGGAGCCTAATATGGCTGTCTCCTGAGAGGCCCTGCCAGAGCCTTGCAATGCAAAGGTGGATTCTCTCAGCCATCCATTGGACTGAGTTTGTAATCCCCAATGGAGGAGTTAGAGAAAGGTCTGAAGGAGCTGAAGTGGTTTGCAACCTTATAGGAAGAACAATATCAACCAACCAGACACCCCCAGAGCTCCCAGGGAGTAAGCCATCAACCAAAGAGTACACATGACTCCAGCTGCATATGTAGTGGAGGAATGCCTTGTCAGGCATCAATGGGAGGAGAGGTCCTTGGTCCTATGAAGGCTTGATAAATGCCCCAGAGAGGGGAATTGAGGGTAGGGAGGCGGGAGTGGGTTAGGTGGAAGAACACCCTCATAGAAGCAGGGGGAGGGAGGATGGGATAGGGAGTTTCAAAGGGAGAGTGGGAAAGGAGATAATATTTGAAATGTAAATAAAGAAAATATCCAATTAAAAAATGGGGGAAAAGGGGGAAAAAAGGAAAAAATTGTTGTTTCAACTAGAGGGGAGGCCTTTGATCCTGTGAAGGCCCGATGCCCGAGCATAGGGGAATGCTAGGGTAGTGAGGCAGGAGTGGGTAGATGGGTGGGGGAGCACCCTCATAGAAGCAGAGGTGAGGGGAGTGGGATAGGGGGTTTGTGGAGGGTAAATCAGGAAGGGGGAATAACATTTTAAATGTGAATAAGTAAAATAACCAATAAAAAAAATCAAAATCAAAATCAAAATTGCTTGCTTGCTTCCCCCTACAATTGTTAACCAGGATATAATTGGTTGGAATCCAGCTCTGGAGCCCTGGTTCTCTCATGAAGGTGGGGGAGGAAAAGGAGCATCAGCAGGGACAAGACTTGGCCTTGTGAGAAATAAGGGTTGCTTTTATTATAACAATAATGTTTACCTATACTGATTCTAAGTTACTCTGAAGCCAGAAGCTGCAGGCCTCTAGTCTAACAGTGTGTGTGTGTGTGTGTGTGGGGGGGGGTTATATAAAAGATTAATTGCTATGACTTTTGTCTCTCTTGCCCAGAAGCATCCTCTCCTTTGTCAGGCAGGAGCAAGGTTTGGAGCAATAAACTTTTATTGAACCAGGAGAAGAGAAGCATCACTTGCAGAAAAACAAAAACAAAAACAAAAACAAAAAACAAACAAACAAAAAAACAAAAAAAAAACAAAAACCTTTCACACAAATAGGCATAAACTCACACACATTCATACACAAATATACGCACACACACTCATGCACCCTCATGTATTCCAGTTGGGCTTGGTTACTTAGTTAGTGCATAACTACATACACACCCGCATCCATACTTACATATGTATATGGAGCAAAAGCCCAAGCATCAGTGCAGAAAGAACTCTGGATGAAAAATGAGCTCTAATCTTTACTGCAAAGAGAAAGGAAAATCTACTTATTTTTCTAAATGAATTAAGCTCAAGTCTGTAAGAATAAAAGTTTTGTCCTATTTAGTAAAGCTAAGCCTGCCTTGCTGTTAAAAGACCTGCTCAGTCCCATGCTAAGGGCACGCCTGCTTGCTCTTTCTGCTCTCTGCAGCCTTTCCTTTGTGCCTCTTTCTCTTTCTATTCTTCATATTGCTCTCCTCTTCTGCTCCTGCACTAATGTGTTGATTTTTAAGGGAAAGTAAAGGGGGGGGGCATCTCTCGGACGGTATGCTTTCTAAAATGTTAAGGTTCTTTCTTAATTTCAAAGTGACTCTGTTCTGCTGTCTTTTCCTTTCTCCTCCTAATCTTGTTCTCTCTCTCTCTCTCTCTCTCTCTCTCTCTCTCTCTCTCTCTCTCTCTCTCTCTCCCCACTATGATGTAATAATGTCATCATTTCTAGTTCTTACATTTTTGTACCTGTTTTTAGGGACGTAAATTTAAATCATAATTTTTTATTGGTTCTTTTATTTACTGACATGTCAAATGTCCCCCTTTTCCTGGTTTCCCCTCTGCAGTCCTCCCATTCCATTCCCCAACCCCTTTGCCTCTATGAAGGTGCTCCTCCCCCTACACACCCACTTCTACCTCACCACTCTAGCAACCACTACACTAGGGCATCAAGCTTCCACAGGACCAAGCACCTGCCCTACCATTGATGACAGATAAGGCCATCCTCTGCTACATGTGTAGCTGGAGCCAATGGTTCTCTCCATATACACTCTTTGGTTGGTGGTTTAGTCCCTGGGAGCTCTGGGTGGTTTGGTTAGTTGATGTTGTTGTTCTTCCTATAGGGTTGCAATCTACTTCGGCTCCTTTAGTCCTTCCTCTAGCTCTTCCATTCACGTCTCTGGGCTCAGTCTGATGGTTGACTGTGAGTATCTGTATCTGTCAGCAATAGCTTCTTGGCATCAGCAATAGTGTCAGGGTAACAGAGATGTTTATACATGTTTTCACTAAGAGTAATTACATGGTTAAACCTTAATTTTCTGTCATTGGTTCCACAGGTTTATGGCAAATTCAAAGTCATAATTTTTGTGACTAAGTTATCATTGATGTTTTATATAGATAGATGTCTATATAGTCTGCTGTGGATGGCCCTGGTGATGTTTGCATTTTGATGTTAATTCCACTCTTCCAGGAGGGGCTGTCTGGACAGATAAATGGAGTTATATACTCAGGTGACTTCTTGAGAACCTTTCCCTAATGAATAAAGGAACCAAGCACTGTACAAGTAGGTGGGACTTCAGGGTTGGACAGAGGAAGAGAGGAGGCAGGAGAGAGATAGGGGCTTTTGGGTGAGGAGATTGGGAGAATTTTGGAGAAATTGTGGAAAGAGAAAATATGTGCTTAGAATATTTTGTGCATACTTCTGTTTTTCATTTAAAGAAGATCAAGAAAAATGGATCGGTGTTTTCATAAGAGGAAGTAGAAGGAAGGTCAGAATCAGGCTGCAAAGAGATGATGGAAGTAGAGTGGGTACTTTGGCCAAAACATAGCCCTGTCTTCAGACGTAGAATGGATCCATTGTCTTATAAACTCTACAGGGTAGGCAAATAGGCATGCATAATAATGCTTGCCTTTGGGAACTACTGGGTCTCCAGAAATGCCTGGTACGTTATTTTACTTCATTGCAGTAACAGCAGCAAACGCACACAGGAACTTTATTTCTCTTGATACTCAAAATTAATGCAAAGCTGGTTGATCTCCACTCTACTGTGCCCTCTTGAATAACATTTTATCTTCGTCGTGTACTTTATCTTCTCTCTGGAGTTTTGCACCAGGTTGACCATCTGAACTATTTGAAACTGGAGCAATAGACATTAGCAGTATACACATGCTGGAACCCAAACCCAGACCCTTATGACCGAGTGACAGATAGTCATAACAGTTGAGCAGTATGTCCCTCCCAATTAGGCCAAGTTTAGAATTTTATAATATTAATGACATTGATTTAAATCAATATTTACATTGATTTGTATATCTAATAATGATGTCTACCAGACCTAAATAATAGTTCTTAGATATATTTCAGGAAATATGAAGATAAAATTCAGTAATTATAAAACACTCAGGACATAGCAAGCATGGAATAGATTTATTCAAATTAATTGCCTTTAGTATTACAATGAATGGACACTATTATTTATTTATTTATTTATTTAGATAGAACTATTGAGCCAAAGGATGAGAAACTTCTGCATGTAGAGTGAGTGTAGAATGTGGAAGGACTATACATTCAAGGCATAATGTACTAGAAGTTAAGAAAGATATTTATATGTAGGTATCTTCATAAATTTAGAGGATACATATATAATATCCTCTAAATTTAATGTTTTAGTCAGATAGATTTATTGTAAGATAGTAAATGTGATTTTCCAAACGCTGATCTTGAGAGGTTCTTTACATTATGCAAAGCAGCTGACATCTGCACTGGAATGAAAGCTGGGCATATACTGTGTGATTCATTGTTGTAACGTGAGGATCATGCCCGTGCTTAATCTTCATTTTTATTATTTCAACATTTCTGGGCCTCTGAACCTTGCCAACTCACTGGAGTACTGTAATTTTAACTAATTATGATTTAATATAATTGGCAAACTATTACTATAACTCAGTGTATTTGAGATTAGATGTCTCTTCCATTGACTTAATGGAAGTTCCAAAGTTTGCTGTAAAACATATGGATAAATATTGAAGCATAATTTCAAAAGGATAGTCTAGTAATTACCTCTTGTGAAGAGTTTTTCTTTAGACATATGCTGTTTTCTCATATGGTATATATTATAGAATATAAAGCTAGCATCATGATTATGATCTATTGTGACTAAGGAGGTATTTATATAATAGAAATATTGGAGTCTAAAGAATGGGTCTAAAAAAAAAAAACATCCTGAAATCTTTACACAGCTTTTCTATAATTCTGAAATATTACCTCATACATAACTGTTCTTAGGACAACCAAGATAGCCTTACCTCCAAACTCACTTCCAGCATCTCTATTCTTCCTAGTAAAGCTACAAGTGATTAAGATTTTACTTTTTAAAAATGTCTTCACTTTGTATACTGGTCACAGCGCCCTTTCTCCTCCTCCGAGGCTGACCTCACTGATCCTTCCACCTCTTCCCTCTTCCCATTCTCTTCAGAGAAAGGGAAGACCCGCCCCGCCCCATGAATAACAAACCTCACATCAAGTCATAGCACATCTTCTCTCATTGAGTCCAGACAAGGCATCCCAGCTAGGTGAAGAGGATCTAATAGCCGGCTGTAAGATCTGGAAAATATCATCCTAAGTGAGTTAACCCAATCACAAAAGAATATACATGAAATGCAATCACTGATAAGTGGATATTATTAGCAAATCAAAAGATTCCCAAGAAGAAGGGAGGAAAGGACCCTGGTCCTGAAAAGACTGGATCCAGATGAGTATCAGAACAGAGAAATGGGGGGTGGGGGTGATTGGGGAATGGGTGGAGGGAAGAGGAATTATGGGACATGTGGTGAGGGGGGAACTGGGAAAGGGGAAAGCATTCGGAATGTAAACAAAGAATATAGAAAATAAAAAAATATATAATCATTTAAAAAAATGATATTGCTTTTGTGTACTGTGTAAAGGTTATTCTTGGGTTTTTTTTTTTTTGGTGTTTTCGAGACAGGGTTTCTCTGTGTAGTTCGGGCTGTCCTGGAACTCACTTTGTAGACCAGGCTGGCCTCGAACTCAGAAATCCACCTGCCTCTGCCTCCCAAGTGCTGGGATTAAAGGCGTGCACCACCACCGCCCGGCTATTCTTGTGTTTTTAAAAGGCTGATTTCTCTGCCCTTATATCTTGTTTCAATATGGACACAGCTTTGTTATGTTGACTCTTTGAAGCTGCCGTCTCGTTTGTATAAACGTTGGTCCTCCTTCCTTCTCTGCCTTGCTAAGAAAAGCCAACAAGACAATACAGAGAGAATAAGGCGAGAATTCTGATCCCAGGAGGGGTGGAGAAAGAGACAGAAAGTGAAGAAGGGAACTATAAGAAGAGGTTGAAAAAACTTCAGAAGAGAGCTGGATCAAGAAAGGATGAAGGGGAACGCGTTTGGAATGTAAGCAAAAAATATTTAAAATAAAAAAAAAAAAAGAAAGGATGAAAAAGTACAAGCAAGAGGAGGCCTGACCAGCTTGGAGGTTTAGAATGGAGTAATAATTGCCCAGTATTTGACTCAAGGCTATTTTAATAAATCTTAGTCTCTCTGTGTGGTTATTGGGGAATTATCTGGTGAAGGAATAACTGCTGTCTTACCAACGTGATGAATATGTTAATAGAATAATCATTTTACAGCAGATACCAGAGCACATCTAATCTGGATGTTCCTGGGACACTGCAGGTCTTCTTGGGAAAGCAGACAGTGTCATGGGCCAGACGATGGAGATCAGTGGACAGCTCGAAGCTCACCTCTGCTGGCTGTATCCCATGTATGGTCCCTTACTAGTTTCCTGACACCTGTGGGTATTTCATTTTAAACATACATATCCAAAGTTAGCAAACACATAAGAAAAAAAAACATGTAGTCTTATTTTTCTGATCTTGGGATTACTTCATTCTGAATGGTTGTGTACATATGTGTTCATGTGTACTTAACTATATGTGCACATGTACACTGCATATGGAGACCGGAGACTTCAGCTATCTTCCTTAACTACCCTCCACCTTCCCCCACTACTCCCTTTTTGAGACATAATTTCTCACTGAACCTGTGGCTCACCAATTAACTTAGATTGTCTGGCCAGAAACTCCTTGGATTCATCCTTTTTGTTTGTTTGTTTGTTTGTTTGTTTGCTTGTTTCTAGGATTGTGCTATACCCATATTTTTAAATGTAAGCTCTGGGAATTGAACTAAAGCCCTAATGTTTGCGCAGGAAGTACTGTGCTGAGTATTCCACCTTTCTAACCCTCATAACCAGTTGACTAAAGTTCAATGTCTTTTAAAAATAATTTAGATGTTTTTCTGTATTCTCATACATATACACCTTCCAAAGCTACTTCTGTAAAATGTTAAAACTGTATTAAATAAAAACAATTCTAAAGGTCTCTTACCTACATAGAGCTTTACTTTGTACCTCAAATCAGATATTGAATAAAAGTAATACAAGTTTCTTTCTTTTTCTTTCCTTTCCCTGGATACTTAAAAATCAAGTTGTAATTATGCAGATTTTAATGTTTAGTTACTAACATCCACTGATTTTTTCCATTTTATTTCTTAGATGCCGTGCTCTTATACTTTTTAATTGTTCATATTTTAAGCAGGAGAAAACTGTCTAGCCTGAACAATTTCTGCAATGTCACACATGTGGTTTAAGAAAAAAATATTTACTCCCGAGGTTGTGAAAGTCATTTGTAGTTTCCAATTATGCTGCTCAAGACCATTAACAGATAATGATACACAAACACATATTGTGTGCCTTCCAAACACTTGAACCGGTTTAGTTTTTCATTAGTAAAACGCCAGTGTGTATCATAGCTGCCAACTCCCCAACTCTGGAAATAGCTGTATTAGGCCAACTTCACCTCACAAAACTTTAACAAGAAAATAGCAGAACTTGGCTGTCTTGGAATACTTCAGCACTTCATGATGTCTTTTGTGGTGACTCTGTACTTCAGAAATTCTTCTTGAAAACAGAACTTGGTCATAAGCAATTAAACTTCTAAAAGTTACAAATTTTAGTATTGTTACTAAATTTGTAATTTGAAACATTTTAAGTTAAAAATATTATATATTGCTATTGAGCAATGTGCTGCAAGGAAAGTAAACATACATATAATTTTTTATAAGTGTCAGATTTTAGAGGCAAAGAAGTAAAGAAAAACCCAGCCCATATCTTGATGCCTAAAATCACACAACTGTTGTCACATGCAAACACTCTTGAAAGCATTACATTTAATGACATCAGTGTCCATTTAGCATGCTGTCCAGACAGCATCATTTGTAGCATGAAGAAATAATTGATATAATCTGGTCTTGATACTTTCATTGTAAATCTTCCAAATAATATTATTTTTCTTCTACATTGATTTCCTCTTGATATCCATGTCAGCAAATGCATAGTCATTTTATGTAAAATAAAGATATTTAGTAAGAGGAGGGACAAACCATCTGGTGTTCAACACTATGATATTACCCATAGTAATACTATATTTCTCTCTGAATTAATGATCTCTTAAAACAAATCATTGAGGGAAATTATTTTTTTGTACGAAGTACACCCCATGTGCTTTTATGAAGGGAGGTTAAACGGTGCTTAACTGTAGTCTTTTTGTTAAACTCTTTTCTTGATGAAATATGTTGACTCCAGATCATGAAGCTGCCTTTCTTTCACCAGGCAAAGAAAAAAAATATTTGAACAGTTCTAGAAGTTCTGCTAATTAATTTACAGAAGTACCTGCTCCTGTTCTCATAATCTTCATCTCCACAATTATAGACTGGATAGAGAACTCCAAAGAATTATCCAAGCTTTATTCACATAGCTCAAGATTGTGCATATGGGTCTGTTATGTGTAATATGAACCTAACAAACTCCCTCCTTCTGGCTTACAAAGAGACACGCATGAAACGGAAATTTCATGCCCTTTACAGTCAGTGGAATTCTAGTTCGAAAGTTCAAATATCAAATATGGAGAAGTGAACCATTAGTGTTTTATTAGGCATTCTTGGTCATATTGCAGAACAAGGCACTTTGCTTATGATTCCATTTTCTCTTCTGAGAGATATCTGAGATCCCTTCTTATAACTGAGAAGAACTTTCTTGATCAGATTGTCCTATGGGCATATCTGTTGGAGTTGGTCTGATTATGAATTGGTGCAATGGGATCCAGCCCACTGCGGGCAGTACTGTTCCAACGCAGGTGGTGCTGAGCTGTGAGAGAGAAGTAGCTACACGTGGGCCTACCACCCGCCAGAGAATGAGCCAGCAAGCATTGCTCCTTTGTCCTTTGTGCTTCACCATGCTTGCCTTAAGTTCCTGCCTTGAGTTCCCTCAAAGATGGGCTGACATCTGTCAGCATACACGGGAAACTCTTCCTTCCCCAGACAACATTTGTCAGAGTGTTTTATCACAGCATCATAAAGGAAACTGGAATCCCAGCTTTCTTAAGTAACTTTTGATTCCATTTGGCCCGGGACCGACAAGGATAAGTTTAAAAAGGTATTTGAAGAGGCTTTCGTCTCTGAGCCTTAAGAGAGAACACCAGAGATGCTTTATCTTTACTATTCCTGTTGTGTGTTCAAAGGCTATTTACAGTTTAGGAACAACCTGTCACTGAGTTAGTAGGTAGGAAAGAGGTCTCAGAAAAGCTCAGAGACCCAAGTACTCATATTCACATATGAAATAGAAGTAAAATTGTTTTGAATTAAAGTAGTAAAATGTTGAACTATGTTTTTTTCTTTCTAATCATTTAAATATTTTTATTGAAATGTCACTTAAGGTGACCAGACTTAAAAGGCTTCATCTTTTACAAAACACTAGTTTAGAAAGTAATATATGTGGACAATGAAATATAATCATATCTACTCCTCATCCCTGACTCTATCTCCGTATGAATATCCCCTACATTCCCTTCTACTAGTGTTGTGTACTTTTCAATATAACAAAGTACAATTTATGCTGACCATATGCATATGATTATGGCTGGAGTATGAGTGGCTATCTTCATAAAGAATAATGACTCTTCTTTCCCCAGTAGCTACCAGTTGCTAGCATCTCCTCTTTTAAGCATTTGAGCTGATAATCACCTTCTTCACCTGCACTCGAGTTTTGGGTGGCTTGATCTTGCACAGGTACTGTGCAAGTACCCCTAGTAACTGTGAGTAGATCAGTAAAATCACTGTATGTGTCTTGAAGACAGTATTGCACAGTATCATTCTACACCCTCTTCCAATTACATTTTGTCTGTCACTTTTCTTATTATATTTCCTGAATCTCGGTAGTATGGGTGTGAGTTTAAATGGGATGATGTATATGCTCCATTTGGGGCCTTTTAGAGATGAGTATTTGAAGTCACTTCCTTTATTTTCAGCACATGGCCACTATGAGTCTCTCACTTGACTGATACCCACAGTGGAAAGAAGCTTCTCTGATCATGATTGAGTGCAGCCCATGTATATTAATATAAATACAAATACTTAAAGAGTACAGTTTGACAACAATGTGGCAAATTACCAAGATAACAGTACATTCTACCCTAGAGACTATGACCTCTCTAGTGATGTGCTTTTGACCACCAAGTTTATACTATGAAATATGAATTCCTTACCGCCAGATAATCTACAGACTCAATCATAAAGTGGTTGGTTTCCATGAAACAGTCAGTATTAGATTTTCCATGGCCTTATTAGATTAGTTGGTACTTCTTTCCTGGCACCTATAGTATTCAGAGTTGAGCTTCATGAAACTCAGATATTAGAAATTGTAATGATGACTTTTACTGCTTTATTACATAAAGAAATTTAGGAACACTAGGAAGTTTAGTTACTTGGATGGAAGCATGAAAAAAATCTGAGAAGTGAGTAGTTAAAAATTAAAGCTTAGCTTTGTGGCTATGGATATTAATGACATTTGAAACCCAATATAGTAAAAATAAATTTGAAAATATTTATGAGCATAATGGAAAGACATTTCACCCATTGCAGAATTACATTTCCAACACTGAAAGTTGGGATTCCAAAGTCTTTGAATAAAAAATTTATATAATTCTCATGTATTAAATAAACATGGAATAAAAAAACTACAGCTAAGTGGAAATGTTTAATAAAAGCATTACTGATTAAAGGGCCTTGAATAAATAAAATTTAAGGATGTTATTTTTCTAATATTGTACAAAGAGCATTATGAGAAACATTGTTTGAATACATAGATCTGGGCTTTGGCATAGTAATATGAATAGGGAAATTAATTGCTAGTGATACTTAAATCAAGAAAATAATTGTTGGTATCATTCTTGGTGTGAGGTAGATCTGATACACAGATTGTAGCCTTTGGAGATATTGTCATTTTTATACATTAGCCATTTTTTCTGTTTGACAGCTAAAAGAAAAGTCAAATGATGTTATTGGGAATAATGAGGTTACTCAAGGAATTTCTATTTTCTAAGTATGATATGTGAACAGGAGGGTCCATGAATGGTAGGTTCAAGAGCAAAGAAATACCTCTTGAAACTAGTGATTTAGGAAAATATACCTCGAAGAAACCTTCCACCTAGAGGTATACAGATGCCCAACCAATGCTCTCCTCAATCAAAATACATTGCTTTCAAATTGTCTCATCAGTGAGATTTGAGAATTTCACCCCATGGCTACTGCTGCATGTCTCCCAGTTTAGTTCTTTCTGAATAGGGTTGCTTCCTGTATGATTTACGCAGTGTTAGGTGGGTAATATACACAACTTATCACTTTAGTTAGTACACCATTAGGCTAAATAGGCTTGTGGATCTTAGGTCATTAAATAAGCCACTGCATTCATGAAAATTTCTCATGGGGTTATAATTTGACTGTGACCTAAGCAAGAAATACAGTTATAAAGTATACCTGTATTTTCCCCTTTCTGACTCTGAACAGTCTCTTTCTGATGGCTCTTTGTCTGGTATTATTCCTATTACTTAATTGCCCTAGCACTTATGTTTTCAATGTAACGCGTGATTCTTTTTCATTTTTAAAGGTTATTTTATTTATTGCCATTTCAAATTTTATCCCCCTTCTCAGTTTCCCCTCCACAAACCCACTATCCCCTCTCCCTCCCCCTGCCTCTATGAGGGTGCTCCCCCAACTGCCCACCCACTCCTGCCTCAGTGCCCTAGCATTCTCCTACTCTGGGTCATTGAGCCTCCACCGGACCAGTGGGCTCCTCTCCCAGTGATGTCCAACAAGACCATCCTCTGCTCCTATATCCAGCTGGAGCCATGGGTCTCTCCATATGTACTCTTTGGTTGGTGCTTTAGTCCCTGAGAGATCTGTGGGGCGTCTAGTTGGTTGATATTGTTGTTCTTCCTATGGAGTTGTAAACCCCTTCAGCTCTTCAGTCTTTCCCCCAACTCCTCCATTGAGGTCCCTATTCTCAGTCCTATGTTTGGCTGAAAGCATTCGCATCAATATTGGTCAGGCCCTGCCAGAGCCTCTCAGAGGACCTGTAAGCAAGTGCATCTTGGCATCAGCAATAATAACATTTGATGTAAAAAAATAGAATGAGAAAATACAATACTAATATTATTAAGAAAGATTTCCTTTCACTTTTTTGCAGATAAAAGAGAATTACTGTGAGATTTTCAATGTACCTCAAACTCTTACAAAACTTATATTTTTATCAGCTAATTGTAAATGAATGAGAAACATATGGATAAAGTTTCCATCAAAACACACACATTAGAAAACTCAAGTTAAAATTTTTGGCAAAATTCTTTCTATATTTTGCCAGTTTCAAATACTTGAAAATAATCTGAATGATTTTTAATCACAAGATTTTTTTTCTTTACAAATTAAACAAAGGATGAAAAACTCATGGAATGATTTCTAAAAAAATTATTATCAACCAAAAAAATACTGTCATCCTGATAACCACATGGATTACTAAAGTGTAATTACCTGAAGGAAAAGTACATTATGTTCTGAAAACCAACTGCACACTGAAAAACGTAGGAAAAATATTGTGATCCAAAGATATGTTATTCATTTTTAAATATGAGGAGAAGATTTTCCAAGTAATTAAAAAATGTATCCTTCTTATTTTTAGTATGAGAATAAAAAGCATTGAATAGTTTAGATGACACATGGTAATTAGCTAACTTTGAGTTTAGCCACTATTAAATGGGTTTCTCATAGAACCTGACGTACAGGTGAGAATAATGATTTTAGGGGGAAAGTGAGAGAAACAGAGGTTCACTAGGCTCAAAGTTTGAAGGAAAACAGTGGATTTGGGAAATCCAGGCCTTACATTGATTGTAGTCACTCTTTGGGTTTAATTCTGACTGTCACCTGTGTGTGTGTGGGGAGTCTGGGGGAACAGTTTGGGTGGGGGATGGGAGGGCAAGTGGACTGCACCATCAGACAGAAGAACTAGTAAGACTGAGCAAGCCTAAACTCTGGGAAATGTTAGAATTGAGGATGATAGGCATGATGCCAACTTCCTGCCAAACTACCTCAGAGAGAACATGGAATCATGACACCCTACTGAGAGGACCACAACAATCCATTTGGTTATATAGCTTGAAAACTCCATGCTGATGGTGTCTAGATAGGCCCCAAGTGTTTAGCTAATGGGCTTCCCTTCCTGGACATTTCTTCTCATAAAAGGTATTCAAACCCTGGTTTCATCCTTGAGTAAGATCTGTGCATTCACATCTGCCATCAAAGCAGTTTGGACAAGCAAAGACCATCTTCTTCACAAAGGATCACCACTGGGGGAGGCCTTCTTTAAAAGAAGCTGCACCTAAATCTCCCAAAGTAGGCCTTCTCTCTTCCAGCTCCTCCATAGTCTAGGCACTCACTTAGAATCAAACCATATTCTGCCCTTGTGCAGGGCTCAGCCATCTCTTCTTGCCTGGAGTGTAGATGACTCAGGTACCCCATTTTCAACTCCTCAGTGGCATCTGTGTACATAGGTCTGAAACCACAGCATCCATCCCATAACCTGCTATTTCTTACCCAAGAAAACATGGGCTGAGACCCCTATCATAGATGGGACCATAGAGACAGACATGCAGCCAACACATGTGGTGTGTGTGTGTGTGTGTGTGTGTGTGTGTGACAGGTAGCTGTCAAAAGTGTTTCGCTTCTATATTCCTGTTGCCACATGAAGGAAAACAGAGTACTATTTTAGTACAGCTTTAGTCAAGATGCAGAATAGCCTGGGACAGTGCTGTCAGATGTATTTATCTATTCATCTGTCACCCTGCCCCAAGGAAACCAAGAGCTAAAGACCAAGGGACAGGGACTGTACCATGCAGGTCGTGGGGGAAGGCACGTTGGTTTATCAATAAAGATAAGTAATATTTTCAAAAGAAAAAAATGATTATTAGACAGAAAATATACACAGAGATTTATAGGAAAGAATAATTTCACTTTAATTATTTGTGTCTACATTTCTTTCCTAACATGATTGCCTGTGGATTTCAACATATTATTTGAGTATAGCACAAGTATATAGACTATAAAAGGTGGTTGATAAAATGAGTTCCATGCTTCTTTCTCTGGGTGATTCTGTGAGCAGAACTGAGCTGGTTGACGTTTGAGTTATCATGATTTCCATTTTTATAAACCCTGAATTTTTACCACATTGATTAGAGAAAACTAATATCAAAACAATAATATTTTATTGGATTTCAGCATTTTCCTGTACTCTAAAATTAGGTCACAACAAAACACCAAATTACAATCCAAATTTCTAATAAACAAACCAAACTACCAAAATGGTTGCTATTATTTTTAGATTAGGAATTTTATGTTATAAAAGTTTAGTGTCATCTTGTCTGCAGCTTCCCATCCAGCCGGTAGCAGGTCAGCCAGACCTAGCCAGCCTGCCAGGTGCTGAGACCCTGCCGGCGGAACCAGGTACCAGAGACAGCCCGAGTTTAAGACCTCCGGGGACTCAGGTCTGGGGCAGGAACTGCGCACAGCCTAGCGGTTTGGAGTACAGCGGCCGTGCCTGCGCTCTGCGCTCGCAGGCCAGACCCGAACCCCCTGCAGGCAGCGCCATCTTGTCTGCAGCTTCCCATCCAGCCAGTAGCAGGTCAGCCAGACCTAGCCAGCCTGCCAGGTGCTGAGACCCTGCTGGCAGAACCAGGTACCAGAGACAGCCCGAGTTTAAGACCTCCGGGGACTCAGGTCTGGGGCAGGAACTGCGCACAGCCTAGCAGTTTGGAGTACAGCGGCCGTGCCTGCGCTCTGCACTCGCAGGCCAGACCCCGAACCCCCTGCAGGCAGCGCCATCTTGTCTGCAGCTTCCCATCCAGCCGGTAGCAGGTCAGCCAGACCTAGCTAGCTTGCCAGGTGCTCAGACCCTGCCCGTGGAACAAGGATAAGCAACAATTCTTGTTTATTAAGAAGAGTGAGGACCAGCTATAGCAGCAGGCATCCATATTGCAACCAGGACACAGCTGGAAAGGTGCAGATAGAGACTCCGTCTGGGGCTAGAGCAGGGAGAGCTGCTAAGCTCTCGCCCACAGGCGGGCCCAGGTGCCTAGGCTCTGCAGCACGTCCCTGCAAGCTTAGGCCGGGCACCGAGGCAGCCGGAACCAGCCAGCTCCCCAGGAGCCCGGACCAGCGATAGCGGCAGGCCTCCATACTGCAACCAGAACACAGCTGGAAAGGCACAGGTAGACAGATTCCATCAGGGGCTACCACGTGGGGGGATCTGCTAGGCTCTCGCTACTAGGCAGGCCCAGCAGCACCTGCCGAGGCTCTGCTGCACTCCCCCACACTTCCCGGAGACCTCAGGCAGTGCACAAAGTCAGCGGGTGGCAGCCAGCTCGTGATCCCATTGAGCAGCAATCACGCATAACCACCAGTAGAGAAACAACAGGTAAGCCCAGCCTCACAGGAGATTCAAACACCAGCCAGTGACAACAAGGTCAACTAATACCAGAAATAACCAGATGGCAAAAGGTAAACGAAGGAACATCACTAACAGAAATCAAGACAACATGACAGCATCTGAACCCAGTTCACCAACAACAGGAATCCCTGGATACCCCAAAACACCAGAAAAACAAGACTTGGATATAAAATCACTGGTCAGGATGCTGGTAGCTGAACACATAGAAAAATCTCGTAAAGAAATAGAAGAGAAAATGGATCAAAAGTTAGAAGCCTTTACAAGGCAAATACAAAAATCACTTCAAGAAATGCAGGAGAAGATGGATCAAAAAGAAGAAGACAATAAGGAGGAAAGACAAAAATCACTTAAAGAAATACAGAAGAACGTGGGCCAACAAGTAGAAGCTATGAAAGAGGAAACACAAAAATCTATTAAAGAAATACATGAAAACACAATCAAGCAAGCGAAAGATCTGAGCACATCCATCCAGGCACTAAAAACAGAAGTAGAAACAACTAAGAAATCGCAGAGGGAGACAACATTGGAGATGGAAAACCTTGGGAAGAAATCAGGAGCCATAGATGCAAATATCAACAATAGAATACAAGAGATAGAAGACAGAATATCAGAAGCCGAAGATACCATAGGAACCATTGATTCAACAGTCAAAGAAAATACTAAATGCAAAAAGGCTGTAACCCAAAACATCCAGGAAATCCAGGACACAATGAGAAGACCAAACCTAAGGATTATAGGTATAGATGAGAATGAAGATGTACAAGTTAAAGGGCCAGCAAATATCTTCTACAAAATTATGGAAGAAAACTTCCCCAACCTAAAGAGAGAGATGCCCATGAATGTACAAGAAGCATACAGAACCCCAAACAGACTGGATCAGAACAGAAATCCATCCCGTCACATAATAATCAAAACTCCAAATGTACTAAACAAAGAAAGAATATTAAAGGCAGCAAGAGAAAAAGGCCAAGTAACCTATAAAGGAAGACCTATCAGAATAACACCAGACTTCTCACCTGAGACCATGAAAGCTAGAAGATCCTGGGCAGATATCATGCAAACTCTAAGAGAACACAAACTTCAGCCCAAACTACTTTACCCAGCAAAGCTCTCAATCACCATAGATGGAGACATCAAGGTATTCCATGACAAAACCAAATTTGCACGTTATCTTTCCACAAATCCAGCCCTACAAAGGATAATAGGGGGAAAACACCAAGACAAGGACGGAAACTACACCCGGGAAGAAGCAAGATAGAAACCTCCTCTCATCAAACCCAAAAGAAGGTAACCTCTCGAATATAAAAAATAAATAAAATAAATAAATATAATTTCAAAAATGTCTGGAGGAAATAATTACTATTCCTTAATATCTCTTAACATCAATGGACTCAATTCCCCAATAAAAAGACATAGATTAACAGACTGGATACGGAAACAGGACCCTACATTTTGCTGCATACAGGAAACACATCTCAGTGTCAAAGACAAACACTGCCTTAGAGTAAAAGGCTGGAAGACAATTTTACAAGCAAATGGTCTCAGGAAACAAGCTGGAGTAGCCATTCTAATATCAGATAAAATTGACTTCCAACCTAAAATCATCAAAAGAGACTCAGAAGGTCACTTCTTGCTGGCCAAAGGGAAAATCCACCAAGAAGAGCTCTCAATACTGAACATCTATGCTCCAAATGCAAGGGCAGCCTCATTCGTAAAAGAAACCTTACTAAAGCTTAAAGCACACATTACACCTAACACAATAATTGTGGGTGACTTCAACACTCCACTCTCCTCAATGGACCGATCAGGAAAGCAGAAACTAAACAGGGACACAGTGAAACTAATTGAAACTCTGGACCAATTGGATTTAACAGATATATATAGAACATTTCATCCTAAAGCTAAAGAATATACCTTTTTCTCAGCTCCACATGGGACCTTCTCCAAAATAGACCATATAATTGGTCACAAGACAGATGTCAACAAATACAAGAAGATCGAGCTAATCCCATGCCTTCTATCAGATCACCATGGAGTAAGAGTGGTCTTCAATAACAACAAAAACAACAGAAAGCCCACATATACATGGAAACTGAACAATACTCTACTCAATGACACCTTGGTCAAGGAAGAAATAAAAAAAGAAATCAAAGACTTTTTAGAATTCAATGAAAATGAAGGTACAACCTACCCAAATCTATGGGACACAATGAAAGCAGTGCTAAGAGGAAAACTCATAGCTCTAAGTGCATCCAAAAAGAAACTGGAGAGAGCATATACTAGCAGCTTAATGGCACACCTTAAAGCCCTGGAAGAAAAACAAGTTAATTCACCCAGGAGGAGTAGAAGACAAGAAATCATCAAACTCAGGGCTGAAATCAATCAAATAGAAACAAAGAGAACCATACAAAGAATCAACAAGACCAGGAGCTGGTTCTTTGAGAAAATCAACAAGATAGATAAACCCTTAGCCAGACTAACCAAAGGACACAGAGACAGTATACAAATTAACAAAATTAGAAATGAAAAGGGAGACATAACAACAGAAACTGAGGAAATTCAAAAGATCATCAGATCCTACTACAAAGGTCTATACTCAAAACAACTGGAGAATCTGGAGGAAATGGACAATTTCCTAGACAGATATCAAATACCAAAATTAAATCAGCATCAAGTAGATCAGCTAAATAGTCCCATAACCCCTAAAGAAATAGAAGGGGTTATAGAAAGCCTCCCAACCAAAAAAAGTACGGGACCAGATGGTTTTAGTGCAGAATTCTACCAGACCTTCAAAGAAGACTTAACACCAATACTCTCCAAACTATTCCACAAAATAGAGACAGAAGGGACACTGCCCAACTCATTCTTTGAAGCCACAATTACGCTAATACCTAAACCACAAAAAGATCCAACAAAGAAAGAGAACTACAGGCCAATTTCTCTTATGAATATAGATGCAAAAATACTAAATAAAATTCTTGCTAACCGAATCCAAGAGCACATCAAAACGATCATCCACCATGATCAAGTAGGCTTCATCCCAGGGATGCAGGGATGGTTCAATATACGGAAATCCATCAATGTAATCCACTACATAAACAAACTGAAAGAAAAAAACCACATGGTCATCTCATTAGATGCTGAAAAAGCATTCGACAAAATTCAGCATCCTTTCATGCTAAAAGTCTTGGAAAGAGCAGGAATTCAAGGCCCATACCTAAACATAGTAAAAGCAATCTACAGCAAACCAGTAGCCAACATCAAAATAAATGGAGAGAAACTTGAAGCATTCCCACTAAAATCAGGGACTAGACAAGGCTGCCCTCTCTCTCCATATCTTTTCAATATAGTACTTGAAGTTCTAGCAAGAGCAATTAGACAACATAAGGAAATCAAAGGGATACAAATTGGAAAGGAAGAAGTGAAACTATCATTATTTGCAGATGATATGATAGTTTACCTAAGCGACCCAAAAAACTCCACCAGAGAACTTCTACAGCTGATAAACAACTTCAGCAAAGTGGCAGGTTATAAAATTAACTCAAGCAAGTCAGTGGCCTTCTTGTACTCAAAGGACAAGCAGGCAGAGAAAGAAATTAGGGACATAACACCCTTCACAGTAGCCACAAACAACATAAAATATCTTGGCGTAACTCTAACCAAACAAGCGAAAGATCTGTACAAAAGGAATTTCAAGTCCTTGAAGAAAGATATCGAAGAAGACCTCAGAAGATGGAAAAATATTTCTTGCTCCTGGATTGGCAGGATCAATATAGTAAAAATGGCCATCTTGCCAAAAGCAATATACAGATTCAATGTGATCCCCATCAAAATCCCAACTCAATTCTTCATAGATCTAGAAAGAGCAATTCTCAAATTCATCTGGAGCAACAAAAAACTCAGGATAGCTAAAACTATTCTCAACAATAAAAGGACTTCTGGGGGAATCAATATCCCTGACCTCAAGCAGTACTACAGAGCAATTGTGTTAAAAACTGCATGGTATTGGTATAGCAACAGGCAAGCAGATCAATGGAACAGGATTGAAGACCCAGAAATTAACCCACAGACTTATGGTCACTTGATCTTTGATAAAGGAGCCACAACCATCCGGTGGAATAAAGATAGTCTTTTCAACAAATGGTGCTGGTTCAACTGGAAGTCAACATGCAGAAGAATGCGAATTGACCCACTCTTATCTCTTTGCACTAAGATCAACTCCAAGTGGATCAAGGACCTCCACATAAAACCAGACACACTGAAACTATTAGAAAAGAAACTTGGGAAGACCCTGGAGGACTTGGGCACAGGGGAAAAGTTCCTGAACAGAACACCAATAGCTTATGCTCTAAGATCAAGAATCGACAAATGGGATCTCATAAAATTACAAAGTTTCTGCAAAGCAAAGGACACTGTCAGAAGGACAAAATGGCAACCAACAAAGTGGGAAAAGATCTTCACCAACTCCACATCCGACAGAGGGCTAATATCCAATATATACAAAGAACTCAAGAAGTTAGACCGCAAAGAAACAAATAACCCTATCAAAAAATGGGGCACAGAGCTAAACAAAGAATTCTCACCAGAAGAAATTCGGATGGCCGAGAAACACCTTAAAAGATGTTCAACATCATTAGTCATCAGGGAAATGCAAATCAAAACAACCCTGAGATTCCACCTCACACCAGTCAGAATGGCTAAGATTAAAAACTCAAGAGACAACAAGTGCTGGCGAGGATGTGGAGAAAGAGGAACACTCCTCCACTGTTGGTGGGATTGCAAAATGGTAAAACCGCTCTGGAAATCAGTTTGGCGGTTCCTCAGAAAATTGGGCATGTCACTTCCAGAGGACCCTGGCATACCACTCCTGGGCATATACCCAGAGGATTCCCCTGCATGCAATAAGGACACATGCTCCACTATGTTTATAGCAGCCTTGTTTATAATAGCCAGAAATTGGAAGGAGCCCAAATATCCCTCAAAGGAGGAATGGATACAGAAAATGTGGTATATTTATACAATGGAATACTACTCAGCAATTAAAAATAATGAATTCATGCAATTTGTAGGTAAATGGTTAGACCTGGAAAATATCATCCTGAGCGAATTAACCCAATCACAAAAGAATGCACATGAAATGCAATCACTGATAAGTGGATATTAATGAGCCCAGAAGTCCTAAATACTCAAGACACAAATAGCAAGTCAAATGATTCCCAAGAAGAAGAAAGGAGAGGACCCTGGGCCTGTAAAGATTGCATCCAGTTTAGTACAGAAACCGAGGGGGGAGGGGGAATTATTGGGGAACAGATGGGGGGGGGGGAGAGGAACTATAGGAACTATGGTGGGTGGGAACTGGGAAAGGGGAAAGCCTTTGGAATGTAAACATAGAATATAGAAAATAAAATTAAAAAAAAAAGAAAAAAAAAAGAAAGAAAAAAAGAAAAAAAAAGTTTAGTGTTGTCTGAAAACCAATGGCCCAAATCAATTATTTAGAAAAAAATCAAAATGTACTTGTTAACTTATAGAGATTTAAATATTCTGAGCCACAGAGTACTTTTTAGGGTTTCAAATTATCATTTTATACCAAACAAAATGCTTGTTATATTGAATTTGTGACCTTAGTCATCTGCAACAATTTTACTAAATACATATCTTTTATAATCTTGCCTTTATATTACCAAGGAAAACAACACTAATTGATTATCTAATTCCAATGGTCAACGCTGAGAAGTTACATACCAGTAATACTATATAGAATAAATAGGTTGGATTAACGTGTGTGTATGTGTGTGTGTGTGTGTGTGTGTGTGTGTGTGTGTGTGTTTGTGTGTGTGTGTGTGTGTGTAACAATTAGCAAAATGGCACCATGAATTTGAAAGTAGGTGGCAAGGTTAGAACATGAAGGAGTGAATGCCCTCATTTTATAATGCTCTCAAAAGCTGTCTTCTGAGAGTCTCTGCCAGAGCCTGACAAATACAGATGTGGATAAACACTGCTAACCATTGGTCTGAACATGGGGTCCCCAATGGATGAGTTGGAGAAAGGTCTGAAGGAGCTGAAGGGGTTTGCAACCCCAAAGGAAGGACAACAATATCAATCAACCATAAACCCCCAGAGCTCCCAGGGACTAAACCGCCAACCAAGGAGTACACATGGAGGGACCCATGGCTCCAGCCACATATATAGCAGAGGAGGATGTTGTCAGGCATCAATGGGAGGAGTGAAGGCTCAATGCCCCAGTGTAGGGGAATTCGAGGTTGGGGAGGCAAGAGATGGTGGGTGGGTGTGGATACACCTTCATAGAAGCAGAGGAAGGGGGATGGGATAGGGGGGTTCCTGGGGTAACTGGGAAAGGGGATAACATTTGAAATGTAAATAAAGAAAATATCCAAAAGACACATGAAATTTTTTTTTAAAAAATATAAAAGCATTATTTAAAAAAGTTAAATTGGGTTCATTATTAAATTTCAATATAAACTAATTTTTAAATATCTTGTGGCTTATCCAACAATTAAGTTTAAAAGGGACCATTTTTTTCTATAAGAGAAATCATTTAAAAATAGAGGACACCAGTAGAACACAACTTACAGAAGCAACTGAGGTCATGGGGCTCATAAGGGATCCCAGAGCCTGCATGGCTCTGATCTACGTCCTCTATACACATGCAGGGGTTATTCAGCTTGGATTCCTAACAACGGGAATAGAGGTGTTTCTGATACTTTTGCTTACTTTTGGGGACTGTTTTCTTCTCCTGGGTTGCCTTCTCTGGCCTTGATATAAGGGTTCATGCCTAGTCTTATTGCACCTTCTTATACTGTGTCTGACTGATCTTCCTGGGAGGCCTGCTTTTTTCTGAAGAGAAATGGGGAACAGTGGATCTGAGGGAGAGAACTGGTAGAGGGCTCAACTGGAAGGAGTAGAGGAAGGAGTAGGGGAATTTGCTGTTGAAATGTACTGTTTGAGAGAAGAATAAAAGATTACTTCCAGACATTTCTGTCATCTTAAGTTATTGTATTTGTTTATCAATGACTATTTTGTCCTCTGAGATCATAGTACATATCATTCTTAGCATGCGTTGCTTAGTCCTGCCCAATCCACACACACTATTTTTTATTTTTATCTGAACTGTTCTCATCCAGTAAGAAAACATTTCTGTAATTCCTATTGTCGTTAACAAGTAAATCAGGGATTGCATTGAATATTGCTTTTGGCAAGATGGCCATTTTTACTATATTAATCCTGCCAATCCATGAGCATGGAAGATTTTTTCCATCTTCTGAGGTCTTCTTCGATTTCTTTCTTCAAAGACTTGAAGTTCCTGTCATACAGATCTTTCACTTGTTTGGTTAGAGTCACACCAAGATACTTTATATTGTTTGTGGCTATTGTGAAGGGTGTTATTTCCTTAATTTCTTTCTCAGCCTGCTTATCCTTTGAGTATAGGAAGGCTACTGATTTGCATGAGTTGATTTTATAACCAGCCACTTTGCTGAAGTTGTTAATCAACTGTAGGAGTTCTCTGGTGGAGTTTTTTGGGTCGCTTAAGTATACTATATCATCTGCAAATTGTGATAATTTGACTTCTTTCTTCCTAATTTGTATCACTTTGACCTCCATTTGTTGTCTAATTGCTCTAGCTAGAACTTCAAGTACTATATTAAATAAATACGGAGAGAGAGGGCAGCCTTGTCTAGTTCCTGATTTTAGTGGGATGTTTCAAGTTTCTCTCCATTTAGTTTGATGTTGGCTACTGATTTGCTGTATATTGCTTTTACTATGTTTAGGTATGGGCCTTGAATTCCTGTTCTTTTCAAGACTTTTGACATGAAAGGATGCACATGCTCCACTATGTTCATAGCATCCCTATTTATAATAGCCAGAAGCTTGAAAGAACCCAGATGTACCTCAATGGAGGAATAGATAAAAAAATGTGTTATATTTACACTATGGAATACTACTCAGCTATGAAAAACAATGAATTCACAAAATTCTTAGGCAAATGGATGGAAGTGGAAAATATCATCCTAAGTGAGGTAACCCAATCACAAAAGAACACACATGGTATGTACTCACTGATAAGTGGATATTAGCCCAGAAGCTCGGAATACCCAAGACGCAATTTACATATCAAATGATGCCCAAGAAGAAGGAAGGACAGGTCCCTGGTACTGGAAAGGTCTGATGCAGCAGTGTAGGGGAATACCAGGACAGGGAAGTGGGAGGGGGTTAATTAGGGAACAGGGGGAGGAGAGAGGGCTTATGGGACTTTTGAGGAAGGGGGAATCAGGAAAGGGGAAATCATTTGAAATGTAAATAAAGAATATATCTATCTAATAAAAAATTGAAAAAAAAAAAAACACCAAGTAACTCAGGAAATTCTGTGCCTAAAATGGTATGTCATTAAAACAACTGTAGTCTTCAATTCATCATTAGCTTCACCCAGGCTGCATGAAAATCTTGCTAGTAGAAAATTATCATTTATCATTTAAGCACTATACACCAGCTCTATATGTATTATTCTAGTGTAACATACAGATATATAATGAGGCATATAGAAACAATCGGAGCGCTACCTTATACTTCCCAGAAGTTTTGTGCAATAAGCATTGTTGGAAATGTTCTATGTATATTCATTCCCCAAACATGATTATTATCATCTAAATTCTATGATGAAGAAGTGGGAGTTCATGTTTCTAAAGTGCTCTACAGTCACACAGCACAATAAAATTCTACCAGTTTCTTTGCTATGCACTATTTTCTTAAATTGTTTTAAATATACATATTAAGGGAGATTGACTCTCTGGAATCAAACTATTTTTTTTTCATTTTTCATTGGCTATTTTGTTTATTGGCATTTCAAATGTTATCCCACTTCCCAGGTTCCCCTCCATAAACTCCCTATCCTCTTCCTCTCGTTCTGCCTCTATGAGGGTGCTCCCCCAACTGCCCACCTACTCCTGCCTCAGTGCCCTAGAATTCCCCTACTCTGGGTCACTGACAAGCCTTCACTGGAACAAAGGGCTCTCCTCCCAGTGTCACCTAATAAGGCAATCCTCAGCTACTACATATCCAGCTGGAGCTATAGGTCCCCCCATGTGTACTCTTTGGTTGGTGGTTTAGTCCCTGGGAGGTTTGGGGGGCGGGGTCTGGTTGTTTGATTTAGATGTTCTTCCTATGGGGTTGTAAACCACACAAGCTTCTTCAGTCCTACCCTAACTTCTCCTTGGGGCCCCTGTGCTCAGTCCAATGTTTGGCTGCGTGCATCTGCATCTGTATTTGTCAGGCTCTGGCAGAGCCTCTCAGAGGACAGCTATACAAGGCTCCTGTTAGTAAGCATTTCTTGGCATCAGCAGTAGTGTCTGGGTTTGGTGTCTGCGTATGGAATGGATGCCCAGGTGGGACATTCTCGGGGTGGCCTTTCCTTCAGTCTCTGCTCCCACCCTTTGTCTCTGCACTTCCTTTGACAGGAGGAATTCTGGATTAATATTTTTGAGGTGGGTTTGCGACCCCATCCCTCAACTGGGAGCCCTGCCTAGCCACTGGATATGGCTTCCACAGGTTCTGTCTCCCCTTTGTTGTGTATTTCGGCGAATGTCCTCAAATTGACTTTTCAAACAATTTTTATTATCTATTAATTATGCAATTATGTGGTATAACTTTTGCATAAAATCATAATCATTTTTATTTATGGTGAATAATAAACCTTGCTAAAATGAAGAAAACAGTAGGATAAAATTCATTGTTAAGTATTGTAACAAATCTGTAAATGTTATTTATCAGTGGCATCATTTGGTTAGAACCCAGAGACATATATATGTGTATATATATATATATATATATATATATATATACATATATATATATATATATATATATATATATATAAGACCATTTCCTGACCGCTGGTTTTTGATGGTAAAGTGCAAATGTGAAGACTGTGATGGTTCATGTGCGTCAGAAATTTAAAAGTTTAAATTATACCTGGATGACTAGTAAACTATAATTAAGAATGGGTCTGTGAGGGTATTTCTAGAGCTGACTGACACATGAGAAAGTAACTGATAAAGACTTGTGGAAAGCTGGCCACATCACCTTGTAAGTTGTGATTTGAATGGAATTTGAGTGGAATGTGATTTGAGAAGAAAAAGGAAGCACAAGAGTCTTTTCTCCCTGGACACCACCATGTGAGCATCTTTCTTACGCCATTCCATTCCTACAGGATGTGTGGAACCAGTTGACCTTGAACCAAACAAGCAAACAAATGAGCACCAATGGAAAAAATATTTGGAAATCCTAAGGAAAATGAGATTGTTTTCCTTTAAATTATTTGTATGTTTTTTCAAAGCGGTGTAAAGTCTAAGGTCTAAAGTAATATGATGTGCTAGACTGAGTAGCAATTCCTTCTATGGAAATAGAAGTTATACCTATATTTTATCAAGATTTCTTCTTGCATATTTCACATGAATATTTATGTAATATTTATCTATTACCTGCGATCTAAATATTCCAAAATAATGGAAAAAAAAACTCTAAGCAGTTGGCAAAGTTTTCAGTTCCATGCAATACTGAGAGGAAAAGGAAAGGTATGTGCAGAGAGACTCATTCACACCTATGTTCTGACTTGATTCTGAGGGGAAGCCAGCATTATGGTAAGATGAGTGACTAAATTTTTCCTTCTTCTTAGGTTATTCTACTAGCTTTTCATGCTTTTAACAGCACAGTTTCTTGGCCATAATATTTGTCATACACACAGTGTCACAAGGGCTCTAGGCAGAATGCTTTGTGCTTCAAATACATTTGAAACCAGCCAGTTTTCCTTGTGAACACTTTTTGCTCTTTCACCCCTCACCTTTGAAGTAGGCCCTTTCTTTCCCCTCAATTCGCATTTGTTTCATTCTCGGGCTGTATACATCTGAAATGATTTCTTACTTCTCTTTATATAAGTCTATTTGTATTGTGGATACTTATGTGCTCATTCATATGTATTCTCTCTCTCTCTCTCTCTCTCTCTCTCTCTCTCTCTCTCTCTCTCTCTCTCAGTGACAAAGCAGGAGCGCCAGCCTCCCTTGATCAAGCTTCTCCTTTTAGCTCATCTATCAACAGCTGTCAGCTAATCTTGTGCCCTTCCGATAACACAGCCAGATCCTAACATCAATTGACCTTGCATTCTGCTTGGAAAAATGATACTTAGAGCACTGAGTTGTCCCTTTGTATTATTTTCACTGTTTTAGGTAAGGGTAAGATAAGACTGCCTTTTCTCTCTTTAAGAATGGCATTTCTTCTCTTAAATTCTAATTCTGTTTAATAAAACTGTGGGTGAAACTATCATCCAGCTTGATCTCCTGCAATGAATTTCCCTAGAAGTTAAAAGCTCTTTATAAAAAATATTTATTTATTAATGTGTGTACACATGTGCAATATATGATCACTTTTCCCTTATACTTGAAGTCATGAGGCATGTATTTGAATTCCTCTCATTTTTGTAAATAAAGGTTAAAATGTTAAGACATGTTTGGTTTTGCTCTACATTTCCCTTTTAGGAGATATGTTTTAAGTCAGTTTAAAATCTCCTTTACACTTTGAGACTTAGAAAACAGACTTAAAGAAATTTTTTATTATTGCTCTTTATATAAGAAAAGTCACCTCACATAGTCATCCTTATAAAAATATCAATTTCAAATACAATAACTAAATGCATTTCTTTCTTGTAACCCTCTAAAATCTGTATAGCTTTCTCCTAGGGTAGAATCATCACCTCAAAAGAAGTGTGCATTCTTCAACAAAATAGACTTATTTCAGAAAACTCTCAAGTATCTTGACTGGTGTGGTTTAGATGTTAATGTCTTATTTCTTATTATCTCTGCGACTCTAAAGTTTTATACCCTTTCTTATCAGTCACAATGCACTGAGTGTAATTTTGCCCTTAATGTTTTCCCAGAACATAGTTTCATGACTGACTGAAAGACGTGACAAGTTATCAGAGATGGGAGACACAGCAGCGCCATTTACTTTCCCTAAAAAAGAGGCAGAAGGTCATTAACTGATTATTTTATAAACACACACACACACACACACACACACACACACACACACACACACACTCATGTTTAGAAGGCTCACCATTAAGATAAGACCCTGTTTATACCAAAGGAGGTTCTGTCTAGATTTTTGTTCTCTGTCAATTCTGATTCATGTCTGAATGTGGAACTAAAACAATGTGACATGAATTGTAACAATTATTTGAGGAAAAGTATAAAACATAATTCAAATATTATGTAGGTATAATATCTTATTTTTAAATTTAATATTGACATATCCAATGACTTTAGTATTAGAGAATATCTTTCTAAATAATGCAGTTTCACAAAAGGCTCCCAGCAGAGCTGATATGAATTATTTGGTGCCAGAGACAATGCCTTTTCTGTACTTACTGATACCAAGGGACATCTTATTTCCAGATGTTCCCGTTAACCCTTTTACACAAAACAGCTCAGCAAAGGAAATACACCAGAAATTTGGAAACCAAATAAAACATCTAGTCTCTGGTACTTTTTAACAACTCACCAGGCACATTGGGGTGAGGATCACATGCTTCTCTGTCTCTACACTACTCTGAACAT
Organism: Apodemus agrarius; assembly: GCA_964023405.1. NCBI lineage: Eukaryota > Metazoa > Chordata > Mammalia > Rodentia > Muridae > Apodemus > Apodemus agrarius. The sequence continues at coordinate 11,669,961 of OZ030018.1, forward strand.
CATCATTCAAGAGTTCTCTACGAAATGCCATGATTGCCTTTCCACAATTAACATTGCTGATGGTCTGGGATTCATCACATTTTTAACTCCAAAATGTTGGGTGTTATGACTTACAAGTTTAGCTGTGTCAGAACTTAAGTTTTTAAGAACCATTATACACTTTATTATGACTGCAAATTAAATTTATTAGCGATACAAATGGTAGGATTCACCACCTTTAAATACCATGGTTAAAAAGAGGAACTTAAGCCATCTGTGAAACATTGAATAAATTCTTTGGAGCTAGTATGTTATAAGCAAAAATCTTAGTCTCATGCTGTATTCTCAATGGTGTTTTATTTGCGGGTAAAGCAGCTAACATTCCTCAGATTAAATTTCTCCTTTGTATAACAAAGATTATAGTTACTACTCCTTGGTGATGCAAGATTGCTACAAAGTGAAATAAAGCTGTCATCAAGAAAATACTGTGCAGGCTGCTGGAGGAAGAAAGAGAGCAATGGTTTTGCCCAGAGTTGGGCCTTGCAAGCTGCTGTAAGGACCTGCCACCTAAAACGTATCTACTCGGCAACAGTGGTATGGCTGTTACTGAGTAAGGGATTCTTTGTGATTGGATTTGAAGTCTGTTTCACAGAAGGGAATTTTGTCTGGTACTCTAACCCTGATTAGAAAGGCTCAGACAAGGCCATCAATTCTAAGACATAACCTGTGACTGTTATTTGACACAGTTGTGTTTGTAAATAGGCCGGTGTCCAGTATCTGAGATTGTGATCTAATGAGCTCTAAAGGGCATAGATAACACTACCTCTCCAGCTCTGTAATCCTTAGTACACAGAGTGAACTCTCAAATACACAGACTCTTTTTTACCTTGAGTATACTTACGCAAGATCAATCCAGCAGAAACTAAGTTTAGATAGGACATAGGAAACCCAGGTCCCACTCCACACTGAGTTGCTTATGAAAATTTAAAAGTAAGGATTTTTAAATGAAAATGTAAGTTAACCACAGATCCTGGAATGTCCATGCTCATTTTTTTTTTGTATTTGTGCTATAAAGTAAAAGGAAATTTTGATTTTTTATGATAAAATAGTATTAGAGTTAATTTATAGAAGTTTATTTTGTCACTCTTTAAATGGTATCCCACTTAAAAAACCTGAAAAGACTTGATTGGCTCATTATACAATAGAAGAACAGTAATATATAGAAAAAATATTAACAAACTCAACTAAGTTAAATATGTATTGAAAGATTTTGAATCTGGAAGAAATGCACCCTCTATATGGTGAAACTCAGTTTTGTCATGATTCTATTTATAATGTTACAACATCAGCTCAGATTTGTGTGTCTTTGTTATTCTCAGTTTGTTATTCTTCCATATATTCTCCCAAACCAAAACAAACTTTAAAAACTTGAAATAAAATTTAGCATATGATAGTTTAAAGAGTGTTGTAATGCTCTATTATCTTGACACTTTCTAAATGAGATATTTAATGCCAAAATCTTGTTACTCTGGTTGGTTATATGTGCCTCTTAGTAATTCACATGGGTAAAACTATATTTTCAATGTAATGATCCTGTGTGGATTTTCTTGGAGAGACATTATGAAATGTCTGTTCACATAATATAGGCAAGCAATGACAGATCAATGAGAAGATTCTTCCCTAGCCTAGAATTGCCAATAAGCGGGATTATTTGGAGCTATTTACAGAAATAGGGATGAGAAGTTATTTAGAGCAGGGTGGTGACCCAAAGCAGATGTATCAGGAAAAAGCCCACCAGAAGCACAGGTATGAATCTTGAACGCTGTACTCTGGAGCTTGTTACAAAACCTGCTGTCAGTTTGGCTCCGGAATTTCTCCATAGTAAGTTGTGCTGTTCAGGATTACCTCAGGAACCCTGGAAACTCGGGGACTTTCTGAACTTTGCAAGTCTTGAACATTTTTTGTAAATCATCCTTATCTTTCTCTAGGAGGGAACATTTCAATTCTGGGGAAAGGACTCATGACTGATGTGAGCTTATTTGGTCACAAGGGTGGAACTTTTGTGAATGGAACTAGACTTCTTATAGAAGAGAGCTCAGGAAACACTGGATGTTCCCCAGTGTAGATGAAGTCAGGTGAATCCACCTGTGAGTCTGGAGGGGAGCCATGTTTTGACACTGAACCCCTTGGCATTGTGAGTTTGTATTCTCAGCTTCCCTAACTGTGATGGTTGTCTGTAGTAGTCTCAAAACTACCCATCCAGTGATATGCTCTTACAGTATCCTAAGTAGATAAAGAAAGTTACTGTGCTGGATTTCCATTGCTCCTAATTGATAAATATTCCATCATATTAAAGGTATGGCTTGTATTCAAATGACTATTTCTACAAAGAGTAATTTTATATTGATTTTAAAATTATTCTAAAATCTCTGACCCATGATATTGGTTTTGTTGGAAATTCTTGAACAAGTTGTTATTGGAATGAATTTATCCAAAAAGTAACCCCATGGGGTATGAATTAAAGTAGTTTTCTTGTCCATAATAGTATTTGAGGCAAAACATTTGAGATATTTTCTATTTGCAATTTAAAAAGATATTAGAAAAAATATCTTTATCAATAGAAATAATTCTATTTGACAACTGAAACATTCAGATTAAATACTTTCACTTTATCTGGTTAAGAATTTTGCCAGTTCCCCATTTTTTCTAAACATGGAGAGATTCTAGGAAGTGATAAATACTTCTACAAGTGAAATCAGTGTAATCCTTGGAATGATGGGGGTGTTTCAAATTGGTATGTGCACACTTATCCATCCTTTAGCATTGTCTTTGAAATGTGAGCAATATACTTATTGGATGACAGAAGTTAAGATAGAATTAATAAGTTGAGTCAAGTATTATAACTCACTACATTATAAACCCAGTCAGTTATACTGTATTATTAAATTCAGGGTTGGGTAAATGGCTGAATCAGTATCGTGCTTTCTGTGCAAGCCTGAGAACCATAGATTGTTTTCCCAAACTTATATCAAGCAGACAGGCATATTGGTATGTGTTCCCAGTTGCAGCATTGGGGACATAGAGAAGCAGGATCTTTGGGGTTAGCTAGCTAAAAGCATAGTAAGCTGTGAGTTTCAAGTCAAAATAGTGTGATCGCTTCCTTGGAAAGAACACTTGAGGCTGACATTTGGTTTACATGTGCAGACATAGCAATACAGATGAATACTTGTGCATGTGCACACACACATATATCACTTGCACTCCATTTCAACAGAAAGATATACCTTTATTGGTGAGTATTTTATTGCCTCCAGTTGCAGCTGAAAAGATGATTAATAATTTGTATCAGTTCCTGTTTACAACCCAATACTTACAAATATTTCATGACAATTCACATATTGTGCCAAAAAACATCTGTTGAATAAATTGTTCTGTTTTGAAGGAACACCAAAGGACAGCTAATTAAGATGGTAACAAAATTGGCCAAAGTTCCTAACTTGGAGAATCTTATTGTTTATATATTTTCTATCAAGACTGAATTCCCCATTTAGTTTACTTGTCGTTAAATCAGAATTTCTCAATGTTATTTATAATCTTGTGATTTTGCTGCAAGAACATGGTGTGTGCACACAACACAAACACACCTCATGACTTTCTTGATCACATTTTCTGGCCTCTTAAGAAACACAGAGATTGCATGTCATAAGCTTTCTACACACACTGAAACATGATTTATGTCTGAAAGAATATTTTTCAATTCCTACTTAGCTACAACAGAGATTCTGAGGGGAAAAAGAGAGAGAGAGAGAGAGAGAGAGAGAGAGAGAGAGAGAGAGAGAGAGAGAAGAGGAGGAGGAGGAGGAGGAGGAGGAGGAGGAGGAGGAGGAGGGAGGAGGGAGGAGGAGGAGGGAGGAGGGAGGAGGAGGAGGAGGAGAAGAGAGAGAGAGAGAGAGAGAGAGAGAGAGAGAGAGAGAGAGAGAGAGAGAGAGAGAGACAGGTCAGTCCTTATATACTATACCATGCTTGTGTCTATTTGTTTGTGTCCTTGAGTATGTGTCTTAGTATTGGCCTGTGAGTATTTTTCTGGGAATTCTATTATCTATCTCCCCTCCCAGATAATCACAGTATTGGAATTACACACTTTGAGTTTTTATATAAATTATGGATATTCAAACTCTGGTCTCAGCCATATGACTCTGAATTCACTGACATTTGTTGCAAAGAGAGACATTTACATTGAGACTTTGCTTTGGTTTGGCTAATTCTAAGTGATGAGGTATACCCTAAGAACCATGACCCCCCTAAACCAAGGGACTTTGACCGAGTTTAAAGTACCAAGTAAAACCAATTTAAATATTTAATTACAATTAATTAGAGTTATAGTCAGGCATGTTGGTGCAAAACTTTATTCCCAGGACTCTGCAGACAGAGTCTAGCTGAGCCCTGAGTTTGAGGTCAGATTGGTCTACAGAGAAAATGTTTGAAAACAGCAAGGGCTACACAGAAAAATGCTGCCTCAAAAGTAAACAAAACAAAATAAAATAAAACAAAATTAGAGTTAAGTGGACTGATTAATTTTTCAAAGGTAAGCTTCATAGAAAAATAGCAATATTTGCACTTCTACAACGTATCTGAAGTAAGTTTTTTTAAATGTGTAATCAATTTGTTTGAATTAAAATCAAATGTTATTAATTTTCGAATTTGTTGGTAATACCCGCAAGCAGCTGATGTGCTCTGATTAATCCACGCCCCTTTCCTGCTCTCTCAGTCACCAGCACTTCTTCCTCCCATCTTCATGTGCTCTCCTTCCAGACTGAGGTGAGTTTTCACTTAGAGGTGCCTCCCTGCACATTCATCAGTGTCAGTACTCTGTATAACCACATGCAAGAAGTAATGCAATCTTGCTTCCCCCTTATCTCCTCATGGGAGCTGACCACAAAAACCTACATCAAAACCTTAATTGAAGATAAAAACAAAACAACAAAACAAAACAACAACAACAACAACAAAAACATGGGTGATCAAAGAAGGTTATTTTAACCATGGAAGTAAAATTTTAGTTAATAAGAGTGTAACAGAAAAAAAGTGTAGGTGGTAGGTGAACATTAGCCAGTCTGCAGTGTGTGTTGTGTGTGTGTGTGTGTGTGTGTGTGTGTGTGTGTGTGTGTGTAGACATCAATGGTAGCATGACTAGCCTCTTAGGGACCACATCTATAAAGAGAACTCATTCATCGTACCCCTACTGCTATCAGTTGCCAATAGCTCCACAGATAATTGGGGCATCCTTTATCATGAGCCTGTCCCCTGTCCATTTTAGGGCTTTGGATGACCTGAACCTGTGCAGGTCTTGCATGTTCAAATGCAACCACCACGATTTCAGTGTGCAACTGTGCTCTCAAGCCTTGCAAACACTGTTTCCTTGCCATTGTCCACTTCTTCTGTCAGTCTCTTAAAATCTTTCTTGCCTCTCTCTTGCTGTGATCTTCAAAACTTGAAGTTAGAAGATGTTATATAGACATTCCACTTAGAGCTGAGCATAATACAAACTGTAGTATCTTAGACTTGTTTATATAAATAATCAGACATATATATGTGTATATATATACACAATAGGAATTTTAAGATTGAATATATCCTTCTTTTCATAAAGATTCATAAAATCCCATTTCATAAATAAACCATAATTTGTTTTGTTTATTCTTACTGAAGATGAGTGTTTAGTTTTACTTTTTATCACCTACTGAGCAGGAGTGAAATTTTTTATTTTTCCTATTTGTCCAGAAAATTTCTTACAAACACATTAAGTTCTCAAAAATGATGTATACTTTAAAAATGCAAATATGTCACTCATATTTTTGAATACATTTTTACATTGTGCTCTAGAAGAGTTGGCCCAGTCTATTTTCAACTTATTTCAACAAATTTGAAAATGACCATTTGTTTATTATCTTGCACTTTAAGACTTTAGTCAAAATGATAATTTTATTTGTGTGTTTATATATACATACAACATTTATTTAAACTTAGTTTTCAAATGGTTTTAAAATTGAGCTTTTTGTCAGGTTTCAAAGCTGGCATATGAGCACTTTTTAAATATAGAAACAAAAATCCAATACTTTCTAGTATTCATAACTGACTCTAATTTAAAATTTGTCTTATGCTCAAATCTAAAATTTTCTTTAGGTTTTCTGGCCCTGATATATTTTAAAAAAATGTTTTGCTATCAAGACTGTGCAAACATATTTACTCCTTAATTTATAGGAATCATTTATGTGCGCTTAAGCAGGAATTTATTATTTTATTTGAACAGACACAGTAGCATTTATGAGCAATTAAATAGTATTATAATTCTCTGGGTATTTAAATTTTCCTCTATGTAAATCATTTGAAACAATCCCATTATGTGTTTTGTTATGTTTTTACTGCATCTGTTTATTAGAAGGGATTTTAAATTTTACATAGTAATAAAATCAAAGAACTATACATACTAAGAAATTCTAAAATTGTTACTTCTAGCTTGCACATTTCTAAGTTTATCTCTTAACCTTTGAGTTTATTGTAAGTTGAAATGGGAAATCAGTTTATTTCTTCTTGTCTGACCCCTTGCTTAGCCTCTCATCTCCTCATGGAGATAACTTTGTTCATGGATTCTGCTTCTCAGGAGAGCAAAGGCAGTCCTGCCAGTTGCTTCCACCCTTCAATGTATAGCTTTTCTCCCTACTTTCAGTATGTAGCCTCTAATTCCTTCTCTAGCATTCTATGTCCATCATTTTGCTCATGAACAACCTGCTCAAATTTATTAGAAAATTTTCTTTTTTTTCTTTCTTTTTCTTTCTTTTTTTTTAAAAATTTTTTTATTATTGGATATATTGTATATTTACAATTCATTTTCCTTTTTCTGGTTCCCCACCCCCCAAAGGTCCCACATACCCTTTTCCCTCCCCCTGCTCCCTCATCCACCCCTTCCCTCTTCCCTGTTCTGGTATTCCCCTACACTGATGCTTTGATCCTTTCCAGCACCAGTGTCCACTCCTTTCTTCTTGTCAGACATCATTTGGTATATGAATTGTGTCTTTGGTGTCCCAAGATTCTAGGCTAATATCCACTTATCAGTGACTGCATACCATGGGTATTCTTTTGAGACTGGGTTACCTCACTTAGTATGATGTTCTCCAGCTCCATCCATTTCTCTAAGAATTTCATGAATTCATTGTTTCTAATGGCTGAATAGTATTCCATTGTGTATATATACCACATTTTTTTTTGTATCCATTCCTCCATTGAGGGACATCTGGGTTCTTTCCAGCTTTTGGCTATTATATATAAGGCTGCTATGAACATAGTGGAGCATATATCCTTTTTGCATGCTGGGGAATCTTCTGGGTATATTCCTGCGTGCCTGCAAAGTCATCAGCTTAGAGGCAGTAACATAGACCTTTTTGAAGGACAAGGCATATTCCCAACAGGACAGTGCTTCCAAGGTAATCTAAGCATATCCCAACATATCTTGAAGGATTCTTTCAGATTATACTCTGTCTACTGCAACATTACCTTGACAGTTTTGTGACATTCACTTTTACGTTAGTGTCTCATGTTCACGTATGTAAATCTATCAGTTTCTTTTTGTTATTTTTCATCATAGTAAATGACCATGAAATCACATAATGGCTTACAAAACCGCACAAAAATCTGCTGTTATTTGCTCAACAAAATAACTTACTCAGCAAAATACTCCCAAGAGGTGGAGGAGACTTTCCTAGGTTTGACAGCTGGCTTGATCTGACTCAGTTTCAGAAAGAGACTCATGTAGTATTTTATTACAATTCACACTGTTCATGGACAGAGGACACTGACTACCTCATCTGTGGCATCACTATTCTCCTCATACTATATATGTCAAGTTATCTTAAGAAAATATGTAGATATCTGAGAACAGGAAATTCTGGCATTCCTAATGTGTCTTTGATTGTTTTTATGTAAGAGCTACTTTGCCTCCTTTTGTGAGTGATAATGTCCACCATGACATGTGTAAGTGAATGTTTAATTAAGGGAACTTTGAATTTGGAGTGATATTTTCAGAAAATCAGCATGGTTTACACTCATTTAGATACACCTGCATATTCCATGTGGTAATATTCTAAATTACTCATAAGTAACATTATTATTACTCAGGAAGAAATTCTGCTTCTAAGAACTTTCAACACATTTTGAGTTTTTCCTATCTTCACATATACATAAAATGTTACCATGGAAATGAATACAGTCACCACTCAAACCGTATTTACTTACTTACTACAACGAATAATTTTCTACAAAGAATTTACTACAACGAATAATTTTCTACAAAGAATGAAATATAAATTTAATACATATCATTTTAAATTTCACTCTGTCTCATATCTTCTTCCTCCTTTCATGTGGGTTTTAGAATCAATTGATAATTAGCAATATACTTTATGTTTCACTACATGAAACTTATTTAGTCATTGGTGATAAAGGCAGAAGGAACAACTTCTTGTATCCTTATTCCCACAGCAAGCAATGGAACAGTCAGAAAGAAGAATTACTATAGTGATCATGGAGATAAAATAACTACAATGAGAGAGCACAATTCATTTGATGTTTTCATATTAAAAATCTTTGGGGGTTGGGGGTGGGACTATCCTCGTGGAGACAAGGACAGGGAGGAGGTCAGGGATGTGGTACAGTTGGAGTGTGGACTGGGAGGGGAATAAAATCTGGAGTGCAAAATAAATAAATAAATAAAAATAAATGATTAAATTAAAAATCTTTAGGTTTTTAAAGTGTTTTAAAATGTAAACATTTAACCTAGCATAGCTTGGAAAAAATAGATATGAAAAGCAATCCTATGTCTTATAAAGAGGTCGCACTATTGAAGAGTAAATGGTTAAGTGGCTGATTAAAGAGCTGGCGGCAGGTGCTATATCATCCATTTAGTTGCAGCAAATGAAAAGCTTTGGCAAGAAAGTACTCCAATCAGGTCAGTATAGAGTGTGATTGATGTAAGAAATATCAGAAAGAAACAATTAAAAGGGGGAAATTTATTTTACCTCAAAGTTTCTAAGACACTGAAATATTTCATAATATATGATAAAGACACTGAAGTACATTTCTTAGGTCCTTATAGTTGAGCTGATCTCATTTGATTGTATGTCTAAGGGAAGAATTTGTCTTAGTTGCCTGGCTTCAGTAATTTCAGATACACAGCAAAATAGAAGTATCACGGAGAAGGGCATTGTGGTAGAAATTTGTTTGTTTCATGACTTCCAAGAAGCAAAGATGGCAGACAGGAAGGATAAATGGCAAGGCAGAGACCTCAAGGATACCCGAGGGTTGCCTGTGGCTCCGCCTTCTAAGATTTCTACCATTCCCCAAATACCATTGATCAGAGCACCAAGCAGTTACCACATGGATCTGATAGAGTTTTTATACTCAAACCATGATATATGACAATAGAAGACAATGAACCTGGGAATGTTCACAGGAACACATAGTTCTTATTCATATACAGCACTACTCAAAATACACACAAACACAAATTATTTGTGGCACCAGAAAATGAAATTAAAAGTAGGAAAGACCTGACATGCACATGTGTTGAAGATGTAGCAGTCTATATTTCTTTTATGTACCTTAAGATTATTTAGCATAGCAGGATTTTTCTTATTGTTATATAGCTCCTTGCATGATATCTTTTTTCAGTCCTTGATATGTCATAAACTTAAACTGTAGTGTGGATAATATTCTAAAATAGACATAGAAACTAAGTTGGTGACCTTCTTTCAACAATGCTATTTTTAATTTTTTTCCAAATTATCCAGTGTGTTTGTTATCCCTTAATTAGAAGCTATACCCATAAAGTATCACCGAATGGCAGCCTACATATGTAAAAGAGCAATAGCAGTCAAGATAACATGGGCACAGGAGGGCAGAGAGGAAGACTAGGAAGCCTCCACCCTACAAAAAATACTACAAGTGTATAGAGAATTCTGGGATATGGAGAAATAGTCTTCCTCAGGGAAGAGCACAATAACTGGTATTTAATCCAAGTGGTCAGCTCTGAAAACATACATAGAAATAACACTATACTAAGCTGACTGTATTTACATATTTAAATGTGTGTGTGTGTGTGTGTGTGTGTGTGTTTGTGCAAAAAATGAATGAAATAGGAGCCATGAATTTGAAAGGGAGTAAAGAGGGATCTATGTAAAGTGTTGGAAGGAGGAAAGGAATGAGAAAAGGTTATATATATTTTATACATATATAATATATATATAATATATATATATATATATTTTTTAAAAAAATGAAGTGGATAATTGTTTCTTTCTGAACGGAACTACAGGGATGGAAATGGAGAGGAATCTGAGGAAAAGAAGGTCCAGAAACAGGCCCAAAGTGTGATCCAGCTCAAGGGGAGGTCTCAAGGCCTGACACTATTAATGAGGCTATGAAGCACTCACAAAAAGGGGCCTATCATGACTGACCTCTGAAAGACCCAACAAGCAACTACAAGAGTCAGATACAGATATTTGCACCCAACCAATAGATAGAATCTTCTGACCCCTGTGGTTGAATTAGCAAAGAGCTGGGAGACGCTGACAAGGAGGGCAACTCTGTAGGAGGACCAGAAGTCTCCATTAACCTGGACTCCCACCCACCCAAGATCTCTCAAACACTGGTCCATAAACCAGGCAGCATACACCAGCTGATAGGAGGCCCCCAACACATATACAGCAGAGGAGACAGGGGTGTTGGGAGGAGCTATAGAATGTGGAACAGTTGGAGGGTGGACAGAGGTGGGAATAAAATCTGGAGCATAATAAATAAATAAATAAATAAATAAATAAATAAATAAGTAGAATAAAAAAATGAAGTAAAATGTGTTTCTAAGTAACTAAGTAAAATGAAGAAGACCAGGTCAGACATAAAGTCTCAAGACATGCAACCAAATCTTTCACGTGACCTTATAGAAGACTCCAATGGATATCTTTCGACAAATATCAAAGTCTGCATACTGTCAGCTGGTGGAAAGTTATCAACAGTCTAGTTGGATTTAAAATATAGAAGCCTTTCTCTTAGATGTTATGTAGCCTCCCTCAACATCTGCACAATTTATGTGATGTGACATGTCATAGATATTTTCATTTAGAAGTCCTTAACCTTCCATCTATCTACACACCAACCTGCCTCCTCCCCATATCTGTGCACCCACCCACCCACCTATCCACTCATCTCTAGTCAGGTACTTATATCAAATTTTATCCAAGGTCAATGTTATGTTGTTAAAAAGACATCTTTTGATCAAATAATATTTCATTATTGAATACCAAGCAGAAATAAAGTTTTGTCCTAATGGGCCAAGACGATACTATAAATTAAATATGATTGTTATGTTCAACAGATTAAGAAATATTTTGCTATTTTTTAAAATCTGAGGACCTCTCCTATTTGCTGTATCTTGATTTTAACAACTTTTTTGACTTGGAATATTTCTTGGCAAGGTTAAATTATAGGGAGAGTATAGTGGTAAATCTAAAGTGACACTTCAGATGAGGACTGGATGGATCCTACTCAGGAGTGAGGGGACTATGGCAAACAGGGAGCACAGTATTGAATTTAGATAATAATGCTAAGAATCCTGATGATTATTGTCATATAAATTATGAACTCAGTGGTGCCTGTCCATCCCCCCCTTTCTTTTTTTCAAGTAGATCAGAAAGAAAGATTGGTTTTTATGTGAAAGTTCCCAGCTGTAATGTTAGCAATATATTTTCAACAGCCAAAGAGCCAAATAGAACAAATCATGAGATGGTTCATCTTGCAAGTCATCAATTTGCACCATCTATTCTGAGATGGAGGTGAAGCCCAACTGCACACCAGTCTGTCTGGGAACTGATGTTCAAGAACAACGCATACATCCTGACAGAACTAGAACCTTGATGAAGTCTTCTGTTTCTTGCTCTCCTCCATGCTGATTGTAATAGTGACAATGCAAGTGCCACTTTGGAAGGTTCACACCACATAAGGTTTTAAAAAATTGCCCTACCCACCGGACCACGGCTTCTACATGAAACACAGCTTCCATGCTGCAAAAGAAAATGACAGAGCAACCTAGACATGCCAACAGTGGTGAATAAGCCTCCCCGTACCAACTTGCTTTTTTCCTTGTTAGCACTACGTTTATATGTCATAGCTACAACACTTCTTGCAATGTGTTCTAAGAGGTCTCTTAATGGAAAGGGAACAGTGACATATTTGGATTTTCTCATTATTTTCAGTTTTTTTTGTTGTTGTTTTAATGTTGTTTATATTCTTTTTTCATGTTTCTGGGGATCAAACCCAGGACTTTGAACTTGCATGTCTACTAAGTGATACCAACAGCTCAACTGTTTTTTTGTTTTTGTTTTTGTTTTTGTTTTTTGTTTTGTTTTGTTTTGTTTTGGCTAAGTAGACCATTTATGAGAGAGAAAAAAACATTTATCGTTAATAGTGAAGCAAGATATTGAGCAGAAATTAATTGCCAGTCTGCTACAGAGTGAGTAAGTAGTGGCTGAGCCCATGGCAAATGGCACAGATCTATAGATGCAGAGCCCAGCATGCATTATGTGACTTTCCGGTGATTGCTAAAATTAAAAGCAACCAACAAAAGGAAATAAGTATCAGTCAAAACTTGGAGGAATGTGTCTCTTCAAAGGCTTCACTTCTGATCCTCTTGAGTGGAAGGAGTATGTTTGCAATATTATCTGCCCAAGGCCACACTGCCCACATGCCACAACAAATAGGGGCCCAGGGGCCTCCCTTGAAGATAAGTGAGGGCAGCTCTGTATGTCCATATGGTAGTCATTCCTATATCATCTATCTAGTCTCTCTACTCTGCCTTTTCTGTAAATCCCATTGAAGACCTTAGAACACACACACACATACACACACACACACACACACACACACACAAACAGACAGATACACACACGCACTCTGCCATAAAAGAGAAAGAAGAAAGACAATGTGGCTCTTTGTACTAATAGGTTATTAGGTGCTCATGGATCAAACTGATATTTTATGCTTATATAATTTCAGTTAAACAAATCTAAAGCTGGATAACTACTATTTATTAATAGAACTGTAATATTAGATATTAATTCATGTGGTTCTGGGTTGAATCCTTGGAAATTCATTTATAAATGAATATATATGTATTGCTATGTGGAATGTGTGCTTACTTTATTATCCTATGAAGAATGGGAGAGTTAAAAATAATGAATATAATAAAATAAAGAATAAATAAATAGTGAAATTGTGAAAATAAGAAATGATAGAATAAAATAAAATATATTAGCCATTCAAATAACACTTTTGAAAATATTGACTGTTATTGAAGTTTAAGTATTTGGTTAAACTTAATAGTCTGGGTAAGTGGTTAGGTCTTGATTTGAATCTATTCCCCACTAAAGTATTGCAATTTTCAATTTCATCACAAAATTTCATCCTTTTTGTACTGGTATACTCATGCAACTGTTTGTATTGGTGTAGCTATTTCAGGGTTATGTCACAACTAGCATATGCTCTCATAAGAAATGAGGAATTAGATTAGTGGGAAAGCTTATACCCATATTCAGCTATGGCTTCAAAGTGTTAAATGGAAAATGTCAGATAATAATCTACAAATTGCAATTTGTTCATCTTGTAAATAAACTGTAATATGTAAAATCTTGTAAGAATATCTGCTTTACATCGACAACATGAATAATTTCACATTCTAGTATATCCACACTGGATATACTGTCTGTCCATTATCACTTCAGAGACTTCTAGACTATCATGTCAACTATAGTGACAATAAATTGCTATGTTAAGATAGCACTTATCTCATTTAATAATTATCCATAATCAAGAGTAATGATACTGAAAGTTTTGAAATGCTAAAGAGCAGGCAAATGCACTAAACTTAAGGAAACATTAAAGTTCTATTTTTAAATTTAATTTCTTTTGTTATGTTTCTTTTTGTTGTTTCATTTAGTTTTGGGGACAAGTTTCTTGGTGTATCCCTAGCTAGCCTAGAAATAGTTTTGTAGACTTGAATGCCCTACACTCAGAGATTTACCTTCCCCTGACTCTTAAGTGTTGAGATTAAAGGCATGTGCTACCACATTCCTCATTAAAGTGTTATTTTTAGCAAGGCAAGAGAAATGGTTTGCCCAAGTTGGAGAAATTGCAGATGAAATGAACCGTAGAGAAACTGTAACAGCAAAATTTCTGCTAGTTTTTTCTGTTATACCTAAAACTGCAGACAAAGTGGGCCTGCTGCACCTGAAAGCTTAACAGTAGGTTAAAAAATATTACCAATTTCAAAGTTTAACAGGTTAAATAGTACTATCAATTCATTTGTTCATAGTTGATCTGAGACAGTCAAAATGTCTAAAAGTTTTCACATAAGAGTTTTCACAGAAGCATCACCTTCAGCGAAGCCAACCATGTGGTATTCTGGTTCCATGGAGAGTTAGGATGCACTTATTTTTATAGTGAAGGCTTAGGCAAGGTGATGGGGAGACTTACAGTCTAGAAATAATTTCAAAGTTATCTTGATTTGTGGCGAGACTCGTACTAACTAGTCTTTCATCTACTTATGTCAATTTTGAAGGGGTGTGTGTTTTTGTTGAGGAAGCTTTCCTTCAATAGTAACAGTTTGGAGAGAGGGCTCAGGAGAAAAGCATTGAACCCAATTAGTTTTTGAGGATTTATGTGAATATAAACTTCAGTTTTGAAGGGAAAACCCAGGCAGTAAAGCAGTTTCGTCTACTGCAGACATCTTGCTTTGCTATCAGATAACCAACCAGTCAAAGGCTAACTGTTGCTAGTATTTTAAGATTTTGCTCAGGCCACTCAATGAATCAAGACTGCCTTATGCCTGTGTAGCTCTTGATCTTTTACATAGGGCAATGGTAGTCCAATTTTAAAAATCAAAACAAGCCAAGGAAAGGAGTGGTACCAGTTTTTGTGGTTGTTTGTCAAAGCGACTGTATCGGTCAAGTTCTCCAGCAGATTTGTCCTGAATTCTTATTGCCCACAGCTGAGTCTTAGGACAAGAGGGGTTTGCACATTTAATCCTTTGTCACAGGAATTGGAAAGTTTAGTTTAATTCACTTTATTACTTTGTGGCTAAAAATATTGTTCCCTTATGTGATTTATCAATAAAAATAAAGTAGGAAAAACATATTGAAAGCAAAGGAGAAGGATTAGTCACAGGCCATTTTATTTTGATGTTCTAACCACATTGACCTCTTCTTTATCATGTGCTTTCCAGACATTTGCTGGCTTTTTGAGAATGGAGGCTATGGGACTTGTTAAAGCAGTGCTTTCCTGTATTCAGTCTCTTTCCCTCTGCCACATACAGTGGATTATGAAATATAAACAAGAATAGAAATAACAGACATAGTAGACTGGACTGAATTGGGAACCCCACGCTTAAAGGTAATTGGTGATAATAAGAGATAGATGGAGAAATCTAGCTCTATCTAGTAAGAACCAATTTTTGCTTGTCAATCTCTGAGCCATCAAGAACATACAGTTTCCTATTAGAGGCTTCTCAATGCTGATGTTGACTGGCGTTGTATTGGAGTAGAGTACATCTGCACTAAATTAACTTAGTTGAGTGAGTCTTCAAAAATGGGGTCATAGAGTCCTAGAAATTTAAGGCTGGAGAGCCTTTGGAAAGTGTTTCATGCTAACTCATCATTTTATATAGTCTGGAAAAGGCAGGTTGTTCAAAATATATTCATGAATGTTCACAAGAAAGTTTACTATTTTTATTTCCTGTTAAGTATCAGTTATGCCTTGTGGGGCCTTGGGCTACTCTTTGGATAGATTTAAGAGAAATGTGATCATGATTGTCATCCGAAAGTTGAAAAATTCCAAACCCATTCATATTCAAGGATAACAAGATAGCTTAAGTAACTCTTATAACATTGAAATTTTCCCTAGGAGACAAACCTTTAAATTACCACCTCTGAGAAAATAATCATTTTAAAGATAACAATAATAATGATGGTTGTTGAATTCACTCAATAATTACTGTATTTCTGAGTCAGCAAAATGAAATGAGTATTTTAGCAAGGATCTATTTAACCTGATGATGTCCCAACAGCCCATATCTAAACAGTCTGAAATTTGTTTAATAAGAAAACCTATCCAAAGGGAAACATTTGTTTCATCTGCACTGAGGAAGTAGACATCTGCTATTAGGTCAGTACCCAAAGCCAAGAGTTTTGCAAAAATTTCCACTGGCTGATTGTTTCTTATAACCCAAAAGGAACAAATATTTGAAAGAAAAATCAATAGAAGTGAGTCAATTGCTTAAAAATGCTACTTTAGAAACAAAACTCATGGGGGAATTGGGTAGTACAAGAGTCGAGTAAAATTTTTCTTTTGCTGGACGTGCTAAGTTTCGTAGTAAAATTGAGGTCCAGCTTGAGTGAAGTGACAAAAGGTGAAAAGTGTAATTTAAACAGCCGAGTATCTTAAATGATGTCTCTTGTCTGAAGCTCTCTCAAAATGTATAGCACTGTTTTATGCTTTTTTCTTAGCCTATGTTAGTAATTAATATTTCAAATGATTTTCCTTAGCATTCATTGGTTTGTTATGTGAATTTTATTTTCATTAAAGTTCATGTTGTAGAACTATATGTTTGGTAAAAATTTAAAGAGCTTGTAGGTAAAACATTTCCTTTAATGATTGAGTAAATGAATTCAAGTTAAAGCAAAAACACTTTGCACAGTTATGTGCCAGGTTTTGGAAAGCTTCTTGGTTTTTCCATGTTACTACATTAATATATGAAGAATAACAGTGGTCTCTTCTAGTCTTTGAAGTCTTAATAGAATTGATTAAATCAGACTATTAATTTAACCAACCTAACATTTTATATACAATTTTTATGAGAAATATGTTTTTAAATTAATTTATTTCAAATACTATATTCTGATCACAATTTCCCTCCCTCCCTCTCTTTATCTTCTCCCAGATACTCCAACCCATCCAACTTTATATTGTATTCATCTCTCTTTCCTCAGAAAACAGTCAAAACAAACAAACAAAAAAACACAATAAAAAAAATCAAGAAAAATAACAACAGCCAAGAAAAAAAGCACAGAAAAACATTTACATACACAGACAGACACACCAAAGCAAAATTTATTTAAGAAACACAAATTAGGTTGCAGCAAGGCCGACATCTTGCCTCGGGACACCGCAGACTGCTGGCAGCTGGGGTCAGGTGTGCGGACAGAGACCTAGCTTAGCATAGACTACCCCATCAGGCTCTTGCAGGCTCACAAAGCCAGAGGAGCTCGGAAGGAGATCTGTGCACCTACAGCTCAGCGGCTGTTGCCAACCGCTGGGGACCAGCTGCCCGGCATGCAGTGAGGCCGCCATCTTGCCTTGGGACACAGCAGACTGCTGGTAGCTGGGGTCAGGTGCATGCACTGAGACCTAGCCCAGAATCCACTACCCTGTCAGGCTCTTGCCTGAGCCCAGAGTCAGAGCAGGTCGTCAGGAGGAGGTCTGTGCACCTACAGCTTGGTGGCTGTTGCCGACAGCTGGGGACTGGCTCACCTGGCTTACAGCGAGGCAGCCATCTTGTCTCGGGGGTGGCTGGGGTCAGGTGTATGGACAGAGACCTAGCTTAGCATAGACTACCCCATCAGGCTCTTGCCATTGCTCAGAGCCAGAGGAACTCAGTGGGAGGTCTGTGCACCTACAGCTCAGTGGCTGTGGCTGACCTCTGGGGACCGGTTCACTGTGCTTACAGCAAGGCCACCATCTTGCCTCAGCTCACTGAGGACAGCTGGCGGCTGGGGTCAAGTGCGTGGACTGAGACCTAGCTTAGCATAGACTACCCAGTCAGGCTCTTGCCTGTGCACAAAGCCAGAGGAGCTCTGTGAGAGATCTGGGCACCTACAGCTCGGTGTGTGGCTGTTGCTGACCACTGGGGTCCAGCTCTCTGGGCTTGCAGCAAGGCAGTCATCTTGCCTCAGGTCACTGCCGACAACTGGCGGCTGGGGTCAGGAGCACGGACACCCTCTACTACAGCAGCACCAAAGGCCAGGCTCACAGGAGCTTCAAACTCCAACCAGTAACAATAAGACCAACTAACTCCAGAGATAAACAGATGGCCAAAGGCAAACGTAGGAATGTTACTAACAGAAATCAAGGCAATATGGCACCATCTGAAGCCAATTCGCCAACCACAACAAGTCCTGGATACCCCAACACACCAGAAAAACAAGAGTTGGATATAAAAGCACTGGCCATGATGCTGCTAGAGGAACACAAAAAAGACATAAACAAATCTCTTAAAGAAATGCAGGGGAACATGAATAGGGTAGAAGCACTTACAATGCAAACACAAAAATCACTTAAAGAACTCCAGGAGAATATGGATCAACAGACACAAGCCAATAAGGAGGAAATGAAAACAATCACTTAAAGAATTGCAGGATAATATGGGTCAACAGACAGAAACCAATAAAGACGAAATGAGAAAATCACTTAAAGAAATGCAGGAGAAATTGAGTCAACAGGCAGAAGTCATGAAAGAGGAAACACAAAAATCTCTTAAAGAGTTGCAAGAAAACACAAACAAACAAGTGAAGGAGCTGAGCAAAACCATCCAATATCTGAATACAGAGGTAGAAACAACTAAGAAATCACAAAGGGAGACAACTTTGGAGATAGAAAACCTTGGGAAGAAATCAGGGGTCATAGATGCAAATATCAACAACAGAATACAAGAGATAGAGGTAAGAATCTCAGATGCTGAAGATACCATAGTAACCATTGACTCCACAGTCAAAGAAAATACAAAATGCAAAAGGCTTGTAACCCAAAACATCTAGGAAATCAAGGACACAATGAGAAGACCAAACCTAAGGATTATAGGGATAGATGAGAGTGAAGATCTACAATTTAAAGGGCCAGCAAATATCTTCAATAAAATTATGGAAGAAAACTTCCCTAACTTAAAGAGAGAGATGCCCATGAATATATAAGAAGCTTACAGAACTCCAAACAGACTGGACCAGAACAGAAATACCTCCCATCACATAATAATCAAAACCCCAAATGTACTGAACAAAGAGAATTTTAAAGACAGTAAGAGAAAAAGGCCAAGTGACATATAAAGGAAGACCTATCAGACTCATACCAGACTTCTCTCCAGAGACCATGACAGCTAGAAGATCCTGGGCAGAGCTCATGCAGACTCTAAGAGAACACAATTGCCAGCCAAGACTACTATACCCAGCAAAACTCTCAATCAACATAGATGGAGAACTCAAAATATTCTATGACAAGACCAAATTTACACAATATCGT
Organism: Apodemus agrarius; assembly: GCA_964023405.1. Taxonomy (NCBI): domain Eukaryota; kingdom Metazoa; phylum Chordata; class Mammalia; order Rodentia; family Muridae; genus Apodemus; species Apodemus agrarius. The sequence goes on from OZ030018.1 coordinate 11,689,329, forward strand.
TCCACTAACTCAGCTCTACATAGGATAATAGGAAGAAAATTCCAATACAAGGAGGGAGACTGCACCTTAGAAAAAGCAAGATAGTAACCTTCTCCCATCAAACTCAAAAGAAGATAACCACTCAAAAACAAAAATAACATCAAAAATGACAGGAAGAAATAATCACTATTCCTTAGTATCTCAACATCAATGGACTCAATTCCCCAATAAAAAGGCATAGACTGCCGGGCGGTGGTGGCGCACGCCTTTAATCCCAGCACTTGGGAGGCAGAGGCAGGTGGATTTCTGAGTTCGAGGCCAGCCTGGTCTACAGAATGAGTTCCAGGACAGCCAGGGCTACACAGAGAAACCCTGTCTTGAAAAAAACAAAAACAAAAACAAAAAAAGGCATAGACTAACAGACTTGATATGGAAGCAGGACCCTAAATTTTGCTGTATACAGGAAACACACCTCAGGGCCAAAGACAAACACTACCTTAGAGTAAAAGGATGGAAGACATTTTGCAAGCAAATGGTCGCAGGAAGCAAGCTGGAATAGTCATACTAATATCAGATAAAATTGACTTTCAACCTAAAGTCATCAAAAGAGACACAGAAGGTCACTTCTTGCTGGTCAAAGGAAAAATCCACCAAGAAGAACTCACAATTCTAAACATCTATGCTCCAAATGCAAGGGCACCCTCATTCGTAAAAGAAACTTTACTAAAGCTCAAAGCACACATTGTACCTAACACAATAATTGTGGGGGACCTCAACACTCCACTATCCTCAATGGACTGATCAGGAAAACAGAAACTAAACAGGGACACAGGGAAACTCATTGAAACTTTGGACCAATTGGATCTAACATATATATATATATATATATATATATATATATATATATATATATATATATATAACCTCTCATCCTAAAGCAAAAGACTATACCTTTTTCTCAGCACCTCATGGTACCTTCCCCAAAATCAACCACATAATTGATCACAAGACAGACCTCAACAAACATAAAAAGATTGAACTAATCCCATGCCTCCTATTGGATCACCATGGAGTAAGAATGTTCTTCAATAGCAACAAAAACAACAGAAAATACTCATATACATGGAGACTGAACAATATTCTACTCAATGATACCTTAGTCAAGGAAGAAATAAAGAAAGAAATCAAAGACTTTTTAGAATTTAATGAAAATGAAGGCACAACATACCCAAATCTATGGGACTCAATGAAAGCAGTGCTAAGAGGAAACCTCATAGCCCTGAGTGCCTCCAAAAAGAAACAGGAGAGAGCATATACTAACAACTTAATGGCACACCTGGAAGCTCTGGAACAAAAAGAAGCTATTTCACCTAGGATGAGTAGAAGACAGGAAATCATCAAACTCAGGGCTGAAATCAATCAAGTTGAAACAGAGAACCATACAAAGAATCAACAAAACCAGGAGCTGGTTCTTTGAAAAAATCAACAAGATAGATAAAACCCTAGCCAGACTTACCAAAAGGCACAGAGACAGTATTAAAATCAACAAAATTAGAAATGAAAAGGGAGATATAACAACAGAAACTGAGGAAATTCAAAAAATCATCAGATCCTACTACAAAAGTCTATACTCAACACAACTTGGGAATCTGGAGGAAATGGACAATTTCCTAGACAGATACCAAATACCAAAATTAAATCAGGATCAAATAGATTGCCTAAACAGTCCCATAACCCCCAAGGAAACACAAGAGGTCATAGAAAGTCTTCCAACCAAAAATAATAATAATAATAATAAAAAAACAACCCACAGGACCAGGTGATTTTAGTGCAGAATTCTATCAGACTTTCAAAGAAGACCTAATACCAATACTCTTCAAACTATTCCACAAAATAGAAACAGAAGGAACACTACCCAACTCATTCTATGAAGCCATAATTACCCTGATACCAAAACCACACAAAGACCCAACTAAGAAAGAGAACTTCAGACCAATCTCCTTTATGAACATCAATGCATAAATACTCAATAAAATTCTTGCCAACTGAATCCAAGAACACATCAAACTGATCATTCACCATGATCAAGTTGGCTTCATCCCAGGGATGCAGGGATGGTTCATTATACAGAAATCCATCAGCATAATCCACTACATAAACAAACTCAAAGAAAAAAAAAACCACATGGTCATCTCATTGGATGCTGAAAAAGCATTTGACAAAATTCAGCATCCTTTCATGCTAAAAGTCTTGGAAAGAACAGGAATTCAAGGCTCATACCTAAACATAGCAAAAGCAATTTACATCAGACTGATAGCCAACATCAAGGTAAATGGAGAGAAACTTGAAGCAATCCCACTAAAATCAGGGACTAGACAAGGCTGCCCACTCTCACCATATCTCTTCAATATAGTACTTGAGGTACTAGGTAGAGTAATTCGACAACACAAGGAAGTCAAAGGGATACAAATTGAAAAGGAAGAAGTCAAACTATCACTATTCACAGATGATATGATAGTATACTTAAGTGACCCAAAAAACTCCACCAGAGAACTCCTACAGCTGATAAACAACTTCAGCAAAGCGCCTGGTTATAAAATCAACCCAAGCAAATCAGTAGCCTTCCTATACTCAAAGGATAAGCAGGCTGAAAAAGAAATTAGGAAAATGACACCCGTCACAATAGCCACAAACAATATAAAGTATTTTGGTGTGACTCTAACCAAACAAGTGAAAGATTTATATGACAAAAACTTCAGGTCTCTGAAGAAGGAAATGGAAGAAGACCTCAGAAAATGGAAAAATCTTCCATGCTCGTGCGTTGGCAGGATTAATATAGTTAAAATGGCAATCATGCCAAAAGCAATATACAGATTCAAGGCAATCCCCGTCAAAACCCCAACTCAGTTCTTCATAGAGTTAGAAAGAGCAATTCTCAAATTCATCTGGAATAACAAAAAACCCAGGATAGCTAAAACTATCATCAATAGTAAAAAAACTTCTGGGGGAATCAATATCCCAGACCTCAAGCAATACTACAGAGCAGTAGTGTTAAAAACTGCATGGTATTGGTACAGTGACAGGGAGGCGGATCAATAGAATAGGATTGAAGACCCAGAATTGAACCCACACATCTATGGCCAATTGATCTTCGATAAAGGAGCTGAAAACATCCAGTGGAAAAAAGATAGCCTTTTCAACAAATGGTGCTGGCTCAACTGGAGGTCAACATGCAGAGGAATGAGAATTGATCCACTCTTATCTCCTTGCACTAAGCTCAACTCCAAGTGGATTAAGGACCTCCACATAAAACCAGACACACTAAAACTAATAGAAAAGAAACTGGGGAAGACCCTTGAGGACATCGGCTCAGGGGGAAAATTCCTGAACAGAACACCAATTGCTTATGCTCTAAGAGCAAGAATAGACAAATGGGACCTCATAAAATCACAAAGTTTCTGTAAGGCAAAGGACACTGTCAAAAGGACAAATCGGCAACCAACAAATTGGGAAAAGATCTTCACCAACCCCACATCTGACCGAGGGCTAATATCCAAGTATACAAAGAACTCAAGAAGTTAGACCCCAGAAAACCAAATAACCCTATCCAAAAATGGGGTACAGTGCTAAACAAAGACTTTTCATCTGAAGAAATTCAGATGGCTGAGAAAACCTTAAAATATATTCAACATCATTAATCATTAGAGAAATGCAAATCAAAACAACCCTGAGATTTCACCTCACACCAGTCAGAATGGCTAAGATTAAAAATTCAGGAGACATCAGGTGTTGGCGAGGATGTGGAGAAAGAGGAACACTCCTCCACTGCTGGTGGGACTGCAAGCTAGTACAACCACTCTGGAAATCAGTCTGGCGGTTCCTCAGAAAAATGGACATGATACTTCCGGAGGATCCAGCCATACCACTCCTGGGCATATACCCAGAAGCTTCCCCAGCATGCAATAAGGATACATGCTCCACTATGTTCATAGCAGCCTTATTTATAATAGCCAGAAGCTGGAAAGAACCGAGAGGTGCAATACTGTGAGTATTTGGGCATTTTCATGGAATTCTATTGTCCAAGAACTCAATTGGATGTTTCCTACTTTATCTAAATAGGGAAAATAGTGTATATAGCTAGGGAGAGATGGAGAGATGGGAAGACTGGAGTAGAAAGATCAAAAAAAGAGGACATGGGAAAGGGAGGGAATACAGCAGGGACAATTAAGTGTATAATATCCTGCTTAATATGAATGATGTTACTCGTATGTCTGCTTTCATGACTGCTCCTTGGTACTGAATAAGCAATTGCTGTGCTTTGTCCTGGAGAAGACTTTCTCACACTCTCAGCATTCCTTAGTCACCTGTAATTCTTAACATAGGGAGGGTTGGGCCCCATGTTAGCATGTCTGTTATCGTCATCCTTGTTAGGCTAATGTTTAGGCTGAACAACTTAATTTTATTTAACAGAACTAGATATGAATGGCTGTCTCAGCAACAGTTATTAAGGACTGGCTGAACTGAAGAAACACAAGGACCATAGACTAGAGAGGGATGCCATTCCTTTCTGTACTTCTGACCAAATACCTGACATCAATTTAAGGAAAAAAGATTTCTTTTGGCCCTTTCTTTCAGAAGTTTCAGTCTGTGGACATTTGGCTTGATTATTTCAGGGCAGTGTAACTAGAGAAGAATGACAACAACAGTTTATGGCAGAGACAATTGCCTACCCCAGGGCAGCAGGGAAAGAAGACAGGAATATCTTCCCTTTGATGGGACACCTCCTCCTTCCTCTAACTTGCGAAGTTCCTTAGAGCCCATTCAGCTTTGACCAGACCAATGTGGTCCAGTCACCTTATAATGTCACCAGCAGGCAAATACCAAACTACTGACACATGAACTTTGGGGATAATTAATAGACATATGAGCAAACTATCAATACTTCTACAAATCTGAGCAGATCTTGTGACTGCCTGTGCACCTGATACACGAGGCACATCAGAGTTGACATTGATATGAATGGGTTTGGGTTATCAGTGCACTTCAGTATGTGTGCTCTACATTTCATCTATGCTTAAAATTCTCTACTGGAAGAACAATGAGGATAGAATTTATTTGCTTCCTTTTCCTTTTGGTTTTCCTTTTATTGAAAACAGATATTTTAGTAATATATCTGGGTTATGTTTCCCCTTCCCCTACTTCTCCTAGGTCAGTTCACCCCCTCACATCTGTATCTATCTCCTTTCTGTTGCAATTAAAAAAATATGGATAATAATAAAATATAATATAGTACAGTAGAATAAAAATTTACACATTGTAACAAGAAAAAAAAACCAAGCAAATGAAGGGAAAGAGGCCAAGAAAAGGCACAAGAAACAGATATAGACACAGAAATCCAGTCATTTACAAACTCAGGAATCCCATAAGAATGCTAAATTGGAAGTTTGCTTTCCTAGGCTAAAGGGTGTGATTTAAATCAAAGAAGGAAAATTTTTTTGCATATAGTTTATGGTGTGTAGAGCAAAATGCAAATGATATTTTTAATAAGATGCTGAAAAACTATTAAGTAATATTTGGATGACTTCTGGTATATAATCATATACTGGTACAATTAAAATCAATGCTTTATATTCATCATTTTCAAATGAATCTAGTTCACATGATTTTAATATGGTTTCATATAATTCAAAATGTCTTTGTCAAGACAATGACGGATTGATTATTTTGTGATCAATATGAATTCAGGTATAGTTCCATATTCTGGATATTATTTCTAGGGTTTTGCTTTGAAGTATAAAAGTTATTCACATATTGCTTATGATTTTGACCTAGATGGTTTTGAAATAGGTTACATTTGATCTTGTAACACTGATCTATCATTATTTTACAGTAAGGCACACTGTATTTATCAGATAAATTTGTAAAATAAAAGCCCTACATAGGCACTAGATGTATTTTGAAAGTAATATTCTATAACCTTTCAATATCAAAAGTATTAAGTTGATTATTAGCATGGAAGTTATCAATGAAAACAGTAGTTCTCTCCAAACAATGCACATATTGGTAGGATTCTGCCATTTCCATGTGCAATAAAATTTCCACTAGTTCTAACAGTATGAAATAAAACAATCCTAGAAATGTGCCTTCAAATGTGAACCCACATTGAGCCTTCCACAGTTAGTAATGTCATTATTTGTACACAGGACTCTTAGTACATACTATAAATTTCCAGCCAGATACAAATAATATGTACATAAATACAAATACAGATACAAATAATTTCATTGCTATGATAATTGTATAATTATCACCACTTGTTTATGTTTACATTTCTAAATCTGAATAAGAAATATGAATCCTTCTTTTCAATATAAAATAATGAAACCAAAACAGTCTACAACTGGGATTGGCAAGATGGCTTGGGGGAAAATGTTTAGTAGGCATGCATAAAGATTTGTGTTTGATTATCACAACCCATATACTTAGCTAGCTGTGCTGGTTAGAGTAACAGAACAGAAGGATCCCAGGGACTTGTGAGGGAATTTGTCATAAAAGAGAGAAACAAAGATATCTGGCATCCATCTCATGCTTATACATGAATGTGCATGTGTGCATGTGTGTGTGTGTGTGTGTGTGTGTGTGTGTGTGTGTTTGCCCACACAAACATGTACACACACACACACACATACACACACACACACAGACAGACATTCACCTATAGGGACATGTTAATACACATACACACATACACAGAGAGAGAAAGACAGAGAGACACACACACACATGTACACACATATAGATACATACACATACTGTACTCTGTACAACTTTAACCCATTTTCATCAAATTTATGTCTTACACAGAGATATTAATGGATATAACAGAGGGGAATGGACTGTTTCTGTCCATATATTCTTTAGTCTCTGCTACCAGTTTGGTACAATGAATAGACCTCAATGAACATCTGCCTTTTGTCATGAAAGTAGGCCTTCTTATGTGACAACTTTACAAATTAATGTTTTTATCTATTTCCCATGTCTATTTTGTTTTCCCTTCTGAGTGTGATTCAAACATCCTCCCTCAGGCCCTCTTTGTTATTTAGCTTCTTTGGTTCTGTGGATTGTAGCATTGTTACATTGAGGTTTATGGCTAATACTCACTTATAAATGACAATATACTGAACTGGGTGGGAGAGCATGTGGGAGGTAGGGTGGGGAACTGGGGTAGGAAATCAGATATAGAGAAAGCAGGGGTGGGGTGAGAATGCTGGGAGGTAGAAGGGAAATCAGTAGAATGGGCATCTCTGGGACAAGCTGGAGACTTGGGGCAGGGCAGGCTCCTAGGAGGATATAGGGATGACCCTAGTTGAGACTCCTAGAAATGAAGAGATATGGAACCTGAAATGGCCACCTACTGTAGCCAGGCAGGACCTCCAGTGGAGGGACAGGGACACTATTCTATCTACAAAATCTTCAACCCAAAATCTTCCCTGCTTACATGATATGTAGGGATAAAGATGGATCAGAGATTGAAAGAATGGCCAACCAATGACTGGCCCAACTTGACACCCATCCCATGAAAGATCCCCAAACTATGATATTATTAATGATACTCTTCTATGCTTGCAGATAGAAGCCTAACATAACCATCATCTGAGAGGCTACACCCTGCAGCTGACAGAAACATGCAGCAATAGCCAAACAATAGGCAGAGGTCAGGGAGTCTTGTGGAAGAGTTGGGAGAAGGATTCAGGGATCCAGAGGGATGGAGGACACCACAAGAAGATGTATACAGCCAAGTGACCTGGGCCCATGGGGCTCACAGAGACTAAACCTAGGCCCCCTGCTGATATGCAGAGATGTGCAGCTTGATCTTCATGTGGGTCCCCCCCAATAATTGTGGCAGGGTCTGTCTCTGGCTTAGACCCTCTTGCCTCCCTTTGGGTCTCTTTTCTGGCCTGCCTTGATGGCCTCATTAGGAGAGATGCACTTAGTCCTGATGAGACTTGTGCTGGGGTGGATTGGTACTAGGGGTGGGGATTGCCCTTCTCGGAGAAGGGGAGGAGGGAATGGGAGAATCGTGGTGGTAGGGTGACCTGGAAGAGAGGAGGGAGGGGGCCTTTGATCGGGGATATATAAAGTGGATAGATAAATTAATAACAAAATGTTAAAACCTCAAGCTAACTTTTCTCAAGAATTAGTCATGTAACTAATGCCGCAGAACAGTGTGAGCATGTGGTAACATCAAAGAAGAAGAAAATGTTTGATCCTGACACTTGGAAAATAGCTCCCAAGGGCTATATTAAGTACTCAAAGAAAAGGAGCACAGATAAAGCTCAAGAAGAAGGAAGACCAAAATGTGGAGACTTCGGTACTTCTTAGAAGGGCAAACAGAATGCCCATGAGAGGAGATACAGAGACAAGTGTGGAGCAGAGTCTGGAGGAGAAACCATCTAGAGCCTGCCCCACCTGGGCATCCATCCCATATACAGTCACCAAACCCAGATACTATTTTGGATGCCAGCAAGTATACTTGCTGACAGGAACCTGACATAGTTCTCTCCTGAGAGGCTCTTCCAGTGCCTAGCAAATACAGAGGTGGATGCTCTCAGACATCTATTGGACTAAGCACAGGGTCCCAGATGGGAGAGCTAGAGAAAGGACCCAAAGATCTGAAGGGGTTTGCAGCCCCATGGGAGGAACAACAATATGAACCAACAAGACCCCCAGAGCTCTCAGGGACTGAACCACCAACCAAAGAGTATACATGGAGGGACCCATGGCTCCAGCTGCATATGTAGCAGAGGATGGCCTTGTTGGATATCAATGAGAGGAGAGGCCCTTGGTCCTGTGAAGGCTTGATACCCCAGTATAGGGGAATGTCAAGATCTGGAAGCAGGAGTGGGTGAGTTAGTGAACAGGGGTAGGGGGGATGGAATAGGGGATTTTCAGAAGGGAGATGAGGAAAGGGGATAACATTTGATATGTAAATAAAGAAAATATCTAATAAAAATGAATTTGAAAAAAGAAAAGGAAAAGGAGCCCAGTGGAAATAGGAAAAAGCGGAAACAAAGAGGCTGAGTATATACTTTAATACTGTAATTCATATTCTAGGCCTGATATTTAAAATGGACAACTTTTAAATTTTAATGATTCAGCTACTAAAATTTTTATGTATTTGTCAAGACTTATACATCAAAGTCAAGCTAATTGTGCCATGACACACCTTTACTTCACAGATTATAGTTTAGCCTGCATGGGTCAGTGTTATGGAGGATTATTGATCTTTTCTCTTCCTTAGCATCATGAAAAGCGCCTTAGGCACTGTGGAAGCTCGCCACCATCAGGGGCTTTCCTGGTCAGTTTGAAATTGATTTCTCCATGTTCTCCAGCTAATGTGTGTGGTGTCTTCTTGAATTGGGTCTTACTATGAAGCTATGGTGGATAATCAGGGCAACATTAATATTATGATAATGTTATTATCAATTAAACAGAATAGATTCTCCCTAATTAAACACATTAAATTATAACAACTCCCATTTTTGATAAGGGTACCAAATAATGCATTAAAAATAACTCAGTACTTGGAAAACTGGAAAGTCGTGTGCAGAAGAATTAGTGTTGATTTTTGTCTCTTACACTGCCCCCAAAGAGATTTAAATGAGTCAGATACATTAGCATAAGACCCAAAGCTTATGCTAGCACTGGAAGAAAATAAGAAAGAAAATAATTGAAGACGCAGAGAGAAGGCAAAGACAATTCTTTTTTTTTTTTTTTTTTTTTTTGGTTTTTTTGAGACAGGGTTTCTCTGTGTAGTCCTGGCTGTCCTGGAACTCACTCTGTAGACCAGGCTGGCCTCGAACTCAGAAATCCGCCTGCCTCTGCCTCCCAAGTGCTGGGATTACAGGCATGCGCCAATATGCCCGATGGCAAAGACAATTCTGAAAAAAGCTTCATCTTCTCAGCAAAGAGTAGCAAGAATTAGTAAGTGAGATTTTTTGAAAATAAAAAGCATCCTTAAACCAAGTCTACCTAATGCAGCTGTTGAAATGCATTTAAAAATAACCTTAGTTAGGTCTAACTTATTTATAGTAATCTTTATTGCTATTGAGTATATATACTTGCATACATTTTGAAAAATAAATGCACTCTTATAACCATTAATGTTATAAAATATTTCCATAATTCCAAATTCATAATGCTTTGCAAAAGTGAACAATGTTTTGGATCAAGCAAACTTGATGTGACACATTTGGTCAAGTCATCTATGTTTTAAGGTGATATTAAGTTCACAGCAAAACCAAAAGGAAATATATGTACTTATAGGTATTGCCTCCACACTTGAAGACTTCCTCTCACTCTTAGCATTTCCGAGTATTATACTCCATTGGTTATGTTGAATGAACCACATTGACACATCGTTATGACCTAGACAGCAGTGTACAACAGGGCTTACTTTTGATATTGTATATTACATATTTGGACATACATGGGAGTCTGAACACTTTTACAGTAAATACACTAGTTTTGTTGTATAAATCTTCTGTTTCCAATGTAATTATTCTTCTGCCTTCCTCTCCGGAAACAACTAATGATACTTTACTGTATTCACACTTCTCCTATATCAGAATGCTGCGCAGATGAAATAGTGTAGAATAGGGTCTCTTTTGATTAGTCATCTGTATTTATATTTCCTGTATTTTTAGGATGTATACTTCATTTACCTTTAGCACTGAATACTATTCAATCATACAGCCATATGGTCATTTAATTGGCCACTCACTGACTGAAGGAAAGCTTGATTGTCTTGACAATTGAAAACAAAATAAATATTGTGCATATTTTCATATGGCTTTGATAGGATTTAATTTTCTAAAGATTAACTTTTCTTCTGTAGTAGTTTATACATAAATAGTAATTCAATTTTTCTGTTTTCTGTTTTATTTGTCATAGTGTTTCATAATTTAACCATAATACTTGTATATGTAATCAGTTGTTACCAGTTGAAGAATATTTCATTTTATGAGAATAACATGATTTGTTTCTCTAAGCAGCTGTTTATAGACATTTGGTCTGTTTTCAGATTAGAAATATAAAGGAAAAAGATGCTATAAACATAGCCCAAGATCACCCCTCCCTTCCTCATGCTCTGACAACTGTTGGTTAAGGCTGCTCACGTTGTAAATTAGCTATTTTGCATGGTTGCTTATTGTTTTCCCATTGACACCTCCTCATTAAGTTTCTTAACTTCATATGAGAACTCTAGCTCTGTTGCTTTAGTATTTTCTATATTTCAAACAGTGTCAACATATTTTAGGTCTTTGAATATTGAAATTTAAATGTTGATATTATCTATTTTATTAGCCTTATTTGCTTATAAATCAGTAGGTTAAAATTGATCTGCAGTAATAAAAGCATTTAGTGTGATCTTTTGTCTTCAAAGATTTATGTACTAAAGAGTTACCATATTTAGATTCTTTGTATTGAAAAATAATGAAATGCACTCTATACATGCTGAATCACTTTGTACATTGAATTTATTTTAAGCTACTTTCACTCTAAAGAATCCAATTGTCCTCTTCCCTCAGAAGAGAAGATATTCTTCAACAAAGCTTGTTCATTGAGAGGGTAGGTATGGAGCAATAAGAGAAGGGTCTACCACTTAACTAAACATATCAACATTTAACCGTGACAATCAATAGGGTGATTGATATCACACTCAGATCACTAACATGTCATGGAGAAGCTCTTCGGGTGTTTGAAACGCAAAGAACTTCACTATACTCTTCAAACATTTTTTTAACTATCATTTTATACCAATAAAGATATATGATGGATAAAATGTCACTGACAAAAAACCACATACAAACTAATTATTAATATGTAGAAAAGATAGTTATACACATAACTTTAAATAACTAAGATTTTAACCCAACTTGAAAATTCAGGTATAATTATTAACAATAATCTTTCTTGTTAAAAGTATGAGAATACCAATCTAGCAGAATCACTGAAGAGGTGTTATAATAGTTTAATGATTCTACTTGCAACTAATCCTGCCAAAGCATTATTTTTTTAATATGCCAAGTTTGGAATGTCAACCATGAGATAGTTGCATTTATCTGCCCTTAGGACAAATAAAGAAAAACAACCAATAAAAGCAAAAGCAAGTCTGCAGGAAGTCAGGAGATTAGCAACACCAAATGAGTTATTCTTGATATAGAAGTTTTGCATCTTCTGCTGCTCTCTTGTCTGTATCCATTCTGTGTCTTGAATTTGTTGTATACTAGTATCATGTGTGTATGCTCAATATTTTCCTAGCATTAGAAGTCAGTATTGCATACTAACAAAAACTTTGGTTGTTGGGAGTAGTCCCAATACCTCAGGTGTACGTATGTGCTTTGTCTATGTGGTACGTTTGAACAAGGTTTCCTAAATATTGCTTTTGGTGTTGGAGTACAAGTTTAGGGGAGATGTATGTTTTGTATATTCTTTAATTATGTCTTATAAAATCTTAAGTGCAAGGATTTTAAAAATACCTCTTTGTTATTTTTATCCCAACTCTTGGTTTGCAATTCTCAAGGCTGTCTCACCTTTCAATTAGATCCTATTTTCTTTTGGATAGATAGTGTGCTATAGATAAGCCATAAATTCCATTATTGCACACTAAATACATTTAAAAGGCATAGTAAGAACTAGCCATTTCAAGGACTATTATTTATCCTAATTGTTCCCAGCTGAGCTTGGAAAGGAGCCTGGCCTGAGAGTCTTCAACGACTTGCCAAAAGCCTGTCAGGTTTGATAACTCGCACAGCTCTGAACTTGGCACAGAAGGGTCAGTTTCAGAGTGAACACTAAGCTCCTCCCGATATCCAAGTTTGCTTAAAAATGCAGAAACACTGCCAGCTGACTTGCAAGCCACTAGCTTTTCGACTTTGTTTTAAGAGGTTCATGTTTTCTTGGAACCAGGGATGGGCTGGTAAGCAAAAGGAAGCCATTCCCATGTGGAACTACGGAGCAGATGGAGGGGCCCTGTGTGCTGGGAAGCATCTGTTTTTGTTAGAACATGGTTTATGCACTGGCCTAATGATTTAGAATGAACCTAGGGATACAACAAAGCCCCAAATTAAGCTTATTTGATTAAATAACTGAATGCATCTATGCACTTTATTTAATTATTTTAAATAATCTTTGTTGCATATAATTTTTTAATTTACAAATTATGCGAACATTGTTGGTGTCTTTATTAACAGGACTCTGGTCAAATGATTTTTTTTTAAAGAGCATAATTTGTGCTATTAAATTGTGAACATCATAAAGCAAAGAATGAAACATTTGCCTCTTCATGATTACCGTTACTTTGTTTAATAAAAGCCTAGAGGCTTATGAGAGAACATTACCACATATTTATGTCTTGAATGAATAAATGAAGAAATACTGAAATGAACAAAGAAGATGGACGATGTATTTAAAGATGTTCCTTTTTCTCCTGGTCTCTTAATCTTTCTCATCGGTGACATTTTAGAGACATTTTTGATAGGTAAATTACATTTTGTAATGTTCCTTAGACATTTGTTCTTTGTTATCTGATTTATGATCATATGCAATTTCTTCATATGTGTACCATAGTTAAAAATCTGACTTATACATCTATGATTACTATTCCTGGTTATCAACTAGACCACATCTGGAATGAACTACAATCCAGACATGTAGGGCACACCTGTGTTCCAGATCTTGAGGCTTTTGATCTGGATCCGTGACACAGTGACTATGAAAAACTTAGGCCCTGGCAAAGTGGATATACAATTTAATCTCAGGAGACAGAGGCAAGCAGATCTCTGAGTTCAAGGATAGCCTAAGACAGAACAGATTCCAAGGAAAGAATAACTTAGGTTCAGGCAAAGTGGCACACACCTTTAATGTGGGCCACACCCTCTGGTAGAGGCCCACATAAGGAAGGTTTCCTTCTTCTCTACCTGTTTGTGCTTACTTGCCAGCACATCTGTTGAAACCTACTTCTTCAGGGTTCCTGTTTATAAAGAAGACCAGCTGTAACACCTAGCCTTGTGGGACTGAGCAACTACTAGATTCTTGGATTTCCATTCCAAGGTGCCCATTATTTGGTTAGTTAGTCTGCAAACTGTAAGTCATTCCAATAATTTCACTTAATATATGGAGATATTCCATAAGTTCTGTAACTCTAGAGAACCCTGACTAATACAACATCACAACTGCTTATAAATCATTTACCTTCATTCTTTTAAAGAGGGCATCCCATTTATTGAGTCTGACTAATACCATGTGGCAACAGTGATGTTGTATACCTCTAGACTTCCTGTCACCTCTGTCATATACTCCTCTGAAGATAGTTATAACAAAAAAAATTCTGATGACTATTATCTTGAATGGAAGCCCAGCTTTCCCAGATGAAAAATAAGAGAAGATATGCATGACTGTATCAGTTTGATGAATAAACCTCTGGTAACTTACATGGTGAAAGAAAGACAGAATGATGCTGGGTATGGAATGGTTTTAACTTACTCTCAAAATCTTGGTAACTAAAAATACAAAATAAGGAAATTATTGTTCAAAAGATAGGTTTTATTAGAATAACAGTTACAATATATAACATACATGTACTTTCATGATCAACTACAACTATGAAATGATAAATATGCTAAAACTATATTTATCATAAACAAAATGATCAGTAGGGTCCAGAATGACTTAGTATCTCAGGTCTTAGTTTTGGCAGAATATGGAAATTTAGGTTCTAACACCAACAACACATGGCTTGTAACCATCAAGAACACTATTCTGGGGAGGCATCTAATAACCTCTTCTGATCATCTTTGAACATCCACATGTACACATAAACATACAAGTAAATAAAAATTTAAAGAATAATAATGGTATTTAAATAGAAGTAATTGCACATCATAGTGCAATTTGTGATTTTTTTCACTCAGTTTGTACTAATCAGGTCCCATACTTATCCTCACAGTGAAAAAATTAAACTGATTGAAGTGATATTATGCCATTCAAATACTCAATATTTAGAAGCCCATCTACAGACATATAACCCCCAAAGTTTTTATTTTGGTGTTTAATTTAGGAACTTAAAAGATACATTAGTATATTTATACCAGATCTAAAGAACTTAGATTCTTTACCAAAATCAGATACTTCAAGTGTCAGGATCTTAGGTGACTCAGATGGAACTTCTGGTAGGGAGTGGCCAGGCACAGCCGTCCCTTTGCCTTGTTGTAAACATCGTATCATTTTTATTCATTTATGTTTTCACTAGCAAGTATAAATCCCGGGTGGAGCGCAGTACTACATGTGAGACATCTGTGCAAGCACATAGGAGTCATTTGAAATCATTGTGTGTCCAGTTGGATGATAGATTTTCCTCTCCTTCAATTCATTTACATATAGCCATTTTGAAAAATGTCTGGGTTCCCTAGGCCTTAAGGGAACAAAATGATACATTTGAAAGATGATTCCTTAAATTTTATTTTAATTGAAATGTTGAATTACATTATGCCAACAGTGCTGTGGTGGTAGTTGGGTACCTGCTTATTTGTCACAACTGAGTTCAATCCCTGCAGTCACAAAAACAAATACCACAAACCTCTGTGAACACCATGTTTTTTTTTTTTATCATTTGAAAAACAAGAAAAACATTAGTGTTTAGCATCTGCATAGAAACTAAGAAATTGTTCCATCTTTTGCTAGGTAATAATTTGTGTGTGTATGTGTGTGTGTGTGTGTGTGTGTGTGTGTGTGTGTGTGTAACAATTCATACACCTATTACTTTGACTTATCATCTACATCACATAGATAAGTTAGGTTAAAATGATAAGAAACATTACCACTATTACCATGCTGTCTTCTACATATGTCTGAATATTTATAGAAGCATGAATATGAAAAGAGGTTCATCATAGAGGGTGCTTTTCCTCTTTATAGTTACATTCAGGGCTCAGAAGAAGCCCATGTTTCCTGTATTTAACTAATGACTACTCACAGAAATGATGGATTTCCTTTTAGTCTTCAATAGAAATAAGATTAAAAGAGGGTGGCATGCTTTTTCCTTAAGGACATCTGTCACAATGTGGATGCACAACTTGTACACTTCCCCCTAGACTTAAAAGGTGGTCATTGGTCATGTTTGTACTGATTTTTATCGTGTTATTTTTTAATATGCTGAGAGAAGAAAAATATGGATACGAATGGCAAATTGAAGTTGTTTATCACAGTTATTGTCCTTGGCCATTTAGTACGTAGTTAATACTATCATTTTTTTCCTTCACAGTGGTCTTACTTCAGGGTGCTAAAGAAATACTAGAAAGTGGCTTATAAATAGTAGAAGTCTGTCAACTTTCTGAGGGTTGGTATGTTAAGATGAAGCTACTAGTTAGCTCAAGTTCTTTATTCTGGTCTTCAGTGAGTACTAATTGATAGGAAGGCATGAATTGAAAGGTTTATTTTCAAACACACAGTAGGGGAATATAAATAACAGCAAGATGCCATGCATTTCAAAAACCTGGAAGAGATGATTTTGGTGTTTTGTCAAAAGGGCAATGCTTTCAAAGATAAATACTTAACATGGATTAAACATTAGACAGTGTATATATGAATGATCATATTATGTTATACTTCATATGTTTTATATATCTTTTTGCACCATTTAAAAATGAACTTAACTTTAAAAAGAGAGGAACAAGTGAGAAAAGTTGCAGAGAGATTAATAATAATGATTTGATATCTAATCAACATAACAAAGGCAGAAAAGGGTCTTCAGAAAGTTCTAAAGGCAATGGCGATGAGACTAGTTGTATCCCTGGAGGATTATAATTACAGGGGAAAGCTTAGGCCTAGTACTCTTTAAAGAAATAAATATGAATGATTTTTATGAATGATTTTAAATTTTCACTTAAAATTGTGATTATCTCTCACACTAGTTTATATATGAATGATCATATTATGTTATACTTCATATGTTTTATATATCTTTTTGCACCATTTAAAAATGAACTTAACTTTAAAAAGAGAGGAACAAGTGAGAAAAGTTGCAGAGAGATTATCGCCCAGGAGTGGGGCCCCTTGAAATTTCCCCTTCCATGTTAGTATGTCTATTAGTTTTATCAATGTGTAGTCTTGTTTAGGCGGCTGCCATTGTTGTGGTATCATGGGTGTAACTTCCTTCTTATTTGTAGTAATCTCAAGAGACTTCCTGGTCCTTTCTCACAACCTTTCTGCCCCTCTTCTTGGATGATTAAAATATGCCTGTCTTTCTTGCTATCATGACTGGCTTTTATTCTTGTTTGCTTTATTTTTTTAACTCAATCTTACACTCTACAGTTTTACTGTGCTTTAAATCCAAAATTTAATCCTAATTTCACATTCTTTTTTTATCCGCAGAAGGTTAAGGGCACTCACATCACCCACCATTCACACTTTCAAAACAGACTGATACCCACGCCCCCTCACTGCAGAGCTTTGATCCTCTATCACCTGGCTCCTGCTTGAGTTTTCTACCTTCATGACCAGATTAAGTTGTAGCTAAAATTTTTCCAACAACCTGTACTGACCACCTCAGCTAAGTGTTATTCTCATCATTTCTCTCTTTACCAATTTTTTTATATTTGTTTGATTTGTGCTTTCTACATGCCTTACCATGATATCAATGCAACTGAAACATGTCATTTCCACACAAGCGTTCCACCATGTTAATGCATTTCTTCAATATATCTAGGTATTTATTTGCAATATTTAAATATTTTCTCTAATTAATTAATTAATTAATCAGAGAATTTTCTCTAATCTAAAATTTATATGTGTCTTCTGAAATATGCCATCTACTCCTACTTCTTGCTTTAGCCATTTCCAATATAATTTGTGTATTCAATCTTTAAATAAGTCTAAATAATTTACTAAGTAAATATTTTATATTATGCTTTTTAAAAATTGTTCTTGGCAGGAAACAAAAATGCATTAATTTTCATGTATTGCTTTAAGTGTTTCTTTCAGTGTTTCCCTTCTCCATTTATACTCTTCTCACATCTTAGATGTAAGTTTCACACTGTTGTAACTGTCCTAGCAAATGTAAAATTGTACATTGGTTAAAAACACCCTCAATGATACAAACAAGTTGAGAGGTAGATTCTGGATTACAATAATTCATGGGATTTTATATTTTGCAAAGAAAATATAAGTATACTGGCTTTTCCAAGGAGTATTTTGGTAAAAGTATATAAACCAGAGTGCGGTTTGTCCAAGTGTTAAAGAAGTAGCTTCTGGAATATCTGACACTTGTTTTAGGATTTCTCCTTATTTCAGTAGATTCAGAGAAGCTTTTGGGGTGGACCCTCTAACTATCAGCTTCAAGTTAGTCAGTCTGTCTGTCTACAGTGTATATCATTTAGACAACTAGGACCAATGTTACTCATCCTCTGAATTTTAAACGTGCAAGATTTTCATTATGTAAAATTATGCTAATGAGGAGACTTTTGAATGGAACACTTGACATATTTTCTGAATTTTCATCTGTAGAAAATCAGGCATTTTAAGATTATTCCCCTGTGAGCTATTATTTCAACCTTAAATGCCAAGATGGATAAAGGAAATTTCCTTTTGGCATACTTTATTTTAATACTTTTATAATTCTGAACAGCAACATAAAGAATGTACTTGAGGGAAATGTCAGGTTTGCTTGTAATCATATCATATGCCAACTTTACAGAGCCCTCATTTTATGTTCTTACTGCTTTATATGTTTTGGAAGATAATTTCCTTTGATCGGGTTGCAGGTTTTCCTTCCATCATCCCACCACAAATCTCATGATTGTCATTATTGTATTAAAAATAAGATTATATAATGTTTTGTCCTCTTCATTTGTATAACTAAATTTGTTGACACCAAAGGTGTCACACTATCACATAAAATAATGTTAAGGTTTGGTATGAGGTTTTGCGCAATGTCATAAAATTGGGTTTTATATTATTATTCTTGATTACTGTATACCAGAGCAGTAATAAAGTCTGTATTTAGGATTATTAAAGATGACCATGATGAAAAAGGCCTCCTTTCCCTTCCAAAATTTAGTAAATTGACAACCTGAGATGCTTTAGATAATGAGGTCAGCATAGAGTTCCAATCATTAAGCCATTTAGTAACTTTGACATAGACACAAGTTTCTAAATACTGTAATATATGCCAGGTTTCTACAGTAGAGTAAATACAGGCAGCCTCTAGTTATTACCAGGCAGCTGACCTAACTGTAAGTAACAATAGGATCCGTGTCCCTGTTAAATCATCGAAAATTTTAAAATTCTGCCTCATAAATTTCAGAAAAATATGATAAACTTGGAAATATTTCTATTCTGTCACAGATATTCTATAAATATTATATATATATATATGTGTGTGTGTGTGTGTGTGTGTGTGTGTGTATGTATGTATCATTGTCAATCTAGACATAAGGTTTTATACCTTTTTCTGAAAAATGCAATGGAAGTTATTGAATAAATTTTGAAATTATTTGTAACTGCCTGCAGTTACATCGAATGGGTTACCTGGAAGGGAAGCTGGGGATATATGGGAAGGCAGCAAAAAGAGATGGAGACAAAGACAACATTGCTGTTCAAGGTCTCAAAGTTTAATGGGGAACTACAAATATATAGTCAGAGGAAAACCCTTCCCCAAAGGCTGGAAATCAGCAGAACTGGTTCAGTTGCTCCACAGGTGGCTAGTGTCCTCAGGAAGCTGCAGGTCCTTGAAGAACAATGGGCTTCACCTTGCTCTGAGAACTCCACCCTAGGTGGAGGGGATTATGGCTAACACAGGAGTTCCTGCTCAAAGGCTGGGAGAGGAACTTCACATTAGTTGATGTCAAGTTCCTGCCAGGTGGCATGGCACCACAATAAGGCTCTCTACAATTATTCTAGTTTTAAATACATTAAATCAAATTCACAATTACATACCAAGAGAAGCATACTCCACAGAATCAGTTTGCAAACTCCTAAGTAAGTGCCAAAAAATTGAATGGTTCGATGATCCTAGGTATTGGCTGTGATGGGGAGCAACTGAAACTTTCATTGATTACCTTGTTGGGGGTAGAAATTAGTGCAATTAATTATTACAAGCCATATTTATTGCTTATAAAGTTAACATACCAAGAAATGAATACACACACCTATGGTCACTTGATCTTTGATAAAGGAGCTAAAACCATCCAGTGGAAAAAAGGACAGCATTTTCAACAAATGGTGCTTGTTCAGCTGGAGGTCAGTATGTAGAAGAATGCAAATTGATCCTTTCTTATCTCTTTATACAAAGCTCAAGTTCAAGTGGATCAAGGACCTTCATATAAAATGAGATACACTGAAACTAGAAGAAAAAGTGCGGAAGAGCCTTGAACACATGGGCACAGGGGAAATTTCCTGAACAGAACACCAATGGCTTATGTTCTAAGATCAACAATTGACAAATGGGACGTCATAAAATTGGAAAGCTTCATAAGGCAAAGGACACTGTCAATAGGCCAAAATGGAAACTAACAGATTGGGAAAAGATCCTTACCAATCCTACATCTGATAGAGGGCTAATATACAATATGTACAAAGAAATCAAGAAGTTAGATTCCAGAGAACCAAATAACCCTATTAAAAATGGGGTACAGAGCTAAACAAAGAATTCTCAAAGGAAGAATACCAATTGACTAAGAAGCACCTAAAGAAATGTGCTTTGTCATCCTTAGTCATCAGGGAAAATCCAAACAACTCTGAGATCAACCTCACACTTCAGAAAGACTAAGATCAAAAACTCAGGTGACAGCAGTTCTTGGTGAGGTTGCAAGCTGGTACAACCACTCTGGAACTCAGAAAATTGAATGTAGCACTACCTGAGGACCCAGCTATACCACTTCTGAACATATACCCCAAAGATGCTCCAACATATAACAAGGACACGTGCTCCACTATGTTCATAGCAGCTTTATTTATAATACCTAGAAGCTGGAAACAACCCAGATGTCCCTCAACAGAGGAATGGATTCAGAAAATGTGGTATATTTACACAATGGAGTACTACTCAGCTATTAAAAACAATGAATGCATGAAATTCAGATGGATGGAATTTGAAAATACCTTCCTGAGTGAGGTAAACCAATCACAAAAGAACACACATGGTATGCACTCACTGATAAGTGGATATTAGCCCAAAAGCTATGAATACTCAGGATACAATTCACAGACCACATGAAACTCAAGAAGCAGGAAGACCAACGTATGGATGCTTCAGTCCTTAGAAGGAAGAACAAAACACTCAAGGGAGGAAATACAGAAACAAACTGTGGAGCAGAAACTGCCCCACCTGGGGATCCATAACATATACAGAAACCAAACCCAGATATTATTGTGGCTGCTAAGAAGTGCTTGCTGACAGGAGACAGATATACCTATTTCCTGAGAGGCTCTGCCAGAGCCTTACAATTACAGAGGCAGATGCTTGTAGCCAACTATTGGACTGAGCACAGGTTCCCCACTGGAGGAGTTAGAAAAAGGACTGAAGAAGATGAATGGACTTGCAACCCATAGGAAGAAAAACGTTATAAACCAACCAGAACCCCTAGCTCTCAAGGATGAAACCACCAACCAAAGAGTACACATGGAGGAAGCCATAGCTCCAGCTTCATATGTAGCAGAGAACAGCCTTGTCAGGCATCAATGAGAGGAGAAGCCCTTAGTTCTGGGATGGTTTGATGACCCAGTGTAGAGGAATGCCCAGGTGGGGAGGCAGGAGTGGGTAGGTAGGTGAGGGAGCACACACCCTGTAGAAGCAGGAGGAGGGAGGATGGGATAGGGGGTTTCTGGAGAGAAAACCAAGATAGGGAATAACATTTGAAATGTAAAATAAATAAAATATCCAATAAAAATAAAATTAACATAAACTTTCTCAATGAAGATTTAATTCTAAAAAAGACAACAATAAGTAGGTTTGTAGTAACTATACACAGCAGTAAAAGATTATAAACAAAAAATATACGAAAGATACCAGCCATTTGTTTGTTATATTAGGAACTTCAGTGGAATCTATATGCTGGAAAATGACTGGTTGGGGTCTAAATATAAGAGTTTAATGTTGTTATCAAAAATGCATCAAATAACTACATTGAAGAATTTTTCCATTATTTTACAGAAATTATGCCTGATATGTTATTTAGAATTCTAGATTTGTTACTGTCATGACATATGATCAATTGTAAAACATTCTGCTTCCTTTGTTATATGCTCAAAGCAAATAGAACGAAAAATCATTTTTTCTTCATTTATTTAATGCATAGGGGAGTTTTGTCCGTGTGTAGGACTCTGTACCACCTATGCATTGCCCATCCTCTGGTATTGGTTTATATGTGGATGCTTGGGAGCAAACCCAGGCCCTTCTGAAGAGCAGGCAATGCTCTTAGTCACTGAACCACCTTTCCAGCCCTGAAAATTATTTTTGAAATACTATTAAGTAATACTTTCTGTAGTCAACAACTGTTGACATATGTAATTGTGAGGTGATAAAGCTGTTCTCATTTAGTTTTTCAAGAAAATCAAAAACTAATTTCCATTGATAAGACATTTGAATATTGAAAAACTAATGCTTTCAAGAATGTTAATTTTGTTTAGAAATTTCATGACAGATAATTAAAATTAATAAAAATTACAACCTCAATCATTTCCAAGTTAGATAAATGAGAAATACAGAGAATTCTGATACTTTTCCTGTATAAACAATGAGCGAGATGAAGATATATGTACACAGGTCAAACTTGGGTAATAAGTAAATTTACATGACATTTAACTGGTCCATACGGAATGATTTAGAATAACCATGCATTTTTAATGTTGAAGGCACTGAATCATATTCTATTAAAGGTATTTGTTAGAAGCCTAAGTATTTTCAAAGTGTGCCATGGATTGATTTGCACCTTTGTGGCCGCAATAAGGAAAATTGGGTCTTCACTGAGAAAATGCTGCAAGAATGAAACTTTGCCAGAAACATTCTGGAAGACGTTGAAAAATCCATAGGCAGCCTTTGTCTCTCTAAATTCTCAGAATGTGAGAGTACACAGCACTGAAGGCTGAGCCAGGCATTTCTCTTTAAGCAAGCAATGCCTGAAAAATTACTGAGGAAATAAAATAAAATCAGGTCTGGGCCACACATCAACAAGATGAATTACACTTGGATTGTTTTGGATTAGCTTTAAAAACATTTAAACTACAATAACCTTGGGACAACGCAAGCTTTGGGTCCGCAGTTACTTTCTGCACATAAAAAAAATCAAGGAGGTACCAAACAAGCAAAAATCAAGGCATTCTCAATAGCAAAGGCATAATTTAAAAAGTTTATTATATTTTGTGTCCATCTCTCTCTCTCTCTCTCTCTCTCTCTCTCTCTCTCTCTCTCTCTCTCTCTCTCTGTGTGTGTGTGTGTGTGTGTGTGTGTGTGTGTGTGTGTGTGTGTACACTCATGCCAAATGTGTAAGTGGGGATTAGAAGGCAACATATGGAAGTAAGTTCTATCCTCTCTCCTCTGTAAGGGTCAAACTCAGATCTTTGAGCTTTGTGGCAAATCACTTTACCTTCTGAGTCATTTCACAAGCCTCATACACAAAATTTAAAACTTAAAAGAAATTGTAAAAATTTGTGAGAAATATGTGCTTAATGGAAAATATATGATAACATTCTGTTGAGTTCCACAGCAAAAGTGGTAAAAGAAAGGGTTAGGGCTGTTTGTAAATTAGTAGAAATTAACAAAGAGAAGCAATAAACAAAAATACTAGTTCCTTCTAAAAAATAGTCATGTTGAAGTAGCTACGTAATAAATACGTGTAAAATGACATGAATTATTTGACAGAGTAAATAATCTGATTGATATCAGGTTCTAAGATATCGATCACGATAAATAAGATTCTGCAGCATTTATTTATGAACTACTTATACAAATAGGAAACTACAAAAGGTCAAAACATGTAGCTCTGTAACTAAATAGAAATGCATTTGAAATATTTTAAGCTAATTTATATAATGTAATATAAAATGATATTACTTAATAAATACAAAGTTAGGTATAAAGCTTGATAGATTCTAGGAACTATATTAAAACAAAAATACTTGGATATAAATGTTCATTCATATCAATGATTAATTTAAACTATAAGGACCACAAATTAAAACATCATATCTAGGTATATCTCTCTAACCTAGAGTTCTTGTACAGTACTATCATTAGATTTTAAAACAGAAAAATTTGCATAAATTATTATTGGAGATATTGCCTATATTCCTCACCTTCCTAGGATGACACATAAGTTCATTAGCAAGGAATTAAATCATATAAGTTATAATGTTTTCTTAATTGTAAAAGCATAATTTAAGAAGATTCAAAGACCATTTTAATAATTTATTGCTTATGAATCCATATTTTAAATGCATTAAATGTTTATATTTTAAATTCTCCAAAGACAAACTGTATCCCTGGCTTTTATGGAGAGATGTTATAAATTAATTAATCTGGTGACATTTACCACATTATTATAGAATCAAACAAATAAAAGTTCCCAAGCAAAATAACTCTTTTAGAAAAAAGTGGTGTTTCCATTTGCTTTAATCAAACTGAGACGATGACATATTGTTTGCTGAAATGCACATAATATTATAGCTTAGAATTCAAGGTGATGGAGTCATTAAAAATTCAGTAATTTATTTATCCTGGATGTCTTAAACAAATAACTCTCTTATTTTATATCATATCGGATTCAGGAATTCACAATGGTGTCTTTACATAGATGTGAAGCAGAGGATCAATACTTGGCATGGTATGTTGCAAGAGTTAAATGAAATACCACATTCCTCAAAAGACCCACAGGCTGACAGACAATGGTCATGTCCAGCAGATTACAGCTGTTGCTATTGCATAGTTCCTGTATCAGAGTATTTGAAATAATATACTAATGGATATCTCAAAGGTGGATATTAATAAAAATACTATCTATTATTTTCATAGACCTCTCTGAGAAATATCTTAAATCACATCCTTCTAAATATTTCAACACATTCTCAAATTTCATGGTCTCTTAGATTTTAAACATTATTCATTGTAGATATTTGCCCACTAATCTTGCAGTACATTATTTGGTTGTCACAGTGGCCTAAGAATGAGCTAAGATCCTTCATTAACTGATTAATTACATCTCCTTGAGCCCTGGTTTTTTCTCTCTTAAGATGAGATCTGTTTTTTATTAAACATCGCCTGGCTCAAAAATTTCACAAAATCATCTTTATCCCTTCAATTAGAATTTCTAAAACTTAGAGAAATGATTTTTATCTTTCTCATATTTTTCAAAACAGATAGTGAGAGTTATGTCACTCAAATACTTTAGAAGAAGAGGCTATTTCTGAGCAGGTATTCTAGGATCATTTAATGTTTTCAAGATTTGGTCAGACTCCTCAGAGGACTGCAGCTCACACTCTTAGACCTGGGCTTCTCTTCAATTGCAGCTTTCTCAGGAAGCTGTAAATGCTTGGACAGTATGAGTCTAGTTTGGGAGGTTAGTGAAAAGCACAGAAAAAGACCCTTATGAAGGAAATAGATTAAATTTATGAAAAGTCTGATTTTATTATTTTATCCACTGTAAAATGGCCTACTATCTACTATCCTTCTATAGATCCATTAATCTCTCTACTATCTATTCATCTATCTACTTATCTATTTATTTATCCATCTATCATCTATTTATGTATCTATGTATCATATATCAATGTGTCTATCTACCTATCTATGCATTTATTAAACTATTATCTATCATCTATCATCAATATATCATGTCAAAAATTAACATAAGGCAACACAACCCACAAGGATATACTATGATAATGAACATAGCAGGTTACTTCTGTTTTCTTCATATAATAATGAGATTGATATTACAATAATAGGACCAAATCTGCCTAAAAGCTATATAATATTTAATTTTTAACTCCCACGAAGAGTAACATGCTGAATTGTTTTGAGAATGAAGGTGTTTTATACAGCAGAGTGGTTATTGGTGATAATATTTTAGTTAGGTGTAGTGCTTGGGTGGTTGGTTTATAAAGTAAAAATCACTATAAATATAATTCTATGCTGCAAGGTAATTGAAATGGTCCATGACATCCACAAATAAATACTGTATCCTCTATACTGCAGTTGAAGAAAATAAACCCTATTTCTTTGTAAACATAGCTAAGTAGTATTAATGAATTGCAAAAATCCTGTGTATAAACTGTGTTAAGAAATTTCTTCAAAAACTTCAGGTTATAATTTAATCAATCATTTTATACAACTTTGTGGGTATGAATTTTTATTTTAATGTTAGGGATAAGTTAAACATTATACATCATATTTATTTTTAGTTTTCCAAGAAAAATAATTTTTTGATGTTAAGCTTTCCAAGGAAATTTGTCTTACATTCCTTTTTGCACAATAGGATGTTCAAAGGAACACAGCCATGGAGGGAGGGATGTCACAGAGATATTTCAATAAACAAATTTACACAATAATTTTTAATATAAGTATGAGGAGATAAAGCATGTGTTGTTCTTATCACTTGGTACACAGATGCACACTATAAGAATGGCTTTGAACTGAGAATAAAAATAAGTAACTTAAGCATCAGGTTGATTCTTTGACTAAAATCTTACATAAAATTTCAAGGCAGAATGAACTTTTATGAGGTTAAGAAATGCTTAATTTCAACTATAAATTTATATTACTGTTTCTTACACATTGTCCAGAAATGATGTTACTGTGTGGAAAACATATCTGTGTTTTAACAGGATCAAATCCCAAGAACTATACCATTATTTATAGAGAAGTAAAATTCCTTCTTAGGTATTCAAATTACTCACTGTTTTGACTAACATTTAGAAGACTCTTCCTAAATTTTCTCACATTAATGCAATTCATCAAAAATTTGAACAATCCATTTAATGAGTAGTAATTACTTAGGTGGTTGTTTTCTCTTGCTAATTTTTGAAGGAATTTTGGATTTCAATATAATATGACACAGCAGAGGTGTCCTAAGGAACATATATTATATTTATGTATAATAAAAAAGCCCTCATGTTTAATTTTCACTTACGACATAGATGATAATATTGTGGTGTGCCTCTGTGTAATAATTGGCACTCCCTTGAACATAATTTGAAATGTTTTAGATATTTTAAACTATAATTGGTGTGTAGATAAGCCACTGACTTTGGCTATTTCATATCTTTGTTGGTATTTAAAGATTTACAATTCACAGCTTCTTCAAAGTTACTCAAACCATGGAATTTTGATGAACAGTAATGAACATTATAATGTTACCATTTGCTATTGGATCAACCTGTGGAAATACAGCATAATGACGGTTTTCAGAAAAATAGTGTCTAAAATAATACAATTTACTCTGCCAAAAATCGTAACCCAACACTTGATGAATGGTGCTTTAATTTTATAATGTTAATATATAACCCTGGAAATTAACAGATATTTTATTAAAATGGGCTTTATATTATCAATAAATTACATTGCCAGCATATTTATTACTGTGGAACTTTTTCATAATTTATTTCATTTCTTAACTATATTATGTATGATATATACAAGAGGAATAATGTAAGCAAACTTTCATGAGTGATAGTCATTTTATTATCATCAACTAATCTCGATTGAATGATTAATGGAACACTTTATGGCTTTGCTCCATAGGCACTGGACCAAATAGAACTTAAACAGACTTAAAATTAGCTCCAGGATCAATCTACCAAATGTTAAGTGAAGCTATCAAAATTCTCTCATTCTCCTCGCATTTGTTATCCTTTTTTGTATTTCATGTTTGCCAAGAAACACAGTATGTATTCTCTTTTCTATATAATTTCAATAAAGTCTTTTAGAGAGCTGGGGTGGGGGTTCAAGAGAACATCAGCAATATCCTACTCAATATTTGAGACTTCATGCAGAGAACATTCCACAAGAGGGTGTTTCAAGCAAATGATGACAATATTTAATGTACCTAACTCTTCATGAAAAGCAGGGGTGGGCTGGGGCATCCATGCTAGCTGTCCTATAGCTGTGGTGATGAGCCCCATCCCCTAGATAATTAAATAAGAAGTCATGAAAAATATGCTTTCTTGTACCTAGTTTACACCCTTAAGGTAAACAATAAATTTAGTATTCAATACATAAATGTGTTGCTCTTATTAAACTACTAATTATAAACATCCAGAAAGGAAATGAGTGTGTGTCTAGCAATGTTGCTCCAGTCTTCAGAGCAACAATTAATAGGTTGGGTTTATCTTCACCTTTGAAATTATATGTAGATCTGATAAGAAAAAAATTCACTCTGCGAGTTTTACAGTTTGAATTCTTATAGTTTTATAAAAATAATAGACAATTTGACCAAAAGAAAAATCTCAATAAATACAAAGATCACTAGATGTCAAGAAAAATTCATAAAGCAAGCTGATGAATCACTCACTTAAATATTTGTAAATGTAATTGTACTAGAGAAAAATATAGGCAAGTCATATAAGACATGACTCAAGCGTACATGCACGTTGTACTGGCTGGTATTGTGTGTCAACTTGACACAGGCTAGAGTTGTCACAAACTGACAGTGAATAACAGTAATATTTTGTGTATAGTTGTGCTTCAAAACATTTTTGCATGACTAATTGAATTGGATTTGGCTTGAACTCTGTTAAATGCCTGAATTTTGCTGGATAAGAAAACCACCATCATCAAAACTCTAATGTCCTTCTTATATATACAGTTTATGTAATAATAATTATTGACCATTTTGTTATTTGGCTTAAAAATTAAGTAGATCTTAGTACCCTATTTTCATTAGATGTTAGAAAGAAAATGTATGATAAAATAAACCAAAGATACAAGAACTCTGTTTTTCATTCAAACAGCTGATTAATGCTTATTTCAGTAGTTTCTAATTTTCTATCAGATACAAAAATGCTACATATAACTTTTTCTTAGACAGCAGAAGTTAAAATTTCATAAGTTAATTTTAACTTTGAGTAAATGGGAATGGACTTTTGTTTCTCAAGAATGTGTGTTGTCTTTCTTAGATGTGAAAAGAAAAAAAAATGTTTGCCAAGGGAAAGGACCAGTTCTTAAGCAACCAATATTTCAAACATTATTATAAGGAAAGATACCTCATGTTGAAGGCTCTCAGATGTGAAGTTGGGTTCTTTTTATTTGTTTGTTTGTTTTTTGTTTTATTTTTTTATACAGGAGCATCCTGAATGTACATCTTAGAAAATGTTAGGCAGATTACATACAGAAGTATTGAGTCAAATAGAAACTGAAATCACTGCAGCAGATGCCTTATATATTGCCTAATACCTGATAACAATAGATTGATCAAACTATATGCTTGCATACACACACACACACACACACACACACACACACAAAATCATACACAACACATGGAATATCTTTACTTCTGGAGTTCATAGATTTTTGCCTACAACTGTGCTAACAAACTGCTTTCTATTTTATTGATAAAACTAATTTGTACTCTCAATTCTGTGTGAAAGTGTGTGTGTATGTGTGTGTGAACCTGTGTCTTAGTCAGGGTCCTATTCCTGCACAAACATCATGACCAAGAAGCAAGTTGGGGAGGAAAGGGTTTATTCAGCTTACACTTCCACACTGCTATTAATCACTGAAGGAAGTCAGGACTGGAACTCAAGCAGGTCAGGAAGCATGAGCTGATGCAGAGGCCATGGAGGGATGTTACTTATGGGCTTGCTCAGCCTGCTCTCTTATAGAACCCAAGACTACCAGCCCAGGGATGATACCACCCACAAGGGGCTCTCTCCACTTGATCACTAATTGAGAAAATGCCCCACAGCTGGATCTCATGGAAGCACTTCCCCAACTGAAATTATTTTTTTCTAGGTCTTCCTTCTTTTTATTTACAACAGTAGGAGGTTTTATCCCCAGAGCCTTTGACCTATCTGGTCTCAGTTTCTTGGTATAATTGAGTGTAAAGTGTGAGTTCTACTTCATGGAGAGGGACTTAAATCCTATGACAAAGTGCTTGCATGCTCCCTTACCATTTGTGCCATTGTTGCTCTAATATATATTCTAGGTAGGGCACTGTTGTATGTCACAGTATCGCAGATGGGTAAAAATGATGATCGCTCCATCTCTGGCACCATGAAGAGCACCTTCCAGCAGCATAAGCACTAAGATATAAAGATGAAGCTTCTTTGTGGATACAAGCTTGATTTCTCAGGGTTTGATAAAAGAAACAAGTGCTGTCTTCAGCAATAGGACCTTACTGCTAGGTTGTGGAGGGTAACCAATAGCCTTGGCTATAGCCTGTAATTTTTAAGGGTATCTTTGGTACTCCTGTGTTCAAATACTCAACAAGATATAACCCATTCTGACATTAGAGGTTTAACTTTGTAACATATGATGTGTAGTTAGGGTACTGTCTCCTCTATTATATGATAACTCCATTTAAATTCTATGTATTTTAGACTGACTCTTTAGCAGTACATTTCCATATGATGATAGTTGTCCCTTCTATTTCCTCCTTTACTCTGCTCTTCTATCCCCCCATTCTCCATTTAATCTTCCTCTTTTAGTTTCTTCTTTATCTCTTTACCACACTATACTTTATTTTCCCTTTTATGGAATATCCCATCACTACACTACACTAATTGAGATACACATATCTAAAGTTTAAAAGCTAATAACTATTTATTTTTAAAAATGTAACGTATGTTATTGTGGGTCTGATAAATATCATCATGGTGATTATTTCTAGCTTGCATCCATTTAGCTTCAAATCTCATCATTTCATTTTATTAACAATTTAATAATATTCAGTTGTGTCAATGTGCCATTTCATTAATTCTCAGATGATTTGTGTCTATCTAGGCTGTTTCTAATTTCTGGTCACTATGAATAGTGAATCAATAAACATGGATGGACAAATATTTTGTAGTAAGATATAGAATCCTTTGTCTTCATGCCCAAGATTGGTATAGCTAGGTGTTGTAGATCAATGTTTATATTTTTGCGGAACATCCACAATTATTCTATAGTGGCTGTATCAACTCTTCAGTCAAAATCAGTGAATAAGTTTTCTCCTTTCACCATAGTAATAGTGTGTGTTTATTTGTATGCAGTCATTTCCCCATAAAATTATAAGCAGGATTTATCCCATTGAAAACATCTCCTTTATGTATACAATGAAATTTTCTTCCCCCCCTTTTTTTGAAAATAGACCCTTTTGTCATACACTATGAGAAAAATACCCCTGCTGGCACTCCTCCCAGCTCCTCCACACCTCCCTTCCCATCCATGCCTTGCTGTCTCAGGCTAGCCAAGAACAGGTTAGTAAGAGAGAGCAACAACATAAAACAAAATAACATATAAGAAGACAAGACAAAGCCTATCACATCAGAACTGGACAAGGCAAACCAACAAGGGAAAAAATGATCCCAAGACCCATTCATTCCCTCATACTCAGAAGTCCCATAAGAACACTTAACGTTATAATATATATGGACAGAGGTCTGGTTCAAGCCTATGCAGGGCCTGCATTTGCTTCTTCAGTGTCTGCACTTTCATAAAAGCCTTTCTCAGTTGACTTAGAAGGCCTTGTTCTCCATGTGTCCTCCATCCTCTCTGTCTGTCATCCCCTTTCTGTCTCTTCTTCCTTGGGGTTTCCTGAGCTCTAAAAGGAGCAATTTTCATGTGGTATTTGTAAATAGAGAAGGAGACTGAGAGGATAGTGGAGTCAAGTTGTATTGGTTTGTCAGTCTCCCAATTTAGCAACTATGAGCGGTAAATTTCCACAGTCTAAATTTGTTGATGTTAGTCTATAAATAAATCTACAGAAAACCAAGATTATTTTTATATTGTTAGATTAAAATTAACAACTGACACAATTCTTCTTAATTAGTTTTAAATCCAGCAAAGCGAGAAGTTATATTTAGCATTGTTTATGAAATTTCTGCTTAGCCATCAAAAATAGGTAAAGCTAGGCCCAGTTATTTGCAAGAAACATGAGTAAAATTATCTTCATTTATAAAGTACAGTTATAAACTACTATCTTAATTACACAGCAAATTTCAGAATCATAATAATAGATTTGCATATGTAGCTCCTTATGGGAAATAGTCTACTTACGGGTTTTATTGTACAAGAAAAGAACACATTCACTTCTAATTTCATGAACACGTTTTCATTCTGATGAGAATACAAACTCATTTACAAATAAATTTTTTTACGTTGTGTCCCACTATTTATGTAGCACAAATATTTTAGGTATGTATGACCAATCCTTTAAAATGTCTATTCCAGGTTTCTAACATCAAATTATCAAATCCCCAAAGTTATTATGATACATAAGTAATAACAGGGAATTGGTTCATCTCCTCAATATGTTTTAATAGCTTGGTAACATGTTTTTTATAGTGCTGTCACTTTAGTGAGACTTTTTTATTTTTTATTTATTTTTTATTTTCTATATTCTTTGTTTACATTCCATATGATTTTCCCCTTCCCAGTTCCTCCCTCCCCATAAGTCCCATAAGCCCTCTTCCCTCCACCCATTCCCCAATCAACCCCCTCCCACATCTCTGTCCTGGTAATCCCCTACAATGCTGCATCAAGCCTTTCCAGGACCACGGCCTTCTCTTTCCTTCTTCTTGGGAATGATTTGATATGTGAGTTGTGTCTTGGGTATTCAGAACTTCCGGGAAGATCACATAGGCAGTACCAGGTACATAGAAATATTCCGAGTCTAACATTGCTTGGGACACAGCCCGTCAGGCTTCTGCCTATGCCCAGGGCCTGGGCAGCCATGTCGGGGGACATTTGCCCTGCAGACTGATTGGCACTTGGAAAAGGTCCCCGTGGCATCTGCCATCTTGGCTCTCAGATGGAACAGACAGGCAGCACCAGGTACACAGAGACAACCCGAGTATAACATTGTTTTGGCAAGGCACACCAGGGCTCCAACAGCAACCAAGAGTAGGGCAGCGCATCAACAATCTGTGTTAGGGGAAAACCAGTCATCCAGTGGTGCGGAAATTGCCTTACAGGCTCACAGGAGGTTCAAGCACCAGCCAGTGACAACAGGACCAACTAATGCCAGAGATAACCAGTAGGAACATTACTAACAGAAATCAAGGCAATATGGCAGCATATGAAACCAATTCTCCTACAACAGCACGTCCTGGATACCCCAACACACCAGAAAAACAAGATTTGGATTTAAAATTACTGGTCATGATGCTGTTAGAGGAACACAAGGACATAAATAAATCTCTTAAAGAAATACAGGAGAACATGAATCAAAAGGTAGAAGCCCTTACAAGGGAAACACAAAAATCATTTAAAGAAACTCAGGGGAATATGGGTTAAAAGATAGAAGCCAATAAAGAGGAAATGCAAAAATCACTTAAAGAAATACAGGAGAACTTGGGTCAATAAGCAGAAGTCATGAGAGAGGAAACAGAAAAATCTCTTAAAGAATTATAGGAAAGCATAAACAAACAAGTGAAGGAACTGAGCAAAACCATCCAGGATCTAAAAGCAGAAGTAGAAACAACTAAGAAATCACAGAGGGAGAACTGTCACTTTTTAAGACAAACCCCTCAGTTTAGGTTCTGTATCATTGACTCAAATCTGTACACATGAAAAGAACTCATTTTCATGGGAATATCTCACTTAGAATCCTCCAGCATCATGATTTACAAATTTCAAATGAAAGCCATATTGTGAAAACACTTGCCCAACAATATCAGAGAGATCCCCTCCCTCTATGCTTACTTCATTCTCCTTGTGTACAACGTAGGAAGAAAATGAACTGTCCATCTATTTTGTTCTATTCTATTTCCAAGACAGAACTTTCTTAGACTTTCTCTGGAATCCTGTATTTTAACATGCTTGTTGGTGTTATAAAACAGGTGGAAGCAGAGCCTTGTTTGGTTGGGCTCTGTCTCTTCACTTACCTTTTTTTTTCCCCCTGTCTTCCTCTTTAGGTTTCTTTCTGATCAACACTTAGTGTTGGTTTAGTTCTCTCCTATGAAATTTAACTGTCCTTATCTGATCGGGTTCATGTCTTAGTAAAAGTGATGTTATTTTCTTCCAGTCAATTTGAAACCTAATTTTGTGGCAAAAGCAAATGGCCTAGAGAGTCTGAGAACAGGACTGAAAATCTTTCTTTCTATAGGAAGACAGAACTAAATAACCAGCTATTTCAGCTCCTATGCACTTACAGTGTACATGAAATACTAAAGCATCCTTTATAGTTGGAAACTTTTGGAAATCTAGTTAAATGTATTGTCTTAATATTTATTGTAACTTTCTAAACAGAGAGATTGATAATTTTCAGACAGGATATGAAGTGAAGGAATCAGGACAGGGTTCATTTGGTTTACTGCCTACCTAATACATCTGAAGCAGTGATTTAACTCAAGAGCAACTTATTAACTTGTAGAGGTGGTTCACACCCACAACCCATGATTCTTGAAGTAGACATTAGAGAGTAAAAGTTGATCCTTGGCTACAAAGTTCAAAGATAGCCTATTTTATATGAGGCCCCATCAAAATAAATAGATATAAAGATCCAAAGTAACTTGGGAATTGCTTTATAATTATCTTGCCTCAGAATTTCAAATAACAAATTTTGTTATTAAGTTGAGTCCAGTTAATACAGAACAAATGTCCATTTGATCCAGGTGACCTGGTGTAGGTCTTATAGGAAGCATCAGGTTTAGGACTTCTAAACCAAGAATATATTATTTTTGTAATTGTTTCTTCCATTTCTTCTGTTTACTTACGTTGCATTGGGGACTGGAGTGATGCATCATGGTTAAGAGCTCATTCTACTTTTGTGGAAACCTGACTTCAGTTCTTAGTACCCATTCAAGGAGAGTCACAACTCACTTTAACTTTCAGGGTCACCTTTATGTGCACACATGTTGTGCACACATGCACACACATACATACATACACACAAACACATAGATTCTCTTTCTGAAAACACATAATTTAAGATAATAAAATGAACTAAAATTGTCTAGATTTGCTTGATTCTGGTTGAATGTCTCTTGCCTAATGAGTTATAGATATAGCAGATGGTTTGTACATTTGAGAATGTATATTGCATAGGGAGTAAATTAGCAGTTTACATATTAAGAATGATGAAATTGTTTTAAAATGTGGAATAACAATATAAAATAGATTTTATATTATTCATAACTATTTTCATATTTTTAATATAACACTCATTTGAGAAATTTATGTTTAATAAAGATATACTTAAAGCCGTAGAAAATGTTGGGGTAATAGTATGCTGCTACCTACTTTGCCAGATTTCAAAAAGAGTAAATATGCAAGGAATAGATTTCTTTTCAGACTGACTCCATGTTTTACTTTCATCAAGATGCAGCATTTATATGATTTTTAAGATTTTTATAAAATGTTATTTATTTATTATGTGTAAGTACACTGTAGCTGTCTTCAGACACACCAGAAGAGGGTGTAAGATCTCATTACAGATGATTGTGAGCCACCATGTGGTTGCTGGGATTTGAACTCAGGACCTTCGGAAGAGCAGTCAGTGCTCTTAACCACTGAGTTATTTCTCCAGCCCCAATTTTTAAGATTTTTTTTCAATTTGATATTTATTTTGTGTGACTTCCTTCCTTAGAACAAATTGCATCACCTTGGTACTTTATAGCTGGAAACCGTATTGTAGCAAATTAACCTTTCTGTCAGTCCATTAGAATACCTAGGTTTTATATACATCTTTTCTTTCATAGAATGGCAATTATCCTGAATCCACCATATTACTTTTCTTTTTATGTGACTTTTTAGTCTCTCTCTCTCACACACATACCCACAAAACCTGACAATTTTCCTTCAAATGCTCTATTACAGAATTTTCTTTTCACAAACATCTAAGTCCCCATTACAGTGATTAAAATCATTTTCATGTAGTGCCAACAGAAGAATCATCTCTCTTCCCTCAAAGAGCTATTGTAAACACTTAACCTCCTTTATTTATGTTATTCCTACTGCAGAAGGCTTCTTTTATGATTTCTTGTCTTAGAGTCACACTGCCATATCCCTGATCTTTATAGGTACACACTGCTCCTTTCATCTTGTTCCAAGATTTGCTTCAAACATGGATGAAATTTGATTTTGCCTTGGGTAGCCCATACTAAAGCAGTGACTGTCTTATCAGGATCCAAGCACTCTCCCTGCCATCTGTGTAGGGATGACACATCCAAAAGATACAGCAGATGAGATTATCATGTTTCTGACCACATGGATGAAAAAAAAAATCTTAGATCCTTTCATCACTTTAGGAAAATTGAGGACATGCTGCTGCCTTCTAGCTTTCTCTCCATTTTCTTTTTGATTGATATTTAGGCAAATTATTTAGAAGCATTTTAATATACTTTATCGAGCCTCCTATGATGCAGTGAACAGTGCCTTCCCTGGCATTAAGATCAGTAAGAAATCATCTCTGCTGAAGCTTCTCTTGCAACTCTCAACATCCAAAAACTAATGTGTGGCACCAGGGTATTGAACTGTAGCGAGCGAAATCACGACTGTGATGCTGTATGAAATTCTGTGTGAAAATGATCTATGCAGTTGGGAGGGGCTTTTTCCTTCACTACTGGATCATTCTAAAGATTACATGAAAAGGTTGTAACATCAGAATGCCAAAATTCCAATCCATAGTAAGCTTTTCTGCTCTTAATTAAACAACATGGGGAAGGTTTGATATTTAACCTCTGCAGAACACAGATTTCTCATTTTTAAAAGGCAGCGAGTTATATATTAGTCACATCACAGTGCTTTAAGTAAATGTCAAGCATATCAAGTCCTAATTTAAAATAAGAAAGCAAGAATTACTACCTCATTTTTAGCATAAATAACATTTTTTCCTATGAGGAAACAAATAATAGACCTGTAGAAGTGTAATTGTTGTGATATTCCTTAGTATTGGTTCAGCCTAGGCATGTTTTTTAACGTGTTTTATTTCTATTTACCTATCAACTTGCAATTCCAGAGGATGGCCTTGTTGGACATCAAAGGGAGAAGCGACCCTTGGTCCTGAGAAGGCTCAATGCCCCAGTGCAGGGGAACACCAGAACAAAGAAGCAGGAGTGGGTGGGTTGGTGAGCAAGGGGAAGGGAGATGGTACAGGGTGTTTTGGGGGAGGAAACCAGGAAAGGGGATAACATTTGAAATGTAAATAAAGAAAACATCTAATAATAATAACAATAATAATAATAATAATAAATCAGAAAAAATAGAATTTGAAAGATGAGATTATTTCCCCCCCAAACAATTAATAAATCTTATTTTTATATTGCACCTGATGAGACAAAAAAAAATAGCAAGTGACCAATATTGCATGGCACTTTCTCTTAAAACACTCAAATACATATCTAATGGTTTCACAAGATATAAAGATTTTAATTGAAATTTAATCATTTTATAAGATGTAGGTAATTTAGGTAGAGTATATTTTTTGTTGTTGAAGTATAAGTTGTAGTATTTAGGTATAGGCTAGCAAATAAGAAGACCTTGCAGCAGAAGGAATTTAACAGAAAGATTCTCAGTTCTTCAATGTGTAGAGAATAAGAGTCTTCTCCATAAATAGAACAGTTGTAGCAACTTTTTTCCTCCAGGCTCAGGGATCTTTATGACAGGGCATTGTGTGTGCAATAGTGTTAAGAGGTTGTGGGATAATATCAAGGAAACACTGTTTTCTACATGGGGAAGTTGCACACCTGAACTCAATTGTGGCAGGATGTACAAGACATGTATAAGAACAAGCCATATAAAACATCATCAGGGAGAGAAGAAGACAGTATGAAGTTCCAACACGAGGTGGAGTGCTATTGTCATTTGATAGCTGTTGGTTACTTTAATGCTGTAACCCCTGGTGTTAGGTCAACCACACACCAAGGAGAACTCCAATGTCAAGACCACTTGAAAAATGATCAAAATACATTGCATAATTACAACTCTTGGTGACTGCCCAGTGCAGAGCGATCAACATTGAAGCTGTATACACTCAAACAACAAAAATAGACTCAGCAGACAGTGTATATGTGTGTTTGCATCCAAATGCACATATATATTATATATGTGTATATAATATGTATATTTAATAATGTATAAAAAAGGAGTTATCGACTTGCAAGTGAGCACATGGGAGATTCAAGGGATTGTAGCTGGGAGGAAAGGGATATGAATGTAATATAATCCTATTCCATTTAAAATATATTTAAGTTTAAAACCAGTAAATAAAACATTAGCTTTTTATACTAACAAAACCTATCTGACCACATTTGCCTTACAAGCAATACTCTTTTTTAATATTGCTTTTTCTCTTCATGTCATTCCCATTCTCATAGATTTGAAACTTCAATTACTACAAATAGTTTGATTACACTACTTTCTGGACAGTAAGTGTTTTCCTTCTGTATTTTAGATACACTAGAATTAAATATTCATTCCTCATATTCTCCTCAGTCTCTCTTACCCTATATCAGCCCTGTCACTAGAGTGGCCCATTGCAGTTATCTCTCACCTAATGTTGTAAAGCTCTGCAGACAGATTTTTGACCTCTGAAATGGTGTGCATTTCAGAATTTACAAAGTTTCTATCAGTGGAGATATGAGACAGATTATTTTTATTAATTAATTAATTAATTAATTAATTTATACTCCATATTTTATTCCCCCTACCCTCTGTTCCACATCCCATATTTCCTCCCCACCCCCTGTCTCCACATAGATATCCCCACTCCTCGCCCCACCTGACCTCTAAACACCCTGGGACCCCCAGTCTCTTGAAGGTTAGGTGCATCATCTCTGATTGAACACAGACCCAACAGTCCTTTACTGTATGTGTTGGGGGCCTCATATCAGCACCAGCGGTATGTTGCCTGTATGAAACAGATTATATAAGAGCTTATATACCTCAATAGTCCTTAACTTTTACATTATATACCAGAAAACTCATATGATAGGAAATGTTATGTAAAGAAAGCATTTAATATATCTAGCCTTCCAAATACCCTAGCATAACCTAGGGCAGCCTTCAATAACCTACTAGACTATAGCTGGGAAAAAATATATAATATAAAACCATATCATATAGTACAAAATTCAGTGTCTCATACAATTTAATAATTACATCCAGAATCATGGTAGCATAGTGTGCTCTAGAGGTTTGGCTGGCTGCGTGGCTTCTTAAAATGTGTAACTCCCTACAATTGCCTAGGATTTTCAGACTATCAC
This sequence comes from Apodemus agrarius, assembly GCA_964023405.1. Classification (NCBI taxonomy): domain Eukaryota; kingdom Metazoa; phylum Chordata; class Mammalia; order Rodentia; family Muridae; genus Apodemus; species Apodemus agrarius. The sequence continues at coordinate 11,728,704 of OZ030018.1, forward strand.
CCTCCCTGTCAGTAGCTATCTAAACTCAAAATATGAAACATACTTTCTGCTGAATGGTCATCACTTTTGGTATAATGTAAGGTTGAAAAATTGTAAGTTGAGCCCTGTGTATCAACTTTATTTTTATTTGCATAATATGCATACATACATATTTATTTAAATATTGGGTCTGGTAAGAGATCATAGTGGTTCATAATAAGATAGGACAAGTATTACAATAAATATAGTATATAGATGAATTTTAATCCAGCAATATGGCTGCTCTAGCAAGGGTTCACATCAAAATACCTTCTGGAATGACACACCTTTAATCCTTCTGGGGTTTACAGAAACACTCAGTACACACCTTTAATCTTCAATGAAGGTAACGGTAATTTGTAGGAGGAAGTAGCAATGGGTGAAAATGATGTCTAATTGAGGGGCAGAAAAAGTGGTGAATCAGAAAAAGATTTGATAGGATTTAAAGATAGGATATGCTGAACTCTCATGAGAACAGAGGAGAAAAAGAGGACTTAAGGAGAGCACAGAGATTGGCCAAGTGAGAGGAAGAGGAACATAGGAAAGGGAGAGGGAGAAACAGAATGATCCAGAGAATAAGAAAGAGCTAGAAGATTAGATTGTCAGAGGCCAACCAGAACAATTCAGTAAGAAGTTGCAGAAGCCAATTTGAATCAGTAATCTTGGAGAGGAGTTTGGACCAGAATAGCTAAGTTGAACTAGCCAGCCAAAGTTCAGAAATATCTAGAAAGGGTTAGCTTATCCATCAGTAAGCTTTCCAGATGACACATAAATCTGGTAAATAAAAGTTACTTTTACAATAATAAATATATAAATATGTTCCCTCAAAGTACATTAGTGTTCTTATCTTTCAGTTTCAAGGACATGACTCACAGCTTCAAGAGATACATAAATTGCTAACATGATTGCTTTTCCATTTTCAAACTGTTATTCACTAGAATGCAGATAATTTTCACATAGCATAAAATGATTGCTACTAAGTGACTAATGGGTGAATCACGTACAGGGCATGAATGTGTTGCATGGGGAACTGGTTCACACCATGAGCAGAACAAACATGATCCAGAAAGATGCTATCTCACCATGTGGACTGGTATGCAATTTAAATCATGATTCTTTTAAGTCTTAGATATGTCTAGTTAGTATTTTGGAGCTGTGGTTGGATCATAAATAACTGAAGTTATACAATTCAACATGTTAGAAAAGAAAGTACTATTGTACTATGAAAATGGACTTTAATTTTGGAAGAGAATTTCTTGGATCATTTTGGAAATTTGAAACAGCTCAATACTAGGAAATGTTCATACAGACAGAAAAATAATAAGATATGAATGCTATTTCAAAGCCACATCTTTAATCTTAAGACTAAGAAACTTTAGGTTTTAGTTAGTGTGTTTGTGTGTGTCTCTATGTGTGTGTAACTGTGTGTCCTTGTGTGTTCATGTTTCACATTTACATAAGCAGATGGAATGCTAGAGGTTAACTTCAACTATATATTCTTTGTCACTCTTCAAAAGGAATTTTTTTTGAGAAGTAGTTAAGTGACTCTGGCAATCTCATAATCTCATTTTTAGTATGTTGACACTAAAGCTATAGGTGTATCTACCAATCTATTTTATATGGGTTCTTGGACTCAGATTTAGGTCCTCATGTTTGCATATCAAGCATGTAACCCACTGAACTATGTCTTTATTACTGGGAAATGTTGATGAATAAGCACTATCATACATACTTAATTTAGCACAAAATGCTTCCCATGTTTGAGAAATCCTTTCCGTAAGATACAAAGGAAAGCATAAGAAGCAAGTCACAGTGCTAAGATGAACATACATTTATTTCTTTTAAAAGCATTTAGGTTTCAGAGAACATCTGCTGTTTTTTGCTTCTAATAAGCTCATTGCATAAATATTTAAACAAAACAAAAGTAATGTTCTTAATTTTTGCTTGAATGTTATACATATTAACTATGTTAAGTACATGTAAATGTATGCATATGTAAGATTCTAAAACACAGGTTAATAATTATTCGCAGATTCAAGCTCACCTAGTCCTATACTTTAGGTATGCTTTTGAATTCTTGTGTTGTTCTGCTCTCTATTATTTGAGTACCTGTATATAGAATCTGAATTTTTTTTTGTCCTAAAAGTTGTAACTTCCAGGAAAGATGTCAACTTTTACTACTTTCCCTGTTACTCATTTTCTATGGCTAATAAATTTATAATGTCCTGTTCCAAATACATAAGGCTTTTTCAAACTTTTGAAAAAAAAGTCATATATCATGAATTAATATTCTGCTCGTGATCTCCCCACTTTTATACACGAAATCCTCTCTTGTGGGTAGTGCTATGAATCCATTCCTGTGGTTTTGCAGTCAAGGAGAATATAATGTAGTGGGCCTCCTGGGCCAAAAGGCTTATGGTGTTCCTTTGGCTCTATGTTCCCAGAGGCTTTCTTCAGAGACCAGCATCCATGAGAGGGATTTGCTTTGTTTTTCTAATTAGCAGCAGCTGGGTGAAACCTCATCCAAAAGCGAGGAAACACAGCGGAAAGAACTGAAAGTCTTCCTACCAACAGGTGCTCTGAAGGATCAAGTTCTTTAAGAGTCATGTGGTAAGATGAGATGAACTTTGCAGATGAACTGTCCCCAGTGCTTGAAGGAGAATATCAGGAATTTGCATACAATTGAGATTTGGTTTCTTTCCTGGTGTCCCAAAAGACTTAACATTTTTTTGGGAACGCAATTTTGAATAAAGAAAATGAGAGTTGTGTTTGCATTGATTACCTACATAGAATAATCCTATTTTGATTCTTATTTTTAAAGTTAGGAATGTCATTCTGCAGCTCACACTACTCTAAAACTAATGTACCCAATGGTAGCTGTAAACTGGCATGAATCCTTTAGTCTTAGCTGACTGAGAGCTATGATTACAAGTATAAATGAATACACACAACGATCTTTTAATTCTGTTTATTAATCACAATTTCATCTCTAAAATACACAAAGGCATACATACTCATATACATGCACATATGTCATGTTTCTCTTATGATTCTGTAATGCCAGGGAAGTTTTAGTGAACTCTGAAATACCAGTCAGGAGTTGGTCTGATGCAATCATACCAGGGTATTTATTCAAATTTGAGCTTGGGCTTTGCTTGCCCCTGACACACAGAATGCAGGACAATTTTGATGGAGAAGAACCCCAAAACACTCATCAGGGCAAGGTTTTATAGAAAGCAGCAGGCAGAGAGTGAGTGTTTCTAGCCTGTCAAGCATCTATTTGGAGTGCTACTATGACCTTTAGCTTAATTGGCTGGTGCTTGCAGTCAAACCATAATATAAGCTTAACTTCCACTTGCATTTGCATTGGTGATTGTTAGGCAAGGTGTAGGCTTTTGGGGGATTAACCTTGAAACACTGGATTTGTTGGGGAAGATTAACCTGGAGATGCAGGCCTTGTTGTGTTTAGCCTAGAAACCAGAACTAGGCTCAGGTTTTGTTGTGGGGTAACTCGGAAACTGATGCTAGATAACAGCCTGTTTACCTGAGTTCAAACTTAGGTCACGTTCTCTAAAATGGAATTTGATGCAATTTCGTTTCTCAATTCAAGGGCATAAACTTGAATGTTATACATTGAATATAATTCATAAAAGTACAAAGGTACATCCATCATTGTTGCAACTCAATTCAGAATACCTCGGATATGGAATCAGTCAAGATGTCCACCCACTGAAGAATAGATAAAATGTGATACAATTACACAATGAAATATTACTCAGCTGTAAAGAAAAAACAAAATCATGAAATTTACAATTGAATGGATAGAAATGAGGTTATCCAGGCCAGGAAGATATGCACTCCATATTCTCATATGGATCCCTGCTTGGGGTCTTTCATATGCTTAAATTGGAGTGCATATTGAAACCAAGGAAATGCTCCGGTAGAAAGGCCCTTTAAAAGAGAGAAGACAGTAAAATACAAGTCAGTGAAAGTCCGGAGGAAGACTGTAGGGAGAATGAAATTTCAGGCATGTAGAGCTGTGGGAAATGGTTAAATGAGGTACTGATGGAAGGTTTGCGGAAAAAGTAAGAGCAGATGGATTCTCAGGGTTATCATCTACTGTAATGAAGCTCAATAACCAAAAGCATCTTGGGGAAGAAAGGGTTTATTTGGATTACATTTCCACATCTTAGTCCATCATTGAAGTAAATCCAGGACAGTCTTCCATCACAGAGCTTGAGGTCAGGAATGGTGAGTCCCCTGGAAGTTCTTTTATTGTTGAGAATTGTTTTGTCATTCCTGCAGTTTGTTGTTGAGGTTGTTGTTGTTGTTGTTGTTGTGTCCATATCAAGATGAGAATTGCTGAATTTGTCTTAAAACAAAAACTCCCACCATCAGGGTTGTTGTCTCCCAGTGTCTCCCAATTTAAATTATTCACTCCTCCAAATTAATGGTGTATCTTATCTGAATATGAAGGTGAGTGTGTTATATTTAAGCAAGTAGCCATATAATAAGTACTTTTGAGCCTGCCAGGTTTTCTTTTCTTTTCTTTCCTTCCTTCCTTTCCTTCCTTCCTTCCTTCCTTTCTTTCTTTCTTTCTTTCTTTCTTTCTTTCTTCTCCTCCTCCTCCTCCTCGTTCTTGTTCTTCTTCTTGTTCTTGTTCTTCTTGTTCTTGTTCTTGTTCTTCTTGTTCTTGTTCTTGTTCTTGTTCGTCTTGTTCTTGTTCTTCTTGTTCTTGTTCTTGTTCTTGTTCTTGTTCTTGTTCTTGTTCTTCTTGTTCTTCTTCTTCTTGTTCTTCTTGTTCTTCTTCTTCTTCTTCTTCTTCTTCTTCTTCTTCTTCTTCTTCTTCTTCTTCTTCTTCTTTGGTTTTGTGTTCTTATTTTATTCAAAACAGCACAGGCTCATTTAAATTTGTGATTGTGTTCGTCATGTACATTTCACACTCAGTTTTTTATTTGATATTTTATTTGCATTTCAAATGTCATCCCCTTTCCCAGTTTCTCCTCTGCAAACCCTCTATCTCATTCCCCACCTAAGCAATTCCTAAGCATAATGAGTTATATTATAGCTTCCTCTGTGCAGACAGTGGTAGGACTGGCAACTCCTATTTACACGTAAGTTCATCTCTGTATCATAGAAAGAATTTACATGCTGAGTATTCTTATTTTCCCTGATTTATCCAGGTTTCCCCCTCTGATGCATCTGCTTCCTAACTTGACCATTCTCTCCCTTAGAGCTTTTCACCCCCTGTGATTAATTTTTCCTGTTTTCAAGTCATTACCTCTTATCTGAAATCTTGTTCTCAAAACACAGATTTTTCCACTTACTTCTAGTTTCATTATCTCTGGAGTCCTGGTCCCTTTGTGCCTGTTTTTCTAGCTAAAAGGCTCAATGGTTAGTTAACTAGATTCACTATGCTTTGGGATTTAGAATTTTCTTGGTTAGTGAACTGAATGACTACTATGTTTTCTTTACCTCAGTCCTAATGAACTTGACTTGAACTGTCATTTTTGCTTTTTGTTTGTTTGTTTGTGTTCTCCCACTTTGGCTGTGAGTATTTCCCCTGAAAATACATAAAACCAGACACATTAAAACTAATAGAAAAGAAACTAGGGAAGACCCTTGAGGATATTGGCTCAGGGAGAAAGTTTCTGAACAGAACACCAATAGCTTATGCTCTAAGATCAAGAATAGACAAATGGGACGTCATAAAATTACAAAGTTTCTGTAAGGCAAAAGACACTGTCAAAAGGACAAATCGGTAACCAGCAAATTGGGAAAAGATTTTCACCAACCCTACATCTGACAGAGGACTAATATCCAATGTATACAGAGACCTCAAGAAGTTAGACCCCAGAAAGCCAAATAACCCTATCAAAAAATGGGGTACAGAGCTGAACAAAGACTTTTCACCTGAAGAAATTCAGATGGCTGAGAAACACCTTAAAAATGTTCACCATCATTAGTCATTAGAGAAATGCAAATCAAAACAGTCCTGAGATTTCACCTCACACCAGTCAGAATGGCTAAGATTAAAAACTCAGGAGACAGCAGGTGTTGGCAAGGATGTGGAGAAAGAGGAACACTCCTATACTGCTGGTGGGACTGCAAGCTGATACAACCACTCTGGAAATCAAACTGGTGGTTCCTCAGAAAACTGGACACAATATTTCAGGAGGACCCAGCCATACCACTCCTGGGCATATACCCAGAAGATTCCCCAGCATGCAATAAGGATACATGCTCCACTATGTTCATAGCAACCTTATTTATAATAGCCAGATGCTGGAAAGAACCCAGATGTCCCTCAATGGAGGAATGGATAAAAAAATGTGGTGTATATACACAATGGAGTACTATTCAGCCATTAGAAACAATGAATTCATGAAATTCTTAGAGAAATGGATGGAGCTGGAGAACATCATACTAAGTGATGTAACCCAGTCTCAAAAGAATACCCATGGTATGCACTCACTGATAAGTGGATATTAGCCTAGAATCTTGGGACACCAAAGACACAATCCACATACCAAATGATGTCCGACAAGAAGGAAGGAGTGGACCCTGGTTCTGGAAAGGCTCAAAGCATCAGTGTAGGGGAATACCAGAACAGGGAAGTGGGAAGGGGTGGATGGAGGAACAGGGGGAAGGAAAAGGGCATGTGGGACCTTTGGGGGGCAGGGAAGCAGGAAAAGGGAAATGAAATGTAAATATAGAATATATCCAATAAAAAACCTAAAAAAACCTAAAAAAATAGAATTCTGATTAATAAAAATGTTACTGTACTTGAAAATACTCTAACATAAATGAATCTGGCACTTAAGAAAGAACACAATTATATTTTTTATTTTAATTTTATAAAATTTTTAAATAGATAGATAGATAGATAGATAGATAGATAAAGGCTACATCAATGTTTTTTTCTTAATTTGATCAACCAAACCAAGACTGTTCTCTTTCTCTCCTTCTCTCTCTCTCTCTCTCTCTCTCTCTCTCTCTCCCTAAACACCCACCCCCGTTCTTTTTTCAAAAGACTTGAGGTCAATAAAATGTACATGATCTTTAGCCAAGCAATTATTTCCTTTAATTCTTTTCCTATTTTTTCTTTTTAAAAATTTTAAGCCCATGGGTATTTCAATTTAAATTCAACCCAGGTGTTTCTGATTCATTATACTAAATTCATTAAAATTGTGTTTTGTAAGAGTCATTTGATGTCCAAAAGCCTTATGAGCCTTTTTTATGACTTTTTTGCCATTTTCCCCTTAAAACAGGAAGTGGCATTTTGCTAAGATCTCAAACCTCAATAGAGTTGAACTGCATGTGAATCACATACAGCATGCCATGATGACTATGTCTCGCTTGGATTGTCTTTACTAGACCAGAACAGCTGAACTAGTTATCAGGGAGGGGGGAAAAAAGGATGTATTTTTAATGACATTCTAAAATCTTTAACTCAAGTTCAAAATATATCTCCCTAGAGTAGACTTCCAAAATTAAGCTTTCAAAGAACTTGCAAAATAAATTCGTGTTCCCACGAATATATGATTACAGTGTTCTTAAATATAGCAGTTAGTAAGTCAGACATCTAATGTATGCAAGTCTCAGAAAATCTGGAATTTTTATTGCTTAAATCTCAACCTTCTCTCTTCCCTCATCCAACCCCAAGCAAGAAATATCAGAAACAAAACAAAACAAAACAAAACAACAGGGTTAGTGAACTTGCATGAGATCCAAGTAAGTATTAAGCACTTACTTAATGACAGAGGGACACACTTTGTCCCTTGGTAATATTTTTCTAAACTGAGGAATCCGGCAGCACCATTTTGGATCAGGTCTTCTGAATCCTGAGTCAAAACCATTAAAACTATGAAATTCATGTTACATTCATAATCAAAGGACTTGGTTTATCCATGGTTAGTTGTCAGCAAATACATATGCAAAATCTGTATAGAATTGCAGGGTTTCCTTAGCCTCTAAAAGATGTCTAAGACAGTTATTTAAGATTTCTTTCTTGAATAGTCTAATAGTTAGCATTAGTATAATTACATCCCTATTGAGTTTTATGAATTCTTTGTTGTATGAAGCCTTTCAAAGTACAGATAATTTGCTATAGCTTTAAGAGACTCACTGGAGGCTAAGAAAAGTAATTTAAACATTGCAATGAAGGAGAATTAATAAAGAGTGTTAAAATCGCATTTAACATTTAATTGGAAGAAAAAATTGTAGTCCAGAGCACGCACATAACCAGACAGGTATAGTGGCAGATGCCCATAATCCTTGTATCAAGAAACAGGAACAAAAAGATTCCCAGGATTTGCTGGCCAGCTCAACTTGCTGAATCAACAAGTTCCAGGAGACACCCTGCCTCAAACAATAAAGTAGAGAACAGTGAAGGAAGACATATCTTATGTTGATAGTAGGCCTCCCTAGACCCATTCCCACATGTATGCATATCCTCTACACACAAACATATACATGGATACAGCACACATTATATAATAAATAAATAAGTTGAGAGCATGTTACTTGGGTATTACACAGTGCCTCATTTAAAGATTTTATTCTACATGGATGCTATGCAATTGGGCTGTGCTTCCATTATTACATCATTTAGTTAACCAGAAATTAAGTAGTTAAAGCATTATGATGTTTTTATTTGTTCACTTGCTTTTGTTTTTTTAATGTTAGGGGTTGAGTTACTAAAACTCTGATACAATATCTGTGTATCAGCTTCTGAACATAGTTGTCCAGTTTGCTGACAGGTGGTAATCGTGTGTGGCATAATTGATATCTCTTTCATATGGTCTATCAGCTTCCAGCAAGTTAGCCTTAACTTTATCTGCAAACATCAAGAAAAAAAAATGGAGGAAACCCAGAACTGAAATGAGTGTTCCTAAAGTTCTCCTTGCATGGTAGCCACTAGATACTCATTGGACAAAATAAATGTTATCAAACATATGAAGTCATGAGGAATGTGCAAAAAATGCAGAAAATTGATTTCTCAAAATACAAAGTGGCAAAATATCTGATCATGCAAGTATATTGCTCAATAATTTTACAAAAAATTAATTTTAAACATAACTATGAAAATTGGTGTATCAATTAAATATTGTTCCTATTTTACATAACTGCATTAATTAGTGAAAAAGAGACCATGAATTTGAAATAAAGAAAGGAAGGTTTATGGGATTATTTGTAGGGAAGAAGGAAATTATGGAGTTAGATGATCAAACATTTTTAAAAAATGAAATTTAATAAAAAATCTATATGAATGGGTTGAATTTTTTATCATTTAAAAATTTACCATTATAATGCAAAGAACTACTTAAATATAGCAGATGTGGGACATCTTAGCAGGTAAATTTCTCAATATTCTAATTTCTTACTACATTCACAAGTATGATTTATAAGTTTATTAATATTTTAATATACAATTTGCAAAAAAACAGACAAGATAAATCAACCACATACCACCCTAATTGCATTTAAACTTTTGAGTAATAAGTGTATAAAATGTTTTAATTTTGAATGTGTTCAAAATGTATGGCTAGTGGTTTATGGACATATATACTACAAATTTTAAGCATGAAAGATATAAAAATAGAGTGATTTTTTTATTTTTAAGGGAACGCAAAGTGTTAAACACTCTGTTAAGTCTAATGTGAGTGATCTGAAAGCTATATTGTCCTTTTAAATTATCTATAATACATTTGGTAGCCTAAAGAGAGACACTGACAGATAAGGCTCAATATCTTATTTGCTTTGTGGTTATTTGTATATGTTTTCTGAAAAATTAATATTCTGAACCTTTTTATATAAAAACATTATTTACTTATTTGTTTGTTTATGTAGAGAAACTCTCACAGTTTAGTCCAGGCTGATCTTTGTCATTCATTGATCCTTTAGCTCGAGTCTTTTAAGTGTTAAAAGTTTAGCCTTGTACCACTGATGCAGCCTCCTCTCCCACTTTTCACTGGACTATTTATCTCTGTATTATGGCATTGTAAGAGTCATTGTAAGAGTCCATCCTTACATTTAGCAATACAAGTCTACATTCAAGTAATTCATTTTCAAGCATTTCCTGTTGCTTTGCTAGTTGTGTTTTTACCATTTGGAGCATGATCTGATTTTTAAGAAACCGACTTTCACCCATTTTCATATTGCATAGGTCTTCAGGATCAGATGTAAAGATGTAAAGGTCAGATGTAAAGTGGGTGGTGGGATGGCTCAATAAGTAGGAACACTCACATTCGTTATAAACGAGAGGATCTGAGTTTGAATCCTCAGGACCTTTGTAAAAGGACAATGATTTTGAGCATCACTGCTGTCTGCCTCTTCCCTTGACTGCCACAACTTCTTTTGGGTATTCTGACCTGGTTTTCATCCATTGCAATTACTCAGGCACTGTCTATGTTCCTCGTGTGGCAGTGGTTTCTCGGCTGTCTGATTTAGGGGACAACATCAACTCCCATCTTTCAGTCCCAGGCTTCCCGCATCACTTTCCCACTTTATAATCTCTTCTGGACGGTAGTTTTACTTTCTGAAATGAGTAGAGCACTGTGACAAAGCAGCAGGGGAATCTGCAGTATTTACATACTCTGATTCTTTTCCAGAGCCAAGTATGGGGAAGCTTAAATACTTGGATGCTGAATCAGAAACTATTGCAAGTTTGCACTGTCCTTTAGCACCCCAAAGCAGTCATGCAACAATGCAGGCTGGTGACCTAACAGGCTTAAGGCCCTGAGTTGAATAAAACTGAAAAATGACCACTCAGAAATATTAAAATATTAGTGAAATTACAACAAAAAGTCAGCATTTGTACATTCTACCAAGAGTCCCCATTGAAAAAAAAAGTCTTACATACCTAGAATTTAGAATCTACTAAACAGCATAGGCAAAGCTAATTTCTTTTTCAAAGATTCTTTAGGCATATATAGGAATATCACAATCGACTGTAGCATTATACGACACTAATCTTTTGGAAATTATATATTAACAGCATATTGGATGAACTCAGGTGTTTTAATTTTCTTTGGGAGTCCAAAATATTAGGTTTGGTCAACCATTAGTGAGTCTCATTTCAAAGGAATTTTTACAAAACTATTATGTGTGTGTCAATATCCACAAATATGTTAGTCAGATTCATAGTTCCTTGTATTGACAAAATACAGATTATGGCAAAGCATAATTTAAAAAAATAAACAAGGTAAAAACAATTACTCTCCCGTGCTCATTCTGTTTAATGTCTTAGACATAAGCTGGCTATACAATCTGATTTGAAAGAAAAAAAATGGAGTCCACGGTAAACACTTGAGGTGGGAAAATTACAGATTTTTCAATCTGAAAATATGATACTTAAGTTAAAATCCCAAGACTATCATTTATTAATGACAGAGCAGGAATAAACAAGAACACAGGATGTTGCATAGGAAGCATTTTTAAATTTTGTGAGGGTTAAACCCAGGAAGGCTTAACATATAAGGTGACTGAGTTTGGTCCTTCTGCTGCTGTTTTGGGTAAGAGTGGCCGCCCTTGCAGCACTGGTCTGCTTTATGGGATTAACTACAGTTTTCACTGTTCAGTTTCACTTTGTGGTTCCCATACCTCAGCTTGCAATTACAGGTCTGGCTTGTGGATTCTTTCCCATAGACATCCACACCTGCTCATATTTGGGCTGTGTCTTCATTACTTTGATCTGTTCCAGCTGAAGGCTTGTCAGCATTATTGAGGAATGCTTTAGGAATATCCTAAACTATTGGCTAATTCTACTCCTTTGTATGTGGAATTTCCGCCCACAGAATCAAAGAAGGACACATGAAATATTCATTTATCATAGGAAGGTTATGGGATTATATGCCTTTACTGTATCTGTATATAACCATGAAGGTGTTTATCATGTATAAGACATAATAGCTTCCCAAAATGGGTTCTAGAAAATACCACCATCCTTGTATAAGCATTAAGATGAATTAGCAAAAATTTATGCAATGACTCTTCGGTATCTTCACTCCCATCATCCTGAAAGTCAAGACTAGACTATCTAAGACTTCCCCGGAGATGGCTGTCCTCATGCCATCTTTCTGTGTGAACTATTGCATAAGAGAAAAGAGAAGAGTGGATTAGGACTACTTTATTCTGAAGAAATGTGGTTTGCTAGTCATCCTCCTCTTCCATCCCCACATATGAACAAAAGGAAAATTCCATTATCCTTTCCAGTATCTTTAGTTAAGTATCAAGGGGGATTTCAATAGAGTGAAGACAAGACTCCAATATCTGGAGCTTTGGTTTGACCCTGAATTTTAGAGACCCTGAGTATATTGTGGGTTACTGGGCAAGGATAAAGTAAGCTGTATTTTTTTTTTAATGAAACTGACATATTTCTCAGAGGTACAACATACTGGCTTATGTTACTCTATAATAGATTTGACCCAAAAATTTACCTTAAGCCAAACAAACAAACAAACAAACAAACAAGAAAAGGTACAGAGGGGCTGCATTCTAATAGTCTGCTTCAAAGAGTATTTATTGAAAGGTCTCACATAATCTTTCAAATCTTGAAGTGGAAGGAAATATGACACTGTCTTGTCAATGTCCCTATTCATAAGCATAAGCTTCTTTCTTCACATCCTTTAGCCTGAGACTTACTTAGGAGTGGCTTATGCAGAAGAGAGGCAGGGAGCCCAGGAAATGAAAAGAAGCCACTGGTCTTTGTGCTATGGGCTCTTAAGACCAGTCAAGTCCATGAAAAGGGAGACATAGACCATTAAAAAAATGGGTATTTACAATGTGGCTTTTTTTGCTGCCTAATTGGATAAGTTGGAACTGTACCTGTGTGGTTGGGGCAACATACATGTACAGTAGAAATTGAATCTATAGTGTGAAGAATGCTAAGTTCGTGTTATACCTTAGTCCTTGAAGTTTTAATATTCTGGAAACATGGATACCAATATTGGAATTGGTAGGCTTGGTGGAATTTTTATTTATCAGGTCATAACAAATCCTGTGTAACTCCTGTGACCCTAACTCCTGTGACCCTAACACATGTAGCTCCCACACAGTGTAAGGTGTGTTTTGGTACATATAGAATTTCCTCTCCTCACTTTGTATATATATATATCACTATATATTTTTAGAGACTATTTTAATTATGCCTATTTACATGTTTGTGGAAGTGAGTTTGGTACATGAGTGTAGAACCCATTAAAGGCAGAGGATGGTAAAGGATTTCCTGGAACATGAGTTATAGGCAGTTGTGAGCTTCTTGATTTGGGAGCTGAGAACCAAACCCAAATCCTCTGAAAAGGACAGCATGCATTCTTAACTGCCAAGCAGTCTCTACAGATCCTCCTCATTATATATCTAATGATACCCATCCTATCCCGGATCAGCTCTTCAATGTCAAATATGCTAAACACATATGCTGGTTACGCACATTCTTCTCATCAATGTGTGCGACACATTGTGATGTGTGTAATTTCGCTTTCACGAAACAATAATTTTCATGAAACTCTAGTTTCAGTGTGATCAAAATTTACGCATTCTTAAAATGCTAGAGACTTAAACTTTCTTATATGACATATTTTACATGAAAGTTTTCTTGTTAACATAGTAGAAAAATGGAGCAGCCACTAAAGTAATCTCTATAGGATACAGTATCAAGAAACAAAGAAAGAATAGGCAAAGAGGATGAACAAAACATTGAGCTTGGCTGATTTGACTAGAAGCTAATCCAAAGGCTGATGGTGTTGTTGGCAGTTAGATGCTACTAGATGCTTACAAATCTGTTCCTGGCTACTTAAGAGAATGAAGAGCTTTTTACAAAGTAGCAATCAAAGAAGGGAAGAAGGGATAAAAATTGTCAAGAAGCATAGAGACCAAGTCCATATACTAAATTGCATAGCTCAAAATTAAGATTATATCACATATTTCAACTAAGGGTATAATTCATTAATTGCAAATGTGTTCCACATTTATAGCAATCGATATGTTTTTCAAGATTTTATTTATTTTTTTACTTCGTGTGTTGCATGTTTAGCCTATGCATGTGCCTGTGAAGGCCAGAAGAAAACACAGGATCATCTGGAGCTGGAGTTACAGATAATTGTTTACTACTTTGTAGGTGCTAGGGATTGAACTGAAGTCCTCTGGAAGAGTAGCCAGGGTTCTTAACCACAAAACTATCACTCCTGCCCATCGGGAAAAACTGTCCTGAACCAGACAGTACATTAAGGCTATAATTATTTCACTATTTGAAATAAGGTTTAACCAGACAGTTTACATGGAGTTAAAAAGTGACCAAATATTTAGAATGAGTCAAACTGACTGTGCTTTGTGTAGTTCAGGTCTGTTAAATATCAAAGGGGGACCTGCCAACCTTGCTTAAGATCAGCACTTAAATCGGTCAGCTATCTCCTGCTGATCAATCAGAGAGAGGCAGAGAATGCCTTTTAAACCTGAATGATCCCAAGAAGGCAAGAGCTGAGCCCACCTGAGTCATATCTATGAACACACACACGCGTTTCCATCTGTTTGCCTGTCTATTCTTTTATGTTAAAACTGGCACAAACACCAAATCCATTCTCATAAATGATTGCAGTGACTAAAATACATATTATTGGGGTAACAAAGCACATGGAAGGCTAGGAGAGAGTCGATTTAAGTGGCAACCTCAAAGGCCTTTGCTACTTGTCTCTTTAGCGGAGTATCTTGGGTTGAGAACAAAGACTTAGGCAGGGAGCTTAATAATCACCAACCTTCTCAAACCAAAGGACAAAACAACCCCTGCAGGATTCTGATCTGTCAGCAGTCTCTCTTCTGGTTCATTCATCACGAGGTCCCTAGATTTAACAAGAACCCACTTCAAAGACCCAGGGGAAACCCACCTCTTCAACAAAAGTCCTCTTTGAGTCTCTGCAGAGTGATTGCTTCTTTTCCTCTTTATCCCAGAGGTGAATTTCAGGTTTGCTGATACCATAATCTCGAGCAATAGACTTTGAAATACTAATAATTATTGCTTACTTTTTTCCTCATTGCAAAGTTACCATGTTTCCAGGAATATCATAGTGTTGGTTTTTGTTTATAGTAAAAAAAAAAAAAAGAAAGAAAGAAAAAAAAGAAAAAGAAAAAGCTTGAATTCAGGAAACACAATGCCCAATTTCGCTTATATCACATTAAAAAAAGAACATTTAGGAATAACAGAACATTTTTAGATGGTATTTAGGGGCGGTGAGATGATTCTTGCTGCCAAGACTGATAACTTGATTTTGATAACCTGGGGCTTACAGGGTGAAAAAGAGAGCCCCAACTCAAGCAAGCTGCCCTCTGGCCTCTTCCTGTGTGTCAAGGCATGGGCTCCACATACAGCCACAAAGAAAACAAAGACAACACATCACATGATCCTCCAAGCTCAGTTAGGGGACTGGAGAGATGTCTCAGAGGCTAAGGGCACTTAAACCATTGCAGAGGACCTAGTTGAATTCAGTTCCTAGAACCTATGCCAACTCTGAGTCCAGAGAATCCAAGGTTCCCCTCTTCCCTCCAAAGACTCCTGGAAAGATGTAGTATACATACATTCACTAGGTTAGCTATACTACATAAACAATCTTTTTAAGACTCCAGGAAAAACTCGGATGGTAAAATTCTAAAAAGTAGGATTCATGAAACTTTTTTTTTTGGCTTAAATATTTTTTTTAATTTTTTTATTCGATATATTCTCTATTTACATTTCAAATGATTTCCCCTTTCCTGGCTCCCCGCTCCCTGAAAGTCCCATAAGCCCTTTCCCCTGCTTTTCAGGTTCTCTGCGGCATGTTGTGATGTAAGGAATAAACTCTGGTTGTCACTTATTTTCTCTGTTGGCCTGCATGCCTTTGTCCATACTCAGGAGCAGCTTTGGATCTGAATACTTCTTTCTGCATTTCTAATTAAAATGACTCAGGTTTACACATGCTGGGTGATTTTCCTCACATGGAATTGAGGTGCCGGTCAGTAGTGGTGCACACTTTTAATCCCAGCACTTTGGGAGGCAGAGGTAGGTGGATTTCTGAGTTCGAGGACAGCCTGGTCTACAAAAGCCAGGGCTACACAGAGAAACCCTGTCTCCAACCTTCCCCCAACCACAAAACAAAACAAAACAAAACAAAACAAAACACCCCAAGACACAAAAAACAAAAAAAAAAGAAAAAAGAAAAAAGAAATTGAGGTAAATGGCATTCTGTTGTATGGATGAAGGAACTAGAAGATGGTACGATGGGCAGCCCCAGGTCCCTCTGCAGGAACACAGGTTCAAGGGCAGCAGATTGTTTCAAATCATTCATTCCTTGGGACTTTGTCTTTGACTATTGCCCTGCAGGTCCTTGGCTGCTTGCCGCAGCCCTGGTGTGCCAGTCACTTGGGCACAGGCATGTCATGTGCCACTTGGTATTGCCAGTCCTGTAAGCTGACTCAACGTTACTGGAAGCTCTTTCCAAATCTTATATCAGAGGATCAAAAACAAAGGACATTGTGATGACTCAAAATTTAGAAGTTGCTTGTTTATAACAGTTTAGAAAGATCAAAACAGATGTACATAACACTTTTTTTTAAAAAAAGAAAAATAATCTAAAATAATAAAGCCAGTGGTGTTATTATGATCATGCGGGTTACATAAAGCTTCTTGGTAGCCACTGAGGGGTTGTTGTGGCACAGAGTTGAAGAAACAGAACTGAGAGGATTTGTTCATGTTTGCATGTGATAATGATTACCAGAGTCATAGCCATCAGATGTGAGCACCAGCTACAGGCAAATAAAGTTTCACAAGCCCCTGTGAGCGGCGATTGCTTACCACGATGGCAGACTGCTGCGCTCTGACACATGGGATGAGAAATAAAAATGATCAAGAGGTCCCTCTCTCCGGACTTCAGAAGTGAAAGAGCTGTGTGTCACTCCTCCTTTAATGTTGAGCCTGAGGACTCTCAACTAACAATGGGTTTTCTGGCACAAGATCATTTTCTTAAATATTCCAACTTCAACCACTAGATGTCATGCAGAGATCATAAAGAGAACCATCTTGGCTGCTTATTACTTTAATCATGGCCAGTTTTGTAACTTCAACATTTAAGGTAGTCCGGGGGAAATGTCTGGTTGGTATTAAAGGTGCAGAACAGCAATGCTTTATCTCTTGTTATGTTTGATTTTTTTTTTTGCAAACACTTTTGGCAAATAAAACAGGCTCACCTGTTACAAAAAGCTATTGCACAAACCTGAAAAAAAATGCAGTTTCTGGAGTTAAAACAATCTGAAAGTTTGTCAAATAACTAATATAAAAATGTAATATTATATGGTAAGGAACTGGGTTCAAACAACTAGAATGAAGGTGTCCTAGATTTACTTTTAAGGATTTGGACCCAGGAAGCATTTGGGTGAAAAATTATGTTGGCCATGAGCTGAATGAGTAAATCTGGTATAACATTTAAGGTCTCTAAGTTAACTGTGAACAGCTAAAATGGAGTGATTGTGAAAATTCAGTGAAGCACTGCACATAGACCATTTGGAAGAGTTTTTGACGTATTGTCGGTGTCCATTCAATCATGTTGATTGCTTCAATTATGCCTCCATCATGATGATACTGCTACATAACAGTTATGGAACTAGATCATGAAACATAATTTAGCAATGGAATGTGAACACAGAATGAGATGTAAGGTTAGTCCTAAAGGATTGCCAGTTCTTTAGGAAGACAGAAAATGAGATTTTGGACCATGAGGATCTTTGAACACAACTTAAAAGGGGAAAAAAAAGGAAGTTTAAATCACTTTTTATGTGATAAGATGTGCTTGGTAAGCTGTGCTGGGTACCAGAGTCATCTGTCCATGTAGAATATGTTGCTTTCTTTAAAAAAAAAATTAGGTATATTCTTTATTTACACTTCAAATGTTGTCCTCTTCCCTGGTTCCCCCCTTCCCCGAAAATCCCATAAGCCATCTCCTCTTCTTCAATCAACCCACCCCTGCTTCCCTGTCCTGGTATATTCCTCTACACTTTGCTATCAAGTCTTTCCAAGGGCCTGTTCCCCATTTGGTGTCCAACAAGATTGTCCTCTGTTGCTGATGTGTCTGAGGCCATGGGTAGCTCCAAGTGTACTCTTTGGTTGGTGGTTTTGTCGCTGGGAGCTCTGGGAGTACTGGGTGACTCATACTGTTGTTCCTCCTATGGCACTGCGAACCCCTTCAGCTCCTTTGTTCCTTTCTCTATCTCATGCATTAGGGACCCTGTGCTCATTTCAATGGCTGGCTGAGAGATTCCCCCTCTGTATTTGTCATGCATTAGCAGAGCCTCCCAGGTAACATCTATGTGTTTCTTTTTTTTAATTTAATTTTTATTTTCTATATTCTATGTTTACATTCCAATATGTGTTGCTTTTTAATATTACTTTTTTAACTAGCTTACCAAGGGTTAGTTTTGCTTGTGGCTTTTTTCTTGAGGCCAAAGTTTTGAAGTCATAGATTATTATTGAAGTTGTAAGTTTACAAGTTGTTGCATGGGGAGGTCTCTAAGAACTTCAGGACAATATAAACAATTGCTGCTGTTGTAGGCTGACCACCAGAAACATACTAATACCCTATTTATTGTACTAGATACCACATGCATTTGTTATAGAATATAGAGAACACAAGCTAGATCTGAGCTGGAATTTTCTTCCCCATTGCCTAGCTCTCATAGTACCAAAAGGTGCTATAAAGGCTGCTGGGAGAATTTCTATCTATACTTTTACCCAAGATGTGTGAAAAACAAAGCCAGTTACAAGAAACAATGAAAGAAACCAAAGAAGCAAGTGGCATTGTAATATATGCTCGCTGATGCAGTATTTGAAAAGTTTGTTCTGGAGGTAATTGACCTCTTTCTGATCAGATCTGAGGCCTGTTCCACAGTAGGGACATCATGCCTGGTACTGTAAACCAGATTAACACTTTGGGCTAGGGAGTTTATAGTCAATAGTAGAAAAAAACTGCTGTTGTTTTTGGGCTAAGTGGACATAATTTTCCCTCCATAAAGCATTCTAAATAATTATGTTTATGCCCAGAGATTTGTGCTGCTGTCAGCTTTGGATAAAGATGATGGTATTTGCAGGGGGTAAATGGTTTGCTTCAGAAACCCATAATCTGTGAGAATGATGAAAATAAGTGATGGTTAAAGGATTATTCACAACTGGGATGTCTATACCCACTTTGGAGGCCCAGAGAACATTGTGTAAGGGAGGGAAAGACTATACAGGAAAGACTATAAGAAGATGGATATTATGCCATACTGTTTTTAGACACAAGAGCTTTTTGTTAGCCTGATCAAATGTATTGCATACATTTGTGGAGTTTAAAATGAAATCTAAATAAATAACATATTTTAATAAAGTATAAGATAGAAGGCAAAAATCTACTAAATTATTATGCTAATGGATACAGTATTGAAACAACTCTTAATTACCTCTCATTATAACAGTAGATAAAGGCATTGTTCAATCAACAATGGAGAAACTCCTGATTGTAGTAGATGAAGATCATCACAGAGATCCACAATGGTCAAAGGGCAGAAGATAAGAGATTTCAGAAAGTCAATCTGTAAACCAAACATATATCCATTAACTTCTCTAAAGGCTCAGGGCAACAGAGGAGCTATTGGTAATTCTTAGTGGGAAACGCTAGGCCATGTTTCTCTATATGTATAACCCACTGATAAACTGTCCACTCTCTAGTAGAAGGCAGCACAATCAAGAATTTTCAGGTAGCACATTGGCCTTGATGGCGAACAAGGGGACGCCAAATATGGTGGGAAGGGGAGGGGATAGGTTTGGGAAGTTTGGAGGAAGAAACTGCTTATGATCAAAACACAATGTATGAAGAAAGCTCTCAAACAAAGTTTAAAAAATGTGAAATAAGGTACATGGTGAATTACAAGCTCATTGATTAAAGGGGTATTTTGGCTATGAATGATATAACTTCATAAAGTTTATTCTAAGGAACTTGGCTTTTTTTCCTCCATGAAATAATGATTTTGCAGGGCTAAATCTTAAAAAGAAAAGTCATGTAGTTAGATACATATTTTATCAGTGTTTCGTTGGTTTTCTTGTTTAGGTTGTGTCTGAAAAAATGAATCTTTCTTGAGGAGCTACCTAATTGATCACAATAACCTTTTAGGGTATGGGAAGATGGTAGAGGCAGAGGAATCAGAAGTTTGCTTTGACATTGTGCCTCCTAGAAATATCAGAAGTTGTACCTATGAAGTCTCACCAATATGGCTGTCTGAACATAAACTGATAGATATGCTAACAACACAAACAAACATGCTAACCTAAGTGGAGGGAAACCCTACTAAAAACTACAGACAACTGAAAATGCCAAGTGAAGAAACACACACACACACACACACACACACTGCACACAATTTTTCTGGATAATGAAATCATAAAGAATTTAGGCAAGTTACAAAGGGGCAAGTGTTTTTTGCTTGTTTGTTTTTCCCCCAAACACAGCAATTCTATAGCTAAATAGTTTATTTTGGAACAATTGATTTCAAATGTGAATGCTCCAACTACACAATCTCATTGTTTTCTATAAGAGTACTGCTTTATTCAAAATTAGCTCTGTAGAGCTTGTTTGGTAAGACCAATAATAAATAAGCTATTTAAGGTTTTTCTCTTTTGAAGCTTGTGTGTGTGTGTGTGTGTGTGTGTGTGTGTGTGTTTGTATGTGTCTGTGTAGTGTTCTGTGTGTGTCTGTGTGCATGTTTGTATGCATGTTCTAATTTCAAGTGGTGTAGAAGGAGGTGTCAATCATGTAGGCATGCCATTCTTTGTGGAGAGTTTTCATATACTCTGGGCTGGAGAAGGATAATAAATATTCTCACTTTGGACATTTTACATTGGTAGCATTGTAACCAAATGATTTCAGTTGCTTTACTCTTTTTTTCCTCTCCCATATTCTTGTTTTTAAAAAGCAATTAAGTGTGACTCAGGTTTATTTGTGAATAAGCAACTCTCAATTTCAAGTTTTCGAAAGTCATTAGAGGCAGATCCCTCTGCTTTATAAGTTTCCACAATAAAACATTTACTTCAGTAAGCTCTGTGCATCTAGATGGTGATGTTATTGTTAGGAAAAAAATGAGAGCATTTAGTAACTATGGCAGCAGGGATGTTTCAAAGGAAATATGAAGTCTTTTTCCTTGAAGAAATCAGATATTTTCCTTGACTGGTCCTTACCAATCCAAGTCTAGTGGAGTAATGGGATATTTTTTTTTTAAGGCTCACTATTTTAGTCTTGCTTTTTTGGAAATTGCTTGAACAGCCACATCTGAAAAAATAAAATATTTGAGGTTTCAGAAATAAAATTGCTGTTTCTAACTGCCAGCACATCAGCTACTTTCAGATAAGAAGACACAGTTAACCCCAACTTAGCTAACACAAAGGATGTTGATGCAGGAAAAAAAAATGGAGTCTATTTATTCTATTTATCTTTTTCATTAACATAATATTAAAATAAATATTCTAAAAATATATATCCATGGTAAAATGTTACTTCTGGTCTTAACTTCTGCTCTTATTTACTTATTACACAATAATTCATTCCCACTTCTAGTGATAGTTTTGAATAAACTCTTTCTCAGAATGACTTAGATCCTGTATAGTTGTCAATTGTGACTGAAATAAAAATAATGGTTGGCCTGATTTTAGCACTGAAAACTGTTTGCATGTGGAGTCCCTGGAAAGAATGAGAGTTAACAACACTCCCTCAAAGAGCTAAAGATCACCAAGAAAACCCGAAGATACAAGTCATGAGAAGACCTCCTTTTGGGTCATTGGCCAGGGAGGTCTAAGAGACTTCTGAAACATACAGCTTATTGTTAATGCCCATGTTTACTGACCAGTGATGGAAAATAAGTCCCTATTACTGAGGAAGATGGCATGCACACCAGAAACAAAGCTCAGAGGCTCCTGATCTAGAGCTAACCTGAATGTTTTCTTCCTGAGAATACATTTCTTGGTACTAGAAGATACTATGAATGTTTCCAAAGTAGGGAGGGAATGAACAGTACCATCCAGTTATAAATTCTATGATGATCAACAACCAGCATGTCATGACAGCCCTTTGAGTGTAGCAGTGGAACATATGTTTGGCAGCAACCAGGGACTCTTTAGTTGTACTTCAGACCCAATCAAGACAGATACTGTGCCTGGCACTGGACACATATATAACATCACAGTGCTAGTGAAATCATGATTATTGGTGCTAGTGAAATCATGATTATTTGAAGGGAATCTACAGCCAAAAATTTAATAAACCAACATAGTCCCTAATAATAATCTAGAAACATTTTCCTTATACTCTCAGATAAGACTAGTCTTTACCCTTCATAAAGAAAATTTCTCTTCATAAAAGATGGAGAGCATTGCAGAAAACCAGAGAATAAGAAAGTATGTTTGTGGGGGGTAATCATTCCTTTTTATGGTATTCCAGGCTTAACAGGCTGTTGCCAGGTAACTGCTGGGAGCTGCTTAGAAGGAATGCTCACCTTCCCCAATTTTGGTTAAAAAAAAAAAAAGAAAAACTAGAAAGAGGTACCAGTGAAGCAAGAATTGGGTCATTGTGATCTTTAGCTTCTTCCTGCTGATTTGGGGGTGACATGTATCTGGGAAACCCAAGAAAATGGGGATGGATTTGAGGAGACTTGGCCATTTCCTTGGTGTCTAGAGTCTGTGGAACCATCTGTAGGTAGAAGGAGCAGGCCCCGTAGAAGCATCTGTTTCTGTGAGAGTATATCGGAACGTCTGTGCATTCTCTGGAGTTGTCCTAGATGTAGATTTTGAATAAATGACTTGCTAATATGCAACACATATACATATATATTAGAGGAAAAGAAGAAAGTTAAGTATGGTTAGGAGAAAATAAATTCTTAGGTGGACATTTGAAACTCTTAGGTCTTGGTGGTTTACCTAAGAGGAGTCCCAGTTCCAGGGAACAGGAAAAGATCCCGTCCTCTGGAATAGGTGACAGGGAGGAATGCAGGCAATTGATTGGTAGGTGTACTTATCTGGATGCAATCTATTGGATCCATGAAAGGTATAACTGAGTGTGTTTCCTGGAGCGTATATAAACTTACAAAAGAGGTAAATTTGTTAACAGCATGAACTGTCTTTAAGGTGAGCTGAGGGAAGACAAAACCTTTTGTGGAGCAGAAGGAGCAAGACAGGCTTTTTTCCTTCTATCTAGGAGACTGAATACATTACATTCAAAAGATAATTAAAAGAAACTAAAAAATTTAATGACCTTGTGAATATGATAACTGATCAAATAGTATAACGTGAGAAATACCTTAAGTGTATTTAAAGCGTCTACAGTGTCTTAAGTTTAAAGACGAGCAAAGGAAGGTTATGTCTGTAATGATGACAGCTAATAGTGTAGACTTAGCATGAGAAAATTTACATCTATATTTAAAAGATAATCAAAGGGGCTGGAGAGATGACTCAGCAGTTAAGAGCACTGCTCTTCTGAAGGTCCTGAGTTCAAAGCCCAGCAACCACATGGTGGCTCACAGCCATCCGTAATGTGATCTGACTTCTTTTTCTGGGGTATCTGAAGACAGCTACAGTGTACTTGCATGAAATAAATAAATAAATAAATAAATAAATAAATAAATAATAAATAAATAAATAATAAAAGAAAGAAAAAAAGATGTTTAAAAAATAATCAAAGGAAACAACATTTTCAGATCCCCCAAATATCACTGCATCTCTGGAATCCAAGTGTCTTAACTTCCCACAGGCAGTGAAGAATGACTGTTTAAATCTTCATAGAGAGATGAATAAGACATGGCCTAGGGAACTTGCTTAGAGCTATAGAAAATAAACTAAGAAGTTTCTGACACATTATAACCCTAGCTATCTCTGTGACCAGAGGCTCATATGCTAAAGTATGTTGGATAATGTATACGTAATAATGTGCCACTACTGACAGAATTCCATAGGTCCAGGCGATAACCATGGGTTAGCCTGATGAGCTATTACTTTTATAGGCTCTACTTGGGATGTAATTTCACATTTAGTTGTCATGCCTTTTTAAACTATTGACAGTTCTAGAACTCTATTTGTTGGTTAGGTTATCAGTTTGGAAGGGTAGTTGTCATGTATTTATAAGGTGTGCCTCTACTGCAATATTCCAGATGTTTCTCGCAATTGTAGATTACATATGGAGTCAGGGAAACATGGGCAAAGTGTTAAGGTGCCCCAGCATCATGAGACAGCATACTAATCTCACTGACTTACTACTAAATATGTATTCCTTGATCATCTGGATAATGTAGTAGTTTAAAGATTGCCCCAAAGCAAATTATTACTTATTTCAAACTTTCATTTTCACATTGTTTTGAAGAAAGTCACTATGTATAGAACCCATGTGGCTATGAAGGGAGAGATGAAAACACTTCTGAATAGGGTCTTTGTTTCTTCATCTCCATTTCTATATTTGTTCATTTATTTATTTATATCTGTGTGGGCTCATGGTTATTTATTTTTGTTTATAAGCCAATATTACTTTATTTATTCTGTTGCTCAGTTAGGGAGTTTTGGCCACTGGGTTTCTTTTCTGCTCTAAATTTATAGTTCACTAGTAATAAGGGAGGTTGAAGGCCTTTCCATTTGCTTATTTCCACTTGTATATTTTCTTGAGAGAGTGACTGTTCAGAGATCATTTGCCAAATTTTAATTGTTTTTTTTCTTATTATGTTTCAAATTTATTGCATACTTTGAATACAAACATTTTTCTTTTTTATTTATTCTTCTCTTATATATTATATCCCAACCTTGTTTCCTTTCCCCTCCTCTCCTCTCCTCTCCTCTCTTCTCCTCTCCTCTCCTCTCCTCTCCTCTCCTCTCCTCTCCTCTCCTCTCCTCTCCTCTCCTCTCCTCTCCTCTCAGTCCCTCCCTTACTTCCCATCTCCAAAAGATCCGTTCCTTTTCAGTTTCCTTCCAAAGAGAGTAAGCCTCCCATGCCCATCAACCAAACATGGCATAACAAGTTATAATAGGATGACATACCCTCATATCAAGACTTGATGAAATAACAACCCAGTACAAGAAAAGGGTCCTAAAAGCAGTCAAAAGAGTCCTACCCCACCCTGGTTCTCACTCTCCCAACAGAAAACCAAGGCACACAACTATCACAGATAACCTGGGTCAGACCTATGCATATTCCCTGATTTTGGTTTCATCTCTATATGTCCCTATGAGCCCTGGTTATTTCTCTCTCTCTCTCTCTCTCTCTCTCTCTCTCTCTCTCTCTCTCTCTCTCTCTCTCTCTCTCTCTCTCCCTCTCTCTCTCTCTCCCTCTCCCTCTCCCTCTCCCTCTCCCTCTCCCTCTCCCTCTCCCTCTCCCTCTCCCTCTCCCTCTCCCTCTCCTTCTCCCTCTCCCCCACCCTCTCTGTTTTCTTA
This sequence comes from Apodemus agrarius, assembly GCA_964023405.1. Taxonomy (NCBI): domain Eukaryota; kingdom Metazoa; phylum Chordata; class Mammalia; order Rodentia; family Muridae; genus Apodemus; species Apodemus agrarius. Next base: position 11,754,175 of record OZ030018.1, read on the forward strand.
GTATCATTGACCTGTCTGGCATTACAACTCTTCGTTCACCTCTTTCATGGTATATCCCAAGCTCTGTCTAATGTTTGTCTATGGGTCTCTGAATAAGCTGCTATCAGTTGTTGTATGACTTCACTCTGATGATGATTATGCTAGGTTCTGCTTTACAAGCATGGCAGACTATCACTAGAAATCATTTCATTGTGTGTGTGCTTTGAAATTTGGTTCTATCCTAGGACTCTGACATATCTATCTTCTGATTCCTGGTAATCCAGATAGTGTCAGGAATGGGTTCCCTCTTGTTCCACGAGTCTCAAGTTGGACCAGTCATTTCATGACAACACCTACAACTTCTCTGCCACATTTACCCCAGGCTTTTAATTATATCAAGAGTGAAAGTTTTGGGGGTAATCTCCCATTATCTTTTTTTTTTTTTTTTGGTTTTTCGAGACAGGGTTTCTCTGTGTAGTCTTGGCTGTCCTGGAACTCACTCTGTAGACCAGGCTGGCCTCGAACTCAGAAATCCGCCTGCCTCTGCCTCCCAAGTGCTGGGATTACAGGCGTGCGCCACCACGCCCGGCTCTATTTCCCATTATCAATAAGTGCATAGCATGTGTGTCCTTTTGTGACTAGGTTACCTCACTCAGGATGATATTTTCTAATTTTATCCACTTGACTAAGAATTTCTTGAATTCATTGCTTTTAATAGCTGAGCAGTATTCCATTGTGTAAAAGTATCATATTTTCTGTATCCATGCCTTGATGAAGGACATCTGGATTCTTTCCAGCTTCTGGCTATTATAAATAAGGCTGCTATGAATATAACGAAGCAGGTGTCCTTATTATATGTTGGAGCATCTTTTGGGTATATGCCTAGGAGTGGTATACCTGGGTCCTCAGGTAGTATTATGTTCAATTTTCTGAGGAACTGCCAGACTAATTTCCAGAGTGGTTGCACCACCTGTAATCCCACCAGCAATGGAGGATTGTTCCTCTTTCTCCACATCATCTTCAGCATCTGCTGTCACCTGAGTTTTTGATCTTTGACTGGTGTGAGGTGGAATCTCAACGTTGTTTTGATTTGCATTTCCCTCATGACTAAGGATGCTGAAGATAACTTTAGGTGCTTTTCAGCCATTTGAGTTTCCTCAGTTGAGAATTCTCTGCTTATCTCTGTTCTCCATTTTAATGGGGTTATTCGAGTCTAACTTCATGAGTTCTTTGTATATATTGGATATTAGCCCTCTATCAGATGTAGAGTTGGTAAAGATCTTTTCCCACTCTGTTGGATGCCATTTTGTCCTATTGACAGTGTCCTTTGTGTTACAGAAGCTTTGCAATTTTATGAGGCCCCATTTGTCAATTCTTGATCTTAGAGCATAAGCCATTGGTGTTCTGTTTAGGAACTTTCCCCCTGTGCCCATGTGTTCAAGGCTCTTCCCCACTTTCTCTTCTATTTGTTTCAGTGTATCTGGCTTTATGTGGGGTTTCTTCATCCACTTGGACTTGAGCTTTATATAGGGAGATAAGAATGGTTCAATTTGCATTCTTCTATATAGTGGCCTCCAGTTGAACCAGCACCATTTGTTGAAAATGCTGTCTTTTTTTCCACTGGATGATTTTAGCTCCTTTGTCAAAGATCAAGTGACCATAGATGTGTGGGTTCATTTCTGGGAGTTCAATTCTATTTCATGGATCTACCTTCTTGTCACTGTACCAATACCATGCACGTTTTAGTCTCTATTGCTCTGTAATGTAGCTTGAGGTCAGGGATGGTGATTCTCCCAGTTCTTTTATTTTGAGAATAGTTTTTGCTCTCTCTCTCTTTTTTTTTTTTGGTTATTCCAGATGAATTTGCAAATTGTTCTTTCTAACTCTATGAAGAATTGAGTTGGAATTTTGATGGGGATTGCATTGAATCTGTAAATTGCTTTTGGCAAGATCGCCATTTTTACTATATTAATACTGCCAATCCATGAGCATGGGAATTGAACAAAACCATCCAGGATCTAAAGATGGAAATAGAAACAATGAGTTTATGAAATCCTTAGGCAAATGGATGGAATTAGAAAATATCATCCTGAGTGAGGTAACCCAATCACAAAAGAACAAATATGATATGAACTCAATGGTAAGTGGATATTATCCCAAAAGCTTGGAATACCCAAGATACAATTCACAGACCACATAAAAATCATGAAAAAGGAAGGCCAAAGTTTGGGAGCTCTGGTCCTTTTAAGAAGGTGGAACAAAATACCCATGGGACAAGATGTGGAGCAATCTGAAGGAAAGGCCATCCAGAGACTGCCCCACCTGCAGATCCATTCCATATAGAGTTACCAAACCAAGACACTATTGCGATGCCAAGAAATTCTTGCTGACAGGAGCCAGATATAGCTGTCTCCTGAGAAGCTCTGCCAGACAAATACAGAGGTGGATGCTCATAGCCAACGATTCAACTTAGAATGGTGTCCACAAAAGACAAGTTAGAGAAAGGAATGAAGGATCTGAAGTGGTTTGCAGTCCCATAGGAGGAACAATATCAACCAACCAGACTCCCAGAGCTCCCAGGGACAAAACCATCAACCAAAGAGTACAGATGGAGCAACCCATGGCTCTAGTCACATATGTAGCAGAGGATGGCCTCGTTGGACATCAATGTGAGAAGAGGCCCTTGGTCCTGCGAAGGCTGGATACCTGAGTATGGGGAATGCCAGGACTGGGAAGCAGATGTGGGTCGGTGGGGGAACATCCTCATAGAAGCAGGGAGGGAGGGGGTTTTCAGAGGGGAAACCAGGAAAGGGGATAACATTTGAAATGTAAATAAAGAAAATATGTAATAAGAAAAACTGAAAAAACAAAACAAAAAGAGTGAATGTTTTGATCTTAATATCATTACAATTATTTTCATTTTACAGAGAATATGTTTTATGATATTTGGGGTCATACTGTCAAATGGAATAGTCACATAGAGTTTTCTACTATATTTATGCTAAACAAACAATGTGTAGGGTTAAAAAGAAATATAAATATAAATAATATATAATGGAATAAAAAGTAAGATTAAAAATTAACCAAAAGTCCTGACATGACATTATGAGATAAGAATATTCCAAACTTGCCTTTGGTTTTTTGTTTTTTGTTTTTTGTTTTTTGTTTTTTGTTTTTGTTTTTTTTTCTGTTGGCCATCTACGTGGACTTGGAGTATATACCTGTGAGGACTTTGTCAAAAAAAAACCAAAAAACAAAAAACAAACAAACAAACAAAAAGAAGAGTACTTTGCCTCCATAGTGAGATTGCCTTTTAGAAAACTAAATTTTCAGTTGCAAGTGGTTATAAAATGAAGATTGTTTTTAGGGTTAGGAATTGGGATATATGTCCAATTCTCTCTTCAGCTCTAGGACCTCATCTGATGCTGACCCTACAGGCCATATGCATACTGCCTCAGTCTCTGTGAGTTCATAAGTACATTGCTCTCCTGGTTTAGATTGTCTTGTTTCTTTGGAGTCTTTTACCTCATGCGGTTCCCACGTAGGTCTTGGTGTTAGGAGGCCTCTCACTCTCTCCATAATGCCTGGGTGTGAATCTCTATATCTATTCTATTTGCTGCAGGAGGAAGTTTCTCTGATAATGGCTGATCCATGAGCAAAGCAGGATGCTATTCGAAGTCATTGTAAAGATTGCATCCAGTTTAGTAAAGAAACCGAGGGGGGAGGGGGAATGATTGGGGAATAGTTGGGGGGGGGAGAGGAACTATGGGAAGTATGGTGGGTGGGAACTGGGAAAGGGGAAAGCCTTTGGAATGTAAACATAGAATATAGAAAATAAAAATTAAAAAAAATAAATAAGTGGAGAGAAACTTGAAAAAAAAAGAAGTCATTGTATTGCTGCACTCGTTTGGTATAACAGTAGTCTTTTGTTTTATTCTGGATCACTGTCTTAAGTTGTTGGGACCTAGTCTTAGGTTGTTAGTATTCCATGCTGTGTGGGATATGGTTTCCATCCTGTGGAAGGGGCTTTAGAGCAAAGGAAGGTATTGGTTGCTTACTCCCAACAAGCTCTGTGCCATCATTGCTTGTGCCCGTCTTGCAGGCAGGACAGCATGGTTGATCTAAGAGTTTGTGGTTGGGTTCCTATTTACATTTCTCCTTTGGTAGCTTGCCGAGTACCTTTTGGAAGAGAGGAGAAATCGAAGATATACAGCTCTTAGCTGGTTTGTTTTGCTGGCGTACTCACTTCTCTGTCAGACTTGGCTGGTGCATTCCTTGGGAATGTCTGCTAGAGGTGAGGGCTGGGGCAACAGGCTGAGTAGGGAAGAAGTTGGAGGAGAAAATTGTGTGATCTTTGTGAGGAGAGAAGGAGGTCAAAGCAGGTGCAAGACTGGGGGATTGGGTTTAAAGAAGAAAACAGAGATGACTATTCCCAGTTTAGACCACCTGGTTTCCTAGTTGAGCAGTCTGAAGGTTGCCAGGAATTCCTGGTGAAGGTGGAGGCAGGATAAAACAATGAAAAGGGCAAAGGAAGATTGGAGGGGAACATCTGTGTGATCTACTGGAGACTGGGGCAGGGAGCTAGGAGAAGCCACAGCAGAGGGTCAGCTACAGAGCTGGCAGAGAGACTTGTCATTGGAATCAGAGAAAAAGGACAGAGAGGTAGGTGATCTGTGGCTACACCACCTTCTTCCCTGTTTAATTCCTCTACTGAGTTGTCATTTTGTACTTTGACCAATTACTCTTTCTGTATACATTTATTTTCTGTATTCTTTAGTCTGTTCCATTGATCTTTGAATCTTTTGTTTGTGACTGTCATAGCCTTGACTTTCTAATCAGCCTTTGAGTTGGGTCATGTCCACTCTCAAGGGTCACTTCCCTCCAGTATTGTGTTGACTATTTGCATTTCTAAGCAAATTTTAGATATGAGTTTGTTGATATTCACAAAGAGCTGTTTAAATAACTGGAGTGCAGTGAAAACAGTGTACTAAACATGGAATTTCAATATTTTACCTGGAATCTTTCATTTATACTGTGCTGGAATTTTAGTTTCTTGAACTTCATAATAAAAGGTACTTAAAATTGGATTCAGATAATCATCACTCATTGAATTATAACAAGTGTTAATCCCAACATTTTTTTTTTTACAACTCTGTTGATGGTGGCATTGATTAGAGAGGAATGGGAGCATGTTCCGTTTGTACTAGGTTGTTTCTACTTCAATACATTCTCATTCATAAGCACACTGTTTTCCACATGGCCCCAGGATAAACAACAACAACATCAACAGCCAAGACAAAAACAAACAAACAAACAAACAAACAAAAACCAAAACAGCTTGACCACCAAGCCCTCTGAAACTACATGAGAAGGAAAAGCTTTACTGAGTTTCTCAACATGGTTGATTTATGGATTAATTTTCCTACACTTGAACTTTTGGGAACACATTCATATCATAGCAGAAGAGTCAATAATATTCCTTTAATGCCCTTTTGCTTGTCCATGGGATGGGTACAGATGATCCTTATTTCAAATTCTGATAATTTGTGTCTGCTTTTTTTCTTTGTCTTGGCTAACCTCACTAAAGTTTTATCAATTTAATTGGCATTTCAAATGTCAGCTTTTGGCTTCCCTTAGTTTTCTACTTTCAACTTCATATATTTATACTTTGTTTCTAACTGTTTTATGATGTTTACAGAATATGTCTGGCTTTCTCAATTTTCTAAGGTGGGGCTTTTAGAATGACTGTACATCTTTCTCTTTTCTAGTATGTATTTAATGACATAAATTAATTTTTAAATACTCCTAATTTTGTAAATTTCATTTTCAATTATTTCAAAGATATTTTTTAAAAACTACTTTGTGAATCCTTTGACCTTTATGATGATTTAACTTGAGTGTTTCAATTTTCAAATATTTGGAATTTTACTTAAGTGGAATTTTTGAGTTCTCCACCCATAAGTGTACTTTGCCTATTTCACCTTGGTCCTCTTTCATGTTGCATAAAATGCTATGAGGTACTTGGATAAATAAATCAAGTCAATATTATTATCTCTAACTTTATTATTAGTTTCTACTTACAGAATTATCAAATGATTATAACATATTTATTATCTCTGGAAAATGTACCTTCCTTCTAAGTTTTGTTTTATTTGAAAATAATTTGGATTCTCTAGCTTCTGAGGCATTTTAATTATTCTTGTGTGTATAAACATGTATCTACACACAGGCTTGCATGCTCATGCATGCTTGCAAATGTGTCCATATGAGTACACACACACACACACACACACACACACACACACACAAACACACACACACACACTCACTTTGGAGGCCTATGCTAGATATTTTCCTGAATTGTTCTCCACTTTTTGAGGCAGGGTCTCCCACTGGACCTGAAGCTCACTCTTTGACTAAAGTTACTGGCTCTTTACCATTACAGATCCTTTTATCTCTTACTCCCTAGCACATAAATTACAGATGCCCAGCTAGGTAGCTGTAGTTTTTCACATGATTACTGATAATCTGATTTTATTTTTCTGTTTGATAAGCAAACATTTTACCAACTGAGTTTTATGCAGTGTTTTCTTTTATATATTTAATCTGAATCTCTAAGTGGGCTTATCATAGGCAAGATGAGTTTAATCATTACCTATCATAACAATATTATTTTAAAGTTACTATATAGATCATTCACATTTAAAATATTTAGATACATGGATAACCCTCTACCATGCTTAGAATATTTAAAAGTGCACTATATTTATTCTTTTTAATGTTTTTAGACTTTATTGTAAAGAATTAATGAATAAAAATACCTCACACACTGAAATTAGCTGTTCATTCTTTGTGCCTTTATCCTTCCATGTTTCTGTTATTTCTTGAATATGTCCATAGTTGTGTTTTATTTTTCCACTTATCAGTTGATTTATACTTACATTTATCGATAAAACTCACACTATATGAAAATTAAAGTTCAAAATATAGGCCACATTAAACATGTGACACACAGGTACAGTTTACCTACATGGAATAATTGACTTGCAGTGTCAAATACCCAGAAGTTCAACTGCGAAAATAAGATGGACAAAAAAGCAAAGTATAGAGTTCATTTGGAAATGTACTAGTCAGGGTTCTCTAAAGCCACAGAACTTATGGGTAGTCTCTCTGTAGTAAGGGAATTTGCTGATGAATTACAGTCTGTAAAACTCCCAAACAATGGTCGGCAGCAGCTGTGAATGGAAGTACTAGGATCTAGCCGTTGCTCAATCCCACAAGGCAAGCAAGTGAAGAAAAGTCTTCCTTCTTCCAATGTCTTTATGTAAGTCTCCAGCAGAAGTTATTGCCCAGAATAAAGGTGTATACCACCACGCCTGAATCTGGGACTTGCTTTGTCCCAGATGACCTTGAACTCAGAGCTCTCCTAGCCTTAGTGTCCTGGAATTCATAGCCACAATGCCTCAAGATATCCAGGCCAAGATCCAGGTCAGAAACTTGTATATCCCAGCCTCAAGATCAGGATTACAGGTGATCCTACCAATTCTGGGTTGTAGTTCTTTCCAGATATAGTCAAATTGACAACGAGGAATAGCCACTACAGAAAGGAAACACTGAAAACAATATCTTTACAAGTCCCTTTGTTTGGTTTATTAAATCATGCAATATGTAGCATGTAATTTTTTAAAAAAAATCAAATATGAGATAACTAAAAGCAAATAAAAGAATGAGTTGAATCAAGTTCTGAAGCTTAGCAAGCTGACAGTAAAGCGGCTCCACTGTAGACCTAATGTAGCAGCAACTGCAGGAGGCAGATTAGACAGTGCACAGAGATAGCAAGGGAGTGATGTTAATGCAATGAAGGAACAACACAGCGAATCATGTAATTACATGCCAGTACATGCCCCTACTACAGTCAGGATATTTACTTAAATTGTAGGTAATTGACATATCTAAATTAAAAGCCAACAAATGAAGTTTAAAAATTGTTATATAATAGATTTATGAAATTTAAAACAATACCCATAAATCTAAAGGCATACCACTCTCAAAAATTCATTAGAAAAACCAATTCATGACATTCTGTTAAAGTGATTGAATTTCAAGGATAAAAATGGAATTCACCAGCTCTCCAAAATTTTACAGAGGATAAGTCTGGCTAGTATCAAATGTCTCCGTGGAAAAATGAAGTGCCAGAGGAAAATAGGACAATGTTTACAAAATTCTACAACGAAGAGCAAAGTATGTCTCAAGAATATTATAACCAGGCAAGTTATATCCACATACAAAATGAAGATGCTGGCATATTTAATAATGCAAGAACTCGAGGAATGTTTCATCCTCCTTCTGCCTGACAATGAAACTATAGCACAAAAAAATGGAGAAACCATTGTCAAAGAAGAGCAAGGTAGTTATTAAAGTAATGTACTGTGGCTTGAGTACTGTGTACTCAAGCTGGGAACCTATAGGAGGTAGGATCTGGTTGGGAGAAATTTCTCTCCTGAGGCAGGCCTTTAGGGTTTATAGTCCAATCCCTATTTCTATCTGCTCTCTGCTTTCTGTTTTGCCAAGGTATAAGGAAATGAACAACAGCTTCATAGTCCTGCCACCACGGAGTCACCTGCCTCCATGCTTCCTAATCCCTGATGTATTGCACCCCTTCAAACACTTAAGTCAAAGTAATTTCTTCTTTTAAGTATCTTTTTATTGGATATTTGGTGTTCGTTATGCATAATACAGTTAATGTGTCTGTATACCATTTACCACAACACAGAGTAGACTGTTACTTGTAAGTTAACCAAGTCATCAATTTAAAAATATTATATTAAAAATAACCTCAATTGCCAAGGCTTAGATTTGTACTCTGTAAAATTAAACACTTTTTTTTTGCTGCATCATTTGCTTTCTGTCAGAATATTAAAACTTAATTTTATTGAAAATAGATGTTTGTAACTTTATTTTATTTCATAAAATGTACAACTTTAGTAAAGTTTGTTTAGCATCTTTATGTTTTAGGAGAAATCTGGTCACGGCAAAGCAACTATGGCATAGTCAGACTAAGGCTCTTTGTTTAGAAATATATTGAAGCAAAGATCTTAATACAATTTATGTGTGGTAAGAACACTACCCACGTGCTAAACATCAATTCAGTAGGTGTTTTTTCTGGAACTCAAAAATATAAAGTTATTTGTTAGTCATGTTGATACCCTGTCTTTTAAGATCTGAAATTCATGTTGGTTTAATGGACTTCGTATAAGTTAACGTCAACCCAGGAAAAACTAGTCACTTCCTCAAAGTTAGTAGAACTACTTTGTTCTGTGAGATTCATATAAAATCCAAATGTCATTTTGGTGTAGAGGTTTGGTTAAATATCAATGAATTTCATTTGAGTTTGAAGAGGGAGGGGTAAACTGTAAGGTCATTAAAACTTTGGAAATAGTAAAAGTGCCTGGCAAAATCATAATGTTTAATTGCAACAATGAAGGGTTCTGAAAGAAATAGTATAATCACATCAGAGGTCTATGACCCCTTAAATCCTGGGTTACTGATTATATTCATAGTGCCAAGAATGCTGTTCTTTTTGTATGACAGGCCTTAACTTAACCAGAATGTGGTGTTTACATCCATAAAACTTTGTGCCACTATTGCCCCATGGACCTTATTTGCTTTGGCAATTGTTATTATCATTCATAGAGGTCAAACCTGGGTAAAACGGTCAATCACGGTTTAATATTCTAGGATGCCTGTTCATCTACCTGTCCCACTGTAGTTTTCTTTCCCCAAGAACATGAGCATTATCAAACCGTTTATCTAAACTTCATCTGTATGATATCCATATATTATTTCCTATAATTCTTATGAGAATAAGAATGACTTATTTTATAATGATAATAAAACAACTTAAAATTCATTTTTTCAGAAGTCATAGTGAATACTGACATACCATAAAACCTAGTATTGGAGAATATATGAGCATTTCTTTGTCACTCGTGTATTTTGCACATTCATGGGAATGTTGTCCCCATGTCAGGGGACAGCAGGATTGGTTTCTTTTGCAAGTATTTCTGTTCCAAATATGGAATTTGTTGCTATATCTTTTAGAAATGTGAGGTACAGTCTGGCCTTACATGGCAGATGAAATATATGAGAAGTGTTGCTGTAAATATTAAAAAAGTGTTTGACATAAATTCCCAATCTGATTATTTACTTTTATGATTACACTAATAGAAATACATAAAGAACACAAAAAGGTAATATAAAACTTAAAAAAATAATGCATCCATCATTATTATTCCCAACAATGTTTAAGTAGAGTCTATATTAGCCACATAATTAATAAATGGTGACTAAAAAGCTGAATTACAAGTTTCAGTCTGTCACATTGATAGCAGGTTTCTTTCATAAAGGGGCAACCAATATGATACCTAATTTGCAATGTCAGCAGTCCTTAATATAGAAAGAGACTTCAACGCAGCATAAAATACAAAAACAAAACAATCCCTGATTTACCTGAAAGTTTCCTTATGTGTTGCCACACAGGACAACAATTTCAGGATTCATCTGTCATATTTTTAGATAAATTATGTTGAATATCTTCTAATGTAATATTCATGGTTCCTACAAAGTACATTAGGAAAGGATAAGGTCTGGAAAATAATCTCATTATTAATTTTGCAAAATAAGATAGTAACTAATATCATAATTATATATCCCTTAAGAGAGGATTGCAAACAAACACACTCTGTGGGATTGATATTTATAGAATGAGCCCACATGACAGTAGTTTTATTATGGGACATATTTGATGTATATAGGCAAAGTGGTCTTCAGTCTCAAGGATAATTGATTCCTTGTTAGATTTGAATGAATAATTTACTGAATACATGTTAAAAATTTTAATATATCTCACCTATCTTAAAAATAGAAATCTGAGACTAGAAATGATTGTGGCTCTCAAATGTGATAGGAACTCTACAGGAAGACCAACAGACTAACCATACCTAAGGCTCTCAGAATCTGAATCACCAATCAACAACCTACACAGGCTGGACATAGGCCTCCCACTTATATGCAGCAGATGTTTAGCTAGGTCTTCATGTGGGTCCTGAACAAGTGGAGCAAGAGCTATCCCATAGCTGTTGCCTGTATGTGGGATATGTTCTTTGGGTTGGACTGCTTTATCTGACTTCAGTGGGAGAGTAAGTACCTAGTCTCTTAGAGACTTAAAGTGTCAGTGTAGGAGGATACCTGGGGAGGAAGACCTGCTTAAAGCAGAAAGAGATGGAGGATAGGGGTATAGTATGGGGGAAGAATTATGGGAGGAGGTAGCCTGGAGGGGGGCAGTGAGTGGGATGTAAAGTAAATGAATAAAAAATAAAATTAAATAAATTGGAAATCTGGAAATAGTTTTGGGAAGGTAACTAAAGAAGCCAACCAGGGAGCCATTTGTTGTTTGCGAAGAAATCTGCCCATTTGTCTATTTCTGTGTCATTTGGATAGCACAGCCCGTGCTCAATAAAGGCATCAGTTGAAATGACCATCGTGCTGCACAAATTGATTCCTTATGCAGAACTAAACTGACCATGTTGAGTTTGGTATCTTAGCTCCCATCCTATTTCCCTGGAATCTAAAGTTTATAGGTATGTCTGGTGGCTTCTCAAGCATGACCATATCACCTCTTCATTGATGGGTTTATTACTAGAAACGGTGAACAAAAATGAAATGATAATGGTGATTATTGCTCAAACAAGGGTTCCTTATTTAGAGAACACACAGTACAGAATCAGGCTGTTGGCTCTAAGTTTGAACTGGAAGACAGATGACACAACTCATGTGGTTGGTATGGGCCATCACTTTATTTTTCCAAGCTCAGCTGAACAGGAAGTTTTAAGTCTTTATTTCTAATAAGACACATCTAATAAGATGTGCACTTCCAGGCTTCTAGGGAAACAGAAAAGCCACCATGTCCTCAGAAGTAGTTGAGAACTGTATTAGTCAGGGTTCTCTAGAGTCACAGAACTTATGGATAGTCTCTATATAGTAAGGGAATTTGTTATGATGACTTACACTCTATATTCCAACTAGGTGACAATGGTTAACTGTGAATAGGAAATCCAAGGATGTAGCAGTTGCTCAGTCCCACAAGGCTAGTAGATTCCAAGACATGTGCTGGCAAGTTAATTCAAGCAGACGAAGAAGAGCAACTCTCCCTTCTTCCAATGTCCTTGTGTAGGTCTCCAGCAGAAGGTGAGGCCCAGATTACAGGTGTGTACCATCACCTTGAACTCAGTGATCTCCTTGTCTTAGTCTCCTGGGATTCATAGCCACTATGCCTCAAGGTTTCCATGCTAAGATCGAGGTCAGAAACTTGTATCTCCCAGCCTCAGGATCTGGATCACAGGCAAGCGCTCCAATTCTGGATTATAGTTCATTCCAGATATAGTCAAGTTGACAACCAGGAATAGCCATTACAGGAACTTAATCATTTACCTAAAGAAGACAATTTCTAGGCAGTTTATTTTCACCTTGAAAACATTTACATCTATTACTTTTCAACGTCAGCTAAATCTGATTATTAGAAAAACCTTTATGGCCAAAAATTATGCAATTCAGGAAATTATTAAAATGTTAAAGAAAATATAAGAATTATGCCTGGTTCATATGCATCACATTTCAGCCACTAATTTATGAAGTGCCAATATAAAATTATGCTCCCAGAATACATCAAGTTTTGCACATGAAGAGGAAAATTATAAATCAAGAAGTACTATGAATCAAGAATTAGTAACAGAATACAAAAATGTTTTTCTTATGAGAATTAAGTTCATGTATATCTGTCACTATATATTTATAATTAAGCATATATAGCACTATATATTTATAATTAATTGATCATTAGACTATTGACATATAAAGCAAATTTTCTAAAATCATTGTAAGAAAAATCTCGAGATTGGAATTGGGATTGATTCACTTTCTCATTTGTACACAGTTCTGTTTCCTGTTTAACTTGCTGCTGCTGCCATAATGATTTTCACAGCTGAAGTTCATTCTCCTGAAGTTCCATATGCAAGGCACCCAAAATTCACAACACTGGAACTGATATCAAGAAGTCTGGCAGGTTGTGCTACCTGGGAAAGTTCCAGGAGAGAATATCTTTTTAGATCTTTTCTCACTGGCTGGTGCTGGCATTCCTTGTCCTCATCACTCACCTCTGCCACAATCTTCAGATTCATACTCCACTTGTGTGTGTCTTTCTCCTTTCTTCTTTTATGGTTACCTGTGAATATCATGAGGTCCTGTCTGGATAAATCTGAGTGATCTTCACTAAGAGCAACATTAAGATCTTAAAATTACACACACAATGATTTTTATGATTTTTTTTCCTATAAGGTGACATTTGTTAGTTCTTTCTATGTTTTCATATTTTTGACCTGCCTTGATTAACATTGAAAACTCATTTATTTATATAGATTCATTTATACATTAAACCCATGCTTAATGAATACCCACAATGTGACATGTGCTTTTCAGGTACTGACCATCTCATAGGAAACTAATGATACAAATAGTTCATATTTTCTACTTTTATATTCTAATGCAGAAACTAGCATGAATTTTATTTTTCAGTGGCGAATTAATGAACATTTTTATAAGTGCTGAACTCAGATCTTGTAGCACAAGGATAGCTTTACTCTATAAGAAAGTGAGATAAATGGCAATGACAATATTTCCTTAAAATTTAAATGAAAATAGGATTTAGGGTAGAGGTAGATCATGGGCCATAATTGGGTGACCCTTGTTCTGGACAGGAAATACAAGTGAGACTACGGAAAGCATTTGGAGACCATGTCAAATATGCTCATGTGGATGGAAATGAAACACATTTACAACAGTGGTATAGTCTACTGGAGATGTCCTGCTGACTTCTATAACCTTATTAATAAGGTAGAATACTCCAGTGTCTTCAGAGACACTCTTCAGTGTTTGCATAAAGTCCACAACCCAGGTTCTGATTAAGTCTTCATGTGCACATTGATGATCCACCCTCTTGTTCCAATATCTGCCACTGTGAGAACGTTAGGACCCTTTGTGTCCTGTTGGTGGGTAAGAACAGGGAGTGGCAAGTGCATAGTTGTTAATAGAACTGGACTGGGCAGTTGCATTGACCGCTCATATTCTTTCATACCTATAACTCTGTTGGCTGACATCATCTACCTTGAGAAAAATTATGGCAAGTACTGTATCTGATTGTTCAATCATATGAAGACTGTATGGAGCCTCGCCTACAGAACAGTTGAGAGGGCACTGTTATTGAACATTTGTATATAGAAAGAGCATTACTGGCTTTTCCAAGAGAAGTAACTGTAGCTGATGCAACAGGAATATTGGGGACTAGAAGCAGCATGCCCGTACATGCCTCAGAGTAGTTATCAATAAATCTAAACACAAAATTACAAACATAAATAGATTTCTTAGTGAAATTTGTGACTTCATTCTGTTAATGGGTGTGAACTTTATAGATAACAATGTTATGTTCCAAAGTCAAAATGTATGACAGTCAGATTTGTCTTGTTCCTGAGTTGTGGTCATATGTGGAGGAGAGATATATGTTATTTTTTGAGTCTTAAAACAGACCACATAGTCTTATATTTGATGTTATCTCTATGCATTCAAGAGTTAGGGATTTTAAATTAGTAAACATAAACTAGTTTTCCTCTAAGCAAAATTTAGGTCACCAATGACTGAGATGCAGCATTATTCTCTTTGGACCATAACATTAACAAAAACAAAAACAACAAAAGCTAAAAACTATACTTATTTCCTTAATTTCCTTAAATTTTTAGTATATAAGTTTTAAAAATAATATGTAATTGCCAGGACATACATTTACTTTCCAAAGGGCTTGAGATTGTATCAAGTTTAATGAATTGGAAAAGGGATCAAGCATGAAGTTAGAGGATTAGAATGGCAGGAAATTAGGTCACAAGTTAAAATAGAAATCAGGTGAGAGAAGACTATTCTGAAACATAAAAATGTCTCAGAGTTTCAGGAAGGAAGAGAAACGTAAAAGATTTTCAAAACAGGTAAGACGATCGTGTATTAGAATAGATGCAAAGAATGTCAATCATATTTTTGTGATGAAATGTCACTCAAATTTTCTCATTTTGACTATTTTCTGTGTAAAGAAAGGACAAATATTATTAATTGAAATGGTGACAAGGCATTAAAATCAGTAAACTGGGCATGGAGGTGCAAACAAGGTTGAAAATCAGCCTAAGAACTAATAGAGTTAGATGACACACCATTAGTACAGATGGCTTAAACCTCATGTGAATCTTGTGTTTACAAAGGATTAACATATTGTAAATGCTCCTTTTCCATGCAAATCTACTATCTTTGTTATCACTAAGTGATAATTTTTAACTTATGTGCATTGTTAGGCTGCTAGAATTTTTTGGTTGTTAAAACACATCCAACAACAACAACGACAAAAAGACATGTATGGCAGGCTCAACTGTATACAGTATCATGTGTATTCAAAAAGTGTGGAGTGGGAAGAAAATTAATTTAACCAAAGTATCAATATTACCAGGCATATATGATAAGAGAAGAAGAAAGGGCAGGAATTGATTCGCATCAGATGTAAGGAAATTAGTGCAAGCAAAAAGATCTTGCTTGTTATATTTACTGTTTGGAAGCTACTTGTATATAAAGGAAAATAAAGTCTACTAATAATACACACATACTTGTTGCAAGAATGATTGAGATCTAGTGCATGCAATCTCAGCTGAGCAGAGAAAGATAGGAAATCAATTTCTCACCTGAGCAGAGAAATACCGAAACGCGGGATACATTTGAGAGCCAAGGCTGGTGGAATTCATGGGGCGTAAGCATCACAGATGATGGCATGTAAATAGGGGCAAGCTCTGATCACACTCACTAAAGTGCAGTAAGCCAAGGCTGGTGGAATTCATGGGGCGTAAACATCACAGATGATGGCATTTAAAAAGGGGCAAGCTCTGATCACACTCACTAAAGTACAGTAAGCCAAGGCTGGTGGAATTCATGAGGTGTAAACATCACAGATGATGGCATTTAAAAAGGGGCAAGCTCTTATCACATTCACTAAAGTACAGTAATTCTGCCTTGCTATAGGGTCTCGTGAGGTAGCTTCACACCTACAAGCAGTGCATAATGATCAAATCAATGTAAGGAAAATTTACATCTCCTCATTCTTTTGCTTGTGTTTGAAGCCTTTGGTCTCCTTTTATTCTATTATGTTTAAATATATAGAAACCATCACGGACTTTTAACTACCCCACTGTACTCTGGATACTTATCATTATGAATAATTGCTTTCTTAAAAATAAAAATTGAAGCCTATAATTATATCAGATGTTTGCAATGACTTATTAAAGACACCTAGCTTTAGAACATATAGAAACAACATATAGAAACATTCACTGATTGATCTTTCCTGTGTTGTGGAGATAGGGGTATTTGTTGTTTTCATCTTAAATCTTTGAACTTAGTTTACTTTGCATAGTATATGACTAATATCTTTATACATTATCTCAAAGAGAATGCTTTAATGATCACATTAAAAGGAGACTTCTTTAACTGATAAAACATTAAGTAGCTTTTTCAATAACTTAGAGGAAAATCAGAGCTTTTCATTGCATAAGACTCAGGCTTGAAGAAAGAGCATTCCTTAAACTATTAGGATCCTAGAATAGGTAAGACCTTCTCTGCCTCTTCCTCTCCAAATGATATATTTTGTCAATCTGTGACAGCAGGCATGTGAAAAGAGTTAGCTGAGAAAACCTGATAATATCCGTCTCAGTCAGATGGCTTAGATTCCCTGTAATGAATACTCAGCCCCCAGTGAGATGTGAACCTTGGTGATGTACAAGTGCATGAGAGACTGTGTTCTTCAGTGTATCCATCTCCCTTGCCATCTCTCCCTCATTCACTTTTAATTAAAGGATTAGAGGAGAGTCTGGGAGAAATGGAGGAAGTTCCTCTCTTTCTGGGGGTTCAGATAGCAGGATTACTGAAAGGAGTTGGACAGAACAC
The DNA here is from genome assembly GCA_964023405.1 of Apodemus agrarius. Taxonomy (NCBI): domain Eukaryota; kingdom Metazoa; phylum Chordata; class Mammalia; order Rodentia; family Muridae; genus Apodemus; species Apodemus agrarius. The sequence goes on from OZ030018.1 coordinate 11,771,233, forward strand.
AAATTGCATCTTTTCCTTCCTTTGGATTTTTCCTGACCTATGCCATCTGATATGATTAATTAGTTAAAAAAAATACAAGATGAGAGTAGAGTGATATTTAACACTTTGTGTCTGGTAAGATGTTGGTTGTTTCTGTTTGGATGCCTTTGGGGGTACTTTTTCTTATTTTTGCATTTACTGTCAATTTCTTGATTGTGACTAAGCTTAGGCTTTGGATTTCTAAGTCAGAGAGGGTCAGAACTCTTCACAGAACTCCTGAGATGTGTATAACTTTTCAATAACATTTTGTTTATGTTATTCAAGTGTACTAATGGATGGGAATGATTTTATAGGTTGACTGTTTATCTTAATTTACAACTGGACTAGATTGAGACATACATGTACTAGTAATGCATAACTCTCGGGTGTCTACAAAGGTATTTGCAGAGATAACCACATTCCTAGGGCTCTGACTAACTAAATGCGTTAGTCTTCTGATATATGAATAATGTAATGAGGTTTGAGGAGTAAGTAGAGGGTAGCCTGTGGAGCCTAACTGAAAGAAGTAAGACTGATGGACAAGCCGTACTGTACTGAGGCAGCCTCCCGGGCTCCTTTCTGTGCTGTTGTTTCCTAAATGTCTTCACATTACTTGGCCTTCCCTGCTACAAGGAACTGAACGCTCTAAAGACCATGAACCCAGATGGACTTCGTTTCTTAAGTTCTCTTAATCTGCCACAGTGATAAGAGAAATATTGTCGGGTTATTAGCCTTCTATTGAAAGAGACTGAAATAAAGCCCCTACAGATTTACAAAAGCCATATGGAATTGTATTTAAAGCAAAACAACAGGAAAAAATATCAAATATAATGCAAGGGAACAGAAATCCATAGGACTGAAACTATCCTAGATCCCCAGTTATTTTCAAGGACTTTCTTTTAGGGTTCCATCTAGAGTTCAAGAAAAGGAGGAAGTTGGATACTTCAGGTGTAGTTTGGATCGTTCTCTATTTTGATTGACAGAATTATATTCTTTACTAAGAATATCCATTCCCATAGTACATCTGATAGTAGATTCAGGTAAAGCAACTAGCCTACTTAATACATCTGAATTTAAATACATACATACCCAGCATTCAATGATAATTAGGGGATTGTTCATAAAGCTAATTTGGACTATATCAGCTTTTCTGCCCTTTATACCAATTACACTGGGAATATATTTCAGTAAAAACTCAAATTTTGATTTGCTTTTAAAGAGATATGGAACTTAGGTTATTTCTCAGAAACAGGTATTTATAGTCCAATGCAGATAAGGTTGTGAGATTTCAATGTACATTAATCAAATAGAGAGTGTGTGTATAGTAGATTCAGGTAAAGCAACTAGCCTACTTAATACATTATTAGAAAAGGAGGGTGTGCATAATCCAAATGAAATTTAACCCTGAGATACTAAACTATTCCCTATGTTTGTCTGCCTTAGTAACTAATATGGATGTTTTGTAAAAAGAACAAGACTGCCTCTAGGAATAAAGCTGCCCCTGTAGCTCGTAGGTTTTTGGAGCTAGTTTGTGGGAGGATGTGGAAAAATTTGGAGAAGGGGCTTGGAGAAAGTCAGAAAGCAGCTGGTTGATTATAGTGGGAACTCAGAAGGCCAGATGTTATAGACATGTGGCTAGTGAAGGTGAGGCTTATGATGTTCGGGTGGGAACGAGAATTCCTCAGGGATGTCTGTGAGTACCATGAACTTGCTGATAGTGCCACATGAACACTCTCCAGCATTTACATCCTAGAAGGTAGATTATCCGCACTTGTCTGTGTCCTAACACTTTCAGTGAAGTTGAATTTAAACATAATTTGTCAATTAATTTGTACTGAAGGAATTTCAAGAAAGTATAGCCAAGATGCAGTTATGGATGATTTGTTTTAACCATATTTATATCTAAAGGTGGGAGCAAAATATGAGAGCAGGGATATCTGAAAACATGCAATCTGGCTAAAAATGTGCGCTTATAAATTGTAGGCAAAGAACTTGTGGCTTTTAAAGAGGTTGGAGTTGTTTCAAGGAAGCAAAAGGTCTGGGAAGATGGCTGAGCCTGTAAAGTATTTCTTTCCAACTGTGGGAACCCTGGTGTAGATACCCAGAACTCACATACAAAGGTGAATCAGTGGCATATGTCTTTAACCATAAAACTACAAGATAAATGATGCATAAAAACGCTCATCGTGCATCTACAGCAATCTGATTAAGTAGTGCCAGTTTTAGAGATCAGAGATCTTTCTCAAAGCATAAAGATGTCACAAAATTGAGGAGAGAGACACTTTACATGTCTAATTTGGCCTATGTGCACACATTTTCTCACATGTACACACACACACAACAATCAAAAAGTACAGATAACACACACACACACACACACACACACACACACATGCATACTTTGTACTGCAGTAACAGGAGACTTGACTTGAGGGTATCACAAGAAGTGGCTAGATCCACCCTGTCTCAGCCTCCTGACTATTAAATTGTAAACTTATTTGAACGACTTTTGCTTGTATTGTGCATAATTGTATCCTTCTATTTGCACCTTTAAGAGAGCAAAGGTTTGACTGAAATGTTGAAGCTGTGGGCTCCCCAGCATTCTTGATCTCTATAACAGAAAGCTTCCCCACTGTACTGTGACCACTCTACCCTTGAATGATACATATTCCTTCCACAGTAATCCAAGGGCTATATTTTACACTACCTACTGTATTATTTAACTTTCAATAATTGTGGACCTTAATATTCTTAGGATGATTGCTCATTTCAACAAGTCTATTTTATTAAAGGGAAGACTTGTTGAATACACTGAAAACTAATGCTTTCATAAGAATTTAAATAAAATATCACTCATCAACCCACACCTATATAACTCCTAAAAACAGGTCACAGTGGAAAGGCTATAGAAAATAAAAAGGGAAAACTTTCATATAAAGCACAATGAAGCGAAACTTTAGAACTACAATAAAAGGACTGATGTCCCATGTCTTAAAATTGAGAGGTCCTTACAAGCAATTCATTGCCTTACAACTGCAGTGTCCTATCAGTATTACTGTTCTTATTACTAAGTCACAATACCAGGCACACACAAATTAAGGGATAGAGGTTTGTTTGGCCTCTCATTTTCATGGTGATATGTCCATCAGAGAAAAGATATGACAGAGCCAAGCAGTTTCCATCATGATGACGAAGACATAAAGAAATCCAGAAGATCATATAGGACAAAGCCAAGACAATGTATAGGACTCAAGGCCATGTCTTAGTAACACCATTTTAGTTAGTATTGACATGTGACCTTTTATTCCTTCCTATATATAGGAAGGAATTCATATAATGAATCTGTCATATAATTAAACCACTCATTATATGAGTCATTAGGAACTAAATTGTTTTCTGAAATCTGCATATTTCCCTTCAAAGTTACATTTACTTATTATCATTTAGGAGTGTTTTTAAATAATAAAAGGATGATATGACGGGACCTGATATGAGTCTATCAAAGATCCAGGAAGGTAACCCCATGACCTTACTTACTCATACCTGCAGAACTGTGGGCTCCTGATTTGGGGGAAGGGAAGACATAATCTCCAGTTGTGTCCTCACTGATGAGCTTACCATAATTGAATGAAAAAACCCACAGTCACACACAACATCCTGTTTAGAACTAGAGGGATGGTTTGGGAATCAAGAGCTCTTACTATTCTTACTGATGACCCGAGTTGTGTTCCTAACACATTGTGTGGCTGACAATCACCTGTATATACAGATACAAAGTATTTGTTGTTATCTACTATTACACATGTCCGTGCACAATAAAGGCACACACATTTACAAATAAATATACAAGCTGATTGAACTCAGTGGACCACCAAAGAAGACAAAAAGTCCTGAATGTGGAACAGGAATTATAGGGAGGGAGTAAGTGATGGGAGATACAAGAAATTTCATCCTTGTCCACTTGACATTGATCATATCTTTACTTATTACATTCTACATTAGACCCAAAGGCTCCTGATCATCTTAAAACTCAAAATGCATTCAGTCACGATACAAAAATTCCCCCCAATATTAGCATTTTCAAATACTTATACAGTAGTCTAAATTTAGTCTTATTTAGATCCCAGAAAGACTCTTGATTGTGACCTAATATGAAGTCTAAACAAAAGTAAAATAGAGAAAACACATAAAGGAATAGAACAAGAGAATAGCAAGGAACTATCATGTCTTCTAAACGAACACCACGCACTGGGCTGAAGTTAAGATCATTTAGCAGCCAGAACTATATCCAGGTTCGTTGGACTAGGGCTTTATTGACTTCTAATTTGCTGACTTGCTCTTTCCAAAAAAATATACTATCCTAGATGGTCCTCTTTGTAGGTTACATTGGAGCTGCGTGGCATTAAAGGTTTTGTTTGTTCTTAGATAGGTGTAAACACAGAGTGGTTTGTTTCTTGACTAGTGACAGATGAAAAAATGATTCTGTTCATTTAGAACTTGGTGATCCAATGGATTTATTGAACTTGCAGAATCATGGGTGAAGTATTAGTTATAGAAACAGAGACAATCCAAGGAGCTGTATCACCACAAAGTCACTGTGTAGTAGAAGACAACCCAATGGAAGCTGCTTCCCCGGGGTCCTAATTTTGTTTTTTATCAACTTTCTAACTTATGATGTGCAACTATCCCATTGCTATAATATGAGAAGTGTTATTTTACTTTGGTAAAATTTAAGTCACTGTATTGTTACTTTTTTGATTTATTATTTTTTAGTTTATTTTTTTATATTCCAGATTTCCCCTCCCTGCCCACTCTCCAATTGTTCCACATCCTATACCTCCTCCCCACCTCTCCTGTTTCCAAGATGATGTTCTCACCTCACCACCACCCCACCTGACCTCTAAACTCCCTGGGGCCTCCAGTCTCTTGAGGATTAGGTATATCATATCTGATTGAACACAAACCCTTCAGTCCTCTGCCATATATATGTTGGGGGCCTTGTATCTGCTGGTGTATGCCTCCTGTTTGGTGGTCCAGTGTTTGAGAGATCTCAGGGGTCCAGGTTAATTGAGACTGCTGGTCTTCCTATAGGGTCGCCATCCTCCTCAGCTTCTTCCAGCTTTTTCCTAATTCAACCCCAGGGGTCAGCAGCTTCTATCCATTGAGTGGGTGCACATATCTGGATCTGACTATTTCAGCTGCAGTTTGGGTTTTCCAGAGTGCAGTGATGCTAGGTCCCTTTTTCTTAGTGCTCCGTCCACAGCCTCAGTATTAGTGTCAGGTCTTGGGACCTGTCCTTGAGCTGGATCCCACTTTGGGCCTGGTGCTAGACCTTTTCCTCCTCAGGCTCCTCTCCATTTCCATCCCCATAGTTCTTTGATATAGGAACAATTATGGGTCAGAGTTTTGACTGTGGGATGGCAACCCCCTCCCTCATTTGATGCCCTGTCTTCCTGTTAGAGGTAGGCTCTATAAATTTCTACTGTCAGACATTTCATCTAAGGAACCTCCTATTGAGTCCTAAGAGTGTCTCACCTCTAAGGTCTCTGGTACATTCTGGAGGGTCCCTCCCAACCTCCTACCTCTGGAGGTTGCCTGTTACAATTCTTTCTTCTAGCCCTCAGGGCTTCAGTCCTTTTCCCTCCTATTTCCCAGAATACCAGATTAGGTTCCCTTCTCCTTCCGTCTTTCACTTTTTCTCCCAGACCCCTCCCTCCCCACTTGTGATTGCTTTTTTTCTCCCTTCTAAGTGGGACCGAAGCATCCTCACCTGGGCCCTTCAGCTTGTTGACCTTTTTTTAGTTCTGTGGACTGTATCTTGTGTATTCTGTACTTTTTTTGAACCTGGTATACTAATGTTCTAATATTTATAAATTCTATCTAGACAATCTGATAACAGTATCAATTTATATAGTCACTAGTAAATAAAATCCCAGGTGACGTTGTGTATCTCTAATCATTATATTTATAGACCAATAAGTTTCTAATGACTGAGTCCTTTAAATCTTTATATTTATGAATCCTATTAAGAAGGTTCACCTTAAACATATCCTATAGATCATGATTACTATTTACTAGAATCAATATTCATTGAGTAAATACATTTTTTCATCTAGTTTTTTTTCAATATCAGTCTCAAATTAATTACTACCTTGGTGTTCATCCCCTAAGCACTCACAGTGTTCTGAAGAGTGGAAAAAGTTGTTGTAAGAAATGGAAGAGAAAGAGTACTTCAGGCGATGTCTGCTGAGCCAGCAGAGTACCCCTCTAAGGATGCGAACAAACACCCTGAGATTTACGTCAGTGTCTTGCTTCAACTCTTCACTAGGCTTTGATTTTCATTAGAGTAAAATTTGCAGAGGATATTTGCATTAAAAAGTGACAATGTGAGATGATTTTATTTCCCCAGAAGGACATGACCAAGTTCTCTTTGGAGAACATGAGATTCAAAGGCCATTGAATGAAAGACATTTAGGTCTAGATAATAACACAATTAATTTCTCCAAATTCACAATGTTGTCTCTTCACTTCATAATGGAAGAAATATGTTTACTGATTTAGTCTAGAGTTTCTAAGTTTCCCACATCATCTCTTCTTATATTAAGTCATCAGCAACAAAAATAGCCAAGAAATTCCTCTAGCATATTAATATAAACGTCTAAGGAAATTAATACAGCTCACAGTGGATTAATATTGTTTACACTGAAAGATGTTTCCAGGACATGATTTATCCCCAACAGTAATTTTGCAAATTGAATAGATCTGGAAAGTGAGTAGCGTGTGCTAACTAAGTTACCTTTTTAGGGCAATATTTGCACATGGCTAAACAAACAGATCTTTGCAGGGCATAATGAGTGTTTGCCTTCCCAGGCACTTTCTTCTCGATTTGGATCGCTGTACCATCATTAAGCAGGCATCCTTCTCAAAGGGCAGAGAGGGTTGCTGGCATGGAGCCACTTTGGCAGGTTCCCCCATGTTGTGGTCTGTTTGGTTCATCCACAGAGACATGGATTAAGATAGAATTATAGGAAATCTGATTGAGTAGAAGCCTACTGGATGGCAAAAGGGAAAATTAATTTAAGCCTCTCTACTTCTTCAGCATAGCCTTTTAAAATACTAGGTTACAGTGGTTCATTTCACTTGTGATTTCTGATATAAGATACTAATAATGGATGTGACATTTGAAAAGAAACTGACTTTTGTGTATAAGCTGTCACTGGCATGTCCTAAAAGTACCATTTTATGTGGACCATCAGTAAAATACCATTTTCTTGGCTGGGAATGTAGATTAGAAGTTATTAAATCCTCAGCTTGGAAAGGTAACTGTATTGAATTTCTATCTCAAAGGGTCAGAGGTTCTGATATGATTGACAGGATAGAAAGGCTAACCAGAGCATCGTTACAGATATCATCCTTTCTGGTCACCAATTTAATATAGGAACTGATGCTTAAGAGACAGCATGGCTTACCTTGGCTTTTAATAGCCTAATTGTATCATAGCCTTAAAATCATAAGTGAAGTCTCATTAGCTTATATACCATGTGCTGCATTTGGATTTGAAATTTTACTCAGAGAGGCTCTTGTGATGAATATAGAGTTTCTAGTTAGAGTTGCTATTGAGAATCAATTTAATTCCAAGGGCTTTGACCCAATCAATACACGACTCCCTTGAGTTGTAATAACAAGCTATTATTAAGAACTGGGTTCAGTTGGAGGGAGTAGGTCACTAAAGAGATATAATGTAAGATATACTGGGCCATGACTCCCAACCTTCCACTCTGCTATCAGGTGAGCAATTTGGATCTCTTTCATTCTCCTACAATGGTGCTGTGCCTCACTTCAATCCAGAAACAACAAACCTACTAGACCATATTCTAAAAGTTCTTAAACCATCAGTAAAGATAGATTACCATTTCTTTAAACTGTTCCTCTCTAGGATTTGTTACTGTGGCAAGAATATAACTGATACAACACACATTTTGGTCAAGGGAATATGAGAGGCCACCTGATCGACTAGGAATAGTGACAAATTATTCATTTATATCTGCCATTTCTCCTTGAACCAACAACAATAGAGTCCACAGACGAGCACATAAGTGCAGAAGTATTTATGCAAATCCTCCAAAATAGTCAATGGTCTAGCTAGGAGTTGCAATGCGTACATTCAAAGCTATTTCTGCTAATGCTATTCTTCTCCTGCTTAATGTGTTATCTAGAAGTGCCAGCTGTCATTCAGATAAATGCACGGGTACCAGTCTCACAGGTTAATAAGAAAATGTAAAGGAAATCAGGATAGGGGATAATTACAGGAAAGAATGAAATATTTGGAGTTTTGAGAAGAAATATTTAGTGTTGTATAATGGAGGCCAAGTTCCAGATTATGAGGACAGGAACCTGTGACAATCAGTGAGGTGACTGCCAGCATGCAACCTAATCCCCTTCCAGAGAATGCTCTGTCCTGTTGCTACTAGAAACAAGGGGAGGAGGGGAATAAACTCAACTCCACGTCCAACAACATGGACAGACTGAAGGCCGGTCGCTCAGCTAGAATTGTGATTTTAACTAAATTTTGGAAGCCATAAACAACAAAAGCATCCAAAAAAACGTTTTAAAACTTCTTGTTTGCCACAGACTGGAAAGTAAGAGTGGGAAGGTAAACATAGGGCTTGATACTGGAGCCCTGCGTATCCTTCACATGAAATTGTCCACAGGAAACTTTTGGAGAGTATGTGTGCTTCTCAATCAGCAGTAATTTATGGGATTGTTTTCATGTAAGACTGTATTCTGACAAGCTGACATACTTCACTATGACAGTGCAATAATAAATATTATAATTAATATTTTAAGGACTAACTATGTCCTCCACTGCTTTAGCAATATCTTGTCATTAAATGATGTAGAATGACTTCAGACCTGACCAAAACCAATGCTGTCCTTCTCTTCTCACACCAGGTTCATTTGCTTTCTTTTCCTCTCTTGCTATTCCTGTATTCAGCGATAGTATAGGTAGAAGGGGAAGAAAAGCATCTATATGGCTAAAGTTTCAGTCCAATGTCCATTATTTTCTTTTCCAATGTATAGAATATTATTGTGAAAATGATAAACTATGTAATTTATAAAATAAAAATTTGATAGTGTTATGTATGAATTATGTAGAAGTTTAAAGAAGTCATACAAAGCAAGCAAACAAAAACAATTGTAGAAAATGTTTTAGTGTGAATATATATGAATATATATGTATGAATTCCTATAGATTAATATTTTTCTAATTATCTAAGCTGTAGACTACTAAGGTTTAGACATCATTTGTGCTATTCATTTACATACCTTGCACAGAGATGCTAGAATAATCTACATTGGGCTTGCTGTGTGTAAATACCCTTTTCATAATTTTTTTCAGATTTATGTTTATTAGTGGTGTGTGTGTGCTTGTGTGTGTGATTATATGCCTGTGGCTTACAGAGGTAAGAAGTGATGTCATATCTTCTGGACCTGGAGTTGGAGACCCTTGCCTTCCCCTGTGTACCCAGTGGTACACACACATACATACATACATACATACACACACACAACTATCATTAATAGAATAAAGCATAGAATGCTGCAGTGACCAAGTGTGTGTGTGTGTTTGTGTGTGTGTGTGTGTGTGTGTGTGTGTGTGTTTGAGAGAGAGAGAGAGAGTTTCTACATATGTGTGTGTGGCATTTCTGTAAGTATATTCATGTGTGTGTACATGGAAAATTAGAAAGTCTGAAATTGAGTCCTTTGCAAGAGCAAGTGCTCTTTTTTCTATATTTTTTTGTTTTCATTCCAAACGCTTTCCCCTTTCCCAGATCCCCCCTCACCATATGTCCCATAAGTCCTCTTCCCTCCGCCCATTCCCCAAACACCCGCCCCCCCATTTCTCTGTTCTGGTACTCCCCTACAATACTGGATCAAGTCTTTTTGAATGTCTCCAGCCTCAACTAGTCTTCTCTTGAAGGTCGCAGTGTGCCTTCCAACAAGTGGATTAATCTTATTTCCAGTCACAGGCCTGGTATATGCCGTAAAATAACGAGACAGTGCTTTCAAATTTCGTCTGTCCACCATTTCCAGAGTGTAGGGAAAAGAGAGCAGTGTCTCCTATTTATGCATTACAGGGATAAACATAGAAATATTCCATGTATATACATATATATACCTAACCCCAACACGCATATGTACAGGGACACTATACATACACACAGACACAAACATATAGAGAGAAAGATACACAGACATAAACATATTCCATAAAATACATACAGAAACTTTCTAATTTTCCATGTACACACACATGAATATACTTACAGAAATGCCACATACACAAATATAGAAACTCTCTCTCTCTCTCTCTCTCTCTCTCTCTCTCTCTCTCTCACACACACACACACACACACACACACACACACACACACACTTGGTCACTGCAGCATTCTATGCTTTATTCAATTAATGATAGTTGTGTGTGTGTATGTATGTATGTGTGTGTCTATGTTTGTGCTTGCATGTTTGTAATCTTTGAAAATGATATTGCATTAAATTTTAATTAAATTTTAATTTTGATGTTTGGGATCAGTAAATTTAAATGTCATTTGCGAAAATACAGAAAACTTTTCCAACTTCATGATTACTATAGTGATAGGGCCAATTTTGGTTGTAAACAATCCACCTGGAGGCCCAATTCACTTTTGTTCTAAGTATACATTATCATAAATGTGTTTGTTTAACTACAAACAGTAGACTTTACATGATAAACACTTATGATAAACAACTACTTGCAAATGTTCACATTTGAAATTATTAAGAATCTTATTTCTCCTCACTTTTTCAATTACAAAGGGAAAGCTAACTCCAGAACAAACATTGCTGCCTTATTGTTTACATTTATGGTAAATATGAGATTTAAGTGTGCTGCATTTAATTTTATTTGAAATATCCCCCAGCTAATAAACATGTTATTTATACTTCTTAAATATAATGTTTAAAATATTCATGGTTTGATTATAAATGCTTACTAATTTTTTAACTTATCTTTTCTTGAACTGAATGAACTGAGGAAACATGATTATCAGGATGATTTTCATCCTCATCATGACTAGTGGTGGAAGATAGAAGAAAGCGGAATCATCAAAATGTATGTCTATAATCTTATCACAATTGTGTCTCTCCATTCCTAGATGCCCGATTGTAAATTATGAAGTAAAATTAACTTTAATATGAAGAAACAATTACTTATATTGAGACCAGTGCTTGAAGTTCTGGCTTGTATTTTCTTCACTAATCACTAAATTGTTGATTTGAATCTCAGTTGTTCTATAATTATTCCTATTTCTGGGAAAGTACTGAGTGAATTTGATTTAATTCTCAAAAATACTTTTTTTCTGGTGAAGACATATTTTGCTAAATTCTAAATACATATCTCTTAGAGCTTCTTACTGTCCTTATCTTTGTTTGTGAAAGTTAATGATATGATTATTTTAAACATCAACTGTATTTTATCATCATGGAAGAATTAGGCAGTGAAGGGTTTGCAAGACCCTAGGACAAAATGTACTTTTTCATATTCCTTATGAAACTAGAAACTGTCCTTTCAAGATCTGCAAAGAATTTTGTTGGAATTTTGATGGTACTGCATTTAATCCATGAATTGAGAGATGTTTTCTATTTTCTGATATCTTCCTAAATTTCTTTCATCAAAGATGAAGATTTTGTCATACTCATCATTAATTTGTTTTGTTAAGTTACCTGGAGAGATTCTCTTTGATTTTTGAAAAATAATACTAAATTATTTTTATTTCCATTCCAAATGTTGCCCACTTCCTGCTTCCCCCATCCCCAAGTTCTTCACCCCATTCCCCCTTCCCTTCGCTTCTGAGTAGATTCCATCCCCATCCACCTACCTCCTCCTCACTCCTGCTAGCATCCTCCTTTCTTGGGACATCACGTTTCTACAGGATTGGGCGAATCCTCTCCCACTGAGGCTAGGCAAGGCAGTACTCTGCTACATATGTGCCAGGACTGTAGACCAGCCCATGTATGCTCTTTGGTTGGTGACTTAGTCTCTGGAAGCTCTGAGAGATTGAGGTTTTTTAAACTGTTGTTCTTCATATGGAGTTGCTGTCCCCTTCAGTATTTCCTTCAATACTTTCCCTAAATCTTGCATAGGGATCTTCTACCTCAGTCCAATAGTTGGCTGTCAGAATCTGCATCTGTCCCAGTCAGCTACTGGTAGAGCTTCTCAGAGGACAGGCATGCTAGGCTCCAGTCTACAAGCACAGCATGGTATCAGTCATAGTGTCAGGGTTTGGTGCCTGCACATGGGATGAATTCCAAGTGGGTCAATTACTGGATGGCCTTTCCTTCTGTCTCTGCTCTATTTTTGTCCCTGTATTTCCTTCCAAAGGGAATGATACTGGGTCAAAATTTTGAAGATGGGTGGGTGGCCCCATGCCTCAATTGGAAGCCATATCTATCTACTGGAGGAGGTCTCTTCAGGTTCCATCTCCCCATTGTTGGGCATTTCAGCTAAGGTCGTCCCTATTGAGTCCTGGGAGCCTCTCACACTCTGGGACTCTGGAGGTCACCCCTGTCACCCCCCCACTGCCTGCTGCTGCATATTTCCATTCATTCTCCTGGCTCTCTAGGCTTCTCTCATGTCTCTTACTATACCTGATCCTGACCCCTTTTACCCTTCTGCCTCCCATCTTCCACCTCAGTCCTTCCCTCCCTCTGCCTATGATTATTTTGTTTCCCCTTCTGTCTTAGTTAGGGTTTCACTGCTATGAACAGACACCATGACCAATGCAAATTTTATAAAAGACAACATTTAATTGGGGCTGGCTTACAGGCTCAGAGGTTCAGTCCATTGTCATCAAGGCAGAAACATGGCAGCATCCAGGCAGATATGGTGCAGGAGGAGCTGAGAGTTCTACATCTTCATCTGAAGGCTGCTAGTGGAAGACTGACTTCCAGGCAGCCAGGGTGAGGGTCTTAAACCCACACCCACAGTGACACACCTACTCCAGCAAGGCCACACCTCATAATAAGGTCACTTCCTGGGCTAATCATAATACAAAGCATCACACCTTCTAAGAGGGATTGAAGTAGCCACACACTTGGCCCTTCCTTCTTGTTAGGCTTCATATGTCTGTGAGTTGTATCATGGGTATCTGTACGCTTTGATAATATCACCTTGTCAGTGAGTACATACCTTGCATATCCTTTTGGATCTGGATTACCTCACTTATCATGAGAGAAGTAACCTGAAGATATTTTATGTTATTTGAGTCTCTGTCAAAGGTACTGTTTCCCTGATATTTTCCACCATTTTTATCATTTGTATACAGGAGGCCTACTGAGTTTTTTGAGCTCAATCCAGCCACATTGCTAAAAGTGTTTATCAGCTGTAGGAGTCCCCTGATGGAATTTTTAGGATTACATATGGATACTATCATTTCATCAGTAAATACAGATACTTTTGATGTCTTCTTTCTAACTTGTTACCCTTTGATTTCTGTAGCTCAGACTTTGTAATAGTAAATTATATACATATAGAAGAAGTTGACAACATTGTTTTGTACCTGATATTAATGGAATTGCTTTGAATTTCTTGACATTTAAGTTGATTTTGCCAATAGGCTTGCTGTAAATGCCATGCTCAGTCATGATCAGGGAAGATTTCTCCTGCAGCAGATGGAAACAAACAAAGAGACTGTAGTCAGAAAATATGTAGAGCAGAAGACCTTAGAACAATCATCCATGAAGAAAATATCTCTTTCAAACTGCTCACCTCAGGGCTCAGAGAATACTTAGAAAGAGGAGGCAGAAAGAATGCAAGAGCCAGAGGTAATAGAGGACATGGAAGAGGCAGAGCCTTTTAAACAAAACTAGAAAGATACACATAGGAACACACTAAGTCTGAGGCAGCACCTGGAGAGCATGTTCAGGAGAGCAGGAGAGCAGGAGAGCAGGAGAGCAGGAGAGCAGAAGAGCAGGAGAGCAGGAGAGCAGGAGAGCAGGAGAGCATCTCCACTAGATGTTCTCCTAGATCTGAAAGGAAAGGTAGACACATGCCCCCATCCCTGAGAAAGAAAAAAACTCCAATAGATGAGCTCTTAAAAAGGAAAATTTAGTTTTCTTCAGGGAAATCTCTATTGGGGTAACTAACTACACCTGCCTCCAGATCTGTTTCTTGGGCCTTTTCTTGGGCTTTTCTCCTTCTGTTTGTTTGATCAAAGTCTGATTTTGTATTTCTGTTTTACCTTATCATATATATTTTTATCCCTTAGATGACTGTTTGTTATCTAATGTTGGCAATATGTCCAACATTAGATATGCTACAGAAAATGAACACAAAGGCCTCTTTGGAGGTTCCTTGTATCATAATGTCACGAAGCACTTTTTTTTAACATTTAGAAAAAAAATATATACCCCACACACACATATACTGTACCATATATATATATATATGTGTGTGTGTGTGTGTGTGTGTGTGTGTGTGTGTGTATGTGTGTGTGCATGTGTATGTGTGTGCATGTGTGTGTCTGCGTGCATGTTTGTGTGTAGGTGTCTGTGTGTACGTGTCTGTGTGTACATTTAGATATATACATACATTCTTGGGGGAGTGAATGAATGGATCTCTGTCCTGTGTATCTGTTTCATGTGCCTTTTCTTGAATTATTTTCCTTCTGTTTGTTTGTTTGGTCCTATTCTAATTTGTTTGTGTTTGTTTTTTATGTTTGATAATCAATTTTTGTTTACCAATAATATAATAAGTGTAGATGAAATGAAGTACAATTAAACGGGCATATGATATTTTCATATAAAACACATTAAGTAACTGGTAAAAATGCAAACTTTAAATTCGCACTATGTTTATGGAGCCAGAGCAGTTTAAAGCTACAATATAATATTTAAACTATTCATGAAGATTGAGTCTAGATTAAAATCTTTTCAAGAGAAAGCTTAAAAAGTCACCAATATCAACCAACCAGACTGACCCCAGAGCTCCCAGTGACTAAACCACTAACCAAAGAGTACACATGGAGGGACCCATGGCTCCAGCTGCATGTGTAGCAGAGGATGGCCTTGTTGGGCATCAGTGGGAGGAGAGGCCCTTGGTCCTGGGAAGGCTCATTGGAAGGCTCAATGCCTCAGTGTAGGGGAATGCCAGGGTGGGGAGGTGGGAGTGTTGCGGGTGGAGGAACACCCTAATAGAAGCAGGGAATGGGGGATGGGATAGGGAGTTTCGGGGTTGAGGGGAGGAGAACCAGGAAAGGGAATAACATTTGAAGTGTAAATAAATAAAATATCCAGTAAAAAAAGTCTTATCAGCTAGCATCTTTTGAGCAAACTTAGTAGGAAGGGGATATTCATTGTACATAGTAAGAAGGTGAAAGAGAACTCATATGGAAATATCAACTGATTTTGTCCAATTAACTTAACAACTCAATAGTATTTGACAAGAGAAACAAAAAATGTGTATATGTGTAGTGCAACAAATTTTATTTAAATCATATAAAAAATCTTTGCTCTTGGACCATTAAATTTTTTTTGTTACTATATTTTAGTAATAACCATAACTGGGGCTGCACCGAATGATTCTTTTGACCTATCTGTAAGTCTATATCCAAGGAATCCCTTGACATCTCAACTCTGGGTACCAGAAATGCCACCATGCGTACACACAGTAGCTGCAGTACTCACAGCTATAAATGAATAATAAATTCTTCCTTTTATCTTATAATATTATATTTTATCTTTATTCCTTAGTTGCCTGGTTTTCTTTTCCTAATAAGATAGAGCAATGGCATAGATATGGATAAGGGGGAGGAGGATAGAACTGAGAGCAGTAGAGAGAGGGGGAAATGTAATTAGGATATATTATATGAAAACGTGTTTTCAATAAAAGATGAAAATAACTACAATAAATTATATATATGTGTGTGTGTGTGTGTGTGTGTGTGTGTGTGTGTGATATAAGTATGTGGGTGACTCTTTGGAAAGCAAAGGGGGGCCAACAGGAAGTTGGAATAGGACTAAATTTACTAATGGTGAATATTCATGATATACATGTAGCAAATGTATGAAATCCACAATTTTCTATAATAAACAGGTTTATGCACAAAAATAAATGTTTAATTTTTCTAAAAGTGAACTGTATTCCCCTTAACTTGTCATTACCAATCAGTTAAGTCTCTTTGCTGAAATACATGAATGTAGATTTAGCAGTCTTTCCACTCTCTAAGCAACAAGCCAGCAAGCTGTATAGCACTTCAAGAATAAATGTTATCACAAAAGAACTGGCTATGGACTCCAGTCTCCAGCAGCAGGTGATGATACATTTAAGACTAACAGGCAGTGACTGAGTTATTGCCGTTTTGCAAAGCAAGCTGTTGGTTCACATTCCTGGCTGGTTGCCAAATGACAGACCTGTGGAAGACAGTGGTGTGAAATGTCCATTATCACGTACACTCAGGACTACCCTTGAGTAATGACGTCAGTGGAGCTCCACGGATACAACCAAACAGAGCAAGAAGCAGCCGGCATTCAATCTAACTGACAGGGTGTCAGAAGCATGTTTTTAATCCCCTAGCATGCATACTTCTTTCTCCTGTTCAGTTTAAGTGTTTTGGATGAGTTTCAGTCCTTTTTGCTTAGGCCTGTATTAACACTGCTATGTGGAATGTTAGCAGACAGACTTTTGTGTTCTGTTATACTGATTGTGCCATCAAATAGTATTCTGCTTTAAGAATGTGTAGAACTTCCAAGGATTGTGTGAGATTTTCTCTCTTTTTTTTTAAATTTTTGTTTTCTATATTCTATGTTTACATTCCAAAGGCTTTCCCCTTTCCCAGTTACCCCCCACCATACGTCCCATAATTCCTCTCCCTCCCAACTATTCCCCAATCACCCCCCCCCATGATTTCTCTGTTCTGGGTCTACAAAACTGGATCCCATCTTTCTTTCTTTCCTTCCTTCCTTCCTTCTTTCTTTCCTTCCTTCCTTCCT
Source organism: Apodemus agrarius (assembly GCA_964023405.1). Lineage (NCBI taxonomy): Eukaryota > Metazoa > Chordata > Mammalia > Rodentia > Muridae > Apodemus > Apodemus agrarius. Next base: position 11,788,282 of record OZ030018.1, read on the forward strand.
TCCTTCCTTCCTTCCTTCCTTCCTTCCTTCTTTCTTTCTTTCTTTCTTTCTTTCTTTCTTTCTTTCATTTCTGTACTGTTTCTGACATTCTTTTTTTTTAGTTTTTTTATTGGATATTTTCTTTATTTACATTTTAAATGTTATTCCCTTTCCTGATGCCCCCCTCCAGAAACCCCCTATTTCATCCCTCATCCCCTGCTTCTTCTATGAGGGTGTTTCCCTACCCACCCACCCACTCCTGCCATCCACTCCCCCAGCCTCCATCTTCAAATTCCCCTACACTAGGACATCAAGTCTTCACAGGACCACGGGCCTCTCCTCCCATTGAAGCACGACAAGACCATTCTCTGCTACATATACAGCTAGAGCCATGTGTACTCCTTGGTTAGTGGCTTAGTCCCTGGGTGCTCTTCTTAACAGTCTGGATGTGAATGTATTAAAGTCTACCATAGGTATATAGAGACTCAGAAAGGCTCTGACTGGAAGACATGATTAACTTGTGAAATCATCTGTCAATAGATCAATGGTCTATGATGGCTCATGAAATGGCTGAAGTTATTTTACTGTCCTAGTAAAGAGAGGTGGTGGATTAATGTAAGCTAAGATCATATATTGAAAGATCAAGGAATTACTTAGAAGGCTAAAACAAGGTTTATGGATGCAAACCACCTGGGAAATATAGTTCCCATCTTGAGTAGAAAAATGGTGCTTAACCACAACATAAGGAAGTCCTGGAAAAATTCCATGATTTGGTTTTATTTTGTAGTTTATTTATTTCTATTATTTATTTATTTATTTATTTATTTATTTTCTATATTCTTTGTTTACATTCCAAAGGCCTTCCCCTTTCCCAGTCCCCCACTCACCATATGTCCCATAAGTCTTTATTTTTTTAAGCTGTAAATGAAAACCAATCTCTGACTTAGGATCACCCGTGTCTCATAGAAAGACGGACAGAATGACTTGCTCCGATGTTCATCTCTGCTCTCACTTAAACTCATGTTTCCCAGCACTGCATTCGTGGCATCATGGTTTCCTGTGATTGCAAATAGATGTCACTCATTTAATACATTTAAATATAAGACAGCCTTAACATTTTAGAAAGATTAGATACATGGAATAGTATGATCAATAAACCTATAACACAAAGAATTCATTTATATGTTGTATGTTTCTTTTCTCCAAGGTTTAGATTTTTTGTTTCATTTATTGACTCAAAACACTATATTCAGCTTGTAGAATAATAACCTCCTCTTTACATAGAGCCTATTACATCACTGCTCCTTTTACCTTCCAGAAACATCCAAATCATAATGTTTACATTAATCTGCACACTTACTTTATAAAGCTCAAAAAAGAGTATGACAAAGTCTAAATAGAAATACTATTATATAGATATTTTCCCACAAAACTAACTTTGGTTATATTTTTTAAAAGATTCTCAAAGATAGCAGATATTTTACTTTATTGAAAGAATGTAAGAATTTTCCACAGAGGGTATTATATTCTATGTAGAAATGAGAAGTTGTATTATAGTCTATTGCTCACCACAAATCACCTTTAAAACTGTTTTAAAATTCCAGTGCTCCATATGATAGCTACATAAGAACCCTTAATTGTCTTACAATTTCCCTGTGATTCTGGACTGGAAAAAACTGCACAGTGTAACATGAGAGCTAGCATTCCATTTCTTAACATTAGAATCTATAAATAGAGAAGTCATAAGTTAGCACAATGTTTTTCTATTACTCAGGAAAATGGACTCAAAATTCTCTTCTCCTATTGGCTTGGCTAGGTTTCTATTGCTGCGATAAAGAAGTGCATGGCATAAAGGAACTTGGAGTAAGAAGGCAAAGCCTCCTCTGTGTGAATTACTTACGCGGTATATTAACCACTTTTAAAGTGACTCTGGCATTGATGGGATCTAGAAATTGAACTCAAATACAACCTAGCGACTTCCCAGGATAAACATCACAGCTGTAGGTCAGTAAAAATAATCACAATCTAAACACTATCAGTAGCCTACTTTCTAACTCAATTTGCTTACAAATCAATAGTAAACACATTGTTTTGAAACTCATGTTTTCTGTTACGTAACCAAGTCCATGAAGGAATCAGATCCATAAACTAAGTCATGAGAAAGTTGTAAAAATTTGGCTTATATTCTCTTCTCATCCTTCCTCTACTCTCAATTTAAGGAATTTTTGCCTGTGTTCTCATATAGTTTGTGTTGATCACCATTGCAAAAACTAGCATACAGGTTTCTACATGGCTGTAGATAAATATATATACATATACAAATACACACACACACACACACACACACACACACACACACACGAGTACAGATGGAGGTTATGTGGTGAGTGCACATCCTCATTCTTCTAATCATCTCACGGATCATGAAAGCCTTCTCCTCTCAAGCAGGTAATAAAGAATACGAACACTATCGTAAGTTTGGGTAGTTCAAGAAATAGGAATAAAAAAGAATACACTTGTTACTTTCATTCTTTTGTTTATTTGATTTATATGGTGAGGAATGACTATAGGCCAGGCCACTCTTGCCCATGTTTTCATTTTTTTTTCCATTTTCCTCATTAAAGTGAATTTTCAATGTGTATCGTGTAGTTTTCTGATTCTTTTGAAATGCCAGTCAGGTTTAGGGCCCTTATTTCTGGTCACTTTCTACTACCAAGCTGTGGATTGAACTTAATTGAACTATTTTTCACATTTTGGATTTCTGCATGGAAAAAATGTCCATTCTTTACTGACTGACACCATGAAAATAAAAATATTGTAGGTTCTCATTACACACACACACACACACACACACACACACACACACTGAAAGTTAGGTTAAGAGGGGATGGGGATGCTATCTTAGTCACTGTTCTATTACTGTGAAGAAACATCAAAGAATACATTTAATTCAGGTCTTGCTTACAGTTTTGTATATGTAGCCCATTATTATCAAGGCAGGGAGCAAGGCTGCATTCAGGAAGGTTCTGGAACAGTAGCTGAGAGCTGCAACCTAACCCCTACACAGAGAGAACAACTCTGGCCCTGATATGGGCTGCTATTATTATTATTATTATTATTATTATTATTATATTTTATTTATTTACATTTCAAATGTTTTTTTTCATGTTTCCCCTCCAAAAACAACCTATCCCATCCCCCCTCCCAGGTCGATATGGGCCTTTTTAAAACTCAAACTTACCACCCCCAAGTGACACATGTCCTCCAATATGGCCATAGGTAATAATCTTTCTGATCCTTCCAGTGTGTTCCACTCTCTGGTGACTAAACACTCAGATTTATGAGTCTATGGAGGGACATTCTTTTTCAAACGACCACAGATGGGTACTAGGCCTTAGGGAAAAGGAGGTAAAGGGTCAGGATAACCAAAAATAAGAATGTATGCAAAAGAATGCCAAAAGTTTATTAGTTTGTATGGTAATTAAAAACACATTTTAAACAAGAAGGAGTTTAAATGCAGATTGAGCAGATGGATGAACAGTGGTTGTAGAACAAAGAAATTGATTTGATCTGATTGAGAATTTTCCTTACTGCCATCTAGAATTCATAGTGCCAAGAGCTGCTATGCAGGCTGCTAGAGGAGAAAAGACATCAGTTGATAGTCTCTCCTCTGCTGGGCTGTGGATACTACAAGACAAACCTATCAGGCAAGATGTGCCCACTGGTGCAAGAGTGGCACCCGTATTTGTGAGATATTGAATCTCTCTTCTTGTCAGAAATGGGTTCTGTTCTACAGGAGAAAGTGCATGAATGGAACTGTAAACTAAGTTTACAGTTACTGAAGTTAACTGAAGGCTGAAACAGGCACATGTTCAAGGGAAGAGCTGATTTATGTTGTTTTGCTGAATGTTGTCAAACTGCCTTTTAAATACATTTGTATCTACACATTTTTACTGCTCTGAACCTTTGTCAGAGAAAACATCCTATAGGATATCAAAGAAACATCCTATAGCAGTAGGCAGTGGTCAGTGCAGAAACTCATAAGTGTTCAAAGTTCTTAGACAGAAGACTGTCAGCTTGTTTGTTGATTAAACATCTATACCAATATCCTTCCTGAAGGCTAAGGAAACATTTCATAAGAAAGGCACAAAAATGCAGGAGGCAGAAGATGGGGAGGATTGTGGTAAGATGTTGTCTTCTGAGCTCGACAAGACATTTCAACACATGAATTTAGAGCCTCTTTAATACAAGACTACACGTGGAAAAGAATTAATTATTTCAGCACAGCTAGGAGATTATCACGGGAGGCCATACCTCTAACTAAAGAGCTGTTGGCAATGGGGAAGGGAGAGTTACTTTCCCTTGGGAACCAGCCATTGGACCAACCAGTTACGTGATTCTCTACACATGCAAATCTGCATCACTAATTAGACACAGTGAATTATATAAACAAATAAAGACAAGAAATTGGGAGCAAGATATGTGGAGGATCCTAGCTGGAATTGGAGGGAGGGATTGGGTGATATGATAGGGTCAAGACATATTGTTTACATGTACGAAGATTTGTGAAATAATTTTTTAAAAATATAACAAATCTAGCTCAATTAATACCACTGACACTTTCACCCCTCCATCCTCTTTAGTGAACGTTGCCATGCAGCTTAATATATTTATGTAATGATAATATTTTAAACAGGAATAATGTAATAAACTATATGAGAGATACATTTAATTTCAGAATAATCAACTGTTTAGACTTAATCATTACTATTTTTGAAATAAACTAATGGATATAGTTTTATCTAAGATTATGAAACAGTTGTATCTGTGAACGTGACTTAAGAATATTTAAATTAATAATTTTTTTTTGGTCAGATGCAATTGGGTTTGGATATTGTAACCTTATAGAATATTAAGAAATAGTATGGACTTTAGTCATTGTCGCTTTCTCTGTGTGATGTTATTTATTTGTAAGTCCTATGTATTGATACTGTTACTGCTTTAATAAAAATACTCAGGAAAGATGTCACTTATTGAATAAATGTGAAAATTCTTCTAGTGACTTGAATTTGACTGACATCAACAGTTATCCAAGATGAAGGATTAAGTATAGCAATTTAAAGATATAAGACAAGTGTAACATTAATAGTGAAGTTTCTCCAAAAGGATATGAGCTTCCCAATTTGAATGGTCAGGATGAGGGAAAACCCTGGGTGACTAGTCTGAACTGCTCTTTGGTGATGGATACAGTTACTTAAAGCTATGTGGTTTTACAGACCACAGGAGAAGCCAAGTTCCATGTAAACAGACTTCTCAGGAGTTCTGGGCCAAGGAACTGGCAACAGCTTGCATTATTGTGCAACCTGGAAGCTTTGGATGCATCTGTCCGAGCTGAGTACTTTCTATTCTGGACAGAAAAAATTGCCAATAGTAGGCTGCAATGTTCCATGAAAAATATTAACTAGAATAATGTCTGTTATCAATTGTTGCCTTGTTTGGAAACTAGAGTGAGAGATACTATGTCTTAATCAAGAATTTTAATATAGACTATAACAGATACATATGGAATGAATATTCTTAAATAACAATGTTTATTTATGGAAGTAAAAGCAGATTAGACTTCACCATCTTGGTTAAGAATGTATGCAACATAGATATTTTTAAAATGAGTTTTGGAGAAAAATGCAGTTGTTCTAAACATTATCTTTTCATGATTTTGAAAATGTTTATAGTTTTCCCAGGGTAATGTAATGTCTTTTGTTTCTTAATATTTTTAATAAATTGGAACGTAATACAGCCAATTTTTAGGAATAAGAGTGTTTGACTTCTAAAAGCAATTTTGTTCAGGTTTAAATAAAATGTTTCTATATAATATGCGCTATCAATTTGAATATCAGGAAGCATGGAGAAATTTGAATAGGAGGACTTTAGGAGGGTCTAGAAGGAAGAAAGAAAGGAGAAAAGTGATTTAATTGCACTTTAATTAAAATGTATAAAGGTTCTCTTCTCAAATATGGTAAAAATTTAAAGGAACACCATTGTTGTTGTGGTCGGTTTTGTTTATTTGTCTGGTATTTTTGAGACAGGGTTTCTCCCTATAGCCCTGGCTGTCCTGGAACTCACTCTGTAGACCAGGCTGGCCTCCAACTCAGAAATCCGCCTGCCTCTGCCTCCCAAGTGCTGGGATTAAAGGAGTGCGCCACCACCGCCCATTAAAGGGACAGTATTAAATAGCTTTTTGTTTTTTCATATCCCATGGTAGAGTCTAATTAAGTGCTAAGCTCAGTGCCGTGGGGTCACGTGTGAACACATGCATGTACCACCAACTCAAAAATGACTGTTCATTCTTCTTATCATGGCACACATATCAGACCTAGACTTAATGTCAATACACTAGCAGGAAGCATGTACACAATAGGGAAGGGTGTATAGAAGCAAGAGATAACACCATTTAAAAGACAAAGGAGACCCATAAAATGGTAAAATTAAAAATGGAGACATCACAAAATCCTTTTCTTTTTCTTAATCATAGTCATAGACATGTAACCTGTGGTAACCTCTGGAAGGGAAAATAAATCTCTTCGCCTTTTTATCAGCAGTAAATTTGATCTTGTTTTTTACGTTACTATATATTGATGGTTTAAATTACCATCAGATGGCAAGCATATTCTCATCTGCAGAAACACAAATTGACTGCAGATGAATCAAGCTACTCCTTCCAGTTGATGTACAAAGTTTGTTTAATTTCAGTTAAATCTCCAAAATATTCACAAATACTTCAGGCTTTTATGTGAACACTTATAGTGAGGCAGTTTTCCTGGGCTGTGATCAATTTTCTCATTAGTTATACAATGTTTAGGCAGCCATGTAAAGGACGGAGAGTTTGAGTTCACTGATAAGATGTTCGGTTACATGATCTTGTGCTGTTCCCAACCCACAGAACATTTTTATCACCAAAAGCAAACAAAAGCAAATGAAATGAAAACAAAATGAAAACAAACAAACCCCCCCCCCCCGCAGGGTGGTAGGAGATGGCTCTGGAAGTGACTTTCTGTTATTACTCTATAAGCCTAGGAACCTAAGATGAAGTGCTCAGCATCCATACAGCCGACTCATAGTAGACATCCATCATTCCAGCGCTGGTTGATCATAGACAGGAAGACTCTAGGACCTTGTTCTCTAGCCAGTCTCCATTGTGTGACGAAAAACTATAGGTCTAGTGAGAAAACCTAACTCAAACGGCAAGTTAAATATTGGTAGGGGAAGAGATCTGTGTGACCTCTGGACTGTACAGGTCCTGGCGTGGTCACACAAATCTGCTCAAACATAGGCATGTGAATGTGTGCACATGCATGTGTACACACACATACAACCCCCACAAATAACATATGGGGGGTAAAAACACAATACAGCCTTTGCTATATCCAAAAGACATGTTAAGGTCTCAGTTTTACAAATACAAACCATTAGAATTCCATTCACAAATTCTCACATCACTTTTTTTTTCCTGAGAGAAGCCTTGATAAGCCCCTCACTTCCATTGAAGCATCATAATCTCATGAATATCATAATCTAGGTGAATATTTTCTTGTAAGTAAAATGAGTCAAGTAGTAGTCTGGGAGCAGTCATCTTGGGTGATGCATGATGGTACAGAAGATGGAGAGACATACTGGTGTAGGCATTCACTATGACAGTCTGGGACCTCATGTGTCATGTCTAAGCTTAAAGATTGAATTGAAAATATGTCCAGAACCTTCAGAATGATTAGTTCCTTAAACACAAGGGTTGACACTGTTTCCTTAATTATAATCACTGTGGAAATCTGAGCATTTCCCTGTTTCAAGATGTTTACTTCACTGACGAGTCTCCTATTAGAGTCTATGTAACTGAAGAGAAAGGGGCGGGACCTGAAATATTTTCTCACTCCATGGGATCTTCCAAAGCCTGGCTGGAGAAAAATATGTCTACATAACTTCCTCTTATTTCTGGCAAAACTTTTTTTAATACTTTCTAATTGTCCCCAGCTGTAGCAGATTCAGTAGGTTTTGTCTCTAACTTTATATATCTCTAACTTTAACACTTTTGTGCCTTCTAAATGAAGTTGTGGGTCTCAAGATGGGAAACCCTTTGGAAAGGTAGATAAGAATTATGTCATCTTTTTCTTTACAAACCTTTGTATTGGTATCTAGTACAATACAAACAATGCACCCAATAGGAGACTGGGTATCATTTGATTTATAAAAGTATTTTCCACTTGGTTGGATTTCTTTCTAAGAAATTCAAGCTAAGAAAATTTAATTTTAAATACACTATCATGTGCAACTTGTCCTTGACAGTGATTCAGATAGCTCTTCATAGTATGTTGAACAATTGTCCTTGGTTTGAGTAACACTTTTAGTGCATTTATTTATCCTCCTTATATTGTAATGAGGGTAAAACATGTGCAGGAAAAATAGCTTACACTTAAGACTCTGCCATGTAGTCAAGACTTCTCCATGCCTTATGGAAGCAGCACATTCATCAAGTCTCTGGGCATATTTTCCTTGTTCAGGTTGTGTTTGTTCTATTTGACATTATCTTTTTTTTTCTTGCTTTTGTAAGATTATACTCAAGCAAAAGTAAATGAGGGACAAACAAACAAACAAACAAACACAACTAGCCAACGCCAAATTGACATAGAGCTGGTGTGGTTCCTAGTAGTTTTAAAGCTTGAAAGTTTGCATAAATGTGAAAACACTGTGTATTCCCATAAGCTGCAATAGAACTCTCACTACATGGCAAAGACATATATTTGCATTTTATGATTTTTAAAATTAATTAATCATATTTGTTTACATTTTAAATGTTAGTCCCCTCCTGGTCTCCCCTCCAGGAACCCCTCACCGCACCCGTTCCCCTTTGCCTATAAGAGGGTGCTCCCTCAACAAGAACCCACTCACTCCTGCCTCACCACTCTAGCATGCCCCTTTTCTGTGGCATCACGGCTCCACAGGACCAAGCACCTCCCCTTCCCACCAGTGCCATATATTGCAATCCTCTGCTACATGTAGTGGGAAACATGAACTGCCCCATGTATATACTTTGGTTGGTGGTTTAGTCTCTGGGAGCTCTGAGGGGTATAGTTTGAGGATACTTTTGTTTTTCTTCCTATAGGGTTGGAAACCTCCTTAGTTCCTTCAGTCCTTCCTCTAACTCTCCCATTGGTGTCCCAGGCTCCGTCCAATGGTTGGGTCTGAGTATCTGTAACTGTCTTAGTCAGGTGCTGGCAGAGCCTCTCAGAAGACAGCAATACCAGGTTCCTGCCTACAAGCATTTCTTGGCATCAGCAATATATCTAGGTTTGCTGTGTGCAGATAGAATGAATCTCGTGGTGGGACATTCTCTGGATGACCTTTCCTTTAGTCTCTCCTCCATTTTTGTTCCTATATTTCCTTTAGACAAGGAGAATTCTGGGTTTAAATGTTTGAGATTGATAGATGGCCCCATCCCTCCACTGGGAACCTTGTCTATCTACTGGAGGTGGTTTCTTCAGGGTCTATCTTCTGCTGTTGGGTATTTCAGCTAACGTCAACCCCATTGGATCCTGGGAGCTTCTTGCATCCCTGGTGTCTGGGACTTTCTAGTGGTTCCCCAAGTTACCCAGCCCCCAGTGCTACTTATTTCTATGCCTTCTCCTGGCCCTCTGGACTTCTCTTCTGTCTCTTCCCATCCCTGGTCCTGTACTCCCATTTTCTTCCCTCTTCCCTCTCCCATACTGGTCCTTCCCTCCCTCTGCCTCCTGTGATTATTTTGTTCTCCCTTCTATGAGGGTTTGAAGCATCCACGCATGGGTTTTCCTTCTTCTTAAGCTTCATTTTGTCTCTGAATTGTATCGTGGGTATCCTGAGCTTTTGTCTAATATCCACTTACCAGTGAGTACATACCGTGTATGTCCTTTTGGATCTGGATTGCCTCACTCAGCATGATGTTTTCTAGTTCCATCCATTTTCCTCCAAAGTTCTTGAAGTTGTCATTTTTAATAGCTGAGTAATACTCCATTGTGTAAATGGACCACATTCATTATTTCCTTTAGTCTCTCCTCCATTTTTGTTCCTATATTTCCTTTAGACAAGGATAATTCTGGGTTTAAATGTTTGAGATTGATAGATGGCCCCACCCCTCCAACTGGAGACCTTGTCTATCTACTTCTTCAGGTTCTATCTTCTGCTGTTGGGTATTTCAGCTAACGTCAATCTCATTGGATCCTGGGAGCCATCTGCATTGTTTCCAGCTTCTGGCTGTTATAAATATGGCTGCTATGAACACAGTGGAGCATGAGTCCTTGTTATATGTTGAATCATCTTTTGTGTATATGCCCAGGAGTGGTAGAGCTGGGTCTTCAGGTAGAACTATTTTCAATTTTCTGGAAATCAAACATCAGATTGATTTCCAAAGTGGTTGTACCAGTTTGCAATCCCACCAGCAATGGAGAAGTGTTCCTCTTTTGTATCCTGGCCAGCATATGCTGTCACCTAGGTTTTTGATCTTAGCCATTCTGACTGGTGTGAAGTGAAATCTCAGGGTCGTTTTGATTTACTTGATCATCCTTGATGACTAAGGATGTTGAACATTTCTTTAGGTACCCCTGCTAGGACTAAGAATGAATATCTGCATAATTTTACTTATACCCCATGACAGTCTAATTAAAGCATAGTTTTTATAAGTACTTAGCTTTCTTGCAGCAGGCTAAATAACCGAGTAAATTCTTTGGTTTATGGCATTGTCACAGAGGTATGCAAATGCTCAGTGAGCTTACTTTGCTAGAGGATAACCTTTCCATTCCACAATATATGACTAACTACTTTCATTACCATACCATTGTACAGGTTCTAGTCCTGTACCCACTGCTGTGAGATCATGTGTGAAGACATTATGCCATGCCTAGAGTAAAGCACTTTACTTCACTCCTCTCTAGCCGTCAGTTTCTACATCCAGCCTTCCTTCCCCTTTTCTGCAATGTTTCTTGAACCTTGTGCTAGGAAGAGGTAGATATGGATTTTACATCTGTAGCTGAGTATTCACAGGCACTTATTCTCAGCACCGTGACCAATTTTGAGCATTAATCACTACCCACTATGAAAGGAAGCTTCTCTGGCTATAGAACTATTCTATGGACATAAACATGAATATTTACAAGGCACGTTGACGTCACAACAGTAGATTCCCTTGTATGACTAATAACCTTTCTATCCACAAGCTTTGACTTTATTTATAGTATTAGATATGAATTCCTTCGAGTAGGTCAATCATCAAATCCAATCAGAACGTACTTGCTTATGCCAGTTTTACTATAGTCGGTGATCCCAGTTAATGGCTAAGACTACTGCTGTCTTTTCTTCCTATGCATAAGAGCTCCTTACATAATGAAAGCTACCCAGGAAAGAGAAATGATGGATCACATCAAGATTGATTTTTCTATGTTCTATGAATACAGTGTGTTGTGTCTTCAACAACAGGATGTTACCATCTAATTATGGTGGGCAAGCAAAAGCAATGGAAGATTGCTGAAAATTTTCATTGTTAATACGTACTAGCATATGATTTAAATTAAGGTTGTTAAAATATGTTACAATCAATACTGCATTGCAAGTGCTTTTTACATTTCTGTGTTGTCTCTTTTCTTCAACAATGAGAGTACAGACGAGGCTTCGTGCATGCAGTGCCAGCCCCTCAACACAGAAATACAGCCCAACTCCTGGGTCTAAATAGTCAATGAAAGTTCTAGATTAAATGTGGTAAATAATTTTACACTTTGTCCTGGATAAAAAAATATTATTCCAGCTTCTCATGACAAACATCCATGTGCATGCATTCCTATGAACGTCTTCAAGGCAGCTATGTAGATAGAAGGCTGAATTTTATACTTAGATCAAATTCTGGTCTAGAAATAGGCCCTGGACTCAGACATGCCTAGACAAGCCCCTCGTTTTGGTTGGTTGCCTTAGCTTCCATACTCCCCCTTCTCCAAATCTATCTCGAGGCCGAGTAATCCTCTCTTCATGAACTCCAGGAAAGATTCCTGCAAAGCTGTACCACTAAACAAAAATTCAAGTTAATTAGCTTTGAGTTCGCTAGACCCATTGTAGGATGCTTGAAAGGCTTTGCTGCCTTAATTTAAAATCCCTCACAAAAGCAACTGGGGCTTTGCCATTTTTTTTTTTAATATCCTCGAACATTCTGATCCTTTCAACTCTGTCCAACAGCTTTACACAGCACATGACTCTCGTTAATAGCCTCACTGACGGTTGACAGCATGACTTTTCTCCGCCGGTTACATCAAAATAAATGAGTTGCTCTGTATGTTTAAAAACATGTTAAAGCTTAACAATTTGGAGTTTTTTTTCTTTCTGTATCTTTTCACTTGTATGATGATGCATGTTTAATGTGACCACGTGACTTCTTCATGCACTTAATAATCGCAGTTCTTCATTATTTTTCAAAGTGGGTCTATTTCCAAGACCCACTTAACGTCAAACAAAATAAGGATCTCGTTTTAGCTTCGTCTACAATTTTACTCCTCAGAATTTTCCTCTCTCCCACGGATCATTCTGTGTATGTGTGTATCAACATTCAAATTGTTTACAATTCTTGTTTGATAATTATTTTTCTCAATATAGTATAACATTCTGTAAGAAACATGTCTTGGGCCATTCTGTGAGTTTCCCGTTATGCAATCCTGGTGACTTATTTTGACCATCAGTGCCTTATTTATTTATTTATTTATTTATTTATGTATTTTCACTTCTTAATTATGGAGGGCTGATGATTTAATTGAATTTAATCATGGATTTGCTAATCCATCAGAGAGTAACATGTCCAGGAAGACTGATATAGATAGATGTATACTCACAGTTTTTGAATGAGCCCCTAAACATCTCCCAAATAGTAGTTTACTTCTATTGTTTGGACAGTGGTACACTTAGTATTCTGCTATGAATATCTGAAATCTTAACTTATTTTAAAATTAAACTTCCATTCAATGTACATTCATGTCTACAGGAATATGGTGCATTTCCTATTTCTAATCCACCAAACCCAAATACTAACCTAATACTGTCACTCTAGAAAAGACTCTCTTTTGTTTAATTCTAAAGCAATGTATCAACTACTATTACTTTGTTTTCTGTAAGACAGATTTAGTGTTTGGCACTAACAACTAGTGTTGTGGCTTACTGTTTCTCTGCTTTTTCTGTTTGTATTTCCCTTGTGCCTAACACCAACTTTTACTGCTATTCTACACCCTCGGGTGATTATTTAAGTTACACTCAGCCTTCAAAACTGCCCTTTACTAACTTAGGAAAACACTTGGATACTTCCTTGGAGGCTCTTGAATATCTTAGGCAAATATCAATGCATGGACACTATTTAGTTTTTTTTTTCTTTGAGATTAGCTGTCTGATACAAGACAACTCATTGTAAGTTGACAATCTAGTTCCTATGGGAAGGTGAGACCCATAGGATTTAACCTTCAGAAAGGATAGACCTGTTTAGGAGATATGGTTCCTTAGCTAATGCATTTTCTGGGTCCTGGTGGCAAACAACGTAGAAAGTTTGAAGAAGCTCCTACAGGCTTGAGAAATGTCCCTACCATAGGAAGTATTATTTGTACTTGGCTCATTTGTGCTCAGCTTTTAAACTCAGCTAAGTAGGTAAGAACTCATAGACACTGATATTAAATTTCAGAAGAGCTAACTTACTTCTAGGGGAAATCAGAATACAAAAGGTCTTGAATATCCTTGGGTTAGCTTTATCATCCTGTTCTTCTCTGTATATTAGGGATGTCTGCATTGAGTTCTTTCTGTTTACAGCATGGAAGAGCACATTAGAGGCGTAGGAGGAGATGATGCATCTACCTAGAGGTTTTCCTTGCAAGTCTCATATTTCAAACATATGACATACTGTATCTCCATTGTCACTGGAAGTAGAAAGGCGAGTGAGGAAGAAAAAGGTGCACACATTATATTGGGTAGTTTATTCATCGTGACCTAGCGATCACCGCTCAGTCTCTTATTCACCCACATGAGCAATTTGAAACTGACTCTCACTAAACCTCCCTCTAGAAGGTACCGACCAATCTTAACAGTTTCGATGCAATGATCACATAGAAAAACTGATCAATAGTACATAGCAAACTGTAAATTGCAACTACTTTCCAATATAACTTAATTTCACAGTTTTATTTGCTGCATGTTTGATGCATTTGATAGGACTTAATAAACCTGCTAGGTGGTATTCAATTTATATTGTCCTGTGAAAAGCCAATGGAAAAAAATATTGTTAGCTTAGGAATCTCAAGTTAGCTTAGTATTCCAATTAATTATATATTTATTTGATTCTTTGGGAAAAACTAGGATTACCTATATCAAATCATTAGGATATGCTGCTTAATCACTTTGATAAATAGCTTTTTACATCTCTAATTGAAAAGCAAAGACAAAAGTTGTTTTTGTATAATGACTTTTCTGACAGCAGTGCTGAGCATGTGTGACAATCTCAATCTTACTAATCTGATTTGAGAGCATTTATTGTATCTAACAAGGACAGTATTCTTCATCTGTTATGAGATGCACTTTACCAACTGGAAGTTTAATACTAAATGAGCTAATATATGAATGTATTCACAAATACAGTTTTGGTAGCCTTTCTGCAAAGGTTACCACATTAATAGTTAATATACTACTTACAATGTGTTTGCAGAAATCTTGCCTCATATTTAACACTTAATTTTCTCATCTTTCTGTTTAAAAAGCAAGATTCAATAATGCCATATGAACTTTAATAAATTTCCATCTTTCTTTCCATGGTTCTCATCCTGTATTTTTTTTTTTTTTTGCTATTGGAAAAGGCAGGATTGCCTTCGTGTTTCCTGTCATTGCTTGCAGACAAAAGGGTATTCAGCGACAAAGAAAGTTTCCTTTGTGTAACTTTTTCTTTCATTAGGGTGGAACATCTGAGCATTTTTTTTTAACTGAAACATAATTGGAAAAGATTACGTTCCTTGCCAAGGTCGAAGCCAACCCTTATCAATGAAAATGGTGTTTATTTGTTTGGCCAAATCCATAATTATGCCATTAGGGTTTGTGGGGCTTGGAAATTAATAGCATACTGAAAATAACTCTGACACTGTAGTGCTGTGTTAGAGATGGGATAGCCAAAAGTGGTGATGATCAGGGCAGTACAGTATTGGGTCTGAAGCAAATAGCTAAGAGTGTTTTCCATAGTATTAGATTTTGTGTGTGTGTGTGTGTGTGTGTGTGTGTTGCACCTACAATTCAGTTTGTTCTTGTAGAACATATATCATTGCAAAAAAAAAAAATCCAGGATCTTTTTCCTGAAAAAAAAATCTGTTTCTTAGAGCATGTTTGTAGCTAAAACTTACAAAGGATATATAAACATTGAAGCTGAAATAAACTGTCTATGGGGAGACAAGACCTATGGGTTAAGAATGAGCAGGGGAGTGTAACATCTCACAGGCACAATGCAGAATTTTCAGTTTCCCAGAGCTCAACACGGGTTGCAACCTAGGGTGGTACTTAAATGGAACCATTGTCATTCTTGATTCATGCTAATTCTATAATCCCACAGTAGATTTTCCTTGGCAAATTTCCCATATTAAATATAAATATTAAATTTATATTCTTGAGATTAAAGTCTGTTTCTTAAAGAACAGATGAACAGATCCAGAAATATTATTCATCTCTTAAAAATACTAACCAACAGTTTAACTCTAAGATTTATAGCAGTTGCTGTTTAATAGTTGAGTTTAGAGAAGCTGATGGAATTCAAAAATATAATTTCCTTGTCTCAAGTTCTCTTTGTTTTAAAACATTTATAACCATTATTTTCATGGTTGGAATAGATTATGTCTTATCACTTTTAGAAATTTATCTGATTTGCTTTACTTCATTAGGCAAATATTTTAAATTAATTCTCATCTTTATCTTTAGATACATTAACTTCAGTCATTAAAATGGTAAAGCAATGCTGAGGATGATAACAAAAAAAGCTACTTAGATATGCTCACTTTTTCGAAGGAACCTGAATAAATTATTTCACAGACATACTTAGATTTTATATAAATGCCCGAGTTTAATTTGGTAAAGCCACACAGTGAACTGAATTGAAATATATATATATCTCCTCAATAACAAATTTTTTTCTTTTACCTGCATAAACTTCTAAGACAGAGAAAGTCTTCTCAGCATGACAATATCAGTTAATAAAGTATTATTTCTGGAAATAATCAATTCCAATGTCATTGACTATGAAACTTGACCAAAGGATATTTCCTCAGGGAATGGCCATGCACTTACATATTATATATAAAACTTTGGAAGTCTGTGGAAAGCGATTTCTTTAGCAAACAACCATTATTTACTCTTATTCTTAAGACCAATGTGATCTATACTCAAACTCCTTAGAATTTCTAATGTCTACAGCTTCTCTTGAAACAGGACATTTCCTTTGGTGATGACCTCATTGAAAAGGTCAAGGACTAAATCGGAAATTTTTGAAGATTGAGATGGTGTTGCTCAAAGAGGGAAGGAAATTACTTACTTCATTATGTTCAAAGGACTTTTTTGTTTGAAGGTCTGATTAAGGCTTTCCATTCTCTGTTTTTTTTCCTCATTAAATCTTTCACAAGAACTGAACCAAATTTCTTGCTTGTTTCACTCTGTAATAGGGGAAATAGCTTCATAGTTTACTGAACATTTTCTTCCAACAATTGATATACAGAGCAAAGCTAACTATTAAGTTAAAGAATGTAAAGCAAAGAGTCATTTAAGGTTTTTTTTCACAGTTAATAAAAACATGGCCTTATTTTAAAACATTGTTATATATACAAACATATGCATATGGTTAGTTTACTATTTTGATAGCATCAAAAGCAAAGATATATTTTATTGTAGAGATTATTTTCCAATCATCATACTGTACTTTCCATTCATCCATTAGTTTCAGTAGTCTATCAGATATGCTGAAATACCTGTGCTATAGAGAATTATATAAGAAAGCTAAAAGAATTTGGGCCAAATAATAAGGTATCTTCCATGTCAACTTACACAGTAAACCTAATTTACTAGGAGTAATTATCTGATGTTCTTGACAAGCAGTGTACCTCTTCAAAATGATTTCAGAAGGAAATCCAACTAATATTCATAGCTGTGCATATGCTAATTTAGAGTTTTACAATTTTAGGTATTATACTAATCGAGGTGCTCAAAAGAGTAGTGTAGACAGGTTGAAGCAAGATAAGGAGATTGGTGAAAATGATTTGAAGGTCTGACATCTATTAACCAAGAACTGGTAGAATAGCACAGACAGCATAAGTGCTCCTGAACCCTTAGAATATGGGGGGAAAGGAGAATGTGGTAGTGGTGCTCTTCCATTTAGGAGTTTTTGGGTTATGTGTGAAGGGTTTTATTAAGATCTCTCCCTGTATTAATCTGACCACAAGAACACATGTGTTCCACTATGTTTATAGCAGCTTTATTCATAATAGCCAGAAACTGGACACAACCAAGATGTCCATCAACTAAAGAATAGATACAGAAAATGTGGTTCATTTACCCACTGAAATACTATGTCATGGGTCCCTCCATGTGTATTCTTTGGTTGGTGGTTTAGTCCCTGGGAGCTCTGGGGGTACTGGGTGGTTCATATTAGTTTTTCCACCTATGGCACTGCAAACCCCTTCAGCTCCGCTCCTTGGGTCCTTTTTCTAGCTCCTCCACTGGGGACCCTGTGCTGAGTGTTCCCTCTGTATTTGTCATGCACTAGCAGAGCCTCACAGGTGGCAGCTATATCAGGCTCCTGTCAGCAAGCACTTGGCATCTACAATAGTGTCTGGGTTTTGTAACTGTATATGGGATGGATCCCTAGGTGGGGCAGTCCCTGTTCCTTCTTTAAAGAGTTCCACAAGAACGCCAAGCTAATAACTATACTACATATGCAGAAGATCCATCTTAGATGCATAGAGAGTCTGTGATTCTTGTTTCCGGCTCTGTGATGCTCTATGAGCGCTGCTTAGTTGATTCTGTGGGTCATATTCTTATAGTGTCCTCTATTCCTTTGGCCTTTAAAATCCTTTCTAACACTCTTCAGGAGGATTCCCCTGTATCTGAGTAGAGCTAGCCTATGAGTGTCTGTATCTCCTCCCATAAGTTGCTGGATGATGCCCCACTAGGGAAAATTAGATTAGACACTAATCTGTGAGTAGAACATTAGGAATTGTTTTCATTCTAATCTTTCCAGTTAGTTTCATTTCTAAATGTGTGAGCATATAAATTTGCCCTTGAATGTCTGTAATATTTAGAATGATGTCTTTAGTTCTATTTCTGTTATATGAAAGACAGGATTTCATTGTTATTGCAAATAATATCATTGTTTTTATAATACACATTTTCCCTGTGTATTTTGATTCATGTGTCAGTTTATACCATTCATTCTATATCATGTGTGTTATGACTATTGTTGCAATAAACATGAAAATTTAGGTATCTTTTAATGTATTAATGTACTTTTCTTTATATAGACACCAATTAATGTGATAGAGTACTGTTTTTATTCTTTGAAGAACCTTTTCCCATACCGGCTTTAATAACTTATATTCCCTATAGCCTATGTGTGAGTTCTTCCACTGTGTCAATGATAGTATTGACTATATTTGTGTTTTGGTTATAATTCTGCTGACTGTGGTAAGTTGATGTTCTGTTGTGATTTTGACTTGAATGTCTCTGATGACTAGTGATATTGAGCCTATTGCATAAACTTCCTGGTCATTTGTGTGTAGATTTTTGAGAAATGGTTATTCTGATTATTGCTTAATTTTCTGCTGAATTTGTATTATTTATATAACTTATTAATTGGCTTGAAATTGTTTTATATATTGCATATTGTCTTGATCCTTTGCTGAATCATTTCCTTTGCTGTAGGGAAAATACATAATTTGTTAGAAACTGTCTGTGCTTGATGGTTTTTATAAAAATATCATTGCAAAATTTAATGTCTAGATTATTTGGATAATTGAAGCCAAAATATAGTCCTATTGTTGAAAGAAATTCTAGCATTCTATTGCAGGTTAGATTGGCTATATTGTAAAATCCATTCTATAAAGCATTATAAAAGAGAGTTATAGCCAGGCAGTGGTGGTGCACGCCTCTAATCCCAGCCCTTGGAGGCAGAGGCTGGCAGATTTCTGAGTTTGAGGCCAGCCTGGTCTACAGAGTGAGTTCCAGGACAACCGGGGCTACACAGAGAAACCCTGTCTCGAAAATACCCAAAAAAAAAAAAAAAAAAAACTGGGGGGAGGGGAGAGTTATGTGGGTTCCAAAACAAAGGAAGAATATATTTAGAGCAGATAAAGTTAAAATTATAATGACTTGATCACTATTTCTTGAACACATGAGTGAAAATTTGTCACACTGCACCCATAAAAAATGAACATTAAATGCCAATTGGTTGAAGAAAGCAAAACAGCCTGCTGTACATTTTGCACATAATCTTTGTATTTTAATAATTATAAAGCTTCCGATCAATGCAATACAATATAAGTGAGTATCTACATATGTTTACATACATATAATATCAGATATTGTACTCATTGGTTTTTGCGTCAACTTGACCCAAGCTGGAGTTATCACAGAGAAAGGAGCTTCAGGTGAGGAAGTGCCTTCATGAGATCTAGCTATAAGGAATTTTCTCAATTGGGTGGTGCCATCTCTGGGCTGGTGATCTTGAATTCTATAAGAGAACAGGCTAAGCAAGCCAGGGGAAGCAAGCCAGTAAGTAACATCCCTCCATGGCCTCTGCATCAGCTCCTGTTTCCTGACCTGCTTGAATTCCAGTCCCGACTTACTTTGGTGATGAACAGCAGTGTGGAAGTGTAAGCTGAATAAACCCTTTCCTCCCTAACTTGTTTCTTGGTTATGATGTTTGTGCAGGAATAGAAACCCTGACTAAGACAAATCCTCTTGAATATGCACAGAATAAATCCTTTTATTTCCTGCAATGATTAAGGCAGTAAAACTATAGAAAGTTTGCCAATCTTTACTAACCATATGACTGTCTCCCACATCAGTGAAAAGTCATTGGTTCTAGAATGAACAGATCTGATATGTAATTCTAAGTATTTTTCTTTAGCATGAAAACTTTAGTGATATATTTTTCAAGGATTCACCAAGAAAGAGTTTGCCAAGACAACTTTAATGTGACCAAGATTGAGTGCCTAATGAGAGAAAATGGCTTCAGAAGAACGGGAATATTGATTCAGGATTTTACCAGGTCTCTGGTTTGCCAGGTTTAAATCATAAATGGAAAGAACACTGTGTTCAAAAGAAAATGTATAACTTTATTTTCTTGAACAAAGATTGTAAATGGAAGATGTCAGGAAGTGATTTCACTGTGAATTTTATTCTTTTCATCTGAACGGAAGCCCATTCTGTTATTTTCAATAAACCTCTGGCATGCAAAATTTCTTCCAGATGACCGGCTGAAACATATGTCACACAGTAACTTAAGTTTTCTTCTTAAGTCTATATTAAATACAAATGAATGTGATATCTATTACTTTTAGAAATATCCGTGTCCATGGAGGAATATACCCGAGCGAAGGAAGAATATAGCAAAAGAAACAATCGCTATTATGTTGACAGAATAATCACAGATACTTATGAAATAAATTTGTAAGGATGTTCCTATTTCCATAATTTAGTTAAATATTTTTCATTCAAACTAATTTTCTGAGTAAGGAATCCGCCTGAGGAAGTTGCTCTTAAATTAGGCAACTTGTCATTGCTAGATTTCTTGTGAGTGCTCATTATTAATTCCATGCACACTGCAAGACTCTGCTACGATAGTCTGTTTCCTGTATGCCTACCAGGAAATTTTTACAACATTGGAAATTCCTGTATGCTTTCTACTGGAATTATCTTGAAGTTCATTGACAAGTCCACAGTGATGAGGTTAAAGCAAGAAGAGTAAATTTGGATTGGTCTATTATTTAGAAAAATTAGACAATTGAAGAAATACTCTTCCATGTCTAGCATATAGTCTCAGGTCTTGGGTGCTCACTGAGAGGTAGTTGTCACTATTGCTTTCGCCCCTCACTACTACAGTGAGATCCTGTTTTTCCTTTTATATTTTTATTTTTATTTTTTCATGGGAAGCATTTTATTTACTGTAATATAGACAAAATGGACAATAACCTTCTATTACTTGCGTAGTCTTATTTTCCTTTAACATGTTATTGTAGCCTTTTTCATGGCTTCTTAAAGATTAACAGAATCAAATGTACCCACCATTTACCACATAAACTTTTAAGTTGCTGTTTATACTCTGAGCATTGTTGTATCATTTATCTACGTATGCACCTATAAATTGATCTTAACTTGTGTATGGGGGTACCTGTGAGTGTGAGCAAAGCACCACCTTTATCTTGCTTTTTCCCACATATATTCTTTAAAATATATTCATTCCAATCTGGTAGTTTCAACGATGTCTTTATTGCGGATATCAACTCCTGTTATTTTTCAACTTTACTTGTTAACAAGTATCAGTTCTTTCTAATGTTTCATCTGCTCTCAATACTTTTAAAAATAAATGATAAAATAATTTTCTCCACTACAGTTCCCCTTTTCCTTCACACCTGTACTGTTCACCCTCTTTATGTTCTTTTCACATATTAATACAAATTCACTGTATCCAGTATGTGCATGAGTAGAGGGCCATGTATTGGAGCATGGGCATGCGTCCCATCATGAAGGCATCTATAGAACATTGCTTTTATCAAAGGCTTCACAGTCATCTTAGAAGAGAAGGCAAAGGTTTTAAGAGTCAGAGGAAGTAGATGATTTCACGGGAACAGTACTTTCTAGACGTGACAATGCTGATGCACACATGAACTGAGTTGCTGTAATGACATGATCGAGACCTGCACAGGCTGTCCTCAGTTCTTCAAGGGTGAGTCCAAAGCCATCTCCAGCTCTATTAATGTCATAATTGTCCCCAAGCCATCTAGACCCAAAAGCCTCTAGACACACCCACACATGTGTTATTTTGTTTCTGCTGATTATGTGTGACTCAATCTCATAAACAGACCAATTTATTTCATTTTAATGCATTGATAGGATATTAAGGAATTGTATATAATTTTATGGAAAAATAAATACTAATCATTTGTGTTTGCTTTATCCTTAGAGAAAAAAATGTTTCCTGCCTAATGGTCCCCAATTTGCCATATTGATACATTTCAAGATTCAGGCATGTCTCTAAATGTTATATCTTCTTTTCATTAAGTGAAGTTTAACATTCTGTTGTCTAAAAAACTAAATTATGATTTAATTGGTTAATCATATTATTTTCCTTTGCCATATCAAACTATGTTATTGAAAATTATATCTATAGCATTTTAAATTATTTAAAATTTAAAAATTGATTAAAATGCATTTACTCATATTTTAATGAGTAAAATATACACATTAACATATTTATGGAAGCATAGCATGGCTGAACAGTGAAGTGATTTCATGTATAATGAGGTATATAATGCATACGTACACTCAGAAAGATACCAGGAGGTGCAGTAGAGTAGCTTCATGGAGTAAATAAAATATCATTGAAAGCTATGACCATTATTTGATTGATCCCTTTTAATATTTTACCACCTGGGGAAATGTGATAAAAGACAAGAAAATTCAGAAATATTCATTTCTATTTTCATGGGGAAAACAATTACATTGTATATGTAATTTAATAGTTGCAATAGCTATAAATTACATTTGAAAGAAACATTTTTTAGTCATGGTGACAAAGTTTCATCATGAAGTAACAATAAATAATTTACTTAAGGTCAATGGAAACATCTTAACATACTAACACTTGAAAGGCAATTAAGATTGAACTGAATGTAAAGTATACTATAAATGTAAATGTAATATAATGCAAATGTAAATTGAACTAATCTTTGTGAAATCCCTATATTTGCTTTTCAAACATGAAACTGAAAGAACCTAGGACAATACCATTTGTAATATTATTGATTTTAAATGCACTATAGTGCTCATAGGCATATATGAGCTACTATTGTGATTTGATGTATGTTAACCTTTGGAAACATTCAAATTGGGGTAAACATATCCATTTCCTCAAATATTTATCATTGTTTATGGTGAGAACAAACAAAATTCTTTTATTACCCCTTTCAAATATTTTCATCATTATGTATCTGTAGACACCCAAGTATGCAATATAGCAGGAAGCTTTAATCTTATCTGTAATACAATATGTACTGAGTCTTTTGTTATCCCCTTCTACTTAATCTCTGCAGCCTGTTAACAAGTATTCTATTCTGAATTTCTGTGAAATTAACTTTTTAAATTCCACATAAATATGGTATGCAGTTCTTGTAGTTCTGGGAGTAATGGGTGGCTCATATTGTTGCTCCTCCTATGGTGCTGCAAACCCCTTCAGCTCCTTGGGTTCTTTCTCTAGCTCCTCCACTGGGGACTCTGTACTCAGTTCAATGGGTGGGTAAGAGTTTCCCCCTCTGTATTTGTCATGCACTGGCAGAGCCTCTCAGGAGACAGCTATATCAGGCTCTTGTCAGCAAGTGCTTGTTGGCATCCACAATAGTGTCTGGGTTTGGAGACTATATATGGGATGGGACCCCAAGTAGGGGTCTTGAATGGTCTTTGAATGGTCTTTCCTTCAGTCTCTGCTCTACACATTGTCTCTGGATCTCCTCCTGTGGATATTTGGCTCTCCCTTCTTTATTTTTCCTTTTTTTTATTATTTTCTATATTCTTTGTTTACATTCCAAAGGCTTTTCCCTTTCCAGTTCCCCCACTCACCATATGTCCCATAAGTCCTCTTCCGCACATTCCCAAATCACCCCCCTCCCCACCATTTCTCTGTTCTGGTATTCTACAAAACCGGATTTAGCCTTTTCTAGACCAGGGTCCTCTCCATCCCTTTTCTTGGGAATCTTTTGCTTAGCTAATTGTGTCTTGAGTATTCAGAGCTTCTGGGCTCATTAATATCCACTTATCAGTGATTGCAATTCATGTGTATTCTTTTATGATTGGGTTGACTCACTTAGGATGATATTTTCCAGAACCAACCATTTGCCTACAAATTGCATGAATTCATTATTTAATTGCTGAGTAGTATTCCATTGTATAAATATACCACATTTTCTGTATCTATTCCTCCATTGAGGTTGAGGGACATCTGGGTTCTTTCCAGCTTCTGGCTATTATAAATAAGGCTGATATACACATAGTGGAGCATGTGTTTTAATTGCATGCAGGGGAATCCTCTGGGTATATGCCCAGGAGTGGTATGACAGGGTCCTCTGGAAGTGTCATGCCCAATTTTCTGAGGAACCGCCATACTGATTTCCAGAGCGGTTGTACCATCTTGCAATCCCACCAACAATGGAGGAGTGATCCTCTTTCTCCACATCCTTGCCAGCACCTGTTGTCTCTTGAGTTTTTAATCTTAGCTGTGATGGTTTGTATATGATTGGCCCAGGAAGTGACCCTATTAGGAGGTGTGGCATTGTTGGAGTAGGTGTGTCACTGTGGGTGTGGGCATAAGACCCTCCCCCTGGCTGCCTGGAAGTCAGTCTTCTACTAGCAGCCTTCAGATGAAGATGTAGAATTCTCAGCTCCTCCTGGACCATGCCTACCTGGATGCTGCCATATTTCTGGCTTAATGACAATGGATTGAACCTCTGAGCTTGTAAGCAAGCCCCAATTAAATGTTGTCTTTTATAAAATTTGCATTGGTCATGGTGTCTGTTCACAGCAGTAAAACCCTAAGACAGAAGTTGGTAGCAGGAGTGGGGTATTGCTGTGATAAGCCTGACCATGGTTTTGTTTGGAAGAATGTGGATTTTGGGAATTTGGATTTGGAAAGCCATGAAATGCTTTAAGTGGGGATTAATGGGCCAACCTAGTAGGAATATGGAAGACAGTGGTGCTGAGGGACATTTGAACTGTGTAGGCCTGATGGCCCAAGAGGTTTCAGTGAAGAAGAACTTTAATATGTGGTTGAGAAGCTGTTTTTGTGATGTTTTGGTGAAGAACATGGCTGCTTTTTGCCACTGTCTGAAAAGACTGCCTAAGGCTAAGGTAAAGAGATTTATATTAATTGCATCTGCAAAGGAAGTCTCAAAAAAGCCCAACAAAGACTTGTTCTCTGGTTACATCTGATAAAGAGAATTTTGAACAAACATAGCAAGCCGAGAAAGGAAAAGTACAAAATATATAGTTTGAGTATTAAAGGAACTCCAGGAAGTGAAATGGAGCTGAATTCAAGGATATTAAACTGAATTAAAGGAGTGGTGACCTTGGGGGCAAGATTCACTCAGATTTATGTCCAGGCATGGTCGTACAAGCCTTTAATCCCAGGAGGCAAAGAAAAGCCGATCTCTGAGTTCAGGGCCAGCCTAGAACAGAACAAATTATAGGTGAAGAAAAACTTTAATCCAGGCTTGGTGGACCACACCTTTAATCCCAGTGCTTAGGAGACAGGCATGCAGATCTCTTGAGTTCAAAGTCAGTCTAAGGAGCAAGATTCAGGACAGCCAACTTAGGCAGTGAAGGAGCTGGGAAAAAGGAATAGAACAAGGGGGGCAATGTTCCAGCTCCTGCAAGCAACAGAACTCAGCAGCTTCAGCCACGTGTCTCTGGCTTTATATTCAAAAGAAGAAGACTACTGGGACAATTGATGCAGGTTAGCTGGAGCTAAGAAATTAGTGGTAATTAAGAAAAAAACAGCATCACTGAGGTGACATATGGGAACTGTTTTCTGAGAGCACAAAGAAGCTGTATTCCAGAGATAGCCAAGGTTGTACCTTATGCTGAAGCTGTACTTGGTAACATGTAAGAATCATCCAGGTGGTACTGGTTTTGAAGGAATGAAGGCATCATGAAGAACAGCTGAGGCCTGGTACTGTGAGAGGCCATGGAAGGCCATTGGTGAAAGTGTACACTCAGTTGTAATTGACAGTCCAGGACTAAGGGGTCATGCAAAGGAGTTGAGACTTGGTGTCATGAAGATAGCCTATGAAAGACTTTGGTGAAGTATAGTTGCAGTGGAAGACCCTAGCATACTGGAGATACCAGTACCATGGGATGACTGCCAAGAACAGCAGTGGCAGTAAAGTGGATCAATTTCAACTTATAGTGCTACAGAGAGCAGAGCTGGAGAAGTGACACCAGCTCTTTGGAGATACACAGAAGATCATGTGTGGATCTCAGACATTGGAACAAGAAGCTGTGAAGCTGAAATTAACTTGGGGTACCCAAGATGTTAAAGATGCAAGAGCCACAGGATGCCTGCCAAGAAAAGCTGCTAACAGGGAGTGGAACAAGCCCAGGAGAAAGAACCTTGTTGAAGTCAACAAATATGAAAAAGGGAGTTGGATATCTGAAGACTGTTTTGCCATCAGACATGGAGATACAGAGTTTGGACTTTGCCCAGCTGCTTTGCTGTCTTACTTGGGGGATTACAGTTAAGTGATTGGATGAATATCAAAAGAGACCTTGAACTTTGGACGTTTAACACTGTTGAGACTGCTATAGAATACAGGGACTTTTGAAGTTGGACTAAATGTATTTTGTATTATGCTATGTTTAAATATAGCCCCCATAGACTCATGTTTGAACAAGCCTATGGGGGCCAGGGAGTGGAATGTGATGGTTTATATATGATTGGCCCAGGAAATGACCCTATTAGGAGGTGTGGCCTTGTTGGAGTAGGTGTGTCACTGTGGGTGTGGGCATAAGACCCTCCCCCTGGCTGCCTGGAAGTCAGTCTTTTACTAGCAGCCTTCAGATGAAGATGTAGAATTCTCAGCTTCTCCTGCACCATGCCTACCTGGATGCTGCCATGTTTCTGGCTTAATGACAGTGGATTGAACCTCTGAGCCTGTAAGCCAGCCCCAATTAAATGTTGTCTTTTATAAAATTTGCATTGGTCATGGTGTCTGTTCACAGCAGTAAAACCCTAACTAGGACAGACATTCTGACTGGTGTGAGGTGGAATCTCAGGGTTGTTTTGATTTGCATTTACCTGATGACTAATGATATTGAACATCTCTTAAGGTGCTTCTCAGCCATCCGAATTTCTTCTGGTGAAAATTCCTTGTTTAGCTCTGTACCCCATTTTTAATAGGGTTATTTGGTTCTTTGGGGTCTAACTTCTTGAGTTCTGACAGAACACCAATAGCTTATGCTTTAAGATCAATAATTAACAAATGGGACCTCTTAAAATTACAACGTTTCTGTAAGGCAAAAGACACTGTCAGAAAGACAAAACAACAACCAGCAAATTGGGAAAAGATCTTCACCAACCCCACATCCAACAAAGGGCTAATATCCAATATATACAAAGAACTCAAGAAGTTAGACCCCAAAGAACCAAATAACCCTATTGGCTCTCCCTTTTAAGGACCAGATATCTATACTTTGTTCTTCCTTCTTAAGCTTCATTTGGTCTGTGAATTTTACCTTGGCTATTCCAAGCTTCTGGGCTAATACCCAGTTACCAGTGAGTGTATACCATGTATATTCTTTTGTGATTGGGTTACCACACTCAGGATGATATTTTCTGTTCCATCCATTTGCCTAAGAATTTTATAAATTCATTGTTTTTAATAGCTGAGTAGTATTCCATTGTGTAAACATACCACATTTTCTGTATTCATTTCTCTGTTGAGGGACATTTGGGTTCTTTCCAACTTCTAGTATAAATAGGGCTGCTATGAACATAGTGGAACATTTGATGGGTGATATCACCTGACTCTGCCAAGAAGAAGGCTATTACCAAAGATTTGTCCCTTGATCTTAGGATAGAACTGTGAATCAAAAATAAATCTGTGTTTTTATTACTTAAAGAAAAACAAAGAAATTGGAGAGATCCTACACTAGCAACTTAACTGTATAGCTGAAAGCTCTAGAACAAAAAGAAGCAAACACACCAAAGGAGAAGAGAATGCAGGAAACAGTCAAACTCAGGGTTGAAATGAACCAAATAAAAACAAAGAGAAAGATAGAAAAAAAATCAACAAAACATGAGCTGATTCTTTAAGAAAATCAGGAAGATAATCCCCTAGTCAAACTAATTAAAGGGCACAGATACAATATCCTTGTTTCTATTTTCTTGATTTCAGTCCTGAATTTGATTATTCCCTGATATCTACTCCACTTACGTTTTCTTACTTTTGTTCTAGAGATTTTTGGTGTAAATAAGTTGCTAGTGTGCTATCTTGCCAATTACTTTATGAAGTCACTTAGCAATATAAAACTTTCTCTTAGCATGTCTTTAATTGTATCTCATAAATTTGAGTATGTTTATTTTATTTATTTACTTATTTTAATTGAATTACAGGAAGATTTTTAATTCTTTATTTGTGCAGTCTTAGTTCAAACAACCAATATCTATGCACTCAACATTGGGTCATCATTCCACAATAGATGTTGAATAGACTAATAATAAATTATACATTCAGTTTTGGGAGAAATACTTTCTTTTCACTGACAAATATCAAAATTATAATTATGTTTAAAAGCAATCAGGAGTGGTTGAGTTTGTACGTATTTAAATATCTAACCCACAGCTGTTTGGGACTTAAGAAGCAGTGCTTCACTTTTATTTTAGAATGTTTTAAACATTTGGTAAAAGGTGTATTTACAGAAGAACAAAAGGAAAGTGATGGTTGAATCTATAATCTAATAACTTTTGCATTTTGGGTTTTCATTTTAAAAATTGCTTTGCAGATTTTTCTTCATAAATGAAGCATTGATTTTTTTAAATATTTCAAAAATTATTTTATTTTATGAGTATTTTCTGACTGTATGCCTATGTGTACCTTTTGGGTTCCTTATTCCCTTAGAAGACAGAAGAGGCTGGAATTGGATATATTCCTTGGAATTGGAATTAGAATATCCCTTGGAATTGGAGTTACGGATGGTTTTCAACTGCCATGTTGGTACTGGGATTCACACCTGTGTCCTCTGGCATAGCAGGCTTAGCCACTGTGGTGTCTTGTCCTCAAAAATATATTGCTTTTTTTTAAGGATAAGCATTAATGTAATAGTAAGCAGTCTCAACTAACCTGGATCCCTGAGTTCTTTCAGACACTGAGCCACCAACCAGGCAGTATACACAAACTGATCTGAGGCCACTGACATATATAGGGCAGAGGACTGCCTGGTCTGGTCTCAGTAAGAGAAGAATTACCTAACCCTTGAGAGCTTAAGCCCCAGGGAGTGGGACGGCCTGATGGGGGGCAGCCTGTTAAAGACAGAGGGAAGGAAGAATGGGATGAAGAATGGTGGGAGTGTAGACCAGGTGTGTGTGGGCGAAATGCCTGGACTGTTAAAAAATAAAAGCAATTAAAACAGAGCAAGCATAATACCTGAAATATAGACCTACATAAACGCAGCAGAATTAGGAGGTCAATATTTTCAACATGTACTTCCTAAAAATTAAATTGGTATAAAATTTTGGGTAGTTTATGGGATTGTGCTGATATCTCATTCTATTGGTTAAATAATTTTTTATTTTAAATTATCAAATAGTAACACTCAGAACTGTCCATACATCCATATTTTAAACATAGGAATAAAACTCATGAAGATTCATTCCTGGGATAGTATCAAAATATCAAAGTTTGAAACCCTGCCTTGCTACTTACATGTTAGGTGACTTAGTCTGCACATTTCCTTTGTCATCTGAAACCCTCATCAGCACACAATTAAATACCATCCATTTTTCCTACTAGATGTGTGAATGGGTTATAATTCTATAACAGACTTAAAATAAGAAGCACGTGGAATCTATGCAACCCCTCTTTATGTAGAATCATTTCCTTCCATGTAAGTGGTTCCATCATAATCAAGGCTCCAGGATGCAGGGAAGTCAAAGTCAGGCCAGACTGGAAATTGCTGAACACTATTCTTTGAAGACTGTACTATAATAGGTGTTTGGTAAGATTCATACTTTGATTACCTCTGGCTACTAGAGAAGATAATGGAAGAGAAGTAATGGAAAAAGAAGAATTTTCTATTCGTGGCTATCTAGGGAGCATTTTCCAACTTCTCTTTAAAAGAATTCTAAGGTGCCCAATCCCCAAAACAGGAGGTTCTATTCCAATGTGTACAGGTTGGAGCTTAGAAAGTCATACTCTGAAAATGTTCTTATGTCATCCTAATAAAGGATACTATGTTATCACTGCTCCGTGACTGTTCAATCTCATGTCACTCTGTATTCAAAGACTGGTAGCCCTTGCTTAGAGAGACTAGGAGTGATTCCAATAATTTATTTTCATTTGGAAAGAGTCTGAGTCTGTGTTGTTTTCTTGAATTAACCTAGACTTACAAGGTAATTTGCCATAAACATCCAAGTTCCAATTTCTCTCTCCCAAGATATCTTTAAAAATATAAACATTAACAATAATTAACTGGAAACGGCTTTCACAAAGGCCTTTGGTCATTAAAACACTAATCATGTGCTTCACATTAAGGAAATCAAGCCTGCTTTTCCCTTAGGATTCTCTTGAAGGCCTTCTAGGCTATTGCTTTGAAATGTATTTTTGCAGCTTTTGGCAGGACATTCAGTACCATTTGGTTGTTTACATCCAAATTAATTTATTATCACTAAATTATTATCAGTAAAGACCATTTTGTTAGAGCTTGTGCTCATGTGACAATATCCATCTGCCTCCTATTTTGTGTCAGGAAATAGGGAAGTGAAATACATTTTGGCTATAAGTTAACATTCATGTATTTAATTACATTCAAGTTCTTGTTTATTATAAAATATTTCATGTCTTACTTCTGTAACGTTTTGGGACTGATGTCTTCACAGCCTCTGGGTCTGCTAAACATATGCCACCGATAATATATATATATATATATATATATATATATATATATCAATAGAATAACCTTATAAAAATACATACAAATGGCTATTACGCAGCATAGAAGTTCTTATTACAGCAAATAGAAGATGGCTAAGTAAAGCTCTCCCCTTGCTTGTTTGTGTGAATATTTAGAACTATTTACTGACATTGCTCCTAGTTGATTAGATGATCCTGTATTAGAGATTAATACATTTTAGGAACAAGATGTATAGCATTATTTAATTAAGTAATAAGGCTATGGTTCATTTAATGTGATTTGCCTCATAAACCATTCTAGTCCCAAGCAAACAAGTTGCACGGCTTAAATACTGATAAATATGGACATGTTTTACTTGTTAGTTTGCTCTCTTTTGTTTCTCTTTTTGTCTGGAAACCCTTTTCTTATGAATTTTGTGGGTTTTGGGAACTGCTCTGGGATATTTTGCTCATACTTCCCATCTGCTGAGTCCACAGCATATGTGCCAAATGTGTTTCCTCTGAAAATTTTCACATGTGTGTCAAAGAAAATGGAATCCTTATGTTTTTCATTTATTTACATTTACACTTTAACTCATCAGAAAGTGGTTATGCAAGACTTTGTTGAATGCCAAGACACATTATAGGTCTCCAGATTTCCAAGAAAAGAGCCTGGTAGAATGGACTATATTGTATTATGAGAAGGTTCATTTATCTCTTTTCAAACTATATTAGAAAAAAACAAAAATATGCTTCTGTCATTTACTAGAATATCCTGTAATTTATAATTAACATTAATTTTAAGTAGGCAATTAAATATAAACTATCAACAATTCTTGAACCTTTTATTTCCGAGGAATCCAAAACAATATTCTCATCACCTTGGCTCTAATGGTCTTGTGGTTTTAATTATTAAAATTAATTCATAAGAACTGCTGTACAAGATAATTATCTGTGGAACCACATTTATCTCAGAGTCCTGTGAAGTAGATGGAGAAGATTAGGAGAATAAAATCCTCATTGTTATTTGAGAGAAACATCCTACTGGCAGATCCAAGAACATGGAGCAGAAGGAGTTCCGCAGAGGTAACTGAGGAGTCAGGAAAGTAGGACGGAACACCAGAACAGCTGGAACTATCTTTGAGAAAGAATCTTTCAAAAAGCATAAAAAAGGATACAATTTCTTTAAATTCACAGATAACTTGATGAAGAACCATATAAGAACCCATCTCACCATGTACAGATAGAAGGAAATAAAAATAGATAGCATGATCACATCAAAGAAGTAAATGGAAACAGACAAAAATCAACATTGCAAGGTAGCCCAGATGGTACAACAAGTAACCCACAAAACTACTTCTATAGCATGTGCCTGATCTGAGGTTAATATTCAAAACATGATAAAGAAATGAAATAATGAGTTCAACCAGGGAAGCTCCCAATCTACAGAGAGCCCCGCAGCTAGACAGAGCCCCGCGGTCCGACACTATCTTGGGGAGAGCAGCTCAACCAGACTGAGCCCTGCAGACTGAGAGAGCCACCACCTAGGCTCCAGCAGTCCAGCCAGGGAAACTCTGGTCCTGCAGGGAATCACTTGGTTAGACAGAGCCCTGAGACCCACCACCATCTTGGAGCTGGTAGACTAAATAGGCAAACCAGGAGGAGACTGTGGGAGGCCAGTTAAGCACCCAGCAACAAGCCTGGAAGAGACTTGAGTCCTGCCCAGCAGGTAATTTGGAGCCCAGTGGTAGAAACCTTACAGTTTCCTCCTCAGGAGCAGAGATGCCCTCTGTGACAGCAGCACCAAACAGCAGGCTCTCAGGAGCTCTAAACACCAACCAGTAATAATAAGACCAACTAACTCCAGAAATAAACAGAAGGCAAAAGGCAAACATAGGAACATCACTAACAGAAATCAAGGTAATATGGCAGTATCTGAACCCAGTTCTCCGACAGCAGTAAGTCCCGAATACCCCAACACACCAGAAAAGCAAGAATCAGATATAAAATCACTGGTCAGGATGCTGTTAGAAGAACACATAGATAAATCTCTTAAAGAAATACAGGAAAAAATGGTTCAAAACTTAGAAGCCCTTACAAAGCAAACACAAAAATCACTTAAGTAAATTCAGGAGAATATGGATCAAAAAATAAAAGCCAATAAGGAGGAATTACAAAAATCACTTAAAGAAATACAGGAGAACATGGGTCAAGAAGTAGAAGTCATGAAAGAGGAAACACAAAAATCTCTTAAAGATATACATAAAAAATACAAAAAAGCAAGCAGAAGATCTGAGGAAATCCATACAGGAACTAAGAACAGAAGTAGAAACAACTAAGAAATTTCAAAGGGAGACAACTTTGGAGTTAGAAAATCTTGGGAAGAAATCAGGGGCCATAGATGCAAATATCAACAATAGAATACAAGAGATAGAAGAAAGAATCTCAGATGCTGAAGATACCATAGAAACCATTAATTCAACAGTCAAAGAAAATGCAAAATACAAAAAGCTTGTAACCCAACACATCCAGGAAATCCAGGTCACAATGAGAAGACCAAACCTAAGGATTATAGGTATAGATGAGAGGGAAGATTTACAACTTAAAGGGCCAGCAAATATCTTCTACAAAATTATGGAAGAAAACTTCCCCAACCTAAAGAGAGAAATGCCCATGAATATACAAGAAGCCTACAGAACTCCAAACAGACTGAACCAGAACAGAAATACCTCCGGTCACATAATAATCAAAACCCCAAATGTACTAAACAAAAAAAGAACATTAAAGGCAGTAAGAGAAAAAGGCCAAGTAACATATAAAGGAAGACCTATCAGAATTACACCAGACTTCTCACCTGAGACCATGAAAGCTAGAAGATCCTGGGCAGATATCATGCAGACTCTAAGAGAACACAAATTTCAGCCAAAACTACTATACCCAGCAAAACTCTCAATCGCCATAGATGAAGAAACCAAGGTATTCCATGACAAAACCAAATTTGCATGATATTTTTCCACAAACCCAGCCTTACAAAGGATAATAGGGGAAAAACACCAACACAAGGAAGGAAACTATACTCCAGAAGAAGCAAGATAGAAACCTCCTCTCACCAAACCCAAAAGAAGATAACCACTCAAATATAAAAAATAATTTCAAAAATGTCAGGAAGTAATAATTACTATTTATTCCTTTACATCTCCTAACATCAATGGACTCAATTCCCCAATAAAAAGACATAGACTAACAGACTGGATATAGAAATAGGACCCTACAATTTGCTGCATACAGGAAATACATCTCAGTGTCAAAGACAAACACTACCTTAGAGTAAAAGGCTGGAAGACAATTTTACAAGCAAATGGTCTCAGGAAACAAGCCAAAGTAGCCATTCTAATATCAGATAGAATTGACTTTCAACCTAAAGTCATCAAAAGACAGGGAAGGTTACTTCTTGCTGGTCAAAGGGAAAATCCACCAAGAAGAACTCTCAATACTGAACATCTATGCTCCAAATGCAAGGGCACCCTCATTTGTAAAAGAAACTTTACTAAAGCTTAAAGCACACATTGCACCTAACACAATAATTGTGGGTGACTTCAACACTCCACTCTCCTCAATGGACGGATCAGGAAACCAGAAACTAAACAGGGACGCAGTGAAACTAATTAAAGCTTTGGAACAATTGATTAAACACACACACACACACACACACACACACACACACACACATGTATAATTTCATCCTAAAGCAAAAGAATATACCTTTTTCTCAGCACCACAAGGTACCTTCTCCAAAATCGATCATATAAGTGGTCACAAGACAGATTTCAACAAATACAAGAAGATCAAACTAATCCCATGCCACATATCAGATCACTATGGAGTAAAAGTCTTCAAAGCAAGAATAACAACACAAAGCCTACATACACATGAAAACTGATCAATACTCTACTCATTGACACCTTGGTCAAGGAAGAAATAAAGAAAGAAATCAAAGACTTTTTAGAATTCAATGAAAATGAAGGTACAACTTACCAAAATCTATGGAATACAATGAAAGCCATGCTAAGAGGAAAACTCATAGCTCTGAGTGCCTCCAAAAAGAAACTAGAGAGAGCTTACACTAGCAGCTTAATGGCACACCTGAAAACCCTGGAACAAAAAGAAGCTAATTCATCCAGGAGGAGTAGAAGACAGGAAATCACCAAACTATTGGCTGAAATCAATCAAGTAGAAACAAAGAAAACCATAAAAAGAATCAGCAAAACCAAGAGTTGGTTATTTGAGAAAATCTACAAGATAGATAAACCCTTAGCCAGACTAACAAAAGGGCACAGATACAGTATACAAATTAATAAAATTAGAAATGAAAAGGGGGATATAACAACAGCAACAGGACATTCAAAAGATCATCAGATCCTACTACAAAAGCCTATAGTCAACACAACTGGAGAATCTGGAGGAAATGGGCAATTTCCTAGACAGATACCAAATACGAAAATTAAATCAGGATCAATTAGATCAGCTAACCAGTCCCTAAACCCTAGAGAAATAGAAGGGGTTATAGAAAGTCTTCCAACCAAAATAAAGTATTTGGCCAGATGGTTTTAGTGCAGAATTCTACCAAACCTTCAAAGAAGACCTAACACCAATACTCTTCAAACTATTCCACAAAATAGAAACAGAAGAAATAATGTCCAAATCATTTTACAAAGCCACAATTACGCTGATACCAAAATCACACAAAGATCCAACAAAGAAAGAGAACTACAGGCCAATTTCCCTTATGAATATCGATGCAAAAATACTAAATAAAACTCTTGCCAACCGAATCCAAGAGCACATCAAAATGATCATTCACCATGATCAAGTTGGCTTCATCCCAGGGATGCAGGGATGGTTCAATGTATGGAAATCCATCAATATAATCCACTACATAAACAAACTAAAAGAAAAAAAAACCACATAGTCATCTCATTAGATGCTGAAAAAACATTTGACAAAATTCAGCATCCTTTCATGCTAAAAGTCCTGGAAAGAACAGGAATTCAAGGCCCATACCTAAACATAGTAAAAGCAATCTACAGCAAACCAGTAGCCAACATCAAAATAAATGGAGAGAAACTTGAAGCAATCCCACTAAAATCAGGGACTAGACAAGGCTGCCCTCTCTCTCTCTCCATACCTTTTCAATATAGTACTTGAAGTTCTAGTGAGAGCAATTAGAAAACATAAGGAAGTCAAAGGGATACAAATTGGAAAGGAAGAAGTCAAACTATCAACATTTGCAGATGATATTATAGCATACATAAGCGACCCAAAAAACTCCACCAGAGAATGCCTACAGCTGATAAACAACTTCAGCAAAGTGGCTGGTTACAAAATCAACTCAAGCAAATCAGTAGCCTTCCTGTACTCAAAGGATAAGCAGGCTGAGAAAGAAGTTAGGAAAATAACACCCTTCACAATAATGACAAACAATATAAAGTATCTTGGCATGACTCTAACAAACAAGTGAAAGATATTTATGAAAGGAACTTCAAGTCCTTGAAGACAGAAATTGTAGAAGACCTCAGAAGATGGAAAAATATTTCATGCTCTTGGATTGGCAGGATCAATATAGTAAAAATGGCCATCTTTCCAAAAGCAATCTACAGGTTCAATGCAATCCCCATCAAAATCCCAAATCAATTCTTCATAGATCTAGAACGAGCAATTCTCAGATTCATCTGGAGTAACAAAAAACCCAGGATAGCTAAAACTATTCTCAACAATAATAGGACTTCTGGGGGAATCAATATCCCTGACCTCAAGCAGCACTACAGTGAAATTGTGTTAAAAACTATATGGTATTTGTACAGCAACAGGCAAGTAGATCAATGGAATAGAATTGAAAACCCAGAAATGAACCCACAGAGATATGGTCACTTAATCTTGGATAAAGGAGCTAGAACCATCCAGTGGAAAAAATCCTTTTCAACAAATGGTGCTGGTTCAACTGGAGGTCAACATTCAGAAGAATGCGAATTGACCCACTCTTATCTCCTTGTACTAAGATCAACTCCAAGTGGATCAAGGACCTCCACATAAAACCAGATACACTGAAACTAATAGAAAAGAAACTGGGGAAGACCCTGGAGGACATGGGCACAGGGAAAAAGATTCTGAACAGAATACCAATAGCTTATGCTCTAAGCTCAAGAATTGACAAATGGGACCTCATAAAATTACAAAGTTTCTGTAAGGCAAAGGACACTGTCTGAAGGATAAAATGGCAACCAACAAATTGGGAAAAGATCTTCATCAACCCCACATCCGACAGAGGGCTAATATCCAATATATACAAAGAACTCAAGAAGTTAGACCCCAAAGAACCAAATAACCCTATTAAAAATGGGGTACAGAGCTAAACAAAGAGTTTTCACCTGTAGAAATTTAGATGGCTGAGAAGCACCTTAAGAGGTGTTCAACATCATTAATCATCAGGGAAATGCAAATCAAAACAACCCTGAGATTGCACCTCACACAGTCAGAATGGCTAAGATTAAAAACTCAGGAGACAACAGGTGCTGGTGAGGATGTCGAGAGAGAGGAACACTCCTCTACTGTTGGTGGGATTTCAAGACGGTACAACTGCTCTGGAAATCAGTCTGGTGGTTCCTCAGAAAATTGGGCATGACAATTCCAGAGGATCCTGTCATACTACTCCTGGGTATATACCCAGAGGATTCCCCTGCATATAATAAAGACACATGCTCCACTATGTTCATAGCAGCCTTATTTATAATAGCCAGAAGTTGGAAGGAGCCCAGATGTCCCTCAAAGGAGGAATAGATACAGAAAATGTGGTATATTTATACAATGGAATACTACTCAGCAATTAAAAATAATGAATTCATGCAATTTATAGGCAAATGGTTGGATCTGGAAAATATTATCCTAAGCAAATTAACCCAATCACAAAAGAATACACATGAAATGCAATCACTGATAAATGGATATAAATGAGCCCAGAAGCTCTGAATACTCAAGGCACAATTAGCAAGGCAGAAGATTCCCAAGAAGAAGGAAGGAGAGGACCCTGGTCCTGAGAAGATTGAATCCAGTTTGGTAGAGTAGCAGAACAGAGAAATGTGGTGGTGGATGATTAGGGGATAGGTGGGGGGCACTTATGTAACTGGGAAAGGGGATAGCCTTTGGAATGTAAACAAAGAATATAGAATAAATAATAATAAAAAAATAAAAAAAAGAATTTTGGATGTCTGAGAAGCACCTTAAGAGATGTTCAATGTCACTAATCATCAGGGGAATGCAAATCAAAACAATCCTGAGATTCCACCTCATACCAGTCAGAATGGCTAAGATTAACAACTCAAGAGACAACAGGTACTGGATAGGATGTGGAGAAAGAGGAACACTCCTCCACTGTTGGGATTGCAAAATGGTACAACTGCTCTGGAAATCAGTCTGGCAGTTCCTCAGAAAATTGGGCATGACACTTCCAGAGGACCCTGTCATACCACTCCTGGGCATATACCCTGAGGATTCCCCAGTATGCAATAAAGACACATGCTCCGCTATGTTCATAGCAGCCTTATTTATAATAGCCAGAAGCTGGAGAGAGCCCAGATATCCCTCAAAGAAGGAGTGGATACAGAAAATGTGGTATATTTATACAATGGAATACTACTCAGCAATTAAAAATAATGAATTCATGCAATTTGTAGGCAAATGGTTGGATCTGGAAAATATCATCCTAAGTGATTTAACCCAGTCATAAAATAATACACATGAAATACAATCACTGATAAATGGATATTAATTAAAGAAATGAAATAACTCATTAGAGCACAAAAACATAAAAATGGTCAAGGAAACAGCATTGATAATTCTACAAAGAACATATAAAATGCTACTGAGTATATAAAAACATTACTTAATTTATTTTTTATTTTCTATATTCTTTGTTTACTTTCCAAAGGCTTTCCCCTTTCCCCGTTCCCCCTTACCATATGTCCCATAAGTCCTCTTTCCCCCACCCATTCCCCAATCACCCCCTGTGCACCCTCACACACACCATTTCTCTGTTCTGGTACTCTCCTACAAAACTGGATCTGGTCTTTTTGGGACCAGGGTCCTCTCCTTCCTTCTCCTTGGGAATTTTTTGATTTGATAATTGTGCCTTTAGTATTTAGAGCTTCTGGGCTCATTAATATCCACTTATCAGTGATTGCATTTCATGTGTATTCTTTTGTGATTCACGTAGGATATTTTCCAGATCTAAACATTTGCCTAAAAATTGCATGAATTCATTATTTTTAATTGCTGAGTAGTATTCCATAGTATAAATATACCACATTTTCTGTATCCATTCCTTCTATGAGGGACATCTGGGCTCCTTCCAACTTCTGGCTATTATAAATAAGGCTGCTATGAACATAGTGGAGCATGTATCTTTATTGCATGCAGGGGAATCCTCTGGGTATATGCCCAGGAGTGGTATGACAGGGTCCTCTGGAATTGTCATGCCCAATTTTCTGAGGAACCGCCACACTGATTTCCAGAGCGGTTGTACCATCTTGCAATCCCACCAAAAATGGAGGAGTGTTCCTCTTTCTCCACCAGCACCTGTTGTCTCTTAAGTTGTTAATCTTAGCCATTCTGACTGGTGTGAGGTGGAATCTGAGGGTTGTTTTGATTTGCATTTCCCTGATGACTAGTGATGTTGAACATCTCTTAAGGTGCTTCTCAGCCATCTGAATTTCTCATCAGATTTGAGATCCGATGCTAAAATAGCAGTGAGGCATACGTTCAATTTCTTTTTTCTTTCTTTTTTATTAGATATTTTCTTTATTTACATTTCAAATGTTAGCCCCTTTTCTGGTTTCCCCTCCAAAAATCCCCTACCCCTTCTTCCCTCCCCATGTTCACTAACCCACCCATTCCAGCTTCCCTGTCGTCTTAGTCAGGGTTTCTATTCCTTCACAAACATCATGACCAAGAAGCAAGTTGGGGAGGAAAGGGTTTATTTGGCTTACACTTTCCACATTGCTGTTCATCACCACAGGATATCAGGACTGGAACTCAAGTGTGTCAGAAAGCAGGAGCTGATACAGAGGTCATGAAGGGATGTTTCTGGCTTGCTTCCTCTGGCTTGCTCAGCCTGCTCTCTTATAGAATCCAAGACCACTAGCCCAGGATGGCACCACCCACAAGGGGCCCTCCTCTCTTGATTACTAATTGAGCAAATACACCACATCTGGATCTCATGGAGGTACGTCCTCTACTGAAGCTCCTTTCTCCGTGATAACTCCAGCCTGTGTCAAGTTGATATACAAAACCAGCCAGTACACCTATCCTGGCATTCTCCTATACTGAGGCATCAAGGCTTCTCAGGACCAAGGGTCTCTCCTCCCTTTGATGTCCAACAAGGCCATCCTCTGTTACCATGCAGCTGGAGCCATGGGTCCTAAAATGGCTATTTCCAGTAAGGTGAGAGTCTACTGCTAAGGATATGGGGAACAAGGAGCTCTGGTCCTATTCATTTATGTTACTGTCAATTACTATTGAGAGTAAAATAAAATGTTAAAGGTGCATGATAGCTTTTTGTACATGTATCTGAAATACCTTATTAAAAAATCTCTAAGAGAAAACATATATTCTGATGCTTGGTTTCTGTGAACTCAATTAATCGTGGCAGAAAAAGCACTGCAGATGGATGATATCCATCCTACTGTCCAGGAAGTAGAAATGTAAGTGCCAGCATCCAGGTGTTTTTTTCATTTTCCTTGGCCCCCTGCTCTATGTGATTATACAGCCTACATTCAAAGCTGAACCTTTTACCTCAATTTTCCTCTCTAGAAATGGTCTCATATACACCAGTACAGTTGAGTCTCAATCTGCTAGGTATTTATATATCCAGTCTAATTGACAGTGAAGATAGGCCACTATATTTTAGAAAGCATTTATAAGGGATGTTCTTGGTAATTTAAAACTAGAACTGTGGTATGGTATCTAACACAATGCAGACAAGTTCATATAGTGTTCCAAAGGATACTTACAGTCTCTGTCTTGGTCGATATATAAAAATACAGTGTGCTATGTGTACGAGCACAGGAAGTCTAACTATTCTACTGAAGGGATTATTCAAAAGACTCTGAAATTAAATGAAGGCAGAGGACAGTGAAAATCAGAAGCCAGAAGTCAGGTGTCCCTATTAGGATAGAAGTAGTAAATAAAGCCTTATAAAAAGCCCAGATGAAGCAAAGTGCCAGAGGAAGACCATGGCATCAAGCCAGTGATGCTCTTTGCAACAGTGGAATCTCCTGTCAGCATTTCTGAATTCCTGACCTAGGGAAGTATGTGTCTGTTGAAACGAATGTTGTTTCAAATAACTAAGCATACAGGTGCTTTGTTATATAACAGTTATTACTAAATCATTCCCAGTACATTCTGAAGAGGAACTGTGCTCAGGGCATACCCAGCAGCAGGCTGGCTGGATTAGAGATGTGCATACTCTCAAATGGATGAGACACGATGTTTCTTCAAAATGTCCTTATCTCAAATTCTGTCACTCCAGTATCATAAGGTGTTGATCAAGTTTTGTCACAGAACATTTTCCTTTTGTGCTTTTAGCATATACTCCTGAGGTGTCTCTCATACACATGAACCCATTTGGTTTCTTACTTTTTTTCTAATTTGTGGATTAGTTCAATGTTTTAGAAAATGTATCCTTTCTTAGTTTTATCCCATTAATTACTATTTAGTATGCATTTATGAACAGAATTTCTTATTTAGATCAGCCCAATAATCACATTTCTTCATTTCTTTACACTCAGTCCTTCAGAACATAACATCTTTCATACTGTTAGATGAAATATGTTCGTCTGATATTTCTTTCAAGAATATAACATTTTCTTCTAATTCAGTCTATAACCTCACTGGTATTTCTCTCTCTCTCTCCCTCTCCCTCTCCCTCTCCCTCTCCCTCCCTCCCTCCCTCCCTCCCTCTCTCTCTCTCTCTCTCTCTCTCTCTCTCTCTCTCTCTCTCTCTCTCTTTCTCTCTCACTCCTCACTCTTTGTCTCTGTGCATATATATGCATATATATTTTCTTCTTAATCATCATTTCATGATTCTAACAATATTTTGTTAAATGATATAAAACATCACTGTGGCCTTGAATGTAAACCCCAAGTCCTGGAATGTAAAACACTTAAATGTACACTTAAATAAATTGTACCCAGTGCTTATTGTCACTGTGTACATTCTCTGCCCTCTATGATGAGGTAATTTATTTATCCACCATCTGAGTCATTTTAATCAGATCTAAATGTTCTCTTTAAAGAATTGCTTTCAATAAGAGAAAACATTCTTTAAAAATCTTTAAAGCACGTAAGATTCTAATTTACTTTGTATTCTAGAACACACATATAGAGATGTTTTGAACCATCTCAAATTGAGCATATTGTGAACTTGATCAGGAGGTGACCAGAGTATATAAGTACATGTATAACATAAACTCCCATCCATATATATTCACATTTAGCATTTGATAACACTGTAAATATTGAAATATATTCTTCCAGAGCCTAAA
Organism: Apodemus agrarius; assembly: GCA_964023405.1. Lineage (NCBI taxonomy): Eukaryota > Metazoa > Chordata > Mammalia > Rodentia > Muridae > Apodemus > Apodemus agrarius. Next base: position 11,830,784 of record OZ030018.1, read on the forward strand.
AGTTATGCAAATCTGTTTCTCTGAGTTCACTTAAATAAGTCCATGTTGTTAGATGAGAAAGATCTTACATTAACATTGTAGTGGTTATGAAATTCATTGTTCCCCTGACAAAATACTACATTTCAATGGCAAAGAATTGGCTAAGCTAATTTCTTGGAGTATTAGGTTTATTCTCGGCTGAATAGGATGAATGGCAGTGTATAGTGGTAATGACAAATCGTTAGAAAGCATCTTTTTCTATTCTAAATGTGAGTAGTTTTTGCTTTTTCCAAAATATCTTCATCTTTCAAATGTCTACTCTTCTTTGAAAACCTGTTTAGTATGAATTGCCAGTTATTTGTTAAGCCCAGGCTTACAGCCTGGATTCATTATAATCGACGCCAACAATGGATAACACTAAGGTGCACATGGTATTCCTTCATCTTTATTTTATACTAAAACCTATTGACTGGTTAAATACTTGTATGTGAGAATAAATCTGATGAAATGCCGTTATAGTCAAAACAGAAACATTCTATATAATCATGCAAAATATTTTTTCCTAAAAAGCAACATGCACAGAAATTTCTGTGTTATGGAAATTACTAGCAAGTACTCAGTAAATAAGGACAGAATATTATTTCCTGAAAGCCTTGAAGAAAAAGATGAAGATAGAGATAAAATATTTGACCACTAATGCCAGTGCCCTTATACTCTTCTGACAGTTCATAGTATCTGTACACAAAGAACACAGTAACACCAAAGAAAATAATTGGCAGTAAATGACTACAACGATAAGAAACATTGGACAAGAATTCACTTTGTTTGGGGTAGTCCTTGAGATGAAGACCCACAATTGGTCTTTAGGATTCTAAATACAGACATTTAAATTTGTTTAAATATTAACAGTACCATATTTCAATAAGATGAGGACTAAATATTCCTTGGACAAATATTTTGATGTCTCCTTGTTCATTGCCTATATAACTGATCATGAGCTATGCACTTGAGTATTGTTCTGGGAAGAGACCTCCTGTCCTTCTCCAACATTTGAAAAGGGATGGACATCTCCTCTGCATTGCATTGCTCTGCTCCATAAAGACTGACAGGCCAGGCATTTGTGAAGAGGAAATACATCTACTGCTCAGAACATGCTGGGCCAATTTGTTTTATTCCCCAATGCCACAGAGCAAGAGTCTGGATTCTCCCTCTCCCTCTCCCTCTCCCTCTCCCTCTCCCTCTCCCTCTCCCTCTCCCTCTCCCTCTCCCTCTCCCTCTCCCTCTCCCTCTCCCTCTCCCTCTCCCTCTCCCTCTCCCTCTCCCTCTCCTTCGCCGTCTCCCTGTCCCTGTCCCTCTCCCCCTCCCTCTCTATTATAAGTCTTCCTGAGACAAATGGGCTGACAGCTTGAAATAACCAATTTGAAATATGTGAAAACCTCTTATTATCCATGATTGTCCCTGCATACACTTTCATTATATCCAGATCATAGGAAAACAAAACTTGTATCAGGTATTGTTCTATCATTCTGACTTTTGATGAATCCTTTCCAGCTAATCAATATCAATTTTCAATATGGATACTTACATTTTATATTGGTCTATTTTAAGTGAACTGGAAAGTGCTATAGACATAAAATATTTTAAACAAAGCAGAGCATCTGTGCCCAGGTCAGTGCCTGGTATAAGATTCTGACTACATATTGCTATAAGGTTGGTGTTCAAGAGTGATTCAAAAAAGCCAGTGAGTATCATATGTCAACAGTACTCATTTCCCTCCCTGTAAATTATAAATTAATGTAATATTAGCAATGTAAGAGCATGTCTTCAGAATATGTCAATCAGTTCTATCTCAACTCTGAAAAATAATTAGAAACACATTCAAAGCAGTAGAAGTTACAAAATGGATTAACATAATTATCTTTTGCATGTCTTCTGTTTTTCCTGTCTTAATTGGTACTTTTTACGATAATTTTACCGGTGCTGGATTGGATATGAAGTGTTGAGAGGATGATATTACATATAAAATAATTTCCTATATTTTTCTTCTATCATGGTTACTTTTGGCTAAAACATTTCTTTATTACATGCATATTTCAACCACATAAGTATTTGACTCCCACAATCTGGGCTTTTTTGTTCTTATACATAGATTTGAAATATATTTATTAGTATATCATAGTTTCAATTTGATGAAAATATTTGTAGAGGGCAACGAAGCCAAGATGATTGATTATGAATGTAATGACCACTCATTGTCAATTTTCCTGGTGTTCTTAAGTGATATAGCTTTAGGTATGTCTAGAAGGGGCCTTAGAGAGATCTCCCTGAGAAAGGAGACATATCCTGAATGTGAGTAGCATCATCCTAATGACAGAAGACCCTCATGAACAAAATTGAAAGTGTGTGAGGCATACCTTCCTCTCAACTTCTTCTTTCCAGATATAAGTCTAACTATGTACTCCTACTGTTATTGGCCCCACCATTCCTTCCTGCCATGACAGGCTGAGCCCTTATAAATGTTGAGACAAAATATATCCTTCTGCCATCAAGTAGTTTTCTGTTTGGTGTGTGATGACAACCTGAAAAGTAACTAACACACAGGTTTAGAGTAGATAGATTTAAGTTCATCAAAAATAAGTAACAGAAGATATAAGTAATTTGTTTGTTAGATACTAACAGTTATTGCTGTTAAAAGAATTTAATAAAATAGCCTATAATTAATTATGTACCAAATTACAAATTAGCATCATATATAAATCATTTTTATATCAGAATATTAGTTCAAGAAAAATGTCATAAAAATTGAATGTTCTTAATATTTCATTTTATAAGCAATGATACATTATAAATACTAGGGTAAAAGAACAGAAACCAGGATTATCCAGCTCTACTTAAAGCATTTAAGACCTTGTGAATTAAGTTGTCCAAGGAAGTGCTTAAATTACTGCCAAATTAGTTTCAAGGTAAACACAGATCCTTTTCTTATATATCTGAAGCCACAGCCACTTGCAAAATGCATAGATACTAAGTGAAATAAATTATATAGGTCTAATAAACATCCTAGTCTTTACATGGTTTTTAACTCATTCAATATTCTCATCTACTTTGAAATGATATCTCTCATTTCTTTAGAACTTATGGGGAAATGGAAGAGGAGAACCAATCTGCACAATTTTTAAGTGAATTTATAATTCCTACTAAATTATATCTGAATAAAAAGTGTAAGATTTTTTCTAACACATCGGGTAGTATCCCTGTAAAAATCTTGAATAATACATGTGGTATAAGGGCTAATACATAATTATTGTTCCAGTTTTCAAGGTCATGATCAATGTTTCCCTGAAGATGTCTGTTAGAAAGCCAGAGATCTCAACATTGTTCTTAATTAACTCAATGTTCTCTAGAAAGAAACAAATTACACTCTCAAAATAAGATCTTTTAAAGGAAATTATTAGTAAAAGTACCAAAGAAAGACAGAGGCTATATACAGGAGAACTGCAAAAGAAACTGGGCTATGAGCAACAAAATGGTTACCCTATCTAGTATCAAGAGCTAGTTCTAGGGACCTTACTAGAACTTGGAAGGAGGTGTTGTAGAAGAAAAAAAATTAGAGAGGAGGTTATAACAACCAATCTAAATGCGGAATTATGGAGCACACCAATGGATACTTCTATAAAATACTCCAACACTTAAGGATCATGGCACAATTTTTAAGAAAGGGTGGAAAGATTATGAGTCAGAAGATCAGAGAGTTTGCTACACCTATATATCTCACCAACATGACTTCCTATAAATTACCTGGACAAGACGACACCTAAAACATGACAAATCAGATGGAACAAAGCACAGAAGGACTCAACCCTACACAATAAATTATAGGCAACTGCAGAAATTTGGAACTGGGAGAGGTGGTCTTTTACTTGGTTTTCCACTTCCAAATGGCACTGAACAGGTTCTACTTAGTAATATATATTTATAAACATATACATCTTAGACCTACATATACACATATACATACACATATATGCATGAAATAATAGTAAGTGAAAAAAAGAGACCATGACTTTTATGGAGAGTAGAGACATATATGTTATGTTTTGAGGAAGGAAAAGGAATGGAGAAATATTGTAATTAATTTATATTACCTATTTACCAAGAAATAAAGGCCTATACCTTGGGGCAAACACAGAAAAGGTCACTGGAAGGTCTTCTTAATCTTCATCTTCAACCGATCTTCTGATCATCCACCTCAAAGCTCGAGGAATTCACTTGGTCAGATGTTCATGCAAGCAAATTAGACAGTGCAATGCCTGCTAAGCCATGCCAATTTAGGCTTCATTAGTAGGGAACCAGGATTCAGAACAAAGATGAGGCTGGTGAGTAAATTCTGCTTTCATCAAGTGTCAGGTTTTTTGTCATTGAAACAAAACAAACATTGCTTTGAAAGGAAGAAAACTCAAATTGTGAAGATAATGACATACTTGACACTGTGGATTAAAAAAAAGGAATTATTAAGAAGGGAAAAATGAACCAGAATGATATTGACAAAGTTCATTACCAAGTCACTCAGACTAATGAAGAAACAGAATACCATTCAGATTATCTTCCTCAGAAAAAGGAAGCCCTCAGGTTATGTGACTCAAAAGGCGGAGGGCAATCTTGTAGGGTTTCTGCATCAACTCCAACAATTGTGCTGAATCTGAGAGCACGAGTATGTTTTCCTGGTTACTCAATCAAATCCATGCTAAGGGAGTCTTACCAACACAACTCGGGGAAAGGAAGAAAAGATGGATCAAAGGAACAATGTGAACCTAGATAAAGAGCACACTTGTTATAACTTATCAGCATTGCCTTCAAAATTGCTCTCTTTAAAGGAATTCCAAGAGGTATGGTGTGTGTGTGTGTGTGTGTGTGTGTGTGTGTGTGTATGTTTGTGTGTGTTTGTGTGTGTGTGTGTGTGTGTGTGTGTGTGTGTATGTGTGAACATGCACAGGTATTAGGACTTATACCAAGTATTAATGATGATTCATATTGACACATTATTGATATCTATAAGGAAATTATAAGAAACCACCTGTCACTAGAAGTGCATTCATAAATTAATACAATTGAAATAAGTTCCCAAAGCTCTTCTATCTACTGTGCTGTTTGGGAAAAAAATAAAAGAGATGTTTCTGGGTTTAAAGATTCCTGTGTGATGTATTAGAAAATCCTACTTGGAAACACAGCCTTTTTCTGTTTGCTTTGGCATCAAACACTCTGCAAGTCTCTCTGTTTTTATGCTAATATCCTCTGGAGTTAAGTAAGTGGAGTGGAGCAGTTAGTGCCACATTGCAATGAAACTGTGAGTAGCTCACTCGAAAGCACACACCATATATGGAGTCAGTTTGTAGGGTGTACGCATGGAACACAGAGAAAGAAACATCTTGGTGTCTCTGTGAACTCACCGTTCTGTTCTGTCCTGAAAGGAGAGGAGATACTAGGAGCAGCTACTTCGACAGCATAGCACTCCTGTGTTTCCCAATAAGAAAAATGGTTTAATAAAACTAGAAGAACTATTTCTCCTTTCAGTACAATGTTCAAATAAGCACTGACACCATAAAAAAAGATTTTGTGTTCTGTTCCATTTAATACCAAAATCAAAACAAATTTAGGCAAATCCATCAGTTCAGCATTTTTTGAAGAATTTAGTTTGGATTTAGAAAGAGCAGGCTGATTTCATGTACAAAGATCATGTTTCTTTTTCCAGAAAAACATTATGCCTAAACCAAAGTTAAGAATGTAGTTGAAAGAAGAAAATGGCGATGAGTAGATAGCTGATATAAATTTTTTCTAGAATGGCAATGTTAAAGGCTAGATGAAGAGTCAATCCTTAAGAAGTGTACTCCACTGATGTTTCCCATATATTTGTATTTTTAAGCTATTCTTAAACCTAACAGCTAGGTAAACTGTAGAAATAGTTCAATCTTGAGAACTATTTTTAATCATAAAAACATTTTAGGCAGTGAAACTTATGAGACAGCTAAGCAAGTAATCGTTTTTATCACTAGCTTTACTAAGTTACAAACTTGACTTTATTCCACAGGACCCATATGGTAGAAGAAGAGAACAAACTCTCACAATTTATGCTGGGCCTTCCCAGAGGTACCCATGCATACACAGACAAGTAAATAAGTCTCAGATTGTTCTATGCATTTATGAATTAGACAACAGCTGGGTGGTGGTGGTGGACATCTTTAATTCTAACACGTGGGAGTCAGAGTCAGGTCCATCTTTGAGTTTGAAATCAATCTGGTCTACAGAGTGAGTTCCAGAACAGTCAAAGCTATACTGAGAATTCCTGACTTGAAAATCCAAGCAGACAGAAAATGATTACACCCAATATTAATGTTTATGAGCAGATAAGCAATATATTTTGTTTTCAAGCCATTCGTCGAATAGATGATTAACTCTTTCCATTCTCATTGTCTATTTGTCTTGAATAAGAAAACAAAAGTTGAAGTGGCTAAAGGTATATCACAGTAGGCGTCGGAAGCAGAGATAATATTTAACCATCAAAGGTTCAATTCACCAATGAAATTAAGATCAAAGTTGTATATATAACTTTAAAACTCCAATAGAAATAATGCAGATTGTAGGTTTTCTTTAGCAATGTGTTCAAGTATCTTGCCCATTTTTTCATCAAAATGTTTAGGAATTTTTTTAATGTATTTAAAATTTTCACATTTATTCTGGAAATTTGTTTCTTATTACATATGTCACTTACAGGCATTATCTTCATTCCTATAGATTGTGTTTTTTACTCTTTTGCATGATGTCACCATGGAATTTAATTTCTTAAAAATTACTCCACATCCCATTTTTTCTTTCATTTCTTATGCATCTGGTATTATTATCATAAGTTCTTCTCAAAACCAGTGATTCCTGGCTGTGATACACCTGTTCTCTGTTATTTTCTAGAAAGTTGGTAGTTAGACATTTTATACTTAGGCTGTTGACACATTTAGGTTGATAATATCACATGAGTTGTATTGGTACCAAATCAAGGTCCAAGTTAATTATTTTTTGCTGTGGATGTCCAGGCTGAGAAGTGATTTGGTTACTCTATAAACAATCTTTTTGAAAGAATTTGCTCCTCATTTACTCAGAGAAAAGGTTGTATGCTGTGTCGGTGCAACATGACAAGGATCTGGCTTGTTCATTTTTACTCTCCTTACCTAGTTCCAGCTGTGAAGTGTTATGCTCTACTTTGCAACAAAAATGCTTCTTACCTATTTGAAGGAGTCTACTAGCTTCTATTTTGGGCAATTGTGCTTCCTTTGTTAAGGCCAAACACTAGCTCTCTTGAAAATAATTATAGGAAACAGTATTTTCACTACCTCATTGAGTTCCAAGGTAAACATATGAAAACTCAAAAGGTTCTTGCTCAAAATCCACACTTAGCTGATTTCTTGTTTGTGTGTTTCATTTGTTTAGATAGTTCTCACACATACAAATAGCATGCAATATGAAGGAGTTTTATACAATTAATGTCAAGGAAATAGACAATAGATGTGTCCTTACCTATGTCCCTGAGATAGACCAATAAACTTAATTTCATAAAGTAAAAATAAAGTTTCTTTCAAGTGTCCTCTAGTCTTTGACAGCTGTCATCTTACTTGATTAGCCGAGAGAATTCAGATGCTGAAATAAAGGAATACATTTGCCGTTCTTTGTTTTTGATAAGGTTATAAGAAAGGATATGGAGCATTTTATATTATTTATAAATACAAGCTCTTTTCATGACCAGTGGTCATTTCATAATAACTACATGAACAGAATTCTAATCCAATTTGACTTTAACATATGAGAAGTGAAAAATGTTGAGAAAGACACAAAAGTAAGAGATTGTATAAATATAGATTTGTTAAAATGTGTGAAAGATACAATGACAGAAATGGTAAGAAGAAATAGATACAGTCCAAGTTCACAAACTCATGTATAACTACAATTACTCGGTACCCTAAATCTACCTATTTATTATTTAAATTTCTTAATTATTCTGCTTTTTAAAATGTGTTCTCTGTCCTCAGTCAAGTTGCAAATTTTGTCCATTAATATAATACTTTTTTAAGAGTTCATACTCTCTAAATGGCTGAACATGATGATACTAAAGGTAAGCAGACACAAAGGTTGGCATGACTTTTAAATTTTAAAATTCATGTTAACGTTTTCATAATACTAACAGGAAAACATTTAAGCTCTAAAGGTGCTTGCACAGAAGTTTGTGGAGAGTTGTAATTAGAAAGTCAATGAGTGGTTCCTTGGCCACTAGACCCATGCTACGTCTGAAGTTCAGGTATGTGCTTGCACAGTAGTTTTGAAACAACTGGCCCTGTATATGAAATTGTACACAGGAAAAATTGGTTTTATTAATATACTTTCTATTTAAAAACCACAGTTTGCTATTTCTAATCCCCAGGATTTCTAGTACAGAAGACAAACAATAAAAATGGTACAAATTATGTTAATCATTTTTATATATGACATCCAAATTTTATATCGTACTTTTGACCAATGTATATGCTTAACTCAGCAAGTTGAGTAGTGGATTATAATGAAAGTTTGCCTCTGGAAAAAGTGTCAGTGGCTTATTATACCCATGGGAAATAGAGGCAGTGGTGGAAGAACTGCTAGTGGATGGAGGAAAGGTGACAGAAACTCACCGGAGAGGGTGTGCTGTAACGTAGTGGAGAGAAGCCTTACTTTGTTTTCCTAGAGAAAGGATCCAAGTGTTCTTCCCATGGCCTTGCTTTCCACCCTGAGGTCCAACAGCTCCTCCCATGGCAGGCCTACATGTGCTCTGACTCCAGTGGACACTGGCTTGTTATTTTGCTTCTAATTAAAACAGAGACACTACTGATTAGAGATGGGGGAGCAGAGAGCTGTTCCTGCTTCCTTCCAAATTAGTTTGAACTCATGCAAGATCAAAGGAGGCCCAGCTCCGCAAAACAAACAGAGCAGAAAACAGTGACTTGTTGACCTGATGGATTCTGTTTCCTGGAAGTGATGACTGTGGCCCTTGGACAGCTTGATCATCAGCCATGAACCGGTCAAGGAAAATTCTAGCCACGGAACACCCCATGGTTATCTTTCTGAAAGCATATTTTGAGAAACAGATTTTAAAATCACTCAGTTCAGTTAGGATACTCTCCCAGGCCTATGTAAATTGACATAATGTTGAAATAAATACATATACACATTTAGACATATATTTTGATATAAGAAATATAAATTTCTTATATAATATAAATTTCTTACATAAATATGTTTCATATATATATTTCTATATAATAGAAATATGTTTGTGCCAGCAATACCCTTGTGAATCAATGTATTTTTTCTTGAGATTTTTTTTTTTTTTTGGTTTTTTCGAGACAGGGTTTCTCTGTATAGCCCCTGGCTGTCCTGGAACTCACTCTGTAGACCAGGCTGGCCTCGAACTCAGAAATCCGCCTGCCTCTGCCTCACAAGTGCTGGGATTAAAGGCGTGCGCCACCACGCCCGGCTTTTCTTGAGATTTTGTTGCTGGAACTGGTAGTCTCCTGATTTTCTTACTTTAGTTTGCCCTGATGTACTTTATAACAAATATACTGGTTCACAGCTACTCTGATCTTTGTTTGTAAATCTATATAATTTAGTTATCATTGTGAATCCTCTTCATCCTAAATATTATGGCTTTTCTAGAGTAATATTATATGAATTGACATGGCATAAAATTAATACAATAAGAATAAATAAGAATGTGGCAACATTGGAAATTTAAGAGTTGGATGTCTCAGAAAGGTACATTTCTTATGAAGGTTGTCCTTGATATGTATTTGCTAGAAGAATTGTAGCTGTAAATGAGACCAAATTATCTACTCTATACATTTCTCACATTCTACCTGTTTTGATGACAGATGTTGATGGGGAAATTCATACACATGTTGAATTTCATTCCTTCTCTGAATTTTATATTTCAGTTACTAACATCTGTCTCTGTAACTTAGATCAGGGAAATCACAAGAATGTGGTTAAACATATATCATATGTATGTTGTTGCATGACATTTCTCCATACATGTGAACAAATTTGTTGTACACTCAGTATTGGTTTACCTAGGATACTAATCTCTATCATTCTCAGGTCTTCAAATGCTCTTTGACATTACTGTGAAAACAAAGTTGCCAAAGCCTGAGGTCTTTCTTCTGAGCATATTAGATAAAACATTTCTCTCTTTAAAATGTCTTATTTATTTTCTTTTTCCCTTAAATTATTTTTATTTTGCATGTTTTTGAAAATGACAATGTAATTACATCATTTCTCCCTTCCCTCTCTCCACTTGTACCTCTTTCAAATCCCTACTCATTCCATTGAAAATTCATAACTTCTTTAAGTATTAATGATATATGCATGCACACACAAATACACACAGACACACACACACACAATTTCTGTGGCTTACATCTATATGGTTAAATGATTTGCTGACCACTTGGTATAGGATAAGTAATCAATGCTTATCACTAGAGAAGAGTAATTCTTCCTGCATCAGCAATCATTGTTAACTTTAATCCTTTGTCTTCAGCTCACTGAGTAGAATTAGTGCTGCTTTTTATACACATGGGTTTGGGAGTAAGATGCAGGACATGGAAACCTAGCAGTTTATACTTTTAAAGAATGTGCCTCTTCTTCCTTTAAGCACTTACTTTTACGTGAAACATCAATTGGCAATCCACACTACCACTGGCATGGTACCTGCAAACATGCTGGCTTGTTCTCAGCCCAACAGACTGACTCAGAGCTCCAAAATCTCGCCACCCAGCTCACTCAGTTCCCAAGGCAGGCTGTTGCCATGTATGCATGCCTTCTGCCTCCAAATTCTCGTGGCTGTCTGGGGGTGCCCTGCCTCTATACCTTTCTCTGGGACCCAGTTGGGATGTTGCCTTCTCAGGCCTCCCCTGTTTCTCTGACCCAGAAGTCCTACCTACTCACGCTTGAAATTTTTATTTATTGGGGGAAGGTTCTGCCACAAAGCACCAATCAATAGTCAATGGTCAATAGCTCCTCTACTAAGGCTGTGGCTTTGGGAGCTCCTCCTCATTGTAAACTGGAATATTTACCTTCTTTATTGTATGCTGGTCGGGCAAAGGTAGCCACAGCTTCTGCATCTATTTGTGCATGCAACAGTGAAAACATTTTGAGGTCAGCCTTTTACATCTCTTCTGTCAATCCTCACATTTTACACTCTGTCTAATCTTTCTTCTAGACATTCCTTAAGCCTTGTAGATGGGCATTTATAGAGATATCCTTCCCATAGTTCATATTCTTAGCAATATGGACATTAATGTGCTTTTATAGTACAATAAGTTGTTCCTTTGATTAGGGTTTGGAGCAGTAAAATCTTTGGATACAAAATCATTTACAAGGTACTTTGACAAGATCATTTGACAGAATCCCTCCTATGGAGCAGATCTCAAATGTAATCAAGAGAATGATTAACTACTGCCATAAACACTCTCAAACATGATTTTCACAGTGATCATTTTGCTTGGCAAGACCCAGAGCTCTAAAATTTCATCAACACTTTGCCTACCCCAAAGTCTGTATAGCACTATGAATGCTATGAAACAGTAAAAATTTCCTGCTCAGTTCAAGTTTGATTTCTTTATGTCATACAACCAAAGTGTCTGGTGTCCTTAGCAATAGTCTTTCCATTTATTTATAGTGGGCAACCAAGAGTAATACTAATATCCTGACTTATTTGTGGTACTTTTAGGAACTCTTTATTCAATAACTCTTAAATAGGTAACCTCTGTCTACATACAAGATTTTAATTTAATAGCCCATGTCTTCCAGAATTACCATTGTTTTGGTATGTGGGAGATACTTTGGGAGAAACTTCTGTTTTATGAGACAATACATTTTTTTATAAACACAGTGATTTTTAAGGCTTCTTTATACATCTTAAGTATTAGTTAGTCCATGTCTTACTTTTTTTCCCTAACCTCTTATGTCCATACACATATATATCTTTAGTTCCCAGCATTCTACTTCTATTCTTTACCCATGAAATATGACTGTCTAAACAAGATCATCACAATGATAACACTAGCTGACATGCTACAACAAACAAGAAATAGTTCATAAGACCCAACCTCCATATATAGGAGTACAAGGTATTAATGACTGTTTGTAGTATCAGTCTTCTACAGGATTACCAATTTTATGTGGTTAACCCTAAACACATACATATGTTTCAACACACACACACACACACACACACACACACACACACACTGAATTTCTACAGTCAAAATTTTAGTGGACATATTTATGCTTTAATGTTTTAGATTCCCTTTGCTAATATAATCTTAATCTTTTAATGCTCCCATTCCTACTCTGAGAAGCTTACTTCTTGAACATCTTTACCTGGTATGATTTTATGATTGGCTTCGTATTGCTGTGTCAGTGAATGGACAGGAGAAATATGGAGTCATGTGAAAGTGGAAGACATTGGCTAAATATCAAGCTCCATAGAATTTTATGTCAGTTGTTGGCAAAAGGATTATTCCTAGGTCAGGGAAAGAACATTTTATTGTTCTAATACAGGTATATACCAATATCTTTACTATCCTCTGTCCTTCACACTCAGGAATGCTAAGAGCTTTCTATTGATACTAAACTATGAACACTTCTTCAGTGTCTTTTGATAGAAAAAATTAAGAATAGATTTTTTATCGGCCAAGTAAGCATTTTTTCTGTAATGCAAATGCACAGAGCTTTACATAGGCATTTTTGTGAAAAGAAAAATATGAACATCTGATACTGAAACCCTTCATCAATTCTATAATGTATTTAAATGTAGTAGGAGCTAACATTGACTAGGTCACATTCACTTAGAAGGAACTTGCCTCCTGCTCATTCCAGATGGCCATCAAGAATTTTTCTCCTTTACCTCTTAAAGCCTTTGACTTCAGCTGGGATTTTAGGTAACTGCTGGGAAGTATGAAAACTCATTATTTGTTTGACCAGAATAGTTGCCCTCTGTCATTTTCCAATAATGCTCCCTGAACAGTTTCCTTAATACTTTTTAAAGATGTGTGGTACTGCTGTAGAGTATAATGTAAGACAGGAATTATAGTTATCGTCTCAGATGAGGTGTGTTGAAAGAGGTCAGGATGACGCAGTTGGCAGCTTTTAGAACTTGCCTCCTCATTATTACCATCTGTGTCAACTTGGAACCTTCATTACTGAGAGGACAAGAAAAATGAGACTGTGCTTGTGTTGGGGGAGATCATTTCCATTATGATTGACCCTGGTATGAGCACTAACTAGATGAATAAAACTGAAATATTGGTCCAACATTTTATTAGATAATCACTCTTGATAGCTGCATTTTAAATAGGTATCTAAATCTCCATTCTTACAATACTTGTCTTATATATGTTTTTGAAAGAAGCTGTAATGATAAGGTTCTTAGCAGGACATGGTAAAATTTGCAATATTCCCTTTATATTCAGTATATTATTACTGGCCAAAGAAAATCTGTGGTTGATTTTTATGACAAAGTTAAGTTGGCAGTAGACAGGGATATGAACAAGTACTCCTCAGCAGCCTATATGGAGTGCCGCGGATGCCAAACTATAAAGAACCTGACTCATTTCAGGGAAATTATGTAGGTCACAATCAACCACAAAATGAAGAAAGTAAAACTACTCAAAGTCAACTTTTAGGTTCCTCTTGTTGAATTTATAAGAAAATGTCATCATATAAAGACTATAAAGCATCTACTAGCATGTGTAACATAGGGAAACTACAATTTATAGAGTAGTTTCTTCTTGAAAAATACACACTTTCACTAAACCCAGACTGTAAGACTTTGTTCAAGCACTAGACTATAGTAATGAAAACACCACATGAGAGAAAGTTTTGCAATTTAGTACCAGATACCCACCACGATATCTGAATGTTGCTTAGTGGTACTTATGTATCTCATATCAGAGAGGACAGTTCTTCAACAATGGCACTTTTGAGATGAGATCATTACATGATAGCTGAATGTCTTATTAATAGATCAATGTCGTAGATGAAGTAGGTTGGTAAAGATAATGCCTTTGTTAAGTTTATCTAGGCTCAAGAGCAATTCCACTTTTCTCTCTCCTTTCAGGTGGGCAACTTCTACAACATACTTTAGATTAAATAATGTTCTGCCTTGCTTCTGGTTGATAACCCAGATAAACCATTCTTTCCTCCTTTTTGTCAGATGGGCAGAATTACTAAGTATGAAAATCTCTATCAAGACCAGGAACATCACTGTGACCTAATATAACCTGCGATCCCAGTGACTCATATGAAGGTCACTTGGTCGATTACTTCCTTTATCTTGTGGTTTGATGGACATGTTTAGTCATGGATATGTTCAACTTAGATAGTTGTCTCATTCCAGTTTGCAAAACTTTATTTGGCATTAAGATATTGTTCTGGTTCATTTTGTTTTTCAACTTTATACAAACTAGGATCATCTGGGACGAAGACATTTCAATTGAGAAATGTCTCCTGTAGGCAAGACTAGCGAAGTATTTTCTTAATTAATAATTGATGTCAAAGGAAGCAGCCCATTGTGAGTGCTGTCATAATTTGTCCATAATTGTATAAGAAAGATTGCTAAATAAGCCACGGTGCAAGCTGGTAAGTAGCATTGCTCCATGCTCTCCTTTTTAGTTCCTGCCTCCAGCTTCCTACCTTGGTTTCTAACAATAATAGACAATGATTGAGACATGTATGCCATATAAATGCTAACTTCCCATGTTGTGTTTGGGCATGGTGCTTATAGTATCAAAGACCTATCAGGGACATTTATGTGATTTTGTTTTTCAAAACTCCTATTTACCAGTTTATTATATCTGTAACTCCAGTACCAGGGTTACTTTGTGTTTTAACCTCTGGACACAAGTGAACATGCTGCACATAAGGAAAAACAGTCATATATATAAAGTGAAAATATATCTTTTAAAGCCTAGCATGATTATCCTCTCCTTTAATCCCAGCACTCAGGAGACAGAGGCAAGAATTTATATATGATGGAGACAGAGTTGACAAGATGGCCCATCTAGCAACAGTGTTTGCTGGGAAAGCCCAGAGATCTGAGTTTGATCATCAGAACCTATGTAAAGTTAGAAAGAGAACCAACACCACAAATTTGTCCTCTAAGTGACACATGCGTGCATGGCATCTGTGTGACCACTACAAATCACATACACTACAAAGGGATTCTCTGTGTAGCCATGGCTGTCCTGAAACTAGCTCTGCAGACAAGAGTTCTACCTGCATCTGACTCCTGTGTGCTGCAATTAAAGATGCTTGGCACCACACATGTATAAGCTCATATGTGCATGCAGACACAATCATCGTGTATCCAGTTCTCATAACCTCTAATTTAGACATATCTGTTATATAGAGAAGAGAGTTAAATTTTACTTAGAATTTGAAAATATTTTCTTTCGGTAAGTAAATTAAACTTATTTACAATAAAATTGATTATATATACATATATACGTATTCTGTGTGGTAGTTTGTGTGTGTATGTGTGTGTATAGTAGGCGTTCATGTGTGTGGTCAGATGTTGATGTTGATTGTCTTCTTTTATAACTTCCCATCTGATTCAATTCTATTTATTTGATTGTTTATTGGAGGTAGTACATATGGTGGTCAGAAGATGATTTGGAGGAGTCACTCTTATTCCTGCATGTGGTTGCAGCTTAAGTTATGGATCAAACTCAAGTCTTGATGGCAAGCACATTTGCTCATTGGGCTGCCTTGCCAGTCCCCCATCTATATTATTATTTTACATTTTAAAAAATACTCTTTGTTAATATATTTGCAAATTTCCCATCATGCACCCCAATCTAACTCATCGTCCCATCCTTCCATATCCACCCTCTGTGCTTTTAACCTCTCCTACAAATGAAAATAAAAATAGAAAAACAGACAGACAGACACATACAGATACACACACACACACACACACACACACACACACCCCTCACTAACCTCACTATGGAATATCTGGTGCATCCCACAGTATACCCCTCTGCCCAAACATCTTTACTTGAAAATTTTCATTGCAGTGAAATTTTCACTGGCCTGGTTCGAGACCTCTGGCTCTGGATTCAATATTGGATCCTCACCAAGACTTCTTTCTGATACACTGTTGTGGCCCTCTGTCATGGATATCCTATAGATCCAAAGCTACCTCTATGAACTCCAGCAGTGCACAGATGGGGTGAATGTTGAGATGGTCCAACTCAGAGCCCTGGAGCTGGGCTTGGGTGGATGCTGAGTTTGTCAGCCTATTTGCTCTTTTGGCCCATGCCACCAGGGCCAGAACAACTGTGCTGTCCAGGTGAAGTATAGGGCAGCCCCACAGAGTGCTTTAGTCAGGAACAGGTAGGACAAGCTCTCCAGCTCTCAGAACCTTAGGGCTGGTTCACCTCACTGCCCTGGTGGGTAAAGGGATGCCTCTCTCATCAGAGCATATCAGACAAATGGTAGAGATAGCTCTCCCAGTGTATGCCCTTGGGCTCAGCTCACCTGTACTCCTGCCTAAAGGGCCAGCTCTGCTGTGTTGCCCTCGGGAAGAGTGGGATCAGGTTTTCTTAATGCAACAACCAGAGAGGGTTG
This sequence comes from Apodemus agrarius, assembly GCA_964023405.1. NCBI lineage: Eukaryota > Metazoa > Chordata > Mammalia > Rodentia > Muridae > Apodemus > Apodemus agrarius. The sequence goes on from OZ030018.1 coordinate 11,847,467, forward strand.
GGGCCAGGTCTCCCATACTCCATTGGTGCCAGCTCTCCTGCACCAACTCTACCATAGCCAGCTCTTCCTTGCTTCCCAGGAAGATACATGGCTGGCACCCCTGAGTGTGGTAGCTGGTGAGGGGTGGGCCAGCTTAGAAATATGCTTGAACAGTAAAATGACCCCAGGCCACAGCCCAAAGCAGGGACATCCACATGTTCTTTGGAGGCCATACCGACCACAGACATTAGCACAGACCCCAGCTATGGTTGGACCAGGGACCCAGACACGGAACTTGGCAGCATCCATGGCCCAGAGCTCTCCATGGTTGTATATGATCCTCACATCAACTTGTTCCTCGCCACCACTGAGTTTCTAGTTCTGCCTCTCTGCATAGTACATGAATTCCTCAGCTTCACTTTTTCTCTCATCTCTCCAACAAGTAATTTCTCTTTTGCATTTCTCCATCACATATGTGCTTATGTGATGTATAGCACCTGCCACAGAGCCCAGAGCATGGGTCTGGGTGTCTCTCTTCTGGATGACTGTCCAGGGCCACAAGAATCCATTATGTGACATTTTTGATTAAACATTTGTGGACTGGTCATCTGGAGATAAAATTTTGGCTCAGATCAGCAAGAGAACTGCACCATTAAAGTGAATCCTTTACTTCTCTAGGAAAATGGATGCTGGTTATGTGGGGCTGAAAAATCAACTATGATTAACAGGAGACCAGCATCATTACATTGGAATCTTTGGGGAAGCATTTCTTCAGGTTCTAAAACTTGAGCTGTGATCCTAAGCAGACAAGACTGCTCCTTAAGTTGCTAGCTGACCTTAGTAATGTGTAAAGGTCTCTCACACAGTTCTGGTTTTGAAAGCATGGGAGCTGGAGGATTGAAATATCATCAAGACCAGCTGAGAAGTGATGGTACAAAAGGCAGGGAGAGGTTATGGTGAAAGTGCAGTCTTAGTTGCAAAGACTCCAGCAATATTAGAGCTACAAGGTCAGTGTGAGGACTTGCATGAACAACAGAGAGGGCAGGGTGGAGTTGGCCCAAAACTACCAGACATGGTGTCTGCATTGTGGTGCCACCTCAGCAAAGCGGGTCTGCTCATTCACTTTGGATCCCACAGCACCTGAATCTAAGATGTCGGACAGTAAGTTATTTCCATTACTTATGTTTGGTTTTCTTTGACTTGATTGTGACTCTTCTCTGGTTCTTTCCTCCTGGAATAATATAAAAATAATCTATGCAACTTAACTTTGTATTAAGGGAGACAGAGAGATTTTGGACATTTAAAGAAATGTTCGATATTTTAAACAGAACATGGACTTTTAAATTGTTGAAATAGTTAAAAACCATGGGAATTGACATGGTTTTATATTGTGATAGTAGCATAAAACTTTAGTGATAAACGGAAGACAAGCTTATAGTTAATGGTCATGTGTTTGTGTGTCAAGTTTACAAGGAGACAATTATGCTAGATACGGTTTTTGTTGTTCTTGTTCTTCTTGTTTTTGTAAGGTAGACAGAATCAGGTATAGAAAGAGTGAACCTCAACTGACAAAGTGCCTTAATCAGATTGACCTGTAGAAAATCCCATGGGACATTTTCTTGATTCATGAATGGCATGGCATATGTCACTGTGGGTTGGTGCCACCCCTGGAGAGCATCAGCTTCTCTTAATAATGGACTGTGATTGAGACATGTAAGTCAAATAAAACTTTCTGTCTCCAAGTTGTTTCTGGCCATGGCATTTATCATAACAGTAGAAAACAAACTAAGACAGCTGTGAATAATCTCTTTCTCCTCTCTAAATCAATGTCAATTAGCAAATGAAACTGCCAAATGCACAATGGTCAGTTCTCTTTCCCTCCCACATAGCTCATGGAATTCCTCCAAATTTTACTTAGGCATACAGCAATATTTAAAATGTCCCCTCTTTACTCCATGAAGCCTACTCATGAGTCTTATGCCCTAAATAAATATAAAAAATAAAATTGGAGCAACAGTTTAAAGAGACACTCAGTTGTTCCTTCATCCTTCATATCTTTAATCTTACTACTGGGAGTAATGGAGGTAAACTTGTAACAGGCCATGGTGAAGGGAAAATCTGGCATGAACTTCCAATTCTCAGGAAGTAAATTTAAATGTATGTATACACACATGTACATTAAGACAATACGTATGTGCAGATGTATTCAAACATACAAATAAAAATATGTCTTTTTGACCATCAATTCTGAGTATCTAGCTTTGAGATATTAAACTTTGAAACATGAGGGATGTTTAGCTTTTAGCTCAAGGTAATTCTCTATTTGTCCACCTGGTTCTGGGATCAGGTGCTCTGAATGCAGGAAATCTGCTGCCTATTTCTGGCTATGAGACACATTTCTGGGATTTGTGCACCTGCTCTCAAACTGAATCAGAATGTGCATGTTTGAATAATTTCCAGAAAAAGTAACTAAACACTTTCTGAATAAATATTAAATATATTAAAAATTTCTCCACAGCACTCTGACTTTATTTTGATTACCATTTAGTGAATTCTCTGGTTTACACATAACTACTTCTCTCTGTATTGGATGTAACCATCTGTGTAACTTTTATCTCTGGTTCATTTCCTCTGACTAAATCTCGATTTTTATATCCTAGGCTCTTTCAATTATTGTGTTTTTGGTTTAAATCTCCATTTATTGCTTTATTTCTTAGTGATCTGAACAAAATCCATTTCTATCATTTTGTTGAATGCCATTTGATATGCTGTTATTTTATGACCCTAGAGTAACTCCTCTCTCATCTTTTAGTACAGAAACAGAAATATTGATTAGCTTTTCTGTACATATGGCCTTTAAGTCATTGTGGGGCTTTATTTATTTTAATAAATGCATGGCATCACAAATTTAATAAATTGAAAACAAATGTAGCATAACTATGTTGAGAATTGTCTTTGTGCAGTGTGTTCAAATGCTGTTATCTCTTCCCAGAACTCTGGGCACAGTCATGATATTGTTATTGTTTTTATTAGGAACCAATTCCTGATTCAAAATATTTTGTAAAACATTGTTCTCCACTATCTTCTGAATGGTAAACAAATAACTGATTAACCCATTAGCTGGGCAGGAGAGATAAAACAAGAATTCCATGCCTTGAGAGAGAAAGAGAGGATTTCAAGGGGCAGAGGAATTGCCATGATGAGAGATGCAGAAGAAAGTGCCAGAGAGAAACCAAGATGGTAGGTAATGCCACATAGTTAGGAAGTGGCTGAGAAATAGTCCAGGCTAGCATGGTAAGGTTTTAATAGCTCAGAACCTGCCCAGCTTAGGGACAGAAGCTTGCAATAAATATAACAGGTCTCTGTATCTTTTATGAGGGGTTAAAAAGTGTAATAGAAAGGCACATAAATTACCTTGTACATACTTAATTTATACAGAGGACAGTTGTTATACTCTAGATGTGTTCCAGATACTTAGGCTAACTTCTAGTTTTGAAGGACTCATTCTTTTCTTATTGTTTCCAAGAAGCCTGAGATATATTTTTTAATTACTAGAAACTGAAAAAATTTATGTAGCTAACTTTTTTTTCTCCATAGCAAATATTGTTTTCTACAGTTAATGAGAGATAATTCTTACCAAGATTTTTTTTTAGCTGAGTAGAAGGCAGATGAACCCAAGCTTGTTAAGGTGAAGAAAAAAATCATAACTGTTTGGAGGAATTGATTAACCCCAGAAGATCAGAGTGAGGGGAATGTGGAGTAAGAAGAGGATAAGATATGGGAGACATTATAAAGGTGGCACATACCATAGGAATGTACACATGGGAAAGAAAGGAAAAGACTAAGGTGATTTACAGGAGGTGCTTTAGTGTGCTGTAGAAATAATTTCATCATACATCTTCCATAAAATCTTTAAAATGTATTAATCTTTCCAATAGGGCCTGGAGGCATGGAAGCATATGTGCATGCCTGAGCATATGTATGTGTTATGTGACAAATGTTATGAGACAATTTTAAAGAGCAAAATTAAATAATATTTCAAGGAAGTACAGAACATTAAAACATTTCTTAGGAATTATTGGGAGTGGGAAGTATAACAAGAAGAGGAAATATTTTACATAATCATGCCTAAGACTCTTCCAAAATTAATATAAGCAAACAAACTGAAGACCAAATTAACCCAGAGTGCTGTGAAGGGTACACTTTACAAAACCAACACAAACAAATTTAGGAATATTATATTCGTAAGGCAAAAAGTAAAACACCACAAACATCGAGGTAATTTGTTCAAAGATGGTGGAGAAGGGCTGGATAACCAACATTGTTCTAATAGAACATAAGATAAAATCATATAACAATTTTATCATACACACTAAATTCCCAAGAAAATTAATCTAAAAAGAAAAGATTTGGACTCAGTTACAAAAGCTTATACTCTACTGTTTATGACTCTGTTGTGAGGTAGACCAGTAGTACATTAAATTTATCCAGCATGATAGTGGATTTCAAATCTACAATATATGCCCTACCTCTATACATTTCTTTACTGAAAATATTTTATATTAATAGGACCATTTAAGTTTGGATCACATGACTTTGCATAAGGTGTTCACATAGCTTGCATGTGTGTTTCATCTTTTCCTAATATATATGTATATATATTACATTTATTGATCCATTATTCTTAGGGTTAAAGTTTAGTGTGCTTCTAGCACTTGGCTGTATGGAGAATGAATACAGTTATGTACTTGATTCTGTACTGTTAATTATGTGTTAATCTAGGAAAGGGGTTCTAGGACATGCATGCCATGTGGTAATTCTACATTTAACATTGGTGATAATCATAAACTGATTTCTATTATACCTTTACCATTTTACATTTTCACCAGCACTGTCTGAAGGTACATTTTGAACATTTATGGTACTTTATTTTCATCAAAACCATGTCTCTTGTTTCCTCCAATTCATGTCATTTTGGTAGGAATGAGGTAGCATACTATTTAGCTTTGATTTTTTTTTCTTTATGACTAATTATAAAGAATGTATTTTATACTTAATGATAATTAATATGCTTTTTTGAGAAAATTCAACTCTGTTGGCAGTGTTTTAATAATGTTAATTGGGTTGAGCTGTCGATATTCTTCAAATATTTGTATTATTAAAATTCTATCACATATAAATATACTTTTGAAGTTATTTTATTATCTTAATAGCGTATTTTAACATTTATAAACTTCCTTTTGACTTTTTTATAGACATGCTCTATGTATTATATCTAAGACACATGTCATATTTAAGATACTTGCTGTATTTAAGGTATTTACTCAGTTTCAGGTTATGTGTTGCACTGTGAAAAGCAATTGCTTATGGAAATTCATCAGTGTCCTCCATTGGTGAAGAACTGTATCTTTTCCCAGATAGTGTCATTGCTGCCCTAGTTCTTGTGAATTTTGTGTGGATCTATCAGTCATTTTTTCTTAGACCCCCCCAATTTTATCTTAGTAATCTGCATTTCTTTTCTTTAATGTAACATTGGTTATTATTTTCTTCATTTAGAATACTACAAACTTTCACAGTATTCTATCCTTGTACCAAGATTAGTTTTGATTGAGTCATGTTGTAAAAATTGAAAAGTGTTCTTTTTTCAAGATGACCTCACCCATTTTGTGTACATTTCACTTCTATAGGAATTTAAGTATTTTTTTTGCTCGAATACTGATGGAATATTGAGAGTGATTGCATTTGACCAGTAAAGCTTTGATTACTAATGTAATCATAGCACTTCTGTCTTTCTGATTTATTTACGTAGGTCTTTATTTTCTAATTACTTTAAGTAATACTTCATGGTATTCAGTGATTTCTATTATTTCCTTGCATTAAATTTATTCACATATATAATTCTTTTAGATGGCATTCTAAAATGAGTACAGTTTTAACTTTATATTCATAAATAACATGGTTTTATCATTTTTAATTCTAATTATTCATTGTTTTTACCCATCTATATAATGTTTTTATTAAATCCATCCCTGATTCCTCCCTAACTTGTAGTTCTTCCTCTCCCCTCCCACATTTTACTTTCAGCATTCTTTAAAAATCTGGTGAATCCACTCAATGATGCCTATATATTCATAGAAGTATGTCTATATTAAACACATATAGCCTCTCTGGGATAATATTCTTGAAGAAAATTGATTCTGGATCCTCTTTGACAGAGGAGTTGCAGATAGCTCCTCACCTCAGGAGGTGCTTGATGGGAATGTCCTTATGCCTTCCATACTGGAATGTTACCTGATTTGCCCATGTCCATGTCATGAGCATATAGGAAAAGCCACTTGGAGTTCATGTCTGCAGCAACACAGAAAATACTGTTTCACTGCATATGTCTCATAATTCTGCCTCTCACATTGCTTCATCCCACTTCCATGTTGAACCTCTAGTCTTGTGGAAAGGTTGTGATATAGATCCTCCACAGCCCTCTGATTTTTGTTGTTCTCTACTTGTTGATCAGTCATGGTTCTCTGTTTTAATCACCATCTACAGCAAAAAGAAATTTCTCTGCAACAGGGTTGAAAGCTAAATAAGATACCTAAGAGCTTACAATTTTATTCTCTGTGTCTGTGTCTGGTTTGAGTGAAAGAATAATGCGGCCCTCTTATTTTTATCTATGGGGAATGCTCTCCTATTTTTGGAAGACATTGAAAAGGACAAGTACTAATTCTTTTTTCAAATATATAATAAAATTCTACTGTGAAGATATCTTTGTCTAATTTTTCTTTAGGCAAGCATTTCTTTTACTGGTTGCAATAACTGTTTGAGTTAGAGGACCAATAAGATTTTATTACTTCTTCAATACAGTGTGGAGTTCACATGTACTTGGAATCTGTTCATTGTATCTAGAGTATCTAATTTAATGGTTCAGAGTTACTCATTGTATTGTCTTTAAAAAGAAAGTTTAATCAAATAAAATGTAAACTGTAAACTTTGTATTCTGAATAGAAGAAAAGTATTCCATATACATTTTATCCAGTTCACTTTCTCTGAACCTTTTCTTTTATGTCCTAATAGCCAAGTGCCATATACAATACTGAATTTCACAATGTATACTTTTGAAATTATTGTAAAAATTATGGCCATTTGGAGACATGTCAAGTTTTATTCCAGGGAAATGGTAAACATATTCTCAGATTTCTTATTTATACAATTGATATCCATAAACTGTACTAACTGGTGCCAATTTTTTGGTGGTCAAAGGCAAACTGTAACTGAAGGCAGTTTATAACTGTCAAATACTCTTTGCTAAATCATGAAGATTATACTTGATCTGGTATTAACCTATTGAATAAATTTCCCATTTGATTATATGCTACAAATCCTTTATACCCATTAACCCAGTAAGAGTTCCAGTGGTTTATCATATTACACAACCTTCTTTTGGAATGCCTACAATGAATTTCAATAAGTAATATATCCATCAAAACTTTGACTATAGGTTTGGTTCTTTAATTGTAGAAAACAAATCATAACATACTTTTCATGATGTTAAAACAGCTATTTTCCTTAGAGATGGCAAAGCCACTCAATATAGCTTTAAAATGGTGGCTAAGCTTATAATGAAGTATGTCAATCTGTCTACATGCTTTCTCAGAAATAACATGCCATGAGGTGTGGCATGTAAATGCTAAACTTTCTGAAATAATGACCCTTGCCTAATTGGAGATTGTGTTCAAATCCTGGAAGTTGTTACCTGTACAAAACTGTGACACTCTGAACAGTTCAAAGCCAAAGGCACCAGCAAGTTTTCCACTCACTGACAATCACCGAATTAAGGTAACAGCTCAGATTTTCTTTCCATCTCAAGTTTCTGTTATTTAAAGTAAGTCTAGGTGTCTGGAATTGTGAGCTCAGATTGTATTCCTTTGTTACTGGAAATCCCCTCTTCGGAGCCCTTAGAGCAAACCATTCAAACCCTGTACTGAGGGAGCACACTTCACAGAAAAGCATGACTTCATCCTGGCATGATTCGTCTTCAAATCAGGTCAGTGGTTTAGATGTGAATGCCTGGATTGTTCTTGGGCACTGGATCAAATTTAGACTTCCATTTATTTTAGGAAATTCATTACACCAATTATGATAGCCACAAAGAGATGCCTCATGACCGGGAAGTGAGAATTATAAGACAGTGATAGTCATTGTTCAGTGTTACATGAAAATTCTTGTTTGGGTTGCTCATTAATATCAGAATATTTTTTTACAAAAGGTATTAATATAGTGTAGATTGCAGATAAAAAATAAATATATTATAGCAAAACATAATCACAGGATATATACCTTCCTTATAGTTTAATATTAGTTATAAAGTGACCTCAAGTCAGAATGTTTTGAGGAAAGGGAAAGTCCTGTGTCCTCCGGCTGTTATATTTCTGCTTGCAAAGCTGCACCCATTATGCATCAGTAATGTCAAATCTGTGCTTTTTATTCTTGTTTAGAAAATTCTTATTAAAACACCGTATAGCTGAGTTTGGGATTTAAGGGCATCAGATTTAGGTTCTGAAATGCATATGTCTGACTCTACTTTTTTGACTCTGGCCAGCTTTCCAAGTTCCTGAAAAAGTTTGCTCATAGATAAACATGTAATATAGCCGCCATTGCAATTATTGTATGTATTCACTCTCTGCAGCTATTTTTATGAGTTACCACAGCCAAGAAAAGACGGCAGATAACAGATTAATAATTTTGTCACACTTTTGGTCATGCAACCAGCAAAGGGTGTGTTTTTTCCTTTGGTTTTTATTCATTATTTCCTGATCACTTACCAGTCTGCATCTGCGAATGACACAGAAAGTTAAACAATTTCTACTGAATGTTGCCCCTAGTGTTCTCCAAGTTCATAGCTTCTTATAACTGGAGTTTTACTGTTAGAGAGAAAGTTTAGTTATTTTGGGAGATAAAATCAAATAAATCCCTGCCCACTAGTGAACTCACAGCATTCAAGGAGGTAGTTGGTAGCTAAAGATAGTATTTCCTCTCTTTTTTAAAAAATATTTAATTAGCAATTTGAGGAATATTTTGCTCAACACATCTGTAGTAGGGAAGAAGAAAATCTTTGAGAGTTACTCTACTTTGACTCTTATATGAGATTCCAGAGACCTTTGATACTTGGCTAGCAAAGTATTTAAGCAAGAAAGATTTATGTGGTGACACAGAATTTTCTATTTGATTTTAGTGAAGATGGCTAAGTTGATTTCCTTCACAATAGAATTATACACACACACACACACACACACAATTTGTACATTTCAGACACAAAATAGTAATTATATCAGACAAAGCTACAAAAGGTTGTTGTCTTAGAGATATACAATTAAAACTCTGGGATCTAGTTCCTTTCATTGTGAAGCCTTTACTAAAATTATCATATTAAGATCTATATAAGTTTTTAATAATGTTGCCAATGCAGCTGTTAAATATACTAATAGAATTTAAGGACAACCAGCCTTCCTTTTCAGAAATAAAAGAAGGTTAGACTTTTACTGACAACAATGAAATTGACAATGATATAATCATCAGACCATAGGCAGTAGGTAAAGGCAAAAGCACTGTTTCTCTCCTGACTAAAGATGACGTATAAGCTTCCTTATTTGTAATATGTCCTTATATGTGAGTCACTTAGAATAGTCACTGAGATTTCCAAGGCTTTTCTCGTGACAAAGAATCTGGAGTTTCTATGGATTGCATCTTCAAGTGATCCTGGAAACATGGCAGTTTGTTAAAACACATAATATGATTATCCCAGAAAATAACTGGCAGTCACAGTCACATGCCTATTTTGAACTAGAGTAACTTTTTTTTAAAATTGAAAATCAGATGCTTCTCTCATGCAATAGATCTCAACCACATTCCTTCTCTCATTCCTCCCAACTCTGCACTGCTGCTACTTTCTCCTGGATTTCTCCCCACTCCATTTCCCTTCATAGAAGAGCAGACCTCCAAGAGACAATAACCAAAACACAACAAAACAAACCATAATAAGGCAAAGCAACACCTATCACTCAGAAGCTGAACAGGGCAACCCTACAGGAGGAGGGAAAGAGTCCACAAAGCAAGCAAATTTTGTTAAGAGTATAAAAAAAGTTTCACTTCTGTTAAAAAAAATAGGAAATGGATGTTAACTTTATACAAAGCGAGTTCAGTGTGAAATAAAATAGAGATTTTATTTCAGCCCTTTGCTACCTACAGCAAAGTAAGGCAGAGTGGGAAATGCAAAATGATTACAATCACTCTACATCCATAGCACAGGATGCCGTGCAGTGAAGGGAACTTTCTGTTAATGAATGTGTGCCTAAGTTATCAGAGTATATATTCCAGAGGATCAATCATGAAATCTTTTTTTTCCTTTTTTTATTTTCTATATTCTTTGTTTACATTCCAAAGGCTTTCCCCTTTCCCAGTTCCCCCCTCACCATATGTCCCATAAGTTCTCTTCCCTCAACCCGTTCCCCAATCACCCCCTACCCCATTTCTCTGTTTTGATACTCTCCTACAAAACTGGATCCAGTCTTTTCAGGACCAGGGTCCTTTCCTTAAGACAGAATTTAAAATAGTCTAAAAAGAGTTAGATTTTGCCTACAATAAAAACAACAGAAAAAAAGGTAATCTAATCACAAATGTCAGTTGGTTAATGATGTTAACAGAGAATGAAAAAGGCTTCTTTGGTAAACCCAGCAGCCACTAAAGACACAAGCTAAAGATAATATGTTCAGGTCATTGCACAATTGTGACATCACATATTGTACTCTAGGTCTTTGTTGATGAAAAAGACTTAAAATTTCCTACAATTCAAATGAACTTGTAAGGTGTCTAACACAATGGATTTTTTACAAATAAAATATCAGTGTCTGTGATGGTTAATACTTTCAAGTTGACAAAATGTAGAATAACCTAGGAGACAAGTCTCCGGTCATGCCTCTAATGGACTATCATTATTAGGTATGAAGATCTACTTTAATTGTGGGTAGCATCACTCTGTAAGCTGGAGTGCTGAACTTAATAAAAAGAAAAGAAGCAAGCTGAGTGATGCTAGTCATTTTATTTGCTGACTATAAATACAATGTGAGTGGCTGCCTCCTTCTCCTGCCACCATGCTGTACTCATGATAATTGGCAGTGTACCTAAAAACTACAAGCTGGAACACATAACTTCTTTCCTTAAGTTGCCTCTAAAATGCATTTCGTCACAGCAACAAGTAACTAATATAGTAATGTAGCCATAATACTTTATTTATCAAATCTGGAGAGTACATCAAGTTTCACCAATGAACCACCATGGTTAGGTTTCTGATTCAGATGTTTAGAGAAGTATAACTAGTGTTCTCTATTCTTTGATGAGTTAGATAAATACTAACTAGGATAACATGGTCAACATTATTGTGTACTGGATTTTGCTCTAGTGAAAATAAGAGTCATGATTATTAAGATTCCTCATGCTCTTTTTATTCTGTGGCCTGATCATCTCCCTTTGTGGCCAATGTCATTACTCATACCAGGCTTGCTATTAGAGAGACATAGAGATGAACAGTAACCACAGCCTGTGCTCTGGAATGACTTGGTCCAACATATTTTTTCCTTAGCAAGTTTCCAATGAATATTTATTTATCTATTTCCTATCAGAGTGTTAGGAAATGGATACTATCATAGATGTGTTCAAGAGGTAACTTTAACCTCACATCCACTAACACAGTTGTAGCAAGACTAAAAGTACAAGCAAAATGTCGAGAATACAGAGAAGGCTTTATCACTCAGTAAAAAAATATAATAGCAAGGAACAGGCAGTCACAGCAGTTGGACCAAGTAAAAATAGAGCCGAGGCTGGCCTTGCTTGAATAGTTGTGCAGATAATCAAACATTGTCACAGATATTATACCAATATATGCTATGTATAGCATATATATATGTATATATGCATATATATGTATATATGTATATATACATATACATATACATATGTATATGTGTATATATATGTATATAACATATATATATGCTATACATAGCATATATTGGTATTTTATTTCAATGCCTATCAGAAGAAAGACCATAATGAGCATGTCTTCAAATAACTGTTTGATTCAGTTATCAGCCATATTTGTCTAATTTTTCCTTCATCAGTGGTTATCCATTGGAGACAGCTTCTGGGTTAGGAATGGAGGCTTTGCCTACTTCTCCTCTTAGTGGGAGACTCCCATCTGGCTTTGAAATTTTCAGGACCCGTGGATGTTGCCACAATCTCTGAGAGTTCATATATGCCCCAGTCCAGTTGTGTACAGAACGCATTTATTTTCTTGGTGTTTTTAGTCCCCACTGGTTTTTACAATCTTTTTACCTCCTCTCCTGCAGAGTTTCCTGAATTAGATGTCTATTCTTTCAGGAAAAAGTTGAATACTTTGGGCCATTGTTCAAATGTATAACAGTTGGCAGAAAAAAGAAACTTCTATAAGTTTTCTTTTTACATTTCCAGTATCTTCTACTCTGCCAGAAGAATCTAATGCAACTTCAAACAAATACCTTAAGATTAAAGATGTGTGATAATGTTTCTCAAAATACTGCACATACTAAATATCATATCACCTAAAGCTTATGGCATTGGAAGATATTCCAATAATGTACATGTTGAAGCTACAATTTGGCCTGTACAAAGCTGGCCAAACAATAGTTCTGAAAGCTAGCCCATTTTTGATATGAAATCCTTCATTAGCCAACTTAATATCTGATTGGATTAATCCTTAAGAGAGGCACCAATAGCCTGTCTCCACCCAGGGGTAGATTCCGTTCTTTTTTGCCTAGAGCATTTTTTTCAATGCTGCTGTAACATTTCCTCACCTAAAGCCCTAAAATTATTTAGGAAATGGGGTGAAACTAGAAATAGCAATAAGCCAGTTGTAGAATAAAAATAGAGAGATCTATCTCCAAAGAAGATATTCATAAGGAAAGAGTGATTGGATTGGAGGTGTGGTCACACTCTCAGAAACTGCCCCAGAAAATGTTCATTCAGTAGATAAGAAGCCTTAATTCTCTTCCAGCTTTTCTAACAGAGAATCAAAGCTCCTCTGGAGGTGCCCTACAAGTCTGACTCAGAGTTCATCTCTCTTTATCCATCAAGCTATTGGTTTCTTGGTTCTTCAGCTTGAGTACCCAAGGAATTCATTTAATATGCAATTGAAATTATGCTTAGAAAATCTTGTTACATAAGAAACCTTAAGATAAATCAAGCAAAGCTCCTGTGTAGCTGTGAAGAGAGATTGGTCCAAAGGAAGCAATTTTGTTGAAGGTTTTCATCCAGGGGTGAATATGTCTTTATTCAGATTGAGACGTGAGGTGTTATGGTTTAAATGAGAATGGTCCTAATCAGCTCAAGTGCTTGGAATTCTTGGTCCCCAGATGATGGACCTGTTTGGGAAGGTTTAGGAGATGTACCTTTGGTGAAGGAGGCATGTCACTGAGCATGGTCTTTGGGAATTCAAAAGTCTGTGCCATTCCCAGTTAGTGTGTTCTGTCTTCTGCTTGAGGATCAAGATGGAAGCTCTCAGTTATGGCTCCAGCAGCCATACCTGCCTTTCTGCTATCATGCTTCCTGCCATAATTGTCATGGAGTTGTCCTCTGAACCTTAAAGCTCCAAATACCCTTTCTTTTATAAGTAGCCTTTGGGAATATTGACTTAGTTGCAGCAATATAAAAGTAATTAAGAGGGATCATTGGATGTTTTAGTTCATTTGACACACCAGTGAGAGTTCCTTGTACCTATAAATCGCATTGACTTGCCTGGACTTTCCAGAATACTTCAAGCCAAAATACTGGATCATGTTTAGCTTTCCATACCTATGCTCATTCAATAGCCAAGTTAAAAAAATGAAAAAAAGGCATGGAATCAGTGTTCCTAAACATGTTCATCATTTCTAGCCTTTGTAAAAGATACGATAAATCAGGAAGGACAAGAAGTAGAACCAGACATTTCATTGTCCCAACATGCAAGACCTGGCTGGGTTCTCTCTCCTTTTTCATCTGAGTACCATTTATGCAGTAAGGTCAAGGTAAATAAAATAGAGGAATTTTCTTTCATATGTATAAGTTCAAATAAGTGAATAATAAGGTAGAATTTAAGTAAAATAGACCTGTATTTATTTTTTCTACTATGGTCAAAAGTGCCTATAGGTCGATGCTTTTAAACTAAGTAAGAGTTAAGTAAACTAAGTAAGTTCTCCTCTTACTGTTGTATAGCAGACTATATAACTTATGTTCAGAATTACTTGATTTTATTCTGGCAGGGAAAATAGGTGTTTTTATATGAGTGTATTAGAATACTTTCTTTTTTCTTATTTTATTTAATTTTTTTGTTGTTTTGAGAATTTTTTTATTATTTTTATACATTCCATATTTTATTCCCCACCCTACCAACCCCTGTCTACTCTGCAACTGTTCCACATACCATACCTCCTCCTCTCCCCCTGTCTCCACCTACCCCCCTTCCCATCTTACCTCTAAACTCCCTGGGTCCTCCTGTCTCTTGAGGGTTAGGTACCCCATCTCCGGATGAACACAGACCTTGCAGTCCTCTATTGTATGTGTGCTAAGGGCCTCATATCAGCTGGTGTACGCTACCTGTTTGGTGGTGCATTGTTTGAGAGATCTCAGGGGTCCAGATTAATTGAGACTGCTGGTCCTCCTACAGGTTGCCCTCAGCTTCATTAAGCCATCCCTAATTCAACAGCAGGGGTCAGATGTTTCTGTTCATTGGTTGGGTACAAATATATGGCTAAGATCAAAACCCCAGGTGACAACACATGTTGGAGAGGATGTGGAAAAAGAAGAACACTCCTCCATTACTGGTGGGATTTCAATTTGGTACAACCACTCTGGAAATCCATCTGAAGGTTCCTCAGAAAATTGGGAATACATCTTCCTGAAGACCTAGCTATACCACTCTTGGGAATATACCCCAAAAAGGTGCCCCACCATGCCACAGTGGCACGTGTTGTATTCCACTATGTTCAAGGAAGCCTTATTTGTGATAACCAGAAGCTGGAAACAACCTAGATATCCCACAACATAAGAATGAATACAGAAAATGTGGTTCATTTACACAATGGAATATCACTCTGCTATTATGAATGAGGACATCCTGAGTTTTGCAGGTAAATGATGGAACTAGAAAATATCATCTTGTGTGAGCTAACTCAAACCCAAAAGGACATGCATGGTATGTATTCACTAGTAAGTAGATATTAGGAAAAAAAGTAAAGAATACCTGAGATACAGTCCACAGAACTCAAAAAGGTCAACAAGCTGAAGTGCCCAAGTGAGGATACCTTAGTCCTGCTTGGGAGAGAGAAGAAAGCAATCACAAATGGGGAGGGAGGGAAACAGGCAACCTCAGGAGATAGGCATTTGGGGAGACCCTCCAGAAGGCACCAGAGATCTGGGAGGTGAGAGACTCACAGGACTATAAGGGAGGGACCTCAGAAGAAATGACTGACAGTAGGGAGAGGGAAATTATAGAGCCTACCTCCAGCAGGAAGACAGGGCTTCAAATGGGGGAGAGGGGGTCCATCCCACTGACTGTCTGAATTACTGTGATGTAAATGGAGAGGAGCCCAAGATAAAGAAGGTTCATGACAGGCTCAAAGTGGGATCCAGTGCAATGGGAGGTCCCAAGGCCTAACAGTATTAATGAGGCTATGGAGCACTCACAAAAGGGACCTAGCATGACAGCACTCCAGATCTTATTTAAATTTTAATGTGACATATTTGTATATAATATTTTACAAGAAACTAGTCCTAATTCTATTAAAAGTTGTAACTAACAGACTTTTTTCAAATGTTAGAAATATATTTCAAAGATGAAATTCTTTTTTTTTTAATTTTTATTTTCTATATTCTATGTTTACATTCCAAAGGCTTTCCCCTTTCCCAGTTCCCCCCCACCATACGTCCCATAATTCCTCTCCCCCCCAATTATTCCCCAATCATTCCCCTCCCCCCCACACGGTTTCTCTACAAAACTGGATCCAATCTTTACAGGCCCAGGGTCCTCTCAGCTCCAACATATAATACAGACACAGGCTCCTCTATGTTCATAGCAGCCTTATATATAACAGCCAGAAGCTGGAAAGAACCAAGATGTCCATCAACGGAGGAATGGATACAGATAATGTGGTACATTTACACAATGAATTCAGCTATAAAAACAATGAATTCATGAAATTTTAGGCAAATGGATAGAACTAGAAAATCTCATCCTGAGTGAGGTAACCCAATCACAAAAGAACACACACAGTATACACTCACTGATAAGTGGATATTAGTCCAAAAGTTTGGAATGCCCAAGATACAATTCACAGACCAAATGAAGCTCAAGAAAAAGGAAGACCAAAGTGTGGATACTTTTATCCGTCTTTGAAGGGGGATCAAAATACCCATGGCTCACAACCAACCAATAGACTGAGCATAAAGTCCCCAATGGAGCAGCTAGAGAAAGGACCCAAGGAGCTGAAGAGATTTGCAGCCCCATAGGAGGAACAATAATATATACCATCCACTACGCTTAGAGTTCCCAGGGACTAAATCACGAACCAAAGAACATACATGGAGGGACCCCATGGCTCCAGCCACATATGTAGCAGAGGATGGCCTTTTCAGACATCAATGAAAGAAGAGGCCATTGGTCCTGTAAAGGCTCAATGCCCCATGAAAGTGTGTGTGTGTATGGGGGCGTGTAGTAAGCATGGGGAGAGAGGATGGGATAGGGGATTTTTTGGAGGGGTTATAAGGAAAGGGGATACCATTTGAAATGTAAATAAAGCAAATATCTAATAAAGAAAAAGAAATTGAAAAAAAAGACAATCTTTTTCATATCAATCATTTTGGAGAGGAGTTTGAGCTGCAAAGCTTATTTGATCCAGCCTGCCATGATAAGTTTATTCAGTAGTATATTTCCAGGGTAACAATTACATCTGGCAAATAAAAGTTACATTTTGCTCTCAGAATATTCACTCCAATTGATTCATTTAATCATTCTCTTTGCTCAATATATGTGTAATTTTACCACATTTTCTAAGAATACAATATTTCTTCCCATACACAAACAATGGGGTTCCTATATATCACTGAAAAGTCTGCTTCTGAATAACAGTAAACTCTCACATATAGAGCTTTATTTTATTGTACTTTACTTTCAAAGATTATGTTTATGCATACAAAATTAGCATGTCTAGGTGTGTGCAAAAATACTGTCTTACAAATGTACTCAACTGGACCCAGTTCTGCATGTATGTAAGTCAGTTGGTTTGGGAAAGACATTAAAAGACAATTTTAATTTTTAGAGTTGAGAACTACAGTTTGAAAATTTATATGTATATCCATATTTTTTAAGGTTTGAAGTTATTTTAATTTTTCTTTCTTTTTTCTTTTATTCAATATATTAATTTACATTTCATATGATTTCCCCCTTTCCAGGCTCCCCCCTCCCCGCAAGTCCCATAAGCCCTCTTCCCTCTCCCTGTTCTCCTATTTACCCCTTCCCTCTTCCCTGTTCTGGTATTTCCCTACACTGCTGCATTAAGCCTTTCCAGAGTCAGGGGCCCTTCCTTCCTTCTTCTTGGACACCATTTGATATGTGGATTGTGTCTTAGGTATTCCAGTCTTCTAGGCTAATATACACTTACCTGTGAATGCATACCATGAGTGGTCTTTTGAGATTGGGTTACCTCACTTAGGATGATGTTCTCCAGATCCATAATTTGTCTAAGAAGTTAATGAATTTATTGTTTCTAATGGCTGAATAGTACTCCATTGTGTATATATACCATATTTTTTGTATGCATTCCTCCATTGAGAGACATCTGGGTTCTTTCCAGCTTTTGGCTATTATAAATAGGGCTGCTATGAACATAGTGGAACATATATCCTTATTACATGTTGGGGAATCCTCTGGGTATATGCCCAGGAGTGGTATAGCGGGGTCCTCCAGAAATGTCGTGCCCAGTTTTCTGAGCAACAGCCAGACTGATTTCCAGAGTGGTTGTACCAACTTGCAATCCCACCAGCAGTGGAGGAGTGTTTCTCTTTCTCCACATCCTTGCCAACACCTGCTGTCTCCTGAGTTTTTAATCTTAGCCATTCTGACTGGTGTGCGGTAAAATCTCAGGGTTGTTTTGATTTGCATTTCCCTAATGACTAATGATCTTGAACATTTTTTAAGATGCTTCTCAGCCATCTGAATTTCTTCAGGTGAAAATTCTTTGGTTAGCTCTGTACCCCATTTTTTAATAGGGTTGTTTGGCTCTCTGGAGATAACTTCTTGAGTTCTTTGTATATATTGGATAATAGCCCTCTGTTGGATGTAGGGTTTGGGAAGATCCTCTCCCAATTTGTTGGTTGCTGTTTTGTCCACTTGACAGTGTCCTTTGACTTCCCGAAACTTCATATGTTTTATTAAATCCCTTGTCTCTCCTTTTTCATTTCTTCCTCCGTAATTTTCTTTTAATATTTTTCTCTACTCAGCTTCCTCTTTCTTTAGCTACTGCCCTCTCATTTTGTTTCTCCCCTTCCCCCTACCCCTCTCCTCCCTTCTCTCACTTTTCCCCCTTTACCTCTTAATCAGTCATCAAAGTTCTAAAAGCTGCATTTAGACCTGGCAGCATTTACTCTGGAGTTATTACATGATGACCAGTTATATAAGTCACTAAAATTGGAAGCACTCTGTTTCTTTACAGAATAGATTTTATATAATTGTGACAAATTGCCCCCAAATAATTTATTAAAAGCTTTATTTTGACTTCTGGTCACTTTATCTATGGTGAAGCAGTGGATCGTGGTGAGGTAAAGCAGAGGGAATTTGCTTTACCTCGGTAGCACTGGGAAGTAGAAGAATTGAGAGAGAAAGAGTTAACTGAGCATATGAATCCTGCAAAGAGAAGTACTTTGTGACTTACTTTCTCCAACTTGCCCTCCCCTCCTGATGCTCCAGTTGCCCAGCATCATGATGATTGGATCAGCTCTCCATAGTTTCATCACCTCGGGTCCAAACTTTCAATAAGGAAACCTTTTTGAAATGGGTATTTCCACTCCCAACCATAAAAATATATAGCCTCATGTTATAGAATTACTTTCATCTTGCATAGTACATATGTGACTAGCTTTAATATGGTTGCTACTTCTTCTTTTGGCCTAGTTTTACACTTTCTTACAATGTCTGTCTTTCAGTAAGGGATCCCATTGAGTCCACTTAGCCAAAATCTTTCCTTCTCAGTTAATCATAACTCTTGATATTTAAGTAGAATTTCTACCATTGATTTTCTCTATCTGATAATCTCTTTTTTATTATATATTTGCTTTATTTACATTTCAAATGGTATCCCCTTTCTGTGTTACCCCTCCGAAAAAAACCCATCCCATCCCCTTTCCCCCTGCTCACTTCCGCTTGCCCCATTTCCTGACTTGCATTTCCCTATTCTGGGGAATTGAACCTTCAGTCTTGATTTTCTTCAGTAAGACTAGATACATTTAGATAGAAACCCCATTAACCTAATGTTTCCTTATCTCTTTCCTGATCCCAACCTTTTTTTTTTCTGGGGATAAATCCCACTTGTTTTCCTATGGTTCAATATCTTCTATTGCAACATCATACTGCATTGCAACCCAGTATTAATATGTTGACATTAAAGAGTAGGATCACAAATCTATGAATGTAAGTGAAAACACTCCAGAGAGAAATATACATTTCCTTGTTTTGTGAATAAATGTCCCTAACCTTAGAAATCCTTACAATATTTAGTGTTAGAGGCATATTTTCAGAGCAAAAGAAAATGATTTCTTCCTTAACATAAACCATGAATCTGCATGTATAAATTGCTTTACTAACCAAACCAGTTTCTACTGCCTTTATGTGTATTGGGCCAAAGGTTCATGTGATTTAATAATATGTACTATTCTCTACCATGAACTGAAGCTACCAATAAGTATACAGAGAGGATAATTGTCTTTGTGTTTATTTTATGAAGTTTTTCTTTATTAATATGAGCTTATATGAAAATATATTAACTTACCTTATATTCCATGGGTTTCATAATTATATTCCAGGAAGAATGTCATAATTCATTTTATTTTACTTTCACATTTATTTATACATTTCAAAGCATGATTATTTTTCAAATCTTTAACTAAAGGAAAATTAGAAAAGTAGAGGTTAATATTAACACAAGGTCAGTGTGAATTAAGGCACAAAAATAAGAGTAATGTAAGTTTTCTTCAGGCTTAATTATATAGTATGCCAGTTAATTTTAAATACAGCTTTGAAGTTTGTAAAATGATATCATTGTTTTAGACACCAGTAGTCTATGGCTTTGGTCACTATAAGAAAACCGGGGATGACTGCAGAAGCAGCCAGGAATAGTTCTGGCAAGCTCAGTTAACAAATAATTATATTTGGCTCTATTAGAAGTTTGCTACTTGTTTGTTTGATCAGAGAAAGTTTAAAAATGTGTACTTGGCAATAACTAATATTTAGTTGAATTTGTTAATGTTTCCATGGAAGTAGATTCAGTTATCTATGGTACCATTATATGACAATTATGTTTCTCTCTGCCACACACATACACACACACACACACACACACACACACACACACACACATGGGAGGGGGAGATTAAAACATGTAACATGTTCAAGAAAAAGAGGTGTCTTAATGATTGGCTATGACAGATAGTTTTATATCAACTTTTTATGAGTAGACCCTTAACAACAACAAAATATAGCCCCAACATATTGATGTGTGCTTTATTTTTATTAATGGTTGATGTTGAGAGTGGGGCAGAGTTCACTGTGCTTAGTACCACCACTGAGGCTGTGGTCTGGGTGCTATTAAAAAAAAAGCTAGCTGAGCAAGCCATGAAAAGAAACCAGTATTTCTCCATCTGGATTTCTGCTTTGGATTTTGACCATGATTACCTTTGTTGATGGATTATAAACTGACATAAATCCTTGCCTATTGAAGTTGCTATTAGTGATAGTATTTTATCACAACAATAGAAATCATACCGAAGACATTGGCTAATGTGGTTATGGAGGCATTTGCAAGCCAGAGATCCATGAATGATGGGATAGTTCCAGTCAAACTCCATTGCTGGAGTCTGGAAGCCAGTCTTTTAATTTCAGTCTGAGCTCAAAGTCCAGATTTCCATGAAGGCTGATGTTTGAGAACAGGATGAAATGATGTCATGATTCAACAGAGAAATAATAAGTGCCACTGTACTCTCATTGCACCGTGTGATGCTCAGACCATTACTTAAAGAGGGCTTTACTCTACTTCTCTATTTCATTGCTCATCTCTTGCAGAGATACATGAAAAGATATACCACCCAGCATGTCTGTCCAACTATCTCAAGATCCTTTAGTCCAACCAAGTTGACATATAAAATTAACAATCATGGCATAAATGCATATGCCTCAAGTTTCAAAGAGACAAGTCTCTTTAACTAATGTCATGTAGTGTTAATTTGAGAGCACTGTATCTTCTACTGCCACTTTTTATGTTAATGCCCTATTTGTCTCTATACAGTTTTAGAAGTATATTTAATAAACAATGGATCAAGAGTAAAAACTAGTTTCTAGTAGAACTCTTTCCTATCACTCCCATTTGAGCTTTCCTTTTAAACTAGACAAAGGCTTGTTAGGTAAGAATCATTTGTCTATCTTGAATTTGAGGGTCAGGAGGTAGAGAGGAATTTTAATCCAGAATCATGGCTGCTCTGGCAAAGGATCACATCCAAAGAACTTGTAGATCTATGCGAGTAGGCTGGAATGACACAGGTTTAATCCCTCTGGCTGAAATGCAAACATGTCCATCCTATACAATTTTAATCATAAACAATATAGGTAAGATTAGGTAATAGAAGGAAGCAGTCATGTTTGAGAGTGATGTCTAATTAAGAGTGAGACAAAAATGACAAATTAGTGGAAGATTTGACAGATGAATCAGAGATAGACTACACCAACTCTCATGAGAGCAGACGGGAAAGAGAGGTTACTTTAAAGAAGAGCATAGCAAAAATGGTGGGGGGAGGGGGATTGGGGAATAGTTGGGCGGCAGAGGACTTATGGGACATATGGTGGTGGTGGTGGGAACTGGGAAAGGGGAAAGCCTTTGGAATGTAATCAAAGAATATAGAATAAAAAATTTTTAAAAATGCCAAAAAAAAAAAGTTCCAAAAGAACAAGAGAGCAAGAGCAGTTCTGTGACTGCAGTTCCATGATTTCAGGCAAATAGTGGGGTTTCACTGACTTCAGTGAAGTTCAATTGAACAAAGTTGAGTTTTTGAAGTTTAGTTCAGTTTTATATGTATGTATGTATGTATGTATGTATATATATATTTGCATTCGGATTAGTCAGTGCAGTTCAGTTTGTGGAATTTGGAGGTAGTTTTTCCAAGCAGAGCAATTCAGTGAGAACCCAAAAGAACTAGTTAAGTTGTCAGCTTGGAGAAGAGTTTTGAGACAGAACAGCTGAGCTGAAGGAGTCACACAGCATCAAGAAAGAACTAGAATCGATTAGCTTATTAAGAAGTAAATCTCCAAGACAACATTTACATTTGGTGAATAAAAGTTATTTTTACAAGTGGTTTTTAACATTATATAAATAAGCATATATATATCCTGAATCTGCCAAGTTCTCCATCCATTTCTCTTCTCTTAAAGGAATACTCTAGCCCACATACTTGCGCCCTTTCTTGCCATAATGCTATCATTATCCTTCACCATCCTATGATATTTTATGTGATAGGACACTTTCCTGACCTACTGTAGACATTTTTTTAAAACTAGTCTTATAAGCTCTTTGAGAATGATATACAAGTTTGATCTTAATCATTCTTTCTCCCCCAACTCTTCACATATCCACATTCATTCCCTTTGCATCCAACATTATTTCCTTTTTGGTTCTTTCAAGGCCATTTTTAGCCAATTTTTCTTGGTTGTGTGGCCTTTGACAACACTTTGGTCTATTTATCAATGACTACACTCTTAAATTTTTTCTTCTTCCAGAAGCTAACATTTTCTAATAGCTTCTTAGGGCAGAAATTCATGTTCAATTCCTTCTCCAAGCATTTTTATGTTTACCCAGACCTTGACATGTCTCATACATGAGGTCACAACTGCTGTGAGTGTGTATGTCCCCCTTGTGTATATATGATGCTGTTTCTGTGTAGTCATCTACTGTCTCTGTCCTTACACTTTTTATTCTCCTGCTTTCAAATGATCCTTGAGTTTTAAAAGATGGGGTATAAAGTACAGGCATATGTGTTGTGTTTAGGGCTGAAAATTCTGTATCTATTATTTTCTTTACCTTGTCCAGCTTTGGGATTTACTGTTAATCATCACCTGCTGAAATACAAATTTATCTGATGAAGGTTGAGATACAGATTCAATTATGGGTTTAAGATAAGTGATTAGGACTTGATTCAGTATTATATCTGTTAAGCAAATAAAATAAGTAGGTTCTCTCATGGATTCTATGGTCTGTTTAGCCATAGGTTCATGGCCTAATAAGTCTTCAAGTTGAACTAATTCCTTCTTTTAAAGAGTACATAATACCTATTTTTCAGTAATGTGAAGCACTTTGAAGGGATACATTTATAGTAATGAGTTTTTACATGTAGTATATTTTAATGGGATACATATACAGTAATGAGTTTTTACGTGTAGTATATTTTAATGTTTAGTATATACTATGGAGAAAATTCTACATTTATTGAACTGTATATATAAGGCCACAATGTATAACACATGTATATATATAATCAGGTGTTATTTATATAGCCACTATTCTTAGGAAAAGCACATTCATTAATATTCTTAGGATAATAATACATTCATTGTTTTCCTTGATATAAAGATAAAGCTAATAAAGACATCAGTGCCTCACCATGTGGTTAGTGTTGTGTCAAGTTGACAAAAGTTCGCATGATCTGGCAAGAGAAAACCTAAATTGGGGAAATGCCTTCATCAGATTGGCCTATAGATAATGCTGTAAGAAATTTTCTTAATTAATTGATGTGGGAGAGTCCAGGCAATAGTGGGAGGTACCCAAATGGGATAGGTAGCTCTGGGTTGTTTAAAAACAATCTGAGCAAACTATAGTGATTAAGCTAGTAAGAGGTATTCCTTCAGTGTCTCTGCCTCAGTTTCTGCATCTAGTTTTCTACCTTGAGTTTTTGCCTTGGCTTCCCTGATTACAGACTATAATAAATGTCAAATTAAACCTTTTCTCCTCAAGTTGAACATTGTGCTTTATAAGAAAAATAAAATGTAACACAGCTACTTTTATATACTGGAAGTTTATCATGGTAGACATGATATACTCTCTTCTGTGAAGAATCTCATAATACAAGCACTATGTACTTCCAGAATAAAGTTCTCAGTTCTCAGCTCTCTCTAAAAAATTTCTGAATCATTAATGCTCTCTTGCATAGCTTACTTCTTTTGGGCAGCCCTGCATGTAATGAGTTGGGTGATGTCATTCAGGCACCCTTCTTTCCAATGGAAGAACTTAAAAGTCCCATTCTATTATCATTAATTCCTGTAGGATTTGTTGGGAAAGCATTTGTTCTTCACTCTGGTCAATACTGTTTACTATCTTTCTTCCTGGAAAGGAGATCAGTGAAAATTTCCAAGTTACTGTTCTGAAAACAAATTTTCGTTAGCATCCATTGTCTTCTGAAAGGTCAATCTGAAACAGCGATGATATAATTTATTCTCTAAATTAAGACTTTTTTCTGCAGATGAGAATATTCACTACTAAAAATGGATACAGAACCTGATGAATAGATTATATGACCAGAATTTACAACCACTGTGGATCTGTACTGTGAATTTAACATTCCACTCAAACTTTTGTTATGTTTTGTTTATTACTAATCTTGAAAAAGCTCCCTCTTTTTGTATTTAAAACAAAGGTAGTGGTACCTGATTTACTGGAGAATTAAAAGATTAGATTGGAATAGTGTCTGCTAAACATTGGTTCCTTGTCTCTGACTTAATACATGCTATATCTTATCATCTGTATTCTCAGTTTACCAGTAAGGATATCAAGTTCAATGTATTCAGTCCCCACACTAATTCAATTCATCTCAGCAAGAGGAAGAGATAGAATTTGAACTCTGTCTCCTTATTCCAGGAGTCTCTATGACACAAAGTTTTCTAGGATATATTTTATACATATTTTTCTGACCAATATGTTCATTTAAACTTGTTAATCTACTCTAGGAGTTAAGAGAAAAGTGCTACTGGTTTCCTTCAGTGGACTGGGTGATGGTCACTTCATTATTGAGACAGATCTTTACTCAGTCTATTCATTTCAGTGCCAATATCTTCCACAGGATTTTGATCTGGGGCATCAGGTACAATTATTATTAAAATTCATATTAATACAAATTAATATTGAAAGATGCCTAAATATTCACAATCCATACAATTTTAATCAACAAAGCAGTTTACTCATGTAAGAGAAGAGTTCAAATTGAGTTGTATTTTTAAACTGGAGTGCTCTTGTGTCCTTGGAAAATGATATATAGGAGGTTCTTGTGCACTTTATATTAAGATGCTGAATTCTGAGCCCTGAGATCTAGTTACGGTCCAGACACATGCACCATCATGAATATTTAAGAATATCTAGTATGAATATGGTGTAAATAATGCTCCACGATAATCTCTGATTGGTTAATAAAAGGCTGAGAAGCTAATGACTAGTTAGAGGAAATAGAAAGGCTGGAACTCTGATCCCAGCCACTGGTCCAAGGGAGAAGAGGAAGGAGAAGGCATTGGTCAAGAGGCAGGTGAAGATACAGGAGAAGAGGGGCAGGAGGAAGA
Organism: Apodemus agrarius; assembly: GCA_964023405.1. NCBI lineage: Eukaryota > Metazoa > Chordata > Mammalia > Rodentia > Muridae > Apodemus > Apodemus agrarius. Next base: position 11,873,361 of record OZ030018.1, read on the forward strand.
AGAATGAGGAGGAACAGGAGGAGGAGGAGTAGAGGGAGGGGAGGGGGAGGGGGAGGTTGCCATGAGGTCAGGCATTAAGAGATTTGGTGCCAACTGAGTTCACCATGGAGCAAACCAAGCCAAGAAGAGACGAAAATGAAAGTAACCATTCAGTTTGATGTTGGCTACTGGTTTGCTGTATATCGCTTTTATTATGTTTAGGTATGGGCCTTGAATTCCTCTTCTTTCCAGGACTTTTAGCATGAAAGGATGCTGGATTTTGTCAAATGCTTTTTCAGCATCTAATGAGATGACCATGGTTTTTTTTCCTTTTAGTTTGTTTATGTAGTGGATTACATTGATGGATTTCCATATATTGAACCATCTCTGCATCCCTGGGATGAAGCCAACTTGATCATGGTGAATGATTGTTTTTATAGGCTTTTGGATTCGGTTGGCAAGGATTTTATTTAGTATTTTTGCATCGATATTCATAAGGGAAATTGGCCTGTAGTTCTCTTTCTTTGTTGGATCCTTGTGTGGTTTTGGTATCAGCGTAACTGTGGCTTCGTAGAATGAGTTGGGCAGTGTTCCTTCCATTTCTATTTTGTGGAATAGTTTGAAGAGTATTGGTGTTAGGTCTTCTTTGAAAGTCTGATAAAATTCTGCACGAAAACCATCTGGTCCCATACTTTTTTTGGTTGGGAGACTTTCTATAACCCCTTCTATTTCTCTAGGGGTTATGGGACTGTTTAGCTGATCTAATTGATCCTGATTTAATTTTGGTATTTGGTATCTGTCTAGGAAATTGTCCATTTCCTCCAGATTCTCCAGTTGTGTTGAGTATAGGCTTTTGTAGTAGAATCTGATGCTTCCAAAGGACCCTGACATACCACTCCTGGGCATATACCCAGAGGATTCCCCTGCCTGCAATAAAGACACATGCTCCACTGTGTTCATAGCAGCCTTATTTATAATAGCCAGAAGTTGGAAGGAGTCCAGATGTCCCTCAAAGGAGGAATGGATACAGAAAATGTGGTATATTTATACAATGGAATACTACTCAGCAATTAAAAATAATGAATTCATGCAATTTGTAGGCAAATGGTTGGATCTGGAAAATATCATCCTAAGTGAGTTAACCCAATCACAAAAGAATACACATGAAATGCAACTACTGATAAGTGGATATTAATGAACCCAGAAGCTCTGAATACTCAAGGCACAATTAGCAAATCAAGATTCCCAAGAAAAAGGAATGAGAGGACACTGGTCCAGAAAAGACTGGTTCCAGTCTTGCAGGAAAGTACCAGAACAGAGAAAGGGTTGGGGTGTGATTGGGGAATGCATGGGGGGCGGGGGGGGAGGACTTATGGGATACATGGTGAGGGGGAAACTGGGAAAGGGGAAAGCCTTTGGAATGTAAACAAAGAATATAGAAACTAAAATTAAAAAATAAGAAAAGAAAAAAATGAAAGTAACTCAGCCATACAGCTGGAAAGAAGCTTGTTTACATAGGGGTTTGGGCATAGCTGCTCAGTTATTCTGATTAAAAACTTGTTGAGTAAATATATAGGTCTGGTCTCAATTGTATGGGACCTACTAGGGTTAGAAAAACTGCCACATTTCACCCCCTAGAAATGTAAGAATTTTTCTTTGCTTACTCTATCTGGCCTGTTCTTTCTAGGACTGGTGCCATTTTCAGTTAGTTTCTACATTTGTGGAATTATGGCTGTAACAACTCAAGTAATATAGATCATGCTATATAAACATTAAAAGTTAAGCAGACCCATTTCTTTTCTATTCTCCAGACATAATTGTTTTCTTTCACTATATGTGCATGTGAAAGTTGTTTTTATGCACCCCTTTTCCTAGACTTCTAACACTTGTCTTTCCTTTCTCATCTAATATTCATATTTTCATTTTATTGACAAAAGCAAATTAGCAAAATGAAGTTTTCCAATGCCCCTGTGACTGACTGAATATTCTAGCATTCTTACGTCTGGAAGCACATTCTTTGCTCTTCCTCCTTTCAGTTTTTCAGCTTCAGAGTTCTACCACAGACCAAACTGCATCTCTCCTCATGGCCAAGAAGATTACCCTTAAAATAAAACGTATCATTTGAGACGATTTGCAAACTATACCCATTATCAGCTGTCATCATGGAGAAACCACGATTGAAATATCTGTTTTAGCAAACATTTAAAGTATAAAGTTTGATTTACCCTTTCAAATGGGTACAGAAGGTAAATGGATTTGCACTTGTGTCATCACTGAATTCTGTGAAATATCATCTTCAAAATGTCTCATTTCATTGTTTCTCACCTTTTGACATTCTTCTTGTAAGGAAACATACCCTTTATTATAATATATTTTTTAGTATACTATATTATACTATATTCCATATGAATGTAGCTTTCACTAATTAAGATTGAACAGCAAAGATAAATGGCTGAAAATGTACATTTGTGTTTTTGCTGCAGCCTTAACTAATATATGCTGGAGATTAATCTACTTTAAAATTTTTAGTTTTAAAAGTACCCAAAGGGAAGATTATTGAGAAGATAGTCTCATCTGGATAGTCTTTGAGGCAATGTTGTTCAAGGAAATCTTGCCACCCTAATTTTAACAGACTTGAGTCATATTTATGTAAATAAACTAGAGAGTGATTTCCAGAGTTGACTATTTTGGAAATAGTTTAGATAACTGTCCCTTTAGTTCATGAAACAGTGAAACAAAATATTGATAGAGATAGGATTCATTGCTCTCTAAACATAATCTATCTACCACTCTATATATACATTTATACATGTGTATATGTTATGCATGTGTATATGTGTGAATGAAGAAGTATAACAATTGAATTAAATATTCATTGAAGGGCTTAATAGAAATAGCCAGCTAATGAGCCAGCCCATATGAACATAAGTCAATGAAAAAATCATATAATCTAAGAAAGATAAAGAAAATGGAGTGAAGAAACATAAACAGAATAAAAAGTATCATGGAATGTACCAAAATATGAAATATGTATATTAAAGTATCTAAAGAAAATGATAGAAATAAAGGAGGGAAGGAGGTAGGGATGGGGGGTTAGAGGGGAGGAAGAAACAATAGTTGATGAAACAATAGTTGAAAAAGCACCCAAAATTTGGTGAAGACCATTAATTGTATAAACAAAAAGCCAAATATCCAATCAAAAAAGATTGCTTATCCTTATAACATGTGCTCCATTATTGCATTCAATGGTTGTATCTTAGAGATGTCATAGTTCACATTGTTTATATTTGTGCAGGACTGTAGATTTTCCTTTTCCCATTATACTCTACAAAGCATTTCCTAGTATTTAGGACAAAGAATAAAGCCATGTGGATTTGACCATCCTCTGCCAAGGCAGCTATCAAGAATTTTATATGTGAGATCTAGAAGAAACTAAAAGGGACAAGACTGATATAGAATAAAAATATGCTCAGTGAGATCTTGATAAAATTTTCTAAGGAAACTTCCTGAAAAGAACAAATTAAATAATATCACCACCTTTAAGAAAGCAATAGAAAATCTTTTTGTTTTAGTCTCCTTTTTTATTTTATTTATTTTTTATTTTTTTTATTTTCTATATTCTTTGTTTACATTCCGAAGGCTTTCCCCTTTCCCAGTTCCCCCCTTACCATATGGCCCATAAGTCCTCTTCCTCCCCTGTCCGCCCCCCCCGGCCCCCCACCCCCCCAACCCCCCTCACCCCCCTGTTCCCCAATCACCACCCCACCATTTCTCTGTTCTGTTCTGGTACTCTCCTACAAAACTGGATCCAGTCTTTTCAGGACCAGGGCCCTCTCCTTCCTTCTTCTTGGGAATCTTTTGACTTGCTAATTGTGCCTTGAGTATTCAGAGCTTCTGGGCTCATTAATATCCACTTATCAGTGATTGCATTTCATGTGTATTCTTTTGTGATTGGGTTAACTCACTTAGAATGATATTTTCCAGATCCAACCATTTGCCTACAAATTGCATGAATTCATTATTTTTAATTGCTGAGTAGTATTCCATTGTATAAATATACCACATTTTCTGTATCCATTCGTCCTTTGAGGGACATCTGGGCTCCTTCCAACTTCTGGCTATTATAAATAAGGCTGCTATGAACACAGTGGAGCATGTGTCTTTATTGCATGCAGGGGAATCCTCTGGGTATATGCTCAGTAGTAGTATGACAGGGTCCTCTGGAAGTGTCATGCCCAATTTTCTGAGGAACTGCCAGACTGATTTCTAGAGCGGTTGTACCATCTTGCAGTCCCACCAACAGTGTAGGAGTGTTCCTCTTTCTCCACATCCTCGCCAGCACCTGTTGTCTCTTGAGTTTTTAATCTTAGCAATTCTGACTGGTGTGAGGTGCAATCTCGGGTTGTTTTGGTTTGCATTTCCCTGATGACTAATGATGTTGAACATCTCTTAAGGTGTTTCTCAGCCATCCGAATTTCTTCTGGTGACAATTTTTTGTTTAGCTCTGTACCCTATTTTTTTGACAGGGTTATTTGGTTCTTTGGGGTCTAACTTCTTAAGTTCTTTGTATATATTGGATATTAGCCCCCTGTCAGATGTAGGGTTGGTGAAGATCTTTTCCCAATTTGTTGATGGCTGTTTTGTCCTTCTGACAGTGTCCTTTGCTTTGCAGAAACTTTGTAATTTTATGAGGTCCCATTTGTCAATTCTTGATCTTTGGGCATTAGCTATTGGTGTTCTGTTCAGAAACTTTCCCCCTGTGCCCATGTCCTTCAGGGTCTTCTCCGGTTTCATTTCTACTAGTTTCAGTGTGTCTGGTTTTATGTGGAGGTCCTTGATCCACTTGGAGTTGATCTTAGTACAAGGAGATAAGAGTGGGTCAATTTGCATTCTTCTGCATGTTGACCTCCAGTTGAACCAGAAAGAGCAATTCTCAAATTCATCTGGAATAACAAAAAACCCAGGATAGCTAAAACCATTCTCAACAATAAAAGGACTTCTTGGGGAATCAATATCCCTGACCTCAAGCAGTTCTACAGAGAAATTGTGTTAAAAACTGCATGGTATTGGTACAGCAACAGGCAAATAGATCAGTGAAATAGAATTGAAGACCCAGAAATGAACCCACAGACTTCTGGTCACTTGATCTTTGATAAAAGAGCTACAACCATCCAGTGGAAAAAAAGATAGCCTTTTCGTTGTATTCTCCTAATAAGAGGAGATATAGGAATTCTTCACAGGTAGACTCATGGTAAAAAGACTAGTACAAAAATGACTCTGTACGAGAAAACAGGCCACAGCTGCTTCAGTGAAGATCACATGGACTGAAGAAGTTGTTCTGAACCTTGTTCATCCTCTGGTTTTCTGCCTTCATGCCAAAGTACACAGCAGTCTTGGTTTTCTGCCTGTTGCTACCAAGAGGTCCTGGCACCTGCATGCATTGGATGTCTTTCCCCTTCTTGTATACATAAACCTGCATGAAAGGAGATTCTGTATATTCTGTAGAATGAAAGGCTGTGGCCTTGCCATTAAATTCCATGATGACAGTTGTCATTTGCTTCATGATGACAAACAACATTTAACAATATGGATTAAAAGACAACAAACTGGCACAAGGAGAGGTGTGGATTGACAGAGCACAGTCATCATGGCCACGTTGCCATGGAAGTTATACAAAAATGAAAGAAAAAATAAACTAAATATTAGAACTGGGAGGAATGGCCTGAAATGATTTAATTCTGGTAACAACATCAAAAGGATTTTAAGACAAGTATCTAGAATGTATAAAGATGTGAAAAAGAAGAGTTAAATTACATGACTGAGTTAGTACTGAAAACCCATCATTAAGTGGATTGGCATCTTCCCCGGTCTCCTGATGATATTTTTTGGCACAGTGTTGTGTCTTAAGATCTGGAAACTCACTTGGAGTCCTCATGACGAAGCGAATTTCACTGGGTCAGTGGAAGGATGTTTTCTAATTTTTTTAGCAAAGTTTTTGCTGAAGCATGGCTTCTAGGGTTTAATCTCTTATCCTAATTAGAATCACACACTACATAATTTTCTGGTATCCAAACAAATTCAGTGGGCAGACATGAACAAAATTTGGCCAGAAACACTAGCAATCAGAATTTTCTCTCAAGATTTAATGAAAGAACGGTTGGTGGCTCCCTCATTTAGCAACCAAAGGAAGCCTGCTATCAACCCTGGTTATGAATTCAATGTATTTTAAAAAGGAAGAGACTAGCAACCATGTGAACAAAATCCTTTTACTGTGGCATGAACATTAACATTAACATCAGATTACTGGAGCCATCATCCTGCATAAGACCACTGAACAGGGAAGAAAAGTTGAATAATGTCACAGAGAAAGTGAGCAGCACATTGAGGCAAAATCTCATATTGTGTTATCTGTTATGCTTCTTACATGTCATGAATTTGTCCTTTGTTTTGAAGGTTAGAAGAGTATCAGTTTTCTTAATTTCCATTGTGGGAAAATATATCTTAATTAACAATAATATTAATATTAATGATGATAACTTTTCACAACTGAAATATATTCAGCAAATGCAAATAGAGATGAATGCATTCATTCTTGTGATTTTCGCTACACAAGTCCAACAAGTAAATAATTATGATGACCATTGTAGGATAATAAAAGATACAGCCCAGAAATCAAGATTGTTTGTAAAGCTATTACTGTTAACTTCTATGCTCCACCATGTGAACATTCAAGTAAATGGTAATTAAATGTATTTTGAAAAAGTTCAGTATTAAATGAAACAAATGTAACATAATAAATAAATTATTATTTTATTGGAAAGAAAATGTCACTACACTTTTCTTCAAATTTCAACAAGCTGAGTACAAGGAACAGAGGACATTGTTGATCAGTCAGACACCAGACAATATTCTCTTCCTTTGATACAATTTACTGGTGCTTCAGTGGGTATAAGTTCCTTCTAAAATATATGAGAATACTTTTAACTATACAGATACTTTCATATCACTAATTTATTTAAGGGCCAACCAAATATAAATAGACTGAGACTTCATGTACTCAATAGTGTTCTATGATACATATATTATTTTTATAATTTAATGTTAGATACTGTAAATTAAAATGTGATAACTATTTTAGTTTATCATATAAATTAAAATAGCATAGGATTATTATTTTATTGTACATATTTTTGTGCCAGTATCAAGAATAAACAAGTTGAGTCTTTTAGTTTTGTTAGCTCCCAAGTTCTAGATCATCCAGTTATTGTTTTCTGTTGTGACAATTTTTCAAAGGTAGTGAGAGATTTTTTTTTATAACTTTAGAGATATTGATTAGGTTTGGATTTAAGAGTTATTCTTCATATCTGGAAACATTCATCTTCATATCTACATGATATCTAAAACCATCATCAAAATTTTACTTATAAATGCAGGTAGTTGAAAATATTTTAAAAATACTTACAAATCCTCAAAGAGGAGTTTTATAGTAGGAACAGTAGGAGAATTCTTGCCTCGTATAAGGAAGGCCCATGTTTCTATCCCCTAAACCACCAAAAAACCATTAGAAGCTAAAACAGAAGGAAAAAAGAGACTGCAAATTTCACAGTCTAGTAGCTAAGAGAATGGGATTTTATATGTCTGCATCCAACTTATGAGGAGTTCATGGGTGTTTTGAGTTCCTTCTCACCTAGGAATGCTCCAACATGCCCTGTAGTAACCGGGTAGAGAGCATAAGAAAGACCAGTTGTCAGATTACAACACTAAGCAGAGTGATGTGGAATGCATAAGCTCCCAAGGTGTAACTAAATTGACATTCACTTCCTCTTATGAAAAAAATTTAATTCAATGTTGCTTATTCTGTAACTTAGCAGTGATACAGTAGCATTATGGTTATATCTGTTGAAGCTTCTCAAAATTTCCTATAAATTTTAGAAATCCTTTTATCCATGGCAACATATGCCTTGACAAATGAGTTACTGAGTAATTGACATTCCAATGTCTATCATTACTACTAGGTTTTCTTTAATACAATTTACTGTGAATATTGTTTAATAATTAAGTAATGGCCCAGTTTACTCTGGCGAAATCTATATATCATCTATGTATCTATCTTTATCTGTCTATCTATCTATCTATCTATCTATCTATCTATCTCTTCTTATAATATTTAAATGCCTCAAAATACATTGGTCCTTTTGCTTCTGGCTTCTTTATATGTATTCATTGCAATAACACTAAGAACAGAATTACATCTGTCATATAATTTTATACACACAAGATTTCTCTCTCTTTCATCTTAGAATACCCTTGTGAATACTGCAATTTATTAAAATGACATTCTGCCAATTTCCATGTAAGTCAATTGTTTGGGCTTGTTTTTTTTTTTGTTTTGTTTTTTTGGTTTTTTGGTTTTTTTGTTTTTGTTTTTGTTTTTGTTTTTGGTTTTTCGAGGCAGGTTTTCTCTGTGTAGTCCTGGCTATCCTGGAACTCACTCTGTAGACCAGGCTGGCCTCGAACTCAGAAATCTGCCTGCCTCTGCCTCCCAAGTGCTGGGATTACAGGAGTGTGCCACCACGCCCAGCTTGGGCTTGTTTTAATATATAAAGGGCCACATATAAGTTCTCTGTTTCTGTGAAGATAAGTCTTTTAAGATTGTTTAATGGGTGTGGTCAGTTACTCAGGTAAAGAATTCTTACATAATAATTGTCATATTCTTAGCATAGGAAAGGTAATGAAAGTTGATGATGCTAAAGATGATGGTGATTGACAGATGAATAAGTAGATAGCAGTTAGATATATACATATAGATAGAGAGAAAGAGATAGAGATAGATGATATATGATAGAATATGATAGACAGGCTTTATATATATGATGTATAAGTGATGATGATGATGATGATGATGATGATAGATAGATAGATAGATAGATAGATGATACATAGATAGACAGATAGCTAGATGATAAGCAGATAAATGGAACCAGACCTCAGTGCTTACTTTTCCATATAAGAAGTTAGAACATTTTAGTAACTTTAGTCTAGGATCTGAAACACCTGACATTCAACTAGTAACTGAACTGTTGCTGTTCTGGTTTAGATAGAGACCTTCTACCACAAAATAATAAAAAGAAAAATACAAAAACAAATAAAAAAGTCATAGAGTCCATATTAAGGCTTTTAAATGTAAATAATTTTAAATTTTGAGTCTTTTCATTGAGTTTAATAGCCTCTAGTAAAAAGTAGATTTAACTCAATTCAAAGTATTAATGCCTAAATCATCATACTAAGGCAGTGAACTTTATTCTCTGGAAAGACTGGCTTTTGGAAATAAATCAGGCCATGCAAAACATCTAAACACCAGCTTCATTTTTTATTCACCAAAGTGAGCAATATTTATAAGAAGAAATTGGATTTACTGAACATGAAATTTTGATGAAGTGTTATTGAAGTTGTATTGTCTCAAATCCCATGTTAAAACAGAAGGAGCTCAATGAAAACCACTGGATACTTACCATACAGAGATAATGCTGCATTTGATGTCCTGCCATCAATTGCAGGGTAGACTATTTGTTGGATTTTTTTTTGTTAATATGTCATTGATATTACTCAACTTTTAGGTCCACATCCTCGCCCTGAAACTTCCTGAGATTCAGAATTACTACAAAAGCTTCTTTGTTGTCTCATAGCCTCTGAACAGAAAATTTAAAATTAATACCAAGCATGCAGTCATCTTACGGAAATCAATCCTTTCTCTCTCCCCCTTCATCCTTCCTTCTTTTATTCCTTTCTTTCTCCCCCCTCCTTTCTCTCATTGCCTCCCTCTCCCATTCTGTCTGTCATTCTGTCTTTCTTTCTTCATTCTTTTTTTCTTTGACTATGCTTATATGCTTCAGGGATCAAAACTAAGATTTCATACATGCTTGGTAAGAACTTAACCACTAAATACATCCTCAGTCTAAACTTTCTTGTTTTTCTCTTTTTATCTCATCCTGTTTGCAAAAACTTAAGACAGAGACTTATCTCCACCACCTCACTGTTTATGTTACCCATATTGTGAGATTATCAGAAGTTCTTATCAGGACTTTATAGAACCTTCCTTAACTGTGTTATTAGGAACACAATGCTGATACCTGATTACAAGGACTATGAATATAAAACTATCATTTTCTTCTTATAGTTTTGGTATTCATCATCTTTACTCTGCTTCCCATGACAACTGGGCTTCATTGGGGGAGAGGGATATCTTTTAAATTGCTAACCTTTTAAAATTTTACTAAATATCTTTGTGCAAAAATTTAATGGATGAAATCATGTTATGTATATTAGATATGTGGATTTAAAATATTGATGGGTAGGAATTTCCTTAGTTTTTTTATTTGCTTTTTTGTTTTTATGTTTTGGTTCTGGGTGCAGAGGTTCTGACATCTGGATGGAGGACAATGAGAACCCATAATCTGCTTTTCTAAAAGAAATCCAAGGTGCAGTCATCAGCTGAGACAGATGTAAATGTTGTTCTTTTCATTACTTTGGAATACCACTTGAGGAATTTACCATCTCAAATACCTGGCCCTGTTCTTGCTTATATTTTAAGGGAAATCTGTGAATAAAATATGTTCCATTTCTCTCCAGGCATCTTTTCCTTTTCTTTGATTTCCCTTTAGATCCCTCTTTTGTCTACCTTTGTTAATCTGTGCTTTTTCTCACAACAGTTTTGAACGCTCCAACCATTATCATCAATACATCAAATATGTACTTTGCAAGATGTTTTACAAATGTCCTCTTTTGATATCCATGGCTGAGGTAATGAGTCTGTTGCCCTTCTTAATGCATCTTATTTTGGAACACACATGATTTTTGGTTCATGGTTCATGGAGGAGTTACTTATTTAAGATTTTATCTTCTCTTTCTAGCTATTACAATATCCTGTCACCATAGATTCACATATTGCAATCTAGAACTCAATGTGAGTGTATTAGGAGTTTATACAAATAGATTAGTGTCCATCTCTTAATGAGAAAAGGGCTCCAATGAAGTCCCAGAGAACTGTTCTGTTCTTTCTTCTGCACCATGAGTTTATATGATGAAAGTGGATTTACAGAGGGGTTTCTCCTGGAATCTGAGACAGCTAGAAGGCTGATTTCCAGAACTGAGCTTCCACAGTATGAAAAACCTATTTCTGTTATATGTAAACAACAAACAATAGAGCATTTTATTATATCAATCCAAGAAAAGACAACTTTTCTAGATACAACAACAAAAAGAGATGTGGATACATGTACATATAAGGTGTAAGATTTCAGCATGAGTTTTGAAATAATTTTTAATTTAAAATTATATGCATTAATAAGCATAGTATAAAGTAATAAAACAATTTCAAACAGAGGAGAAAATAGTATTGGAGAAATGTTCATTTATTTCCCCAAACTTTAAGACTATTCTTTTAGTGTTAAGAAATTGAAAACCTCAGATTTCAAAAACATTAGTTACCCTAGAAAAGGGGTTTTATAGCACTCATTTAAAAATTACATTCTGACTGATTTATTTCCATGATTTTAGGCATTGAGTTAGAGTTTGACTGGAAGATAGAACTATAGGGATAGAAACATTGCCAAATGACTTTTAAATTATATTTGTACAGAACATTTGTATTATGCTGTCACATATTCAAAGAATGAGGACAGAGAATGAATCACATGTAGTAGGAATTACACTGTCTACTTAAGAACATCTTAGGTTTTTTCTCATCTGTTACATCTCACTGATGAGAAGAAAAAGAATGTAAGGAAAATAGAGAAGATAAACATTGTTACAGAAACAAGCAGAGCCTAAATCCAAAAACCATGAAGCAAAGTCCCAAGTATTGTGACATCTGAACTAAAACATGGGACTAACATCTTCTTTTATATACTGGCCATGTTCAGAAAGGCCATTCTGGCAAACAGTATGGTCCATATCCTGGGAAATATACATCAAAATTTTTTTCTCATAAAACTATAGATGCTTATGAAATAACCTATCTATGGATAAGTAGAAAGTAGTTAATGTTATCTAACCACTAAATGCAATGAATTTAATTTAAAGTTCAAAGATTATTCAAGCTGCTGTGTCCTATTTATCTCTCATGTTTTGGTCTCTAAGCAACAAGAACCATACAGTTGAGGAGGAACAATAGTGGGCTGGAGAGTTCATAACAAAGCTTATAGCTCAAGAAACAAAATCCTGAGTCACATCACCTCTAGACAACGAAATGCTTACAGGAGGCCACATAGACATGATAAGTACAGGAATAGGGAAGTCAATCAGCAGTGTTCCCTGAAGCTTAACTAAAACAAGAAGACCAAATGCACACCATAGCAACACTTTTCTGCTCATCCTTTAATTGATATAACTCTATTATTACCCTAAGAGGAATGCTGAGAAGAAATCTGTATAGAATTCATACATGTGTCCTAGTTTCCAAATGTGAGGACAGAGAGACAAACAGTCAAACTGCACTTGCTATAACTAATCAGAAGTAGAAAAACAAAGGGGCTGATAATATTACTCTATGTTTGAGTATTGATTACCATGGGCAAGGACATGAAGTGATCACCAATTCCAACCCAAAGCAGAATTTCTAAGGTTAATCAGAGAATACACTGAAGAAAATAAAATAAAATAATGGAAATCTGGGTAAAAAAATTAAGTGAATAATTTAAAAGAGCTATAAAAATAAAATCATAGAAAATATACCACTAAAAAACGAGTGCATCTGAGAAGGTATAAACTAGATAGGAATAAGGACTCACTTCTTCAAATGACAAATTAATATGTATCAGAGTCCTTACTGAGATGTGGGTACAAATTGTGGCTTAAAAAAAAGATTTAACATCTGCCTAGCAGATACTTTGCAGAATAGAAATAAACATTTATAAATAGAAACACCAGCTAATATATCTTCAATTATGTATAGGTATTAGATCATATTTACATTATTAGGTCATATAGGACCTAAATGTTCACATAGGGTCCTGAAAATATAATTTGGGAAGTGTTGGCAACATCCGTAACAGTAGAAACTATGTATTTTAAAGTGACATAGAAATGCCATCAGGAAACATGTCAATAAAAATTGCTCTAATGATGGCATGCATCCTACCAGAGGGGAATGATGATCATTGGTCATTATAAGTTGTGAGTTCAATGAGTTACAATAAAGACTGGCCTTGTAAGTCAAGCCCCCTTTTACAGTAGTGTCACAAACATTATGGGAACAGGCAACCACTTTGTATTGGAGTTTAATGTTCCTCCAAATGATGGAATCCATATATAACATATATAACGCTGTTATCAGGTCCTAGAGTGATCACAGTTGCCAGAGGAAAGCCAAATACCATGCTGCTAAATAGACACGGTCCCAAGCTGACTCCTAATGATTTATCCTGATATCCATAGACTCTCTCTCAACCCTAATCAGAGAAGCTTTTATTTGCAGTATGCTCACAATTGACACAAAGACTCACAATAGTTCAGATGTCTTTCTCTCAAGTTTCAGGGATTATTGTGGGAGAGAGGTCCCCCCAAAGTCCTGAGTTAGGAGCAGACAATCATAGGGCTTAACCCTCTTAACAAGAACAAGGGCCATGTATAAAGACTTGCCCAGCAGCAAAGCACATGGACTATGAGAGCCAAGGTTTCCACTGGGATCTACTGTTTATAATTAGAACCCCACTGTTCCAACTCATCTACTCAGTATTGATCCTTGCTGTGGTCTAACAGAGGACCAATTATTACAGCATGATACAGACCTATGTTTAGATATTGGTGTCAGAGCAAATGTGTGTGAACATTACATATCTATGTAACCTACACTAAAAATTTCATACATACTAAAACCTTGAAAGTCAGACTATCTCTACGGGTTATAGGTTACTACCCCTAGAAACTGACCAAAATCTAATTCTGAAGATCATCTTGGCCTACAGAATCAGCTCTTCATTGAATACCATCTAAGAGTAAGCAATTGATTATGGATAACTTCTTCTCAACATCATGTGCTGTGGGTTTAAGCTCACTGGTAGCATTCAGAAACACTTTATGTAAAAAGCCAAGTTTTATTTATTTGTCTATAGTAATTTAGTGATACAAAGCCATAATTTAGGTATTTCTTCCTTATTTAGGTAATGTTTAACTGTACAATGCAGTTTTGAATTTGCATTTAATGTTGTACTTATATAAGCATATATGTTACAGATATACATACACGTGGTATATATACATATGTACACATTTGCACACAAACATACACACATATGTATTAAACATGAGTTGATGTAAATGTAACACTTTGAGAATGTGGTTGAACAAAACTATAATTCCATCATGTGTGTTACTGAAGAAGAAGCTTGGCAGAATTTCAAGCTAGCTTCAGTGACATAAATGAGTTTGGGACTAGCATGGGCTACAAAGGAATGACTTTGTCTAAGCAACAATAACAACAAACACAGTAACAGCAACAACTCCCTCAAAACTAAACAACAACCAACAATTGAATTAAAGAGCAGCTTCCAAATGGTAATGTGAGTCACAAAATGAATAAAAATCAGGTGTACCAATAAATAATATAAAGTAATGGTCAAACTAAAAATTATACCTATCTTGACTAAGAAAATAATCTCACAAAATATCCTAAGCATATTTTTAATTGAGTAACATATATTCATGAAAGAGAGGAAATTTCCCTTGAAAACATACAGGAGAATGATTATCCAAAGCAAAGCCATTTAATATTAATGCTTACAAGTGCAGAAATTTTAATAGAGTTTTTTATCTTGTCACTTTTTATTCTTAAAATGTTTATATACATACATTAACATTTACAAAAGTTGAATTATAAACTTGGGTTTGGTTGAAAGAGAAATAGGTTAAATTACTAATATGGTGTGCTTGCTTATTATAACACATAGCCTGAAGCAGGCAGAGGCTGACCCCACAAAAGCCAAGATTCTGCCTGCATTGGCTTGGAAGTTTATTGTAAAATGTTTTTGAGCCAAGGACATTTAGAGGAGCTTATCCAAGTAACTATGAAGGTGCCAATGTGGCATAATCTTTAAAAGATGGATGCTCCATTGCTGAATTAACTGTCAGTACAATTCATGTCATATCAAATTAACTGAAGACATTTGTTTCCAGGACATAGAAGTCGATCTGTCTATTAATTTCTAAGTAGAACTATTCAGCATGCACTCACTCTATTAGTTTTAATAAATATGCTGTAAAAGCTACTTTCAAATCCTGCTTTTTACAAAGCCAAGTTTCAGTCTGTGCCATTTTTTGGTCATTACATCAGTTTTGAATATAGGTAGAGTAGAAGAAAGGTACAGACAGAAAATTCTAATCATTATAGGGATTAGGTCATTTCTCTCTCTCTCTCTCTCTCTCTCTCTCTCTCTCTCTCTCTCTCTCTCTCTTAAAGATTTATTTATTTATTATATGTAAGTACACTGTAGCTGTTTTCAGACACTCCAGAAGAGGGTGTCAGATCTCGTTACGGATGGTTTGTGAGCCACCATGTCATTGCTGGGATTTGAACTTGAGACCTCCGGAAGAGCAGTCAGTGCTCCTAACTGCTGAGCCATCCATCAGGATCTTTTCTTTTAGCTAAGAGCTGTGAATAGTCTTTGTTATTCTGTTTCAATAGCTGAAAGCTTCTGAATGGCTTAATACTGTAGGTTTATAATAAATGCTTATTTAACATCTATTGGCCAAATTTCAATGCTTTTTTGAAAGTAAATATAATGCCTTAAAAGGTAATGACAATTTCTTAAATCAACAACCATTAAGTTAACAAACAATGCTTAGTTATAAAGAAATGAGGACCTGTCAAAAGAAAGAAATTTATTGTCTAGGTAGATCAATAGAGATATGCCGTCTAATAGAAACCACAAATGCAGAGTACAAAGAGCTTCCACCTAAACTGGTCAGCCAATACCAAATAGTCAGCCCTGAAAACACAAACACAAAGCTGAGAAGGTTGTATTTATACATAGACACAGACACACAGATACATACACACACATACAAACACACACACAAACACACACACAGAGACACATATAGACAGACACACAGACACACAGACACACGCATACACACACACACACACACACACACGACAATTAATGGAAAAAAGCAACCAAGAATTAGCAAGAGAGACCAATATGTCAATATTTTGATGGAAGAAAGTGAAAAGAAATGCCATAAATGCCATAATTATGATCCCAGAAAATAAATCACTTTTTCAAAGTGTGCACACATTTCTGGTTTCTTTGACTAGATGTTTATCATTAAATATGATCCACTCTGAACAACAGACTTTTTCATTTTATGCTCATATTTCAGTGGGTTCTCAAATCTGCAGGCCAAGTAGCGAGTCTCATTGATTATGATGAGACATAATATCCCATCCTAAAAACACAAATTATAGCACTTAATTAGGAACTTCCAAGTGTCCCCCCACCCCGGGCTCTTATAGATTCTGATTTTAATCACAGAGTGCCATAGGGAAAGTCTGTAGCAATTCTTTTGACCATAAAGCCAATGCATATGATATACTCAATAATATAAGCTCACAACTTATCTTACTGTACTTTTGTGTCTGGCATCAGTTTAACTTTCAAATGGTTTCAGATTCGGTTAATGTGTTGTATCCATGCATGTTTAATTTCTTTGGTGTATGCCAATCTTACCTCTGAGAGCATTGTTGGCCCTCCATGGATCCACATTCAAAGAGAATATTTTCAACTTTATGCTAAGTATAGAAATATAAAAGTAGTATGGGCCATTCTTTTCCTCTAGATATGGCTTTTAGAATCTAATATTTTAGTTAAATAGAATTATTTTAAAGTCTCAACTAAAGAATTAAATGATTATAATCTATTGACTATCTGGATTTTGCTTATTTGTCAATAATATAGGATTTTTCCAAGTAAATCTACAGTACAGAATTAAATAGCTCTAAAAATCCAAATTTTCTTAAGTAAAGGTTTACTTGACATTGATTGAATGATCTTAAATATAAAATTATTTTTATTTTTCTAGCTCTAAATTATGTGTAGAAAAATTGTTCCAAAACTTAATATTAATGCTAGGTAACTGGGAACTCTCTGGTATATTTAGGCAGTAACAGTTAAATACTAGTTTGTACATTAAATTTAGTTTGTTGAATTGAAGAGTGACCTCAGATTTAGAAAAAAAAAAAGGTGGGGAGAGAGAGAGGACCCTTCGAAATGCATGTGCAAACTTTTGCTGTGAGGCCAAAGACAGCTAACTGAACAAAACATGATTTTTACATTCAGTAACTGTCACCAATTTCTAAGCCAAAATAAGCTTTTATAGTCAATGCATATTTAAGTTTTAAGCTTAAAATTGAACAGAAGTATTTAAAGTATATTCAGGCACCTATTTTCAATATCACGTGTTAACTGAAAAATTTCATAAAGGTTTTGAAATATTTTTTCAACACTGAAAATACCTTTCTCATATTTCCTCATGGGTCTTCCAACATCCTTGAGAAAGAACACAGTTTAATAATTTTCATAGTATGTGGTGTCATGTGAAAAAGACTTCAGGAAAATAAAACATTAAGAATAAAAATAGTCTTGGGTTTAGGTCTACTTTATTACTGATAGGTGATTAATTTTAACATGAAAATATTTAAAAAACAGTTTTATTTTCAACCTGTGACCATAATTGTTCAAGAAGCCTCTCAGCTGGCAACCCACATCCCCACAACAGGAACAAGAAGGGACACCATTAAAACAAGATGTTACTGCATGAGTGTCAGAAAACAATACAGGGGCCAGAGTTACACGGATTATTTAGCACAGTAGCTCTCAACCTGTGGTCGCGACTCCCACATAATTTATATTTATACAGATATTTATATTACTATTTGTAACAGTAACAAAATGACACGAAGTGGCAACAAAAATAATTTTAATGGTTGGAGGTCACCACAACATGAGAAACTTTATTAAAGGGTTAGAGTCTTAAGAAGGTGGAAAACCACTGGCTTAGCAGTAAAAGCATTAGCCACCAGGTCTAATAACCAGAGTTATATTCCCAAGAGCCATACAGTTGAAAGAGTTAAGTTATCCTCTGACCTCTACACATAAGCCATGATACACGTGTGCATGCTCATATACAGCATATGTGCATATACACATATCACAAAATAAATAAATGTAGTTAGAAATTTTAAGCAAAAATCAAACAACAGATAATGAATGGTTCTTTCTGATGCTATTTTCTCAGCATCAGAAATTTATTTATTATTTAAATTCATTATAATAATCCACAGAAACAAATGAAAATAATTTTATTTTGAGTTTCTTCTCCATGGAAAATGACAATTATTGTATACTGCATGATTAAGTTAGCTATGACATCTGTAGGTATAGGTATGATGTTAGAGTTTATATGTTTGTATCAATGTGCAAGCTGACAAAAATCATTCTTATTCACTTCACTTACATGCATGAATAGAAATAATATGGTAAATATCATTAATTCATATGATTAAGATATTTTAACAAAAAACATGCTTCAAACACTGTGCACTAAGTCCTCTGCTTCAGATTGACAGGAACCAGTCCTTCCTAGGGTCCCTTCTTTAGGAACCAGTGGCTCTATAAATAAACATAATTTATAAGTTAGATTACAGTTCATAGCTTAGGACACGTTCTCTTAGCCCACTAGATTCCATGATTTTCCACTGGCAATTTGTACATAATTTTATAAGTTCTTCCCCTACAAATTATCATTCTGCTGTTAAGGTGTTTCTGCCTGCAAGTGTTCTGTTAGTATTGTCTGTAGTACCAGGAACTGAATCCTCAGCTGCTTAAGTAAAGAGTTTTACTTCTGAGAGATAGTTCTAGCCCTGTTGTTACTTCTCTTTCTGTTTCTTTATTCCCAAAATAGTGAAATATCTGAGCCACTTCTTCTACATATTCTAGAGAATTCAAAATAAGATAATGATGAGTCCCATGTTCATTGTAGCTATATGTCTAGAAAACACATCTCAGAGTGACACATATTTGACAATCAAAAACTCACTGATCTACAACTAAAAGTAGTGAAGCTTTGATTTGTATCTCCTGAGCCAGTTGTCATGAGTATTATAAAATGCTAACCATGGCTTAATTTCTGTAAATCTCTGTGTCTAAAAATAACACGTTATTAATAGTAAGTTCACTTACCAAAAAGCTCTCCATGTTCCATAGCCGCAGTACACATTCAGGATTGTAATAACCATCTGTGAAGTTGTTTCAGCGAGATGACACATTTAGTTATCTTGAGTCTTGGTAATTGTTAAGATAAACTGTCCTTCTGTGGATAATAATATTAAGATAGCAGAAAACCAAGGAAGGTGTGTAGAGAACTGGGGAAAGTGGACAGACAGGGAGGTGGGGTTGGGATATATTGGAATCTTTAGGCAAAATGGTCAACCACTTGTTTTCTGTACCATCACACAGCTTTGTTCTAACACTGTACTTCTTGTTTGTTGAGACAGGATATAGAGTAGCACAGACTAGCATCTGGCTCTGTCTGGAGTGCGTGAACTTGAACTCATGATCCCCCTGTATCCACACAAGATTGCGACTGTAGCTGAAATCCATTATTTATATCTCTCCATTAATATATATTTAAAACAAAAATATTTAAAATGTCTGTCCCACATGATTATACCTTCTTTCTGACCAAATACTAGTATTAACTGGTAACACATTTCAATATTCAACAACCTACACACTACACTTCTTCATGTATTTTGAAAAGAATGCATGGAATTCTGTTTAAATTCCTAAATCTTATGAGTAAAGAATCAAATATTCAGTTTGAAATTATAAATGTATTTCTTTCATATATATTTAAGGCAAGTTATCACTAAAATAAGAACACTTGCACAAAATGAAGATAGAAACAAAATACTAAAACAAAAATACACATTTTTTGTCATAAATTTCTCATATGCAGCTGAATAAAAGCAGTAAAAATCTTAGTATAAGTTGTCCTTTCAGCACTGTCTGTAAGGAATTTAGTCATGAGGTAGACATTAGACCCACAGCATCAACTTGACGTAATTACTCTGAGTTAGAGGACAGTCTGACATTCAAGAAACTGGAATATTTATGCCTATTCCCAAAGTGTCTCAGATCATGTGACCATGTAAACGTGTTTTGTGACCCATTATTTTTGTTAGTTTCCTTTTTCTTGCCATGTCAATGATGCATACTTTGTAAAACATTTCAGTTAATAGGCTAGTTTTATGAGAATTGGTATTATTAATGCTCTTCATACATAATAATTTGTTAACCATTGCTTCATTCTGATAACAAATAACTGAGGAAAACAACAAAGTGGAAGATTTACTTTTGCCACTTGGTTTTAGTCTGTGCAGTACTCATTTTGATACTTCTGGATCTATAGTGAAACCAAACATCATGGTGGGGTACATACAGAAGAAAAATACTATTCACCATGTTTTATCTTAAAATTGAAGAGAATGAAGGGCCAAGATTCTTTGTAAGGATACAATTCTAAGGACTCAGCTTCATTCTATTAGATATCTCCTTCCAAAGATGTTACCAGCTCTCAGTTGTACCATGAAGTAGCAGCAAGTCCTTTTAGAAAAGGACTGTTCTGAGAATCTAAGCCCTGAGCCAAAGTTGTGTTACATATATTATAGGGTTGAATCCATTAAACCATCTAAATGTTGAAATTTTTATCAGTAACTTTCTAATGTACAAAAATACAAAGACCAAAGTAAAATTTTTGTTGATTTCTCTAGTAAATTGTTTCATGTCAGTTTATTATATTACTGCTGCTTTTTTAGTTTATAAGGAAATAGATGTGGGCATTGTGATGGAAGAATAAACAGAAATGTAGTGAGGATTCATTACTGACTAATCTAGAAAAGTCAATATTTATCAGGTGGCTGTAGAAATACTTGCATGTAAAGAACTGCAAAATAGAGGATTCAGCCAGGTTTCTTGGAATTTTCTATAATCCCAGCAATTGGGATTTAAGGAAAAAAAGAACAAAGATTTCAAGCTCAGCTTGGGCTACTGAGTGAATGAAAGATGAGTCTGGGAAGCATTAGTGAGACTCTATTTTATAAGAATACATAAAAATAAAGGCTGAAATTTGTAGTGCACCAGTAGGTAGGTGCTGTTTTCAATCCTCAGCACACATAACAAAACAAAACTGACATTAACCCAAGAATTATTGCCAATATCTACTGTAAGTACTACCTATTGTCAGTAGTACTTGGTTTACATATTGGGTGTTTGCCATCTGTGGCTTCATGAACACTTGGCAGATTGAAGACCAAATGAGAACTAAGACTTGGAAGAATTAGTGTAAGGGCATGAAGTTATTATTTTTTTCTTGCAATTTGGCAGTGAGTGAAGAAGATGGGAGAGTTGGGATGTTGATGTAGGTTAATGAAGAATATTATTCAAGTTCAAAATAATAGAATATGTTCACATAAAGGTGTATAAAAATCAGTGAAGATAAAATAGTCCCCATGTGGTAGAATCAGAGGAAGTAGAGTTTGACAAACTACAGTGGAAGCAATGCTTACATTGTCCTAGAGATGGGGTATTGGTCAGGGTTCTCTAGAGAAGCAGAACTGATTGAATGAATGAAAAGGGGAAGAACTGAAACAAAACTGTCTAGATTTAAAAAAAAAGTGTGTTGCTACTGTTTCACGTGTTTTGATATTTTGGTGGGGGAAATTGTCTTGTTTGTCTATCAAAAGACTCATCTGTCAAAAAAGGGGTGAAGAGATTTACTAGTGTGGCTCATAGGCTATTATGGTCTGGCTAATCCAACAACATATCTCTTGATGGATAGTCAACAATTTAAGAGTTCTTCAGTCCATAAGGCTGAATATCTCTGCTGGGTTCCTGGTGGAATCCTAAAGAAGAAGATTCTAGATAGGGAAAGACTTATCAGAACGATAGATGAACTAGCCAGGGAGAGCGAGGGCAAGAAACTTCCCTTTCACATATCCTTTTATGTAGACTTCCACCAAAGGGTGTAGGCCAGACTTAGGCTGTTTCTTCCAAATTCAAATGATCAACAAAGCAAATCCCTCCCAGGCCTACCCAGATGCTTGGGTTTAGTTGAATCTAGATGTAGTCAAATTGACAATCGAGAGTAGCCATCACCAATGACTAGGGGAGCAAAGGTGTTGACATCATAAATAATAAGCTTAGGAAGGGAATTGTTGGCAAAAAGCAGCATTTATGCTTTAGTAGTTTAGTGTTGAAATTTAGTTACTGGGGGAAAAATGTAAACTTTCATTTTAAATGTTAAGAGATTGCTTTTCAATAGATATAAAATTCTCATTCATACTCAATTATTTAAGTATACTTAAATAATATATTATTTATTATAATATACTCAATATATTATTTTACTAGTTATTAAGTAGAACAAAGCTCGGCTCACTCCAGTAGTTCGTTGTCAATATGTTCCATCACTCTGGATGCTTAAAGGGAAGCTATTTTATCTAGCTATTGAGTTAGAACAGTGGCAGAGGGGCTGATAAAGAAAACAACTGCTAAGTCTTTAACTTGGAGCTAGAGCAATGGCTTTGTGGTCATAAGAACAAGCTGTGCTTGTAAAGGACACTGATAAGGTTTCCAACATCTACAAACAATGGATCACAATTATGAGTAACTACATGTCCATGCATCACACACTCTTAACTGGTTTCTATAGTTACCCTAATACATATGGTGCACATATAGACAGACAAACAGGCACACAAATTCATAAACTGAAATAAATAATAAAGAAGTTTTTTTAAGTAGTCTTTGTGAGTTACGAAGTTGCTCTCCATCATTCCAGTTAGACCTCTTAACTCTGAGCTAAATTTATAACCTCTGAAGTTTCTGTCAACATCGTTCTGTATGCCAAATTGGAATGATCTCTAACTACTACTGAACCCAACAATGATTCCAGGACACAAGCCCTGTCCTACCAGAAATGCAACTTTTGACAGGGAAGAGCTGAAATTGTAAAAGCATGTATAGATAAGTTCAGTAACTTAAAACCTACTAGGAGGAAATGGTTGTAGAGAAACCTGGTTGCCTGCTGCCTGCTGCCTGAATTGTAAGATACAAATGACTATTTTCCCATTGTTTTTCTTTCTTGTTCTTTTCATATGTTGAGCATTTTGACATTCTCTCTCTCTCTCTCTCTCTCTCTCTCTCTCTCTCTCTCTCTCTCTGTGTGTGTGTGTGTGTGTGTGTGTGTGTGTGTGTGTGTGTGCAGAAGAATTTTAATCCAGCCTCATGGCTGCTCTGATCACATTTAAAGATCTTCTGGTCTCTGTGATCTGGATGAAATGCAGACACACCTTTAATCCTAAACAATAACATCTAATTGAGGGGCAGACCAAGTTACAATCAGAGAAAGATTTGAGAGAGTGAGTCAGTGATATTATATGCCCAACCCTCAGATGAGCTTTTTAAGAACAGAGCAGGAACAGCGAGAGAGGTCATAAGCTGGAAATTGAGTCAGTTGCAGGTCAGTGCAGTGAGTGCAGTGCAGTGGAGGTGAAATTGTTCATGAGTTCCTGCAGTGCCGTGTGTGTGAGCAGAGGCAGTTGTAGCCAGAGAATAAGAAGATGCCAGAAGATTAGAACAAATTGCCACAGGTTAGTTTGTGGCCAAGCGGAGCAATTCAGTGAGAATCTAAGAAAAGCCAGATTGAATCAATTAGCTTTGAGAGGAGTTTGAGCCAGTACAGCTAGCTGAGTTGAACCAGCCAGTCAGAGTTTAGAAGGAAATAGAATGAGAGAGCTTATTCAGTATGTCTCCTAGACAATAATCAAGCAAATAAAAGATACTTTTACATGTGTCTGTCTTTATAAAGGTCTGATGTTGCTATTGCGAATCTTCCCTCGTTTTTTGTAGGTCTTTTATTTATTTACACTCCAGATTTTATTCTGCACCTGCGCCCCCACCCCCTGCCCCTGTCCACCCTCTGACTGTTCCACATCCCATACCTCCTCCACACCTCATCTCCATGAGGATGTCTCCCCCCACCCCCCCACCCCCACCCCCACCCCCCCACCCCCCCGCTCTGGCCCAACCAGACCTCTAAACTTCTTAGAGGCTCCAGTCTCTTGAGGGTTAGGTGCATCCTCTCTGATTAAACCCACACCTGGTAGTCCTCTGTTGTATATGTGTTGAGGGTCTCATATCTGTTGGTGTATGCTGCCTGGTTGGTGGTCCAGTGTTTGGTAGATCTCAGGGGTCCAGGTTAATTAAGACTGCTGGTCTTCCTACAGGGTCACCCTCCTCTCCAGCTTCTTCCAGCCTTTCCCAAGTTTAACCACAGGGGTCAGCAACTTCTGTCCATTGGTTGGGTGCAAATATCTCCATCTAACTATTTCAGCTGCTTGTTGGGTCTTCTGAAGTGCACTATAGGTTGCTTTTTGTGAGAGTTCAACAGCCTCAGTAATAGTGTCAGGCCTTGGGACTCCCTTGAGCTGGATCCTGCTTTGGGCCTGTCACTGGGCCTTCTTTTCTAAAGGTTCCTCTCCATTTCCATCCCTGTAATTCTTTCAGACAGGAACAATTATGGGTCAGAGTTTTGACTGTGGGATGGCAACCCCCTCTCTCACGTGATGCCCTGTCTTCCTGCTGGAGGTGGGCTCTGTAATTTCCCTCTCCCTACTGTCAGGCATTTCGTCTGAGGTCTCTCCCTTTGAGTTCTGAGAGTCTCTCACCTCCCAGGTCTCTGATGTATTCTGGAGGGTCACCCCCAACCTCCTATCTTCCAAGGTTGCCTGTTTCCATTCTTTCAGGTGGCCCTCAGGGCTTCAGTCCTTTTTCCTCACCCAATGCCAGATCAGGCTCCCCTCTCCCTGACAACCCCCATCCACTTTCCCTCCTGGTTTCCTCCCTCCCTCACCACTTGTGATTGCTTTCTTCTTCCTCCCAAGTGGAACTGAGGGGTCCTTTCTTGGGCCCTTCAGCCTGTTGATCTTGTTTAGTTCTGTGGACTATATCTCAGGTATTCTGTATTGTTTCTTTCTTTCTCTTTCTCTCTCTCTCTCTCTCTCTCTCTCTCTCTCTCTCTTTCTTTCTTTCTTTTTTTTTGCTAATATATACTTATTCATAAGTACATACATGCATGTCCTTTTGGGTCTGGGTTATCTCACTCAGGATGGTATTTTCTGCTACATCCACTTGCTTACAAAACTCAGGTTGTCCTCATTCTTAATAGCTGAGTAGTATTCCATTATGTAAATGAATCACATTTTCTTTTTTTTATTGGATATATTCTATATTTACATTTCATTTCCCTTTTTTTTGTTTCCCCACCCCCCTAAGGTCCCTCATGCCCTTTTCCCTCCCCCTACTCCTTCATCCACCCCTTCCCACTTCCCTGTTCTGGTATTCCCCTACACTGATGCTTTGATCCCTTCCAGCATTAGTGTCCATTACTTTCTTCTTGTCAGACATCATTTGGTATGTGAATTGTGTCTTTGGTGTCCCACGATTCTAGGCTAATATCCACTTATCAGTGACTGCATACCATGGGTATTCTTTTGAGACTGGGTTACCTCACTTAGAATGATGTTCTCCCACATTTTCTATATCTATTCCTCTGTCATGGGACACCTGGGTTGTTTCCAGTTTCTGGCTATCACAAATAAGGCTGCTATGAAACAGAGTGGCTTGGTGGGGCATCTTTTGGGCATATTCCCAGGAGTGGTATTGCTTGACCCTCAGGTGGATCTATTTCCTGGTGGACTCAGCACCTATCACCCACCAAAATCCCCGACTCCTGAATATTGCTCCCCTCAGCTGCTTCCACCCGGTCCTTTCTGCTGGGGCAGACTCTGAGCTGATCTGATCCCATGAAGTCACCATATCTTGACCTATCCTAGTGGATCCACTGCACTCAGAGCAGTGAATCTTCCTTAATTGTTCGTTTACCCCATTATTTTGAGGAAGGATCACATAATCATGTCCAGAGTTAGCCAGGTTCTGAAATAAAGGAGAGAGAGTGAATGAGGGTGGGGCCAGGAGGGGAGGAGAGGGGAGAGAAAGGGAGGGGAAACAACATTAGGATGTAATACAAGGAGGAAGTATAAATACAATAAAAATGTATGTTCTTCAAAGGGTTATAGTTTAAGTATGGCAACTCATCGAACAGTTCCAGAAAGAGCTACAAATCACTTGTTATGTGACTAGATCTTATGAATGACAAATCCATCTTAATGTCAGCCTGCATTTGCTGGGAACTGATTTTTACCATTGTAGCCTTTCTAAGGAATTTATATATAGCATTTTACAGCAGGCTTTCAGGTAACTACAGAGCAGTTCTTTTGGTCTCTGTGTGACCCAGGAAATAATAAAGAATTAAATTACGGCAAGAAAATGAGAGTAGGTTTCTAAGCAACTTCCTCAATGACCTAATTCATAAGTGACACATTAGTCAAGATACTAACACGTTTTTAGTGTTCTAAGGAAATTATAATGTGTCAAATGCTTTCATAGCTTTTCTACAGTAAGAATTGCATGGGTTGAACTGAGACAAGCCTTACCTAGAATTAACATTCCCTCCACCCACGTGAAAATAAATTTCAGTTGTTCTGAAGCACGTATCACGTTCTACTTAAATATACTTATGCTTGTGTTAAAGTATACATCATATGAAAAGGCATGTAGGTGTCAAAAGACAAATAATTGACTGGGCAGATTTTCTGGAATGCTCAGAAGTGGTTGGGACCTTTCAAGCCAATCCAAGGAGGGTAATGACCTCATGTTTCATACCAAACCAACAGAAACTTTCTAAATTTAGAAAACTAAATGTTTTTGTGTACATTAGACTGTGCTGAATTCATGACATCATGCTCCCCAGAGAACAACCAGAGTAAATCATACCACAGCTCTCCTTCAGAAGTCATGCTACCCTCTATAAGTTCCTCCTTTTTGACCTTTGGATGCAAAACAAATTCTTTATGGCAATATCAAGTAGCATCTAGTTGGTTGATTTAATACTTCCTGGCAATTTAGGCAATCATCAAGCTAGGTTCCCTAAGACAAATCAACCAAATAGTGGTCATCACTAATATTTTTTATCAGGTTATGATGTTGAAGCAATTGGATCAGTCTCCATTTCTAATTTGTCAGGTTTATTTGCTCACTTCATATTTTTAAATAACAACTCTCTGTATCATCCATATTTGCACAGACAATAATACTGACAAATTTTGTGAATCTCTGTCTCTTATAATGTGGGAAAAATAAAAACAAAAGCTAAATCATCGACTTAAACCTAGGAGACTGGTGGTGTCAATGAAAGTTGGTTAAGAATGAAAATGATAGTATAGTTTGTAGAAGTTGGCAGAGGAGAATAGTTAAGCTAGAAGAAGCAATGGTCAGCACAGATCTTTCAAGATGCAGAAGAATGCAGGGTGGGAGCTGTGGATGAGGACATTAAGAGAATGTTCCTGGAAACATTCCAGCATGCCTGTGTGTGAGAGGATTAAAAATTAGTGAACTTGAAACTAATAAATGTTCAAATTTTCCCTTCTGTTGGTAAATTGTAGCTGGTGTTTGGTTTTTCTGTTATAGCAGAGATCAGGTTATGTCTCAGATGTAAAAACTTAGAATGAGTCATTTTCTTGGAGAGTTTTAGCCTTTGGAGAAAGAACTTCTTCCTTCCAAGGCAGGTCTGAGGGGCTTTTCACCCATCCAAAGGCCAAGGAGAATTAGCATTAATATCTGCACTATTTTAGATATTACCCTAGGGAAGTTCACATCTGCTTTTCCTCTTTGATCTGCATGATGACTCTGAATTAGGAAAGACAAATATTACACTCTTTACTTTATAGATGAATATTTGGAATGCTATCAAGTCAAGAGAGATGACAAAAGATAAACGGGATTAGAACTCAGAACTTGTAAAGATTCATCTAGAACTCACCTCACCCACACTGCTGCCTCGCACTTAAAGCATTAGCAGCAGATTTGAATGCAAGTATAAGCTGGATTTTCCTCCTTCGGATAACTTTTCCTTATTCACTTTGTTTTTCTGAACTGGGTTCCTTGTGAGGACTAACACCTTAGTGTATGTACAATGGATTTTTCCTATGAGGTAACCGCTGTCCTTTGCTTCACCCACCAAGCAGCTGGGATAAGTCACTCTGGAGGAATGCTTAAAGCCAAAGACTCAGGCAAAAGGAGCTTGAGTAAAGAAAAAAAATCAATTTATTAAAACAAATCCAGGCTCTCTTTTTCATCATTTGTACTTTTAAGAGTCCCTTGGTTAAACATTAAGGTGTTCTTACAACAGAAATAAATAATAATTTTATGTGTTTGGATATATAGTGTAAAAGTAAAAGATATTATGTTTTCTAAAAACTGGGACTGTTTACAAAGCCGTAGAATGTGTACTTTCAAAAAGCTTAGAGACCAAACACATGAAACACAAAACAGATATTTGACATACAAAAGTATTAGACTTCAACCGAACAAGTTACTTGGACTATTACATAACTACACAGTACTTTTTTTTCACTTAATGGCTAATTTGGTTTATTTGGTTGGGAATTTCTATAAAATAATTCATGAAGATGGATTTATTGACTCCATATGTTCATTTAAAATGAGAGATCGTTAGAGAAAGAAACATAAATACTCATCATACAAAGATTAAGGTCTAGCATTGTTTGCCTCTGGCTCCCTTTGCTTCATATGAGATGAGACTCATGTGACATCACCCCCCCACACCCCCTGCAATAGAATCTGTCAGCATTCACAGTAGTGGGTGCTGAAAGATCTGTTACTTTCAACTGTCTGTTCCCTTTGTAGAATCACCATGAAATGACAGTGGGGCTTACATTACACTCTGTGGCACAGATAAACATCAATCTCTAAATTGAAGAACTAGGTTTTTTTAGATGTTTCCCCAAGGAGGTTTCAATGCAGGGAGAACTGAAACCTTCTTCCAAGGTAGGATTATGCTGATGTTCCAATGAGATCTGAGAAAATCAACACCAGTTCCTTTCTTTGTCAGAAGCTGGCAGGAGCTTGCAACAATTTCTACAAATATAACATGACTCAAGCATGTGACTGCCTACTAGACTGTATTCTAGAGTAAACGTTTGGAAAGCTGGGTTTGCATCATGCAGAAAACAACTTGTCTAAAGTAAAGACAGGCCATGAGAGGAGACTGTTGTGATCATAAAAAGAGAAAGCGGTATGAGAATATGTTCTATGGGCATGTGGGGAAAGGGGGTTCCCTTCCCCTGAGGGACCAGACACATGATGGTATAGCATAGAATAGAGTTTATTCAGGGCATGGGGAGGGGAGTAAAGGGGGCAGAGAAAGGCATATATACAGAGGCAGAGAAAGGCAGAGAGGAGAGAGGAGAGAAGTAGAGACTGGCCATGACCACCTGGAGAGAGGGGGGAAGGGAGGGAGGAAGGGAAGAGCCCAAGAGGGCAAGAGAGAAGCAAAGAGAGTAAGAGAAGCAAGAGAGAGAGAGAAAGGGCAAGCAGCCCCTTTTATAGTGGGCCAGACCTACCTGGCTGTCACCAGGTAACTCAGGGAAGGGGCATACCTGGCTGTTGCCAGGTAACTGTGGGGTGGAGTTTAGACAGAATCCTAACAGATACTATAGGCAGTAGTTTATACATATTGGTCAGTGATTTATGTGTCTAGTTTGTCCTATTTGCCAAATACATTTTTTTAAAAAATGGACTCTTCTCTCACATAGAACATACCAACCATTGTTTCCTCTCCCTTCTTTCCTCCCTGTCTCTCCTCTGCAGTTTTCCTTCCCTCATCAACTTTGTCTCCATATCTCTTTAAAAAGGACAGGCCTCCCATAGATATCAACCTAACATGGTACACACAGTTATGGGAACACTAAGCTCCCCAGCGTACCCCCAAATATTACAGCTGGATGAGACAAATGAATAGGAGGAAGGGGTCCCGAAAACTTTTTATTTTTTATTTATTGGAAATATGAAAAATGAATTGAAACACAGTTATCTTGCTCATTTTTAATAGTGAAAAGTTAACGGTGACTTAAAAAAAATCTATGCATAAAATTGTGATTGGAGATACATGCTACCAGTACAAGCAAATGAAAACAGCCTGTTCAATGTGCTGAGCAAAAATTTCTATTAAATATGTGACTGGGTATAAAGATGGCTGAATGATTAAAAGCACTTCCTGATCTTCTAGGCTTCCTGAGTTCAGTTCTCAGAATCCATGTCAGTTAGTTCACAAACAACTGCAACTTTGGATTCAAGGTTTCCAACATCTTCAGGTCTCTGTGAGCACCCATATACATTTCCCCTGCCCCCCATAAACACAGGCATGATAGATAGATAGATAGATAGATAGATAGATAGATAGATAGATACATACATACATACATACATACATGCATACATAGATGCAAATCATTGTGTTCCTTGAGGCTTCATGGGAGTTCTGCCTTGACACTGTCAAATGTCTCTGTAGGTTAAGGCCAGCTTTCTCAGTGAATGCTCATCTTTAGTTTTCAGGCATTTATTTTGTCTCCTTTATGATGTAGTGAGATGACAGATTTACAGTACTTGGGGGCGGGGCAAACACCAGTCTGAACCATCCCATTGAGATACAGACAACAGAGGCACAGTCTGCCATGTCAAGTTCTTCAGATGCTTAATAGACACTAACAATCATGCTTCCCAACGGTTCTGTTTACACAAGGGAGACTTGACAGAGGGAAAGAGTATCTACCTAGCAAATGGCAGCGTTGCTGTCCATTCCCTGGTAACCCAGATCTAGAAAGTGTGTTCACACTCTGTGTACAGTCTCCGTTCCCTAGCTAACATGGGCGGTGGTTCCGGTATGTCCTGTGGATCTTATTGTGCCATCTTACATTCACTGCCTCTCAAACCCAACTGGAACTTTCAATACCAAATCAACCCTCCCATCTACTCAAAATTTCTTGACATTCTGTTTTATGGAGAAGTCTCTATACATCAAGCTTTTCTTCTCTACAAATACAAAACACATGAGAAAGCCTTCCCTTCAGCGAAATAGACTCTGGATGCAGGAGAGAAAGGGCTGGAATAATCGCTCTGACCTAGAATGAGTAATGCCAGGGGAAAATGTGTACCTATATCATCAAAGTGGATGAGAGATGCGTGTAAGACTTTAATGGGTGACAAACCATGGAAGACTTCAGATACATTATTTTATTAAAATACATTAAATGGATTAGAATGTATCATATTTCATAGTGGTTTCCAGAGTAAAAGAAATCAGTTTAATTTCATTCAAACGAATAATGAAGGGTAATGATGAATGTTGGTGACATAAAAGTAAAAACATTTATACAGGCTCACCTGAACACCTGTGTTCTTCATACTTAAGGTGCAACTATGAGATCCACTCTGGTTCTTATGTGACATACACTGGAGCATCATGTTTGGGATGCCGCCCAGCTCCTAAGCAGATGGCCTGCTTTTGATTGTCTGAGAACTCTTTATTAAACTCGAAAGCCCTGAGCTCATGGGAAAGAAAGACCCTTCCTCTTAAAGTGCCTGTAAAAAGGCACTATTTGCTGAGATGTCTCACATGTTCTACAATAAATAAGTAAACAAATAAGAAAATACATACCCTTCCAGTCACATTGGAATAAAGGGTCAAATGTATTGAGATTTTTTTTTCAAAAATAGAAACCTAAGGGATATTTCATGATATTTTTGGACAACTCTGCTTTTAAGTTAATATTTAGATTTTCAGGTAAAAGAAAACCTATATATTTGTATTTGTGTGCGTATATTCATGTAGCTCTTTCCTCATAGCCATTTTCTGATCCACGGTTTCTACACCTGTGAAATTCAGAAATGCAATAAATACAAAGGTGTCTGTCTAACACACACACACACACACACACACACACAATCGTGTGCAGAAACACACACAAATGTGTACACTCCTATTACATCTACCCCTACATCTACCCCCATATACCAGAACTACCAATCCTACTATTGCCAGTTTCTTTGAACATTTGCTTCCTGAATTCTCATGAAAATATTTCTAATGCACTTCAGGAGTCACTGTCGTCTTTTTGAGATAACTGTTGTCTATGAAAATTTTCGAAAAAAAAATTTCAATCCCTTGAATGAAGAAAGACATCAATAATCTACTTTTTTAAGTCTTATTCAATGTTGAGGAAATATTCAGCCTAAAAAAGTACAGAAAAACCTGTGATACTTTAAAAAGGAAAAAAAAATCTGTTTTCTCAACCAAAAATGAGCATGTGGTAAAGTGCTCGTGGTACAGACACAGGCCTTTTCTTTCAGTGGAAAAAGGCGCTGCTGTTTTACCATGGCCTGGAGGCCACTGGGCGTGGAGCTGCCAGGGACAGCTGGTGTGATGACGTCAGTGGGCAGGAGGAGCCTGCAAGAAAGGGGCGGACCTTTCTTCTCTTCTTGAGGCTGTGCTCTCCAAGCTGACCTGAGGCTGCAGGCTCCCCTCTTAGTGTCTTCTTTAACTGTCATCCCTCTGATAGCCTGCGATGCCCTTCAGTAGGAATTGGTCCAGGTTGATGGTGGTTTTCCCATTGTAGATTTCTTGTGCTTTCAGAAGAGTTGAAAGAAATGGGAGGGGTCCATAGATTTGTGCTTTACTGGATTCCAAAGCACAGTTTCTTAGGCTGTGTACGGAACCCTGTAACCTGCCATCGCTCATAATTTACTATCAAATATCAGTGAAATGAGGTCAGGGAAAAAAGTGTTTACAGTCGCCTTAGCCTCTGAAACCCATCCTGGCTCTCTTACAAAGTTTCTATGCCACAGTTTCTACACCTGAGAAATGCAGGCTCCGGTACACAGAAAATATGAAATCAGGAAGGAGGCAGCTTACACGGCCTCAACATATTTATATCATTTTTTCAAAAAAAAATTTTAAAAAATACGCATGATACAAATTAAAATATCTTGTGACTAATTTACAACATGAACTTATGTATAAAATAAATACCCTTTTTAAATAATTTCATTTTACTGTGGCAAAATGTTAAGGACTTTTCTAATGTTCGGGGGGCAAAAGGATATTTTAAGTCAGCTTGAATTTATAGATAAAGTAATCAAAGATATTATTTATTAATATTCGGTAAGAAATCAGATTTGTAAACCTCAAAAAAATGTATCTGAATTTTTTCATAGAATTTCAACTTGGCTTGTTATTTTCAAGTCTCAGAAATTACAATCTGTTTCTGATTAGAACATTTACTTGGTATTCAAAGTGTGTTTCTAGGCCATTATTTTGGGTATTTGCTAGTATCTGATGTCAAAATCTCATTCAATAGGTTCCTTAAGAGCTTTTATGCATGCTTCAGGGAAATACACAAGACTACATACGGAAATGGGCAGTTTGTCAACTATACTTGAATACACCAAGTTTGGAGCAAGCATTTCTCTGCATATAGAGGCACTTGAACCACTATTGGCTGACTTAGCTGTCAATAGACCATTCACATATCTCAGGCAATATTTCTCTTATCAAAAGTGTGAACGTGTGCATTCTTTGATACTGTTTTTCTGATCCAGTTAGGGCATCTTTTGATTTCCCGAAAGATACCAGCAAAGCATTTTGAAAGAAAAAATAATAAAAAAAAGGCTTATCTCTAATAAATCGTTGATTTAAGCAAAATATAAGAATGGTGTTCTAATTTAGGTAAGTTCATCGATTGTTAATTTTTACAAATAAAACCTTATGCAAACACAACCATGTTCTTTCGTTAACATTTTCCCTGGTCAGTTTCCTGTAATATGGAAAAGCTGAGTTCTTCCAACACTGAGAGCATTACCCAACAGTATAAAGTTTTTCTCTATATATCTTCATATAAATGAGAGGCACTGCTGAACCCTAGCCCCAGAGAAACATTGGGATCCCATAAAAACATTTATAAAACCTCATATGACTCTCGGGAACTGAACTGGAAGTTAGGAATTGTCTATTAAGTGAGGTGGGAATTTTTAAAGAACCACTCCTATAGTGATGTACATTCAAAATGGTTTTCTTTTTATTTTGTGGTAAATTATCTATTGCAAAGTAGCCATGCCAAGATTTATTGTATCAGCAAACTTTATATCAAACCAAATATCCTATACTCAGGTTCTTAGAGTCAGGCCTATAGAAGGCACAAGTTTGATACTTGGGAATCTATCTTCTTTGGCTCTGATTTTGTCAATGAAAAAAATTTAAACAAGTCTTTATTGGTAGATATTCTTTTTAAACCATGCTGTTTTATTGATTTTTCCTTAAATATTTTCACACTTGTACTCAACACATCTGAAAACCCTCACACCTCCCTACAAATCTCTTTCAAGACTGTTACATAAATGGAATCAGTGAATATAGCATGTTAGAGGTTGTGTTACTGAGGATCAAAGGTAGGATACTGAGCATGCTAAGCATGAGCTATCCATAGAATTTTATCCCATAGCTGAATGTAAGTTTTCACATGTGATGGATTTTTTCAGGGTAATTGCCTCAATAACTGCTAGATCCTGAGTAGCTTGGGTCTGGAAACCTGACTGGAGCAGTAAGGGAACGCAGCAAAGATAAACAGACAGATAGACAGAAAGGCTGGGGTTAGGAGAGAGGTACACACGTTGATGGTGTGGCAACAACCGCACAAAACCAAGGAACCCAGCATGCTTATTATATCCATTACAGAAAAGGGTGAGTGGGTCTTGCTGGGAGGCATATGTAGGTGAGCAGTTTCACTTGCCAACATCCGGGAGAAGGAAGATGCAGTTGCTAGTTATTGCACACACTGTTCAGTGAGCATATGTATGCTTTGCCATCCTGATCATAACTCTTAGGA
Source organism: Apodemus agrarius (assembly GCA_964023405.1). NCBI lineage: Eukaryota > Metazoa > Chordata > Mammalia > Rodentia > Muridae > Apodemus > Apodemus agrarius. The sequence continues at coordinate 11,908,258 of OZ030018.1, forward strand.
AAAAGGTTTGTCCAGTCTCTCATAGAATTGAGGCCTTGGAGTCTTGACTGAGCTGTTCTCATGTTAATGACATACATGTACACAGGATTTCTTGTATTATTTACACATTCATTCAATTATTCCTCCACTCCTCTCAGATAAACACATGTAATACTACATGAATGGTTTAGTATTTTTGTTACTGACCAATGTCAGTAATTTTAAACAAACTCCCCCTTGTTTACAATGGTGGATCATTAATTGCAATACAGGTTCTCTTCAGTCCTGGTTCAGGGACACTGGAGACATGCCCAGAATCTTAGGTAGTACAAAAGAAAATCAATCACTACTGGCTCATTAAGATATCTTGCAGTGTGAATTGAGAAATACAGTTCCAGTGGGACAAACCTGGGAGGAATAGAGGGAGGGGAAACTGTGTTCAGATTATACATCACAGAGAGAAAAGATCAGTTTTCTTGATGTAAGAATGTAGATGTGTGTTGGCCCATGTGTGTTGGAAGGTTCATATCATATATGCACCAAGACTTCCTTGATTGATATTAGGTGTCTTTCTCTGTCCATCTCCACTGTATAAGGGAATGTCTTTAGCTGGAGCTTTCAGAATTTGCTCTCTTTTCTAATCATCTTATTCTGAAAATATTTCTGCCTCTGTCTCATGCTGAGAATATAGGTGAGCCACCATACTAACATGCCTTTTAGTGGATTTATAGGATTTGAACTCAACTCCTAACACTCCCACAGAATGCACTTTACTGGCTAAGCCATCTCAAGGACCCAAGGCTTATAAAGGACTCAGCACTACATCAGACACATTTTGTAGTTGTCAGCTCCCGTGCTCCTGAGATTAGGCAGACAATTCCTTAACGTTTCTTATTTTGGAAAGCAGCTGAAATTAGAAGGCAGTTAGAATACTCGGCTGTGGAACCCAGGTTTGCTAATGGCTCTCGTGTCTTACTGAATTTACACTTTAACACCATAACCAACTCTTAGAAGTACACTGATAAGGAATTGTGTCTCTGTCCTGTGATGCAGGATGTGTCTTGGCCATAAGAATGTCTATTGTTCTAGCTCTGCAAACGACGTGAAACTAAGAACTAATCATCAACAGCTACTTTTACTGACCACCATTTTTTTATCTACTTCCTTTTGTACTCTCAAATGATTGCAAGAAATAGACATTTTCTAGTATCCTCTTCCTTCTTTATTGTAGAAGGTCTGTCTTACATATCTCCTTCTCTATGTTCTGCTTCAGGACACTGAGCTGGGCTCCTGGGATCCTCTTTCAGTCTTGCCATGCTCACAGCTCAGGTTTGCTGGGAAGGAGTTACAAGGGAGAAACTAGAGAGCAAAGATCTGAGAAGAACTATAGTTTTTCCCCCCTATTTGTTTCTTCTCCTTTTGCTTCCTCTTTCTATTAGAATAGTTTGTGCTTCCCTAGTGCTCAAAGACACCTTTTTTTTTCCTCAAGGAAACATGCAAAAGCCAACTGTAGTCCTTTCTTCAGAGATCTGAGTTCCATTTCTCTGGAGCTGCCTCCTAATGGTCTGGGTCTTAAAATTTTCAAAGGCTTCTCTGTGGCACCATAGCCCTAAAAGTCAATTTTCTTCTCCAACTGAGATCTATTTAATGCATTTAGCTCTCTGCTGCCTAAGTTATTTAATATCTATTAAACAATATCTATCTATCTATCTATCTATCTATCTATCTATCTATCTATCTATCTATCTACCTACCTACCTACCTATGGAATAGAGAATTTAGTTTAGCTAATAGTTTAAGAGTAGGCTATTTTATGGTTGGGAGAGCATAACAGTATGATCACAAGTCACATTGTATCTGTAGGCAGGAAACAGAAAGTCATAAATGCTTAAATTTATTCTCACTGTGTATATTTAATGTGGTAAACATGACTTATTGGCATGCATATGCACATTTTAAAGATTATTATAGTCAATGAAATTAATATACTTATTACTTTCTAATATTCTCTCATGTATATATATATATATATATATATATATATATATAGTAATGGCAAGGAAAATTATACTCTTAGTGCTTCATATTAACACTGCTGTGTTTCAATAACTTCTTAATGGATGCATATTGTATCAAAGAGTACACATTTACTCTTAGTTATCGTTATGCTTCTCTAATGCTTAACCCTTTATACCCCTATTGCTCAATATTTTGTGTGTTTTCCTCAGCATCATGGTTAGTTTTATTTTCAATTTATCCACTTAGGAAGAGGAACCCCAGTTGAGGGACTGTCTAGATCAGATTGGACTTTTGAACATATCTGTGAGGATTCTCTTGATTGCTAATTGATGTAGGAGAGCTGGCCCACTGTGCGTTAGACTACCTCTGGGCAGTTGGCTCTTGGATATATAAGAAAACCACCTCTGTATGAGTTCAGAGAGAGAATAAGTGATCAAGACAGCAAGTATCATTCCTTCAAGGCTTTTGCCTCAAGCTTCTGCCTTGAGCTACTCTCTTGGGTTCCATGGAAAAGAGGGAATAACCTAAAGTCAAATAACTCCTTCCTCTCCTAAGCTTCTCTCGGTCACAGTGTTTATAACCATAAGAGAAGGCAAGCTAGATTATTCACAAATGATATATTCTGGCACTCTTATGGAAAATTAGAAAATGTTGGATTCTGAGAAATATCAGATTATAGTGAACATTAAGTGAAGCAGAGTAAAACTATTCATTATATTATTTTCTAAGAATTATCTTATTTGAAGTTTCATGAGATATGAATAAGGAAACATTGTATTTTGAGACAATACATCTCCATGTTGGAATTTGAGAAAAAAAATGTGTACTGAATAAGAACATCGAACACATTATTAGTTTGCACACAAAGACTGGTAACATTGAGTAATTATGGTTAAGTATATAGAGTTTAAGTTTGTATTATCGATGCAATTTTTTTAACTCTGGAAATTTCTAAATTGTTTTTGATTTTAATTGTTCATCTAGTTGACATGTTTTATATAACACCTGATCACACAGCCTGCTCATTCCCTTCTGGAACTCCTGACTGATATTTAAATTGTACTTTGTCTTATGATGGCTTTCTGCTTAGGCATGAGATATTTTTATTGGTAAGACACATTTCTTAAAGGAAACTCTGATTGTATAGCTCCTTTTAATCCAAACCCATTTGATCTATATAGGTCCCAGTATTGCAGCAAAAAATACTTTTCAAATAGTGCATATATTTCTACTACAGAGGGACTTCTTGGAGAGAAGGTTAGCCCATGAGTTTATTAAATGCTTAATACAGATTATTTCATGATATGTCTTTCTTAAATACACTCTAGCATGATATGCACAGCCAGGTCATATGGCATATGACAAATCATCGGAGATGCTTTTCCAACACTCACATTTCTGCATTTTCTATTTTGAGCCATTCATACCTACTGGCCTGGCATTACTTTCTATAAAATGTTTAGCTGATTTTAATTAATTTTCTCATGAGCATCTCTCATGCTATACCTTTATAACACAATAGCACAAATTCTATGATTTCACTTTTCTTTACAGTTCAATAGAAAACCATTGTGAATACATTTTCACTATCCTAGTTGGTATCTATCTAGCTTGATTTCAATCCCTAGCCATTGTGAGTAAAGCAATCAATCAATGATAAGGAATATACAAGTATCTCTGCAGCAGGAGATCAAGTCCTTAGGTTATATGCCTAGGAGTGGTATAGCTGAGTTATGTGATTCATTCTGTTTCTTGTTCCTTGAGAAACATTCAAACTGATTTCCAAAGTGTTCGTATTTCTATCGGTAGTGTATAAGCATTCTTTTCACCAATTTCAACCACTTTTTCTTTTCCCAAACACATTCTTACAGAATGCTTATCAGCTTATCAGCCTGTTATCCATCCATGGCAAAAAACAAAAACAAACAAAAACAAAATAAAAACCAAACTTTCTTTTGAACAATTAGATTCTTTAGAGGAATCTTTGAGATATCCTAGAATCAGTTAAATAAAGAATAATGCTTTTAGAGTGTTCGAGTTTGTGATCTATGTTTATGTATGTTTAGGTGTGTATATTGGGGTCTATATATGTGGTGGAGGCAGATGTATATATCTCGATGCACGAACATCACTCTACATGCATAGATAACAGCAGGAGATGGTCATTGTTTTCTGCCACCCTCCACATTGTACCCCTGAGAAAATGTCTGTCCCTGAACCTGGATCAAGGCTGGCACAGCCACCAAAGCCAGCAGCTCTAGTCTCTGCCATCCCTATCATCTGTGGATAGAGGCATGCCAACTATCATGGGAGGTTACAGGAATTTGGAAGCAAATATTCTTTTCTACTTAGCCATCTTCAAATTCCCGTTCATTTGTTATTATTACCGAATGAGTCTTAGATGGACTTCAGATACAAAAGCCTCTCACTGAAATATACTTCTCTTGAGAGTGTACAACAGTAATGTCTAGAAGGTATGAATAAATGTAGTGGCCTTTACAATTAATAACTGACTCAAAGAGGTGCCTTAAATGGAGATTTATTCACAGTGTTCATTCATAGCATGCATGGGTATGTTTCTACCTTGTGTTTTATGCTGAACCCTACATGTCTGGTCTGTATAAATCCATATGAATTAGCATATGACAGAAAGAACAAGGCCGGGGATCAGACACGGACCCGTGGACGAATGTCACTGACTGTTTGGAAAAGCACCTCCAGACTCAGGGGTAAGGCCCTCCGACATGGCTTCACTTCAGAGACACTCTGGCTGCTTAGACAGGCATACACTCTCTGCTGAATCACTGGTTTATTTTTCACTATTAATAAAATAAACGAAGAGAGAGTTTGCCCACAGCTTGTAGCTACATTACCTAGGAGAGAGGCTCCTGAAAAGAATTCAGTGACTTAATTTTTCTCCTTAACAATAAAAGGAGAGTAATATCCATAGTCTGGGATTCTAATCTGCTGAACTCGTTTTGAACTTTAAATTAAAATAACCACAAAATGAAAACCGTCACCAAGTTTCCCTACCTTCGTGGCCTCCCCACTCTTGGAGCTAAATGATTTTTTCACACATATGACTAAATTCCACAGTAATTGAATTACTAGGGGGAGTATTAGTTTTATAATGATTTTTTTTTTCAGGTTCACACGTGCAGTTTTGACAAGAACTGATAATAAAGCTTACAAAAAGGTATTTGGTAAGCAAAAAAAAAAATTCAAGAGTGGTAATTTGGATAGGATTTGAAACAGAATTAAATCACAGCAGGTTTAGGGAAAGGGAGCCAAATAATATGAGATTTCCTGGAATGTGGCTGGGGAGTTGCTTAGAAGCATGTCTGATGTATTTCCAGTTATAAAAAGGATTTTTGCATTGCTCTTTCATGGAGACTGAACTTCAAAGAGATTATTAGCAGCTAGCACTGCGAAGGTGTGGGCAGGACCTTTGTTGATACCCTAGGACTCTCGAACATGAACGCCCTCGCTATTTTGTAACAATCAATTAGGCTGGTAGAACAGGAACTTGGCCTCTGTTAGAGTATGTTTAAACCTAAAGCGTTCTTCAGCCCTGTGGTTATCCCTCCAAGATGCACAGGGCAGGAGTTTACAGGAATAAAAATCGAAGCTGGTGGCCACTGTTGTGTTCTTCACTGGCTTTGTAGTTTTCAAGATAACGGCCTAGGCACTGGGATTTTGAAGTTTTTTTTTTTTTTTAATGTGAAAACTCATGATTTTATTTGTTTACTTTTATGATTTTTTAAGGTCATTGGAGTTTAAAGAGTCTCCAGGGATTGAAAACACTCCCTGCCTCAGAGCTGTGATTTCATTCCTGAGTGAAATTCCTGAAACGTTTTGATTGTAAAAACCAGTTGTGGTTACTGCACCTCGGTTGAATCTGAGAGAAGAGCCCCGTGACTCTACTCTAAAAGCCCCGCGGACCCGTGTTTCTAGAACACATGCTAATTTCATTCTATAAATACAGACGGATCCTTATTGGCTTCTCCTTTGAGTATTTCCCCCTTACCTCGTTAGAAAACAGTATGAAGAGAAAATGAAGCAGGTGTATACCATGTATGTGCCCTCCTGGAATCAGAGAGGTTGAGGTAGGAAGTTAATGTAGTTAAGGCCAGCCTGATGTGTGTAATAGTACCTTGCTTCAGAATATCAGAAGATCCAAAGAAAGGCTAAGGAAAGAAAAGGGAGAAGAGAAAGGATGAAGTAGGGATTGGAGGGAGGGATGATCGAATTGAGGGAGGGTAGAAGAGAGGAGAAAATGAGGGCATAGCTAACCTGAGTAGCTCTTCTGGGGCAGTGTGCTGTGCCGCGCGCTCGCGTACAGCTGTGTGGTTTGTGGCCATTCAAATTCGCTTAGCCCTGGGACCTTTCTCTTTACCAGAAGAGCTATTTGAGCCTCTTCCTAGAATCTATCACAGTCGATCAGGACTAGGAATACTAAAAAGGAGTTGAGATCATGGCAAAGAAAAGCCACTCTTCCTGGTCAGCTAGCGAGCTCCTTTTCATCGGCCGTGCCAACTGTAACAGAAGACACGTGTGAGCAAACGCTGGCGTTCCTGGTTGGTATCAGTTAACATCTGAGTCCTTCCCGCTAAAACAACCTCATCCCTCTTATTAAAGTTCACGTCATGAGCGCGCTACTCAGGCCAAATTCCCTTTAGTCAGTGGAAAAATTCCTTTGAATAAAAGCCCCTTAACACCTTTTCGTGACATAGATGCTATTTTGGAAGCTTATGAATTATCTATATCCCCCAAATTTCACAGTCTCTGAATGCTAGACCTTAACCATTTGGTTACTGGGGGGAAGGGGGTTTCAGGAGGCAAATGACACCTCTATTATTGGCCTCTATATTTATGTCTACCTCAAAGGTTGTGAATTTACTTTCTACTTCTACTCCAGTCTCTCTCTCTCTCCCTCCCCTCTCCACCCCCCCCATCTCTAAAGACCCATGAGACTTGGTTGAAGTAATTAATTTTGTCTTCTGTTACAAAAAGAATTGGTAGTTACAACAAAAGTCATTATTTGATTGGGAATTTGTCCAGCCCTCTGGGACTTGTGACCTCCTTTCACTGAAGTGTCAGGGCATTTTTTCCTCCTATAAGTCATCAGAGGCTGCCTTGCATAACTGTGGAGTACTCTCACAAAGTGTTAGAGAACCAGGACACGGCAAACATAAAGAGGAAACGTTTAGGGCCAAACTTGGAAGTACTAGTCATGCCCTTGAGCATCTGGATTTACCCATGTCAACTGAATGTTTGTCACACAGTCCTCTACAATCACAAATCACACGCAGGGGGATCCTGGAAGGATAATGACACTAAAGCGATTTAGCCGATTTTCTCGTTGTTGATTGTTTTTAAACAAATTCATTTTTACTTGTAGGATTAAAAAAAATCTGTGAAGTAAAGCAATCAATTACTTTTTCATTTGAGTATTATCTTGACATATCAATTCTTGATTGCTTTACTTCATAATTCTACATTTTTATAGTAAATAATTATGTCCCCTCTAGTCTTTCCTATACAGTGTATACATATTTTATGCCATTTGGATATCCCTTTAATTGTCCTCATAATGATTAATGCATTTATGAGATGAATAATGCTGTAAAAAAGTAAAAATTAAGTTGGTTATTAATGTTTGTCAATAAATCTATACTACTTTAAGATCTGAAAAAAAAATCTGTGATTTTTCTAGAGTTTTGATTAAATAGATAATGTTACCTAGAGTAACATTGATATTTTAGTAGAATTTGAGCAATATCTTTATAACCCCGTAAACGTATTTACTATCTCTATGCCTTCCCAATTTCAACTGTCCAAAGAGTAGATAAATAAATAAATAAATAAATATAAAAAATAAAGTAATCATGATTACACAGAACAGAATTTAAAATTTTGTGTAATAACTGTTTTAGTTGGCTTCCTATCACCGTAGTAAACACCACAACCAGAATAAGTTTGGAAGGAAAGGATTCGTTTGGCTTATGTATCCTGCTCACGGCTGACCACTAAGGGAAGCCCAGCCTGAAACTCAAGCAAGGCAGTCACCTCGGAGGCAGAGCGTGTGCTGGGGACTGTGGAGGAACACAGCTCCCTTGCTAGTTGTGGCTCTTTCAGATTACTTTTTTATGCCATCCAGGGCCACTCTCCCAAGATTGACACCACCCGCGAGGGTATATGCCCTTTTTGTCAATCATAGTCAAGAAAATTAGCCGGGCATTGGTCGCTCACGCCTGTAATCCCAGCACTTGGGAGGCAGAGGCAGGTGGATTTCTGAGTTCGAGGCTAGCCTAGTCTACAGAGTGAGTTCCAGGACAGCCAGTGCTACACAGAGAAACCCTGTCTCGAAAAAACAAAAGCAAACAAAATAGTCAAGAAAATTCCTCACAGACAAGGCTAAAGGCCAATCTTTTTTTTTTTTTTTTTTGGAAACATATATTATATGCTTTATTAACAATTGAGACAAAAATGACACAATGAACAGTAAAAAAAATCAATAACCAAAACATGAGACTTATTTAGTTACATATTTAATCGAGGCACATCAAATAAGACCTACATAAACATCCCATGCTTGTTGACTGAATATAATACAAATGCTACCCTTTCCCAAATGACTATATACATATGTTAATATAATTTTTAAAATAAAAAATCGAGTAGAATTTAATTAGACAAAACAATTTTTAAATGCATATAAGAAATCTTTTATAGATGGGTGGGTGAATTTACAAAATAGAAAACAATGTATGTGAGAAACCAAAATATGAAAAAGTTGCCAAGAATGCTTTAGCAAAACTAGAAAATAAAGACTTGTTCTCCTGGCTATTAATATCAAAGATTGGTCTATTCTAGAAGCTTCCTCTCAACACCTGTTTTGAGGAACTCAGCATGACACAGTTATTATTCAGAACTGACACATATTTCGGTAAGGATGTCAGAATTTAAGTTAGCTCTATGCTTATGAATTAAATAAAGAAATGGGTAGGGAAGTGAGCATAAGCTTTTTATAATTATAGATTATATATGGGCTGTAGCCCAGTGGCTATCAACCTGTGGATCATGACCCTTCTGGGGGAAGAACAACTCTTTCACAGGGGTCAGGGAGGAGACCTTTTCTTTTCTTTTCTTTTTTCTTTTCTTTTCTTTTTTTATTTAATTTTCTTTTCTTTTTTAATTTATATTTGCTTTATTTACATTTCAAATGTTATCCCCTTGGGAGGCATTTTCTTAACCAGCATTCTGTCTTCCCAGATAACACTGTTAGTGTCAAGTTGACCAACCAGCACAATGATATTCCTCTTGCCCACACTTTGCTTTTTGATGTGCACTACCTTATTAGTTATCACTATCAACAAAGTAACTTTATTAATTTATTGAATAAGGTTCACTGAGCACCTCATATTCTATGCATTATTAAAGATCCTGAGATTTATGCTACAAATAACACAGGTAACAATGTTTGCTCTCGTGATGCATATATCTATGCTAAAATATGTTGATTCAATGGTGATCAGGAGCAAGATGAGAGAATATATAAATGCTACCCAGCATTTCTACAATATACTGCTGTAATATCTTTGAGCATAATTTGTCCTTTATTTTTCTTGCAACATAAATTCTTCATTAAATACTTATGACCAGGCCTCATAAGAAAATTTTATTACTTATAGCTGAGTGCAGATAACATTCTTTGTCCAATATAATACAAAAATAACCAAATAAAATAGACAAAGGTTTTAGAATTTATTACACTGCCTCCAAAAGCTTTTATCATTTAAGAGATATTCTTATCATGTGCCAAAGAATCTACAATTATTTGCTTAAAGTACAAAAGCATTCATCTCGAATATCAGCTAATTAATAAACTACCCACACATTGACTCCTACAGTGAGATTAATGAAGATGGTGGCCTATTGTGAAAAGTTGAATCAGTCATTTCTCTGTGAGCCACTACCTCTTTCTATTACAATAGAAAATTTCCTACGTCTTCTTTCTATAAACATATTTAAGAACGCAGAATTATCAATTACTGAGCTACTAAATGTACAGATAATAGTCACCCAAATTCACTAAATTTATTCTAGGTTCAGCATGGTAGACTGATAGTGGTGGGATTTGATTAAATATTTGATGTTTTCTTACATGGTGTTCTCTCTCCATTTCTGCTCTGCCCCTGGATACCATACATCAATTACTTATACCGTTACCTCTTTTCAAATTTGCGTCTCCCCAAGTCAGTAAAACTAGAAGGCTTCCTTTATACTTAAGTTAAAGACTATTACTTACAGTTAACACCAGTGATCTGACTTTTATATCTGCATTTAACTCTGTTAGTAAGCAATAAGAACAGCACATTATGTCATCTGTATAAAAAATAAAAATGAATGATAAAGTTATAAAGAAAGGATTAAGATTCTTCATTTATAATATAATGTAATACTGTACATTGTCCCATTTCATTAGGAAAACTGGTCATACCCTTTTCCATCACTTCATCCTTACCTCTCTTCATGTTCTTTGAATAAGTAGAAATTTACTGCTGTGGTCTGTTATAAAACGCCATGCCTTATGTTTTCATTTCATAATCAAAGATGACTAATATATAATGAAACCCAAAGACCAAGATGGTTTTTAGAAACAGAAGAGGTGGAAATATGGTGGACAAACCCAGTTGAACCCATTGACAAGAGAAGCAGAACGTGAAGTTGCTAAGGAATATCTAAACTGGAACTCTGGTGGGAGGGGGCAGCCCTGCCTGTGCACAGCGTGTCCCCAGGTTAGATCAGAGTGAGCAAGAAGTGTCAGGGAATTGTTACTGGCCCTGTGAGGCAGGAGGGAGTGTAGAAAGCTTTTTATGAAGGAAAAAATAATCCATGTAAATGCACGATTATTTACTCAGTCATTTCACTTTTCCCCTGTAGGCTCCCCTCTCTGGGGTAAAGGTGGGTTTCTTCTTCTGTCTGTCAAAAAGTTGCATGTCTCTCTGCACTGAGACCAGTAGTTGCTTGAAAATATTTCCCTTCTTCAAAAGCTATCTGGAATGAACTGGAAGTCAATAGACTGAAAAAAATGTGTCCTAGAATACAAATTCATCGGTCTGCACTGGAAAGTTCACAGGAAACTACAAACCAGCACCACTGTGGTATACAAGGGCTTTAGGCAGCCTTTGTCTTTGTCTTTGGAAGGAAGTGGGAGGGGCAAGCAGCTTTCTGTGGCTAATAAATCATTAGCTGCAGGATGAGTGGACACAGAAGCCGGACAGTAGTTTGTACATGGCTCTTTTTAGGAGCGTCCGGGGGACAGTTAACAGTCTGTGACAAAATCTGTCTGGGAGTCCCAAAATGTTGCAGGCTTCTGCTCAGGCATGATGAAATCTCATAGAGAAGAATGTAGCTGCCTTTGCTCCTGATGGGTCTAAGGTTTAAGCAGATGGAGAGCTATTAGGGCAGGACATATTCTAGCATGTATGCCTCCTCAGGGTTTGATTCAGTGATCAATATGTAATGATACTACACTTTGGAAAGACAGTCTATTGTCTTTCATGCAAAAAGAAATGTTTTAAAAAACACCCACCCTCCCTTGGGAATGCCTTCTTTCCATAATGGCATTTTATTTCTTCAAAGTATCTCATATTACATATTCACTTATTTCGAAGTTATTCTGCTAAATACACCCCCCCCCGCCCCTCTGACTTTGGTTTCAATGTATCATATCACAGCACTGACAAGCTGTGGTGGCAGTGAGGAGAAACCGCCAGGGAGATTAGATTGTGAGGTGACATCAAGCCTGTTCTCTTTCCTACAGAAGTTCTAGAAGGTTCCTAGTTTTTCTGTCAGTGTTGTGTTCTTGTCATGGAGTTTGATTTTTGGTCCTCTGCCTTTCCTCCTAGCACTCCTCATTTTATCAATAGACAAACAAACTCCATTTTTGAGATTCTCACAGACACTTCATCTTGCATAGCTGCACTGAAGTAGAATTACACAGGTCTGACAGTAAACAGCTTTAGAAATGTCAGGATGCCTGCAGAAGTCAGGTTCTCTAGGCTGTTATTCATATCATTTGGCTTCCCATTGATCTTTGGAATTGTTTATTCGATATGTGATTTTAGCAACTCTTTAAAATTGCCTAAATGAGTACTGGGTTGTAAAGAATTATCCATTCCATTTATGCGAAAGAGGAGAACAGCTAATAAACTTTATTGTAACATCCAAAAGAGAGAGAGAGAGAGAGAGAGAGAGAGAGAGCCCTCCTCAACCTGGTAGTCTTAAATCTGCTTCAAGATCAAAAGATGCTATTGAATGATTCTTGCTTATGGATGTCAGTGGGTTTTTTTTAAATATTTATTTATTTATTTATTTATTTATGTATGGGTTTTTTTTTTTTTTTTTTGTTTTGTGGGTTTTTCTTTGTGACAGAGCTCATTTGTCTATTAAAGCTCTACTGAAGTTCATGGGTTCATTCCTAATCTGTGATTTAATGTTGTGTTTAGCCCTACTCCCATCTCTTCACTCCCCCAACAGGCATGCACAGAGAGATGCACTACATTGGTTTTCAAGAATTCACATATGCTCCTTGGCATTCAGTCTCAAAGAATTCTGGATTTGCGTTTTCAACAACCTATGTGATATTTCAATAAAATTCTCTGTATTATATTGAGTTAATAAAGTAAAATTGAACAAGTTTTACTTTAGCTTCAAATAACTCACCTTTTCAAATTTTACCATATCAGATGACTATCACTGCTCTTCCTCTAATATTTTGTTGACTTCTCCTCCACCAATTGCATGCCTGTAGTCCATATTTCAAAGTTATGTCTTTTTCACAATGTGTCTGGGAAACACAAACATTGAGTCACAAATTATAAGTAATATGCTATTTGCTTTACTATTATTTCTTTGATATAACTAAATAATCCCTTACTACCTAAAATGAAGATGAGTTTTTCCTGAAATGCTTATATTCCTTCATATTTAATGTTCTCTCAATTTCAGGACATGTTTTCTGGGTATTAGGATTCATTTAAAATATCCCAATATGTCCTTTCTTATACACAGACTAAGCTTCTCTTTAGAGAGAAAGCTGATAATAGATATAATGCAATTTTCTCTGTGAAAGGTCACGACTAAAACTTAGAGCCAGAAGAAAAAATGAGGCATCACAGGTAATTGACCTTTCTTTTGATTTAATTTTAGCTGAATGAAACTATAAATAACTTTTGAATTTTGTTCTAATTTGGGAAAGGAAATGAGCTAGACTGCAGATAAAGATGAATTCATGAAAATTCAGGAAATGACACAGTGCTCAACCTCCATTCTTATTGTTATTTGGAACAGTATGTCCTCTCCTACTTTGAGCCTGTATCATTTTCCAAGGAGTAAAAGAAATTGACAACAGAGCATAGTCTATACAAAGAATTTCATGAACATCTGCTCACTTTCAGTTCTAAATCAGGCTTTAATAGTGAGTTACTATTGTCAGATTATCCCATTAGAATTTAGAAGCATTATCTGCTCACTCTAGCTGTGCCAAGTACCTTTAGTGAGATCTCTCTTGCAGACCACTTTAGATACTACATACCCACCTGAAACTTGATTGCCTTGTGCTTAGAAAGTCCTTAGGGATGCATAGTTTTAATCATATAGAATACTATTTATAAATAACAAGGGTATGCATTCCTTTCTAATTATGTCTCTCAATAGAACAATTATGCTTTAAATGCAGATGCTTAATTTTTAATATTTATTTTTTGTCACTGTAAAGCTGAAACTATCTCTATGAAATAACTTTACCATATGGCAAAATCTTTCCTGTATCATATTCTTTAATTTAGTATGATCTAATTTTTGAGAATAAAAATCTGGTCCTTAAAATAGCATGGTGCCAGAGAGACAAATTTGCAGGCATTAACTCAAAAAATAACCTTTGTGTCTTTTCTTCCTGGCCTTCCTTTTGAACCTTGTCCTGTCCTGAATTTTTCCTGTAGGAAATTATAAAAATAACTCTGATCCTAATGAGAACACAAGTGTCCGGAGCAGTTTTCAGAGATTATCAACCCCTGAGTCATACTTATGTGACAGAGCGCCTTTGTGTGTTCCGTCTCACATTCTGCAAGTGTTTGTCCAGTTTCCAAGAAAGGCTCAGTCAAAGGAAAATTTTAAACTGGAGGCAGCCTTTGCTTTCTCAAAGAAGATGGCATTGTAGCTGGTAGCATGTGCATCATATACTATACTTATCAATAACTATAAATAATGCTAAATATTCAAAATGATGAATGTGGAAAGGTGATAAAGTGTAGTCATGAAAAAGTTTAACCCTGTAAAAGAAGCAAGAGGAGTTAAGATTCCTGTTGGTTCCATGTTATATCTAAAGTCTCAAATGTGTTTTCATTTAAAAGGAAATAACTCTTGGGAAATATCTTTTGATATTATATTTTGCATTATATTTTAGTAAATGTGATAGGGAAAATGAAGAAAATAATTCTATTTTACATTTGTGAAATGTAATGAGAAATAAAGGAGCACTATAAAGTGTTTATAAGGATATAACTATAACTACATAACTATAATTATAGATTGGATTGGTGATGCATGCTTTAATGTCATCCATTAGGAAGCAGATAGAAAAGAGTCTGTAATTTCAAGTCCATTTCCATATAAGCAGCATGTTCCAGGACAATCAGTGTTACCAAAAGGAACACTGTCTCACAAAAAAGAAGGAATAAAAGAAGAAAAAGAAAAGAAGAAATGAACAGTAAAATAGAAGGAAAAGAACGAAACAAAAAAGAAAAACTATATACAAGGCCAATTGCTATAATAATAGTCTAGATTATTGGTACAACTTCAGAATATATGAATGCCAGAATGTTAAAATCATTGGAATGGAGCTGGAAGTCATCTGCCTTTTTAAAGTTACTATAATGCAGGAATTTTAATAGGTGAATTTAAACGGTGCTTGCTTTTCTTTCTTTTTTTTTTTTTTGCATTTATATATATATTTTGATTCTTTCAAGATTGAATTTTACTACTTTTTATTATGTGTATGGCTCTATGTGTGGGCATGTGCTCATGAGTTCTTGTGCCCACAGAAGCCAGATGGCTCTGTTATCCCTGGTGTTGAAGTTACAGCAGTTGTGAGCTGTCTGATGTGGGTGCTGGAATATGAACTTATGTCTTCTTCAAGAGCAATAGCTGATCAGCCTTCCCTAGACTTCTCTTATTAGTATTTCTTACCATGACCTGGTACTTATTACAGGAAACATTTTTAATTATATACATAGATTTAGGATAAAGGATAAGGAAGGTATATTGCTTATTCATTTATACACAAAGTGTCAACATGCTATCATCATGCTTGTCTTCAATTCTACCTTGATAAACTCTTTGATGGATTTTGATGTTCAGTTTTCTTTAAAGCAGTGTCATGGAGCCCATCTCTGTATATATGTAGTCTACTCTGTGACCTACTCTTTAACACCTATCTAAAATGTGACACTCACTGAAAATTTCTATTTCTACCACTGACATGTTGGCATTTAATTCATAGGATATTGTTGAGATTCAATTTGATGGGATCTCAATAATCAAATAGAGATCACTAATATTAGACTCTCAATAAAGCAAAATAGGGTTCTATAACCTGCTTGTTTACTTGATTTGTCAAGGGACATGTGCTGATCATGCATGTGATGATTCAACTTTTTATTACACTAGCATGAGGATGTTTTGCTTTACCCTTTGTCCTTTGTTGAAGTTGAGCTATCTTCATTTCTGTTGGCACATTATAGAAAGTTTTTTATATGTTTTTCAGATAACTTCAAACCACATACATAATAGTAGTTGTGTTTGCATTCCTTTCTTTGTGTTTTAATTCTGTAATTCTTGACCTTGGCTTCACAAAGAGGAATGACTGCTATGCCATCTCTCTCTCATTTTGCCCTGCTTACCATGGTCTCATGCCCCATCTAAGAATCCATTGCAATTTTCCCTGACAAAGGTTGTCTTCTATTGTTTGTTTCAAAAGAATTTATTTGTGTTTAAGATGTAAAACTTGATTTCTTTTGAAACCATAAATTACTAATTTAATGAGATCCTTCAAGTTAAATAGAAGTATCATTTGACAATTTTTGAAATAATTATCTCTTTGTTTATGACTGAAACAAATAATCCAATGTAATGCTGTACATACTATGACAGTATTGTGGGAAGGTTGATATTCTATTTCAAAAATATAAAATGCATCAAGGAATAGATGAATATGTATCAACTTGTAGTCACATGTGATTTTTACTTTTTCTTAGATTTCCTATAGATGTTTATAGCCTCAAATAGCTTTGTAAAAAAATCTCATTAGGCCAGGAGGTATCATTTTTTGAGGAAACTTATAATTTCAGCAAAGTGAAGACTTCAGCTGCAATAAATATTGTGTCCCATTAAGGTATTGTACTGTTTTGAGTAGAAAGGAACATTAGAATGATAGGTGCAGCAATAAAGGCAAAAACAAAGAGAACTGCACAAAGACAGGGGTAAACATCCCATAATGACAGCATTAATCATTTCTGAATTGTGAGTCTATACATGATTAACAATATGTTTATAAGGGTCTTTAATTATCATGGTTTTACAATATTGTAGGAAAGAATTTTCATTGAGCAGTACAGTGCAAATTCTCATGTTCTCTTGTGTGTTTGCTAGAGTCTGAGGAGTACCACTGGACTAGAGACAGTTTTGGTGATTATTGAGGAGTAGGTAACAATTTTATGGCTTTTCTCTTATCTTGTTTTGAACTGTTACTTTGTATGGAAATACTACAATTTTAGAAGTCTCTTAACTTGTAATGCAAGTTTGCAATGGATGAAAACTGATGTGAAGTACAAGATTAGTAGTGCAAGGGTAAAGTGTTGTTTCTATACCCCGGAACTGGAATATCAGGATGAGTATCCAACTTCCTTTAGAGAAGTACCATCTATGCCATAAGATGGAGCTGTTACTTTGAGCTATATGGGTAGAAATTGCTGAGTATCTTTCTCCTGTCCCAGCAGGAAATTCTTTTAAATACCATTACTTCAAGGGCTTTAAAAATGTGAATTATAAAAGTAAGAGAGAAGAACAAGACTTTGAGTTCTTTCCAGATTCTTGACTTGGCAGAAAAAAAGTATATTTTAAAATAGATATTGTAGGAAAACATCACTGCAGTCTATTGGAGATGGGAGTTCAACACTGAGAGGGGTAGGCAGACTGGCTGACAGAAGGAGACAAAAAGGATGGAACTGCCAAAGTATTCTTTTCAAAGGGAAAGAACTGAGACAGTAGTAAGCATAGACAGTAGAGTATATCTGTTAGTAGCTGTTCCTAGAGCTGAAGCTTTGGGTTTTCTGATTCTATGGGTTGTTAAGGGCATGACTATTTCTCCCATTTTTTGATCAATTCATTGTCTGAGTCATTATTACCCCACCCTTTCCCCATTAATATATTTATTTATTCATCTTACATCCCGATTACAGCGCCTCTCATTCTAGTCATCCCCTCACACAACCCTTTCCCCTTTCTCCCATATCCTCTCCTCTGAAAAGGAGGAGGTCTCTCTGGGTACCAAGCCACCCTGGCACACCTTGTCACTCCAGGACTAAGCTCATCCTCTCCCCCTAAAGCCAGACAAAGCAGCCCAGTTAGGGGAATAGGATCAGCAAGCAGGCATCCTCCCCACTGCTGGAAGTCTCAATTAGAGTCAACCTCATAGACTCCCTGAAACCTCCCACGTCCTTGTCTCTGGCACATCCTAGAGCTGGGCCCCACCCTGATCCCACTGCTGATTTCTGTTTACTTTCCCAGCCTTGTCTCACCGGCTCTGCCTACCTCTGACCCCTCCCCCATTTTTTATGTTTCCTGTAGGGCCCAAGGGAGGATGCTTGAATCTCACTCAAAATGGGAGAGGTCCCAGAACAAATGGAGTTGTTGTAATGGGACTTTTTTTTTAATAGAGTAAAAATATATAATGCAATTTAAGACAGAAAGTAATGAAGTTAATCACAAATTATGATGTATTTTGAGAAAAATTGGATTCTTGGAAAAAATGAACACCCAAAATGTAAGATTAAGGGCAATATAGCATCTCTGATTAGAATGCAGAAGGCCCTGGGTTTATCACTTAGCAACAACGAAGTAAAACAGACAAAAACAAAAAACAACAACAACAACAAAACAAAAACAAAAGGACAACGCCCATTTTAGCACTAAGCTTACTGAGGCAAAGTGATTTCTATAAATTTTAAGCCATCATGATTCCAGAGCAAATTCCTGCTCCCAACACTGAAAAACAAATGAAAATACCTGAAAACATATGGGTAAGGTTTAAGAGGGGAAGTCCAGGGGTGCTCCTTAGGAAGTCTTATTTATTCTTGTATCAGTAAAGTAAGTGACACTGGCAGACAACACATGTGAACAGATGTTTTCCAGAGAGAAAGTAAGGACACAGCGGGGCTACAAGAGGAAAGAAAAGAGTCATGTGATTTATTTGATGAGTTACAACTGGGGAAAAATAGATAAGTTAAGATACATATGACAATTGGTTGTGTAGGCATTTTTATAAAAAGAGAATACAGAGCAATTGAGCAAAAAAAAATATTGTATTGAGCACTGGATTGTGAGCAAGTATATATATCATAAGTTTTAGTAACTACCTTTGAGACAACTGTCTTAAACCTTCACGAGTAGAGGGCTCATTCTTTCCCCTTACTGAGAATGAAATCTTAAGCAGAAGCACAGGGGCACTGCATTGTTTAAACAGTTCAACCACCAAGAGCAGTGGAAGCCACATTGCAAACCATTGGTTCTGTAATTAGAAATAAGCTATAACACATCTTGTAGATTCCTTTGATCTACCATGATGCTAGATGCTATGCAATCCTCTAATCTTGAATCAGAATAGTTTGGCTCCAAACTATTTTCACAGTAGCAAAGTAATATATTTGAGGAAATAAACAATTGCATGGGTGGCCAAATCTACATAATTAACTCCAATTAATAGCCTCAGATCTCTTTGAAGGCTGACATTAATAATGTAAACAAACAGAGGAAGATACCATGGTTGAAAACAATAAAATATAATTTAATTTAATTTAAAATTACAGAAGAAACTTAAGCTGTTTCAAGAGCAGATGCAATGAAAATAAATTTATGGAGCTAAAGAAACTCAGAAAACTTAATCCCTCTTGGATGGGTTCTTTAAAAATGATTAAGCTTGTACACATATTCAAAGGCAGATATATGTGCATACAAACGCACACCTACATCAGATTACCTGAGACTGTGCATTATTATCATGCAAAACAACATGATAAAATGAAGAGGAATGAGCTGAATTAAATGGGCAGCGGGAGAATGTAGAATTTGCCTGGTCCTGTGTCCTGCTAGGGGACTGGTGCCTGATTCAGATTGCTAGTTGGGGAAAAAATAAGAAAGATGCATCTCAAGATAGCTGCATTTAGGGTGTATCAGTAAGGTCTAGTTAGAGGAAATTCACCTCTAATGAAGTATCACATATTAAATTTAGGTTTCCATATAGGTGGAACACACCAAGAATGATGATAATGATGGACACAAGGCACAATACAGGAAGCTGTTTATAATAAAGTAAAAAATCAGGAGGAACCGAGACTGAGAAAACAGACTAGTGAGTAAGAGTATGATTTGAAGAGCAAACTGTACTTCTAGAAAACAGTGTCAATACAGCATCAGAATCTGGTAGATATTTCAAGCCACATTATCACAAAACCGCCAAGGATTAATTTTGTTTCTTTTTCGTTCTTCCAAATGACTAAAGTATCAGCTATTACAATGAGACAAGAGATGGGGTAGATTGCTGTTCAGTGGCTCTGCTTGGGGTAAAGAAGTCTATCAAAACTGGAATCAGGATGAGACTAGCAGGTAGTTTATATTAACATGACCAGAGACTAAAAGGACACAGTAATTCTATCTATTGATTGTTTTATAGGTTTTGCCTATAAAACAGCTTAGCTTAAATCCGATGAGACTCACTCAGGCTGTGCATTTTAATTTTGAACCAGTTATAAGAAGTGGAGGAAAAATAATTTTTGCTATAGCTGACTTAGGTTATTCTTTAGACCGATAGATATGGAATCAACCAAATAAGCAAGTTCCATGGTACATAGTGTGTACTGTAGAAATGAGCATAGAAGAGTAAACAGACAATGCCTAAGAGAATCTACAGTTGAAGCAGTAAACACACTGTATCACAATTTCTTCTGCATCAAAACATTTTCTCCTGGAAAGATGCTCATGGGATACGGCAAATAAACAAAGGGAACATGTTTGAGAAAGTTGAAGCTTGGAAGATTCTTGGCTGACCCTAACCAGTGATACACAAAAGTAATAACCAACTGCTAGGGAAAAGACTCAGACTGGAAAAAAGGCTATGTCTAGTAGCCTTTGAATTGTTATTTAGTCCTGGAGAGGGGTCCAGGGAGTTGGCTTTTCAGTTGTTGTCTGGGTTGGGGATACTATTCAGGGATGCATCTTCTTTTTCTAGATACATCCCTAGTCCTATAACCTCTCACCCATACTCCAGTTAGTAACACAATAAAGATTCATTGGTTCCCAAAATTTGACTCTGGTGTATTTGCTACTTTGCTTTGTTGAGGTCTCTTTCTGGAGTGAATGTGTTGAATGTCCCCTGGGAAAGTTTTTCAAACTCTAGAGAAACATTGTAGGAAGCAAAACTGTATGAGAAACATTATAGGAAACAACAATCAGAAAAAAGATCAAATTGTTTGAGAGATGCAGGAAATAGTCCATGATTTTGGGTATCTCTCTTTCATCCTTTATCAGTCAATCAATCAATCATTATGTCTATCTATCTATCTATCTATCTATCTATCTATCTATCTTTCTATTATTTATCTATCTATCCAATTGCATCAGTATACTTCAGAAATAATACATTTATTATATCAATATTATGAAAATAAAAATTCCTAAATATACCAAGTAGAGTAACTTGTTTCAACATGAAAAGAAATAAGGCATAGACTTTCAGTTTCCCCACTTGTTTAGTTGACTTTATTCATGATACTCAACAAGGAAGCTGATAGGCCATCCCTTTATTTTAACCAAGATCTATTTCAAGACAAATTCAGCATGTCTTTAATGGGGGCATTTAAGAATGTTCAATGAAAGGACAGCTTGCTGGAGGTTTGAATAAAAATAGAATTTTGGTTTAACAGTCTATTACTCTGGACATGAACTCACAATTGCCATGGAAACTAAGTCTTCATTATGCAGATAAAAATAAGGAAATAACTGTCTCCCTGTCCTCCTTGCTCCTGTATCTGGCTATCTGCATTATGAGCTGAATTTGTGCTTTAATTATCTCATTCTCAGCAAATGTAGAGCACCCTGAAGTAAAAGCTTGTCTTCCCTGTGTTTCCTATAATAGATAGACCTATTAGATGATAGTAGCTAGCTTCTCCTGAGATAATAAAGGATAACAAAACAAGTCAGGGCATGGCAGCAGAAAGATGTTTTAGCAGTGCTACTTCTAAATGGTTTTAAGTTGCCAAACCACTCACTTCCTTTCATTTCGTCTTTCTCTTGTTATCCCACAACACTCTTCACAGCTGGAAAGTCTTCAAAGAAGAAAACCAAAGAGAAACAAAAAGAAATTATTATTTTAGGTCCAGAGAATATGAATAATATATCATAAGCCAATATACAAATAGGCGTTAAAGAAAAAGATGGTGAAACTTTGTTGCAATGGAAACTCACTGTTGCAAATGGAGTTCATTTTGTTGAGGTATGGGGGGGTGGTACAGAAGAGATGGAGACCTTAGTATGGGTTTGCGCAAATCTGAGTTTGTGGATTGTGGGTTAGACTAACATAGAATGACTTGTTTTTCCTGAGTTGCCAGATTATGATTTAGTGTATATTCACTGCAATAAAACATTCATTAAAGCACATATTATACATGTGTATATAATGTCCAAATAAACACACATAATTCATTATAGGCTCACTATATTTATCTATCAAATGTTAAAATAGTAACATCACAGTATGAATTTATTGGGAAATAGAGTAGGCTTGTAATCCAATATGAAGTGTGTCCTTGTAAGAAAGAGATTTGTACTCTGACAATTTGTAGAATATTATGAGGGGTGATAAAATATGAGCAGAGTACCAATCATAAAGAAGAAACTCTAGAACATAGGTAAGGGTTGTGCTTATAATGAAGATATCCTCACAGCCCTCAGGACATCATAGAACTTTGGCAGAAGAGAGTCATATAAGAGATGCACTATCAGATCCTGCACTAACCCCTAGATCCTTTGCAGAGGAGATACTTCCTCATAGTCTTCATGGTGTTCCAATCTTGATAATGTCTAGAGCCATAAAACAGTTTATTTCTCAGCCTATGGTGTTTTGTTAGAGCAGTCATGGAGAGCTCCTACATCATATATTTGTGAGGGAAGCAATATGAAATTAATATTTTATTCTTAAAGAAATTTTTGATCAAAAAGAAAAGCAGTTAAAAGTGCCCTAAGATATTCTAGTTCCTGAGGATTGTATTCTTTGAATGTTTGTTGATACTGATACTTTTATTAAATTAAATAACTTGATGTGGAGAAAGTTTTACTTGTCTTCCTGGGTTTTATGTGTAAAGCATTTTCTTTACTCAAAGTAGTGCTGATTATAAGTATTTTAAAATTTGACCTTGTCTAAAATTTGACTTGGCTCTTGAATTGTAATAGCTCTTTATTTTTTAAGAACCTAGAAAAAGGGATAACTACCAGGACATCCTGGACACTTCAGTACCATTATACTGTTCATGACCTGAGAATAAGGTAGTTGCTACCATCCTGAGAATAAAGAAAAAAAGTTATTGACCTAGAGCCTTCCTTTTAGAAATAGACATCAGGAATCTAATTTTAGGTTTCTGTTGTGTGCCTTTTCCTTGAGGGGACATAGAATAAAATGTCAATTTACCCCCAAAGCAGAAAATGACATACTAAATTAATATGTCTACTCCAGTCTAGGTTTATGAAGTAGAGTTACTTATAGGAACATGAAAGACCCAATGGAAAGTTTACCCACGGAGATTACTCAGAAACACTGCATAACAGTATTCTAGGTCCCACCAGCATCTCCTCTACTATTTTCTTACTACTTATAAAGCTTCAGAGAAGGGGTGCATGTATCTAAAAACTTTCACCTGCATTAGGAATCTTGTATGTTTTCAGAGCTTTCTGAAACTGATAATTCTCCAAACTCCCTATAGGAGAGGGTGATTCAATTTAAATAAAAATGCTACTATACAACAAAGAATGGTATTTAATGTAACGTGATTTAAATGATTTCTACATACAAGTAATTTTATTTTACTATGCTAATTTTCATCTGTTGCCAGTTACAATGTTACTGCATTCATGTCAGTAGGTGATTTGGCCTACTATATATCACACCCATTTTCCATGGTGTAGCTAACCCATCCTTTTATCCTAGAGACTCTGAGTTCTGATTTATGAAATGTTAATGAAAACATGTCAGCATTTATTATTAAGTAAATGAATTGATTATCTATTCCAAGTGACTAAACACTGAAGGATGGAAGAGTGAAACGGATGCTCCTTTTTTCTTTATTAATGTTTCAGTGCCTGTGCTATGGATCAATGATAGCCAAGAAGGATTTATTAGTACAAGTTCCACCTCAGTTCCATTTCTGCCTAAATCTACATAATCTTCTGTACAACTGAAATATATGATATTCAGAATGATGACTCACACATTTTAATAGCATGCAATATATCAAAACAGCTATTGCTGGCAGTTAGCAGTTAGCTGTAAACATCACTGCACACATGACTCATATCTGAGAACAAACATAGCAAGAGTATAAGCCCCTTGTTCAAGGCTGAGATCTATTTGTATTCAAAGATGAAAATACAAACTTGATCTCTTTCTGTTGGTTTTACGAGATGCATTTTCTTTGCAGGATCAATGGACTTAGGGATCTTTCACGTATACATGCTATAGTAAATGTTAGCAATGCTCTGAAGTGTTAACAACACAGAGCATTGCTTTCTTTTCAGTAAGTGCTTGACTGAGACCAAGTCCATACACACAATTCTTTTGCTGAGACAAAATAAATAATATCAACCAATGTACAGTCTAAATTCATATTTATAGAAGAATTGTTTTCATGTGGGATCCTAACTTACAGCTGTAATGAAGAGTTTTTTATATCTTTTGGTAGCATAATTTGGGGTCTCGGAGCCAGGGTGTCTGGACAATCAGAATCATAGAATAATAAGGACTTGTGTACATATGGCTTAACTCAAGTCCAGCTGAAGTGCTTATCAGCAAATGATAAAGTTGCCTGTTCTGAAGGTAGAGTCGAACAGTGACTAAAAATTCATAGGCCAAATATTTATCTCCTGAATGTTCACTTACTGTTTCCTAGTCAGCACTTCCAAAAGCCCAAAGTGTCCAGAATCAGCTATTTCATAGATAAATAGGAAATAAAACAATTCAAGGACCATCCAACTGTAAGGAAAGGATGGATTTCAAGGCTGAGACAGAGGAAACAAGACATTCCTTTTTATAAGGTCCAGGTAACTTTTTCTGTAAACTTTCAGTTTAGAGTATTCAGCGAATTCTATTTATTTTATGCTACTATCTTAGAAACTATGATCAGTGTTCATCTACGAGGAAAATGTAGCTTTTATATATATTTGTTTACATAAGAAGACTGTAGATCTTTTTGATGTGCTCTTGGATTCGGTTGGCAAGGATTTTATTTAGTATTTTTGCTTCGGTATTCCTAAGGGAAATTGGCCTATAGTACTCTTTCTTTGTTGGATCTTTGTGTGGTTTTGGTATCAGTGTAATTGTGACTTCGTAGAACAAGTTGGGCAGTGTTCCTTCTGTTTCTATTTTGTGGAATAGTTTGAAGAGTATTGGTGTTAGGTCTTCTTTGAAAGTCTGATAAAATTCTGCACTAAAACCATCTGGTCCCGTACTTTTTTTTGGTTGGGAGACTTTCTATAACCCTTCTATTTCTCTAGGGGTTATGGGACTGTTTAGCTGATCTAATTGATCCTGATTTAATTTTGGTATTTGGTATCTGTCTAGGAAATTGTCCATTTCCTCCAGATTCTCCAGTTGTGTTGAGCATAGGCTTTTGTAGTAGAATCTGATGATTTTTTGAATTTCCTCAGTTTCTGTTGTTATATCCCCCTTTTCATTTGGACCCTGTCATATCACTCTTGGGCATATACCCAGAAGATTCCCCTGCATGCAATAAAGACACATGCTCCACTATGTTCATAGCAGCCTTATTTATAATAGCCAGAAGCTGGAAGGAGCCCAGATGTCCCTCAAAGGAGGAATGGATACAGAAAACATGGTATATTTATACAATGGAATACTACTCAGCAATTAAAAATAATGAATTCATGCAATTTGTAGGCAAATGTTTGAATCTAGAAAAATCATCCTAAGTGAGTTAACCCAATCACAAAAGAATACACATGAAATGCAATCACTGATAAGTGGATATTAATGAGCCCAGAAGCTCTGAATACTCAAGGCACAATTAGCAAATCAAAAGATTCCCAAGGAGAAGGAATGAGAGGATACTGATCCAGAAAAGACTGGTTCCAGTTTTGCAGGAGAGTACCAGAACAGAGAAAAGGTTGGGGGATGATTGGAGAATGCGCGGGTGGGAGGGGGAGGACTTATGGGACACATGGTGAGGGGGGAACTGGGAAAGGGGAAAGCCTTTGGAATGTAAACAAAGAATATAAAAAATATAGATATGGAAAAAAAAGAAGACTGTAGAGTTAGGCATATTTCAGCCAAGTCATAACATGAAGATTCCGTTCTATATTTTGCTAAAAGAGAAGCATAAGGCAGTCATATATTCTTTTCCTTTGCTTTATACAAAGGAATGGCATATTTATCTAAATAACAGAGATGAAAAGAATTACACTATTGCTATCTCTTAAATGACAGTCAATCCAGTACTCTGGCTCAAAGTTCCTTCATACTGTTATCTCAGTCATCCATGGTCAGGATATTAAAAGACCATAGGAAGATCATGTAAAAGAACTGAGAAATACAAATTATAGAAAAATATGACATAGATTATTTTTCAATAGCTGGAGATGAGAAGAAGTTTATAAAAGAAGATAGGTGTATAGCAGAGCTACAAGGGAAGGTGATTGTATTGAAGGCAGAAGTTTATCATGTGTGTGAACAGTCAAACTAAAGCTACATAATTTCATTTTTTATAATAGTGCAACAAATAATAATATTAAAAGAATTTGATTTTTTACATGCCAGAACTTCTAAATCAAAGTTCTAAAGATAACATAGTGAGAGACTTAGGGATAAGTCAGTTATTGAGAAAATTCAATTTTATTTTGCTGTATTTAGTCTTTTATTATCACCTAAAAGTTAGAGTCAACACCATTGGCTAAAATCAAGACACACAAATATGAAAATAACATAAGTTTCTTTAAGTTCTCTGTTCACATTTATAATTTCTTTGCTTTGTCTGAGTTAATGAAAAAGAACACAAATTTGATTTATTATAACTTATCAAAAGTAGAATTAGTGCCAGAAAGAAATTTATAATGTTATTAAATATTAAATTCTTGAGTGCATGTTCTGACAAGTTTTATTAAATCTGAGGATATTGGCTTAACAGAAGATAAGGCAGTTATGTTGATTTCAAAGAAGTACATAAAACTGGCTTTTATAAAATAAATATTTGAAATAAGTTTCTTATTAATATACATAAATAATAAGGTGAAAGAGGGATAACACTGAATTTTTAAAGCCAGAATAAAGTTACTGTTAAAAATATTAAAATAACAAAATAATAAAAATAAATGAAAAATGGTATTTTAATTAATTATTTTTTTGTTTAAATTTCAAATGTTATCCCCCTTCCTGATCGGTACACTCCATGAATCCCCCACTCCAGACCCCTCTCCTTTGCCTTTAAGAGGGTGCTCCCCCACCCACTTACTCTTCCTGCCTCTCCCCTCTAGCATCCCCTTTTTCTGGGGTATCAAGCCTCAACAGGACCAGGCTCCTCCCTGCCCACTAATGCCAGATAAGGCAATCCTCTGCTACATATGTAGTGGGAGCCATGTACCAATCCATTTATATGCTTTTGTGATTTAGTCCCTGGGAGCTCTGAGGACACTCTTGTTCTTCCTATGGTGTTGCAATCCCCTTCAGTTCCTTCAGTTCTTTTCTTAACTCTTCCACTGAGGTCCCTTGGCTCAGTCCAATGGTTGGATGAAACTGCATCTATCTCAGTCAAGTGCTGGCAGACCCTCTCAGAGGATAGCCATACCAGGCTCCTGTTGGCAAGCTCATCTTAGTATCAGCAGTAGTGTCTGGGTTTGGTGTCACATAGTGGGGCAGTTTCTGAATGGCCTATCCTTCAATCTCTGCTCCATTTTTTTCTCTGTGCATTTCCTTTAAACAGGGACAATTCTGGGTTAAAATTTTTTAGATGGGTGGGTGGCCCCATCTCTCTACTGGCGACCTGTCTATCTATTGGAGGTAGTCTCTTTAGGATCTATCTCCCTGCTGTTGGGGTCATCCTTATTGGGTCCTGGGGAGGCTCTCACATCCCAGGTCTCTGGAGCTTTCTAGAGATTCCCCTATGCTTCAAAGCCCTGAAGTTCCATATTTCTATACATTCTAAATATTTACCTAGCATCTGGGACTTACTAGTGGTTTTGTCTCGCCCACACTCCCCCCACCCCGTTCCCCACCCTTCACTGCTACTTATTTATATTCCTTCTCTTGGCCCTCTGGATTTCTCTCCTGCTTATTCCCATACCTGGTCCTGTCCATCTTCTTCCACTCCCTCCCCTCTGCTACCCAGGTTCCTTCCTCCATCTGCTTCCCATAACCATGTGTTTCCCCTTCTAAGTGCTTTTGAAGGATCCACACTTTGGCTTTCCTTCTTCTTAAGTTCATATGGTCTGTGAGTTGAACTCCAAGTAGGTGAGGGAAGGAAGAAAGAAAGAAAGAAAGAAAGAAAGAAAGAAAGAAAGAAAGAAAGAAAGAAAGAAGGAAGGAAGGAAGGAAGGAAGGAAGGAAGGAAGGAGAGAGAGAGAGAGAGAGAGAGAGAGAGAGAGAGAGAGAGAGAGAGAGAGAAGTAAGTTCTAGGGGTAATTCCCTGACTTCAATCTGTACTCCAGAGCAATAATGATAAAATCTATATGGTAAAGACTGAGGAGTGGAACAAAATTGAAGACCCAGAAAAAAACCCACAGAACTATAGTTACTTGATCTCTAACAAAGAAGCTGAAACCATACAGGGGAATAAAGAAAATATTTTCAACAAAGGATGCTTGTCTAACTGGCAGTCTTCAGGTAGAAGAATGCAAATTGAACCATTTTTATCTCCTTGTATAAAGCTCAAGTTCAAGTATATCAGGGACCTCCACATAAAGCAAAGTACACTGAAACTAATGAAAGAGAAAGTAGGGAAGAGACTCGAATACATGGGCAGGCACAGGGAAAATTTTCCTGAACAGAAGACCAATAGCTTATGCTCTAAGATCAATAATAGACAAATGGAACCTCATGAAACTGAAAAGTTTCTGTAAGGCAAAGGACACTGTAAATAAGACAAAATAGCAACCTACAGATTAAGAAAGGGTTTTTGCTAACACTACATCTGACAGAGAGTTAATATCCAAAATATACAAAGATCTTAAGAAGTTAGAGGAAAGAAAACCAAATAACCCAATTTAAAATTGGGTACAGAGCTAAACAAAGAAATCAACAGAGAAATCTCGAATGGCCAAGAAGCACCTAAAGAAATGTTTAACATCCTTAATCATCAAGGAAATGCAAATCAAAATGATCCTGAGATTCCACCTTATACCAATCAGAATGGTTAAGATCAAAAATTCAGGTGACAGCCCATGCTGGTGATGGTATAGAGAAAGACAAACATGCCTCCATTGCTGGTGGGATTGCATGCTGGTACAACCACTTTGAAAATCAATCTGTTTCTCAGAAAATTGGAAATATTTCTACCTGAGGACTTATCTATATCACTACTGAGCATATATCTGGAACATGCTCCAACATATAACAAGGACACATGCTCCACTATGTTGATAGCAGCCTTATTTATAATAGCCAGAAGCTGGAAACAATACAGATTTATCTCAGCAAAAGAATGGATACAGTAAATTTGGTACATTTACAGGATAGAGCACCATTCAGTTATTATAAATGACAACTTCACAAACTTTGTAGGCAAACGAATAGAACTAGAAAATATCATTGAGTGAGATAACCCAGACCCAAAAGGACATAGATGGTATGTACTCGCTGATAAGTGGATATTAGCTTAAAAAGTCAGGAGGACTTCTGTGAGGGGGAACTTGAGAGGAGAGGAAGGGCTGATATTGGGTTGTAAAGTAAATAAGTAGATAAATTTTATTAGATATATTCTTTATTAACATTTCAAATGACTTCCCCTTTCCTGGTTACCCCCTCCCCAAAAGTCTCATAGGCCCTCTTCCCTCCCCTTGTTCCCCAATCAATCCCCCCTCACTTCCCTGTCCTGGTATTCCCCTACACTGCTGCATCAAGCCTTTCCAGGACCAGGGGCCTCTCCTTCCTTCTTCTTGGACATCATTTAATATGTGAATTGTGTCGGGTATTCCAAGCTTCTGGGCTAATATCCACTTATCTGTGAGTGCATACCATGTGTGTTCTTTTATGCTTGGGTAATAGCCAGAAGCTGGAAAGAACACAGATGTCCCTCAATGGAGGAATGGATACAGAAAATGTGGTATATTTACACTATGGAATACTACTCAGCTATTATAAACAATGAATTCCTGAAATTCTTAGGCAAATGGGTGGACCTGGAAAATAGATAAATTTAATAAAAAATTCCTCTCTGATATAAATTTACCTCTCTTCACATATACAACTGTGTCTGTATCTAAGCATCTATGTATCCACCTTTCATCTGTCTATCTATCTATCTATCTATCTATCTATCTATCTGTCTGTCTGTCTTTTATAATTCATTTATGATATATTAGTCTAGTCTTTTCAGTAAATCCTTATTAACAGAGTACATATTTACCACTCAGAGATTTGGATACATAGAAGTCTATTGTTGAATATTGTTGAGTATTGTTAGGTATAGATATCTATCAATACCTTTAAACAATTTTATTTTTAAGAAAAATGATGTTTTGATATGTTAAACAATATGTGTGATTCTTGCTCTATTTATACTTGAATATAAATTTCAAAGTCAAGCTGACTGACAGATTGATTACATTTTATCATTTGTCTTTCCCAACCACTGTCATTGCCAGATTTTCCCAGAAGTATTATAGACTTCACAACCAAATTTACTTGTCTGTCTCTCTGTCTCTGTCTGTCTCTCTCTGTCTCTGTCTCTCTCAAAGTCAGGGCTCATATTCCTGCACAAAACATCATGAATGACAAAGAGGCAAGTAGGGGAGGAAAGGGTTTATTCAGCTTACACTTCCACATTGCTGTTCATCACCAAAGGAAGTCAGGACAGAAACTCACGCAAGACAGGGACTTAGAATCAGGAACTGATGCAGAGGCCATGTAGGGATGCTGCTTACTGGTTTGTTTCCCTTGGCTTGTTCATCTTGCTTTCTTATAGAACTCAGGACTACCAGACCAAGGATGGTATCACCCACAATGGACCCTCCCACCCTTGACTTAATTGAGTTAATGGCTTACAGCAGGATCTCAAGGAGGCATTTCCTCAAGGGAGGCTCCTATCTCTGTGATAAATCCAGACTCTCTCTCTCTCTCTCTCTCTCTCTCTCTCTCTCTCTCTCTCTCTCTCTCTCTCTCTCTCTGTTCTTCTCTGTGTGAACATGTGTATAGATGTCAGAAGTAAGTTTTGGATGTCCATCTTAAGGCGTGTCTTCCACTGTATTTTGAGACATTTTCTCTCTTATTGGCCTGAAATTTTCTCTACAGTCAGGCTGCTTGCCTAGAGAGCCAGGACTCTGCCTTTTTCACATTTCCTGAGCTAGGATTACACGTGGGCAACACGACAGCATTTTTATGAAGGTTCTGAGACATGAACTCAGGTCCTCATATTTGTACTGTAAACACTTTACTCAGAACAACCTTCCTGGGCCTTAAGATGGATTTTGACTTGCTTAGTAGTAAAGTATGGGAGGAAATATGATGATGTAAGAGAAGATGAGTTTCTAGTCTTGTGGATTTCTGTCATTCACCATGAGCATAGCAGACATGTGTTTGATTCTGGGTCCTATTTTCCGTGGAACAAGTCTGATTTTTCTGTACATGGATGGCCCCAGCTGGCACTACAAACCTATAAAAAAAGAAATGTTTTGTTGTTTTAAGTCAATAATAATATATTATATTCACATTGTAATTAAACTCCTACTAAGAGTGTAGAACTTCACAAGCAATGCCAAGGTGTTGCTGAGGAACCAAATATGTACCAACAGGCAAGTTTTAGTTACCGTCCTTGCCAAGAAGCAAAGAAGGATGAGAAACAGACCTCTCTCATCTCATCACCAAAGGGATCAAACCAACTAGGATAACGTGTCCTTTCCTTGACAGGCTAAAGACTTGTGAATCCACAGGATTAGGTCAGGACTGGGGGAGTAGAGGGACAGGCCGACACAAGAACACGAGCCAGGCTGATTTCATCTAAGGATGCTTGGAAAAGAACAGAGGTTCACAATGGACCTTCATGTAATGAGTTCACAACTGGCAGGCACAACTCAGGCATAGAAATAAAGAAAATACATTACTTTGTTATAATTAAAGAAAATTAAGGTTGCTTCCCATGACCATCACCTTCTGGTTATTGTGATTAGTGGAGTCCTATGGTGAGTGTCTCTGATAATAAGGCTATCCCTTTTTTCCACTGCTATATAAATACAATGCCATTCAAAATGAGCATGCACACACTTACCTTGACTTGGGGACCTCAAATCTGCTAAGGGAAATCCAAGAGAATTATTAATGTGGATTGGCTCAAGGTCTTTACTTAATATAGGTAATGATAGCATTAGGAATAAACTACATTGACAAACTTGTTTATGGGATCTCATGGAAAAGCATATATATATATAAATATATAAATATATATATATATATATATATATATATATATATATATTAGCCTATCCTGTATTTTTCTCTAAGATATGGAGTCACTTCTATTAATCTTATCTCTATTTTACAACATGTATTTTCCTTCATCTATTTCCTTTTATCTTGAGGGAAGAAAAAAATCTTCACCAGATGAATCATGTCAAACTTTCTGAGCATCCAAGAGCAATATAAATAATAGTCAACTTATCCCAGGAGGCAGAGAAATTTATTAAGAAAATTAAGAGCACTCACATCAAACAATTTCAACACCCACCATATGCTATATTGGCATAATTTAACCCACTTATCATTCCATCAGCAATATAATCTAAAATAGTAAACAGTCTTGATTTTCATTTTAAGATTTCACAAGCTATGTAGAAATCAGAACAGACAGTGCTTGTTAGAACATGATTTAGAAAGTTTGTTTCCACTCACTTTAAATGCTTCACTGTGAACTAGAAAGCTTTTATTATAATATTCATTTACTGTATCTCTCTGGATAGGACAATGGCTAACAGCATGCTTAACACAGTAGATTCAGTTGGCTCCAGCCGCTTCCAGAAAGAGATCTGGCCACTGCTTCATTGCTGACTGTGAAGATAAGAAAACATAAATACACATACTCTGCACTTGAATGCAGCTCTTGATTTGTGAAATTAATATCTACATTAACAAATACACACACACACACACACACACACACACACACACACACAAATTTACCTCTTTCAATTGGAAGAAGCAACCACCTAAATCCATTCTTTCTTGCTTGAAATTTTTAAGATTCATATAAGTGAAAGGAGAAAAAGTAGGAATTCTGAGATTCAAACCTTCGTCTTCTTCTTCTTCTTCTTCTTCTTCTTCTTCTTCTTCTTCTTCTTCTTCTTCTTCTCCTCCTCCTCCTCCTCCTCCTCCTCCTCCTCCTCCTCCTCCTCCTCTTCCTCCTCCTCCTCCTTCTCCTCCTCCTCTTCCTCCTCCTCCTTTTCCTCCTCCTCCTCCTCTTATTATTATTATTATTATTATTATTATTATTATTATTAAATCATTTTAACAGTCCAGTCATCATCCTCATCTAATACCTCCTCCTCTGTCTCCAAGAGAGTGTCCCTATCCCCAGGCCCCCACCCTACCACACCTCCCCACTCCCTGAGTCCTCAAGTCTCTTGAGGGTTAGGTATTTCTTCTCTCACAGGGTCAGACCAGACAGTCTTCTGCTGTATATGTGTAGGGGGCCTCATTTCAGCTGGAGTTTGCTGCCTGGTTGTGGCTTAGGGTCTGAGAGGTCTTGGGGATTCAGGTTAGTTGTGACTGCTTGTCTTCCTGTAGGTTCTCCTTCCTCCTCAGCTTCTTCCAGCTTTTTCCTAATTCAACTCCAGGAGTCCTCAGCTTCTTTCAGTTGTTTGGGTGTAAGTATGTGCATCTGATTCATTTAGCTGCTTATTTGTCCTCTCGGAGGGCAGCCATGCTAGGCTCCTGTCTTTAAGCACACCATAGCCTCTGTAATAGTATCAGACATTCATGTTCATAGCATATAGGCAAAGATAGTCAAAACAGAAACCTATGAACTTTAGTCACTAAGGATCTAAATATGGTTTCCATATATTAAATCTTTAAAAGGAAGTACAATTTTGTTCTAGAGAAATATACTACCATGTTAACTAAGTTGCTTCAAAATACCTTGTCAAATATGGAGTGATTTCAATCATTTTCCAGTCAACTTTCTGTCAAAAAATGTTCAGATGCTTTAAAAATGTAGGTAATGTCCATTTTCAGATTCATTATACAGTATCTAAAAATAGGACAGCAAATCCAGTTACATAAGATTAGAAGATTGGAGTTGCAGAACCTGAAAGTCAGCAAATAGTACATCTATACTTTTAGCTTGGTTGCATCAGATTCTTTAATTTTGATGAAACTTTTAAAAATATTGCTTTTATTTTTTGATATTGTAATTATGTCATTTCCTTTTCTTTTCCTCCTCTAAATGCTCCCATATAAATCTTTTTGCTCTGTTTCATATTCACAGTTTATTTCTTCATTTATTGTTGCTATATATACATACATTCCTAAATACAACCATCTCTGTCTGTGTAACATCACTTCTATTTATATATTTTAAGGATGACCACTTGCTATTGAATGAAGAATTAAAAAACACTGTGTTATAGAATATTCTACCCAGTTGTGATGTCCATGGATCATAACATTGGCAAATTTGAATAACTCTACAGGAGCAGTAGTGGTACATTCTACTTGGATGCAACCAATAGTTCTCTAATTAGACTTAAGGTCTGCTTAACAATAATGAAATCTTGCATAGAATTGGGCACTTAGTAAACACAGATAGTGAGTGAAGTCATCGATCTTGAAGGAGAACCTACAACTATCATTTTACTAAATCAGCATAATCTCTCACTACATTCTAAGCATTTGTGCTCATAGCCACAGAGTAGACTGTTTCTCATAATTATCAACATTTTTATGAGGTAACGTGGGTATAATCTAAACTTGATTTGAATTTAGAAGGCTTGGAATGCACAAATAAGTATAATTAATAAAATAAAGATAAATTTCATAACATCTATGGTCTGCTATTTGAATCTCTCCTTTGCTATTCCTTTTGTGCTTTAATTTCTAAAAGCATCTAAAATATTCAGTTAAATTGTCCTTTCACATCATATTAACAGCTCTTTAGATTCAGCATATTATGTTTCTGTGTGATATCTGGCAGAAATCTTCATGAGTGTCTTTAAGACACTCCACTGCTAAATGACTGGCAGTTGGAATTAAACTTGAACACTTACTCACTTCCCTAGATACAGCCACAGGAAATGCCCCAAAACATCACTGCTGCATCCATTGAAGAGGGATAAAAACCTAAAAGTGGAAATAATTGGAATGTCACCTGTAGAGTAATACTCGTTGTTTTTCTTGGTTACAGCCTAATGGATCTATGAAGACAATTACTCAAAAATCTGTCTAATCAATTTTCCTGAATTCAGTACTAAACTTAGGCTTCTCCCCAACCACAGCAGAAGGCAAAGACATCTTTCATCACCTTGTCCACTGTGCAACAAGTTCTCCCAGTCAGCTAGATTAACTAAGATCAAAGCAATGGGTGTTTAGTATTTTTAGTTGATGAAGATATCTTTGGATACAGCTTAAATAGACTTTCCATGAGTTAGTAAAATGCTATTCTTGTCACATAATTCCTTAGGAAAGAGAATGCATTTAAAATAGTTATTGACAGAATAAGGAAAGAATCTCCTTCTCCTTCTGTGCACTCTATGTCAATGGTGCTTTAATTAAGGATATAGAGAGTGGATAACATCTATTCTAGAGAAGATGGGGTGAAGATGTTATAGTTTCAAACAACTTATTATTAATTTATAATGTCTTAGCTGATTCATCTCAACCCACCACAGGTATTTATAGAAACATAAGTATTTAGTAAATACAAATGTAATACTAAAAGGTGGATGAACATTTGATTGACATCATAGTGACAAGTTTTAAAACTAGCATGAAAGCAGACAACAGCTACCCATCAAATTTTCAAGTTATTCAGTCTTCTTGACAATTCTGAGAAGAAGCTTTGGACTGAAAAACAACTACAAGGAATCTGATATATATATATATATATATATATATATATATATATATATATATATGTGTGTGTGTGTGTGTGTGTGTGTGTGTGTGTGTAATATACACTCATAATATATGTACAATATATAATATATATAAAATAAGTGTATGATAATGGACTAAAGGTATCTAATATATATATATATATATATATATATGAAAGTGGTTTGTTGAATTGCTATTTACAAAAGATATTAAATTCAACATCTAATTTATTTTAAAATTGTGTATGAAATGATGTTATTTTTCTTCTTACTTTACAAGAAATTAGG
The DNA here is from genome assembly GCA_964023405.1 of Apodemus agrarius. NCBI lineage: Eukaryota > Metazoa > Chordata > Mammalia > Rodentia > Muridae > Apodemus > Apodemus agrarius. The sequence continues at coordinate 11,944,396 of OZ030018.1, forward strand.
ACACATAGAAAGTTAAGAATCCTTATTTCAAAATGTTTTGTTAATATTTCTAGATTTATACTATTTTTTCTTTTTTCATGTCCTAGTATCAACTTAATTTCGTGTGAGCATATAATGAAAAACCAATATATTATTTATATGAGGAATGGAATTTGATCTGGAATTCATAATCCAAGAATATTGCTTTGGTATATGTTCTTCTTTTTAACTATAATATAGGGATGTTATCAATTTAATATGTTATGGAAACAAACTCAGTATCTATTGAGAGATGAGTAAAGAAAACAATTTACCCACACAATGAGATATAATTCAGTCAAAAAATGAATTTGTGTCATATGTGTCGATGTCAATAAAATGGGATATGTGATCCTAAGCAAGATAAGACATTATTCCAAAGACACGTTCCGTGGACCTTGAATAGTCAAAATTTTGGAGATAAAGGAAAAAGTGGCTGTATAGTTTATTGGTAAGGAAAAAAATATGAAGCTACTACTCATCTCTGCAAGGTACAGAGGAGCTTGCCATTTGTTCTGTATGCAGCACTGTGCACACAATCAGCAAAAATGAGCAGAGTAGAGTGTTGCAGCATTTTCCATGTCCAATAACAGTAGGGCAGTAGAAGGCCTGTGATTGGACAGGAAAAGGGAGGCAGAGCTAGGAGTTGGGAGGACAGAGGTTGCAGGAGGAGGAGAAGGGGAGCAACCGAGATGGCTTCCTATATAGGCCTGTGTGGCATTTACTAGCCACAAGTAGATAAGTTTTTATAAGGTTAGAAATATTGGGATAAAGCTTTTAGCATTATCACTTTTTAATATTTCTTGCACCAGAATAGGATGTGCTGGAACACTGAACAGGACAAGTGTTCTCACGGTATTTAAAAAGAGAGCCAAAAAGAACAATCATGGCTGTTCAAGTCATAAGCTACTCAGAGAAATAGTGTGTTCCTATTGAAGATATTATTGGAGCATAATGGTTTCCTTCAAATTCAATCTCTTAGTGATGCTTCCAAAGTTTATTTCAATTTCAGAAATTTTAGATTAAAACTGTATTAAAATTTCACAAATTATAGTTGGTAAATATCCAAAACTTGAAGTGTACTCCTTAATGATATCAAAAGAGCACTTTGAATTACTTGTATTCAAACTCAGAATGTATTGGTGCTGTGTAGTTTTCTACCAATTATTTTATCTCACTAGTCAAGTTTATTGTGGTTGCTAAATGCCATAGCAGCATGAAATATTTATTTTGGATACATCTTTGAGATTATATAATTTTCAGTGGAATAAAACAAAAATAAGGATTATATAACATTAACAAGAGATTGTAGGCAAGAAGAGTATCTTTGCAATCAAAATGATGAATAACTTTCACATGCACAATTTTACTAACATACCGGAGTTCCCAAACTAGCTCTGAAAACAAACAAGAACCTCATTCCAGAAAGATATATTGTCATAGAAAATATTGCATAATTGACATTTAAATATCTAAGCTGAGGTTATGTATAACATTTTCATAACTACTGGCAACTTCTTTTATCATACTACCGCTCCCAGCCTTGAAATTCATAACTTAGTTGCAAAATATCTATAGGTACTATGCATCATTCAAATAACCTGAATTTATTATTGTTATACTCTTAAATAGAAACTTTCTTACTAGTAAAACATACAGCATTATATATGGGCTGACAAAAAACCTCATTCAATTTAGATTGGACCTATATTTCAGTGTTGGGCCTGCAGATAAAGAGGATACATACACACAAACAGAAGCTTTATATGGATATGATATTCTATATGAGAAAGTGAGGGGTGGGGTCAGTCATTCCTGGTTTTGGAGTCCTGGATGGATTGCTTCAAACCATGAGTGACTTCTGTTCTTGTCACTGTATTTTCTGTTTCCATTTTTTTCTGTTTCTCCCTCATTTCCTTCATCCTTTCATTGTTTTATGACTTCCTTCTTATATGAATAAATGAGCAGTGAACCTAGTAGATAACCCTGACTGAGAAAGGTCTAGTCTGTCAGAAGCTGGGCAGCTGAGAGTGAGAGTTAGCACCAATGACAGAAGCTGGTGGAAGGTATTGGGAATGCAGAGTAAGGATTCTTTCAGAATCAGGAGCTGCAGTGAGCAGAAATAATGCAGCAGTGGCAGGAAGTGGCATGAAGCCATCACAAATAACAAGAGCAGCCATAGTGTTTACTACCATAGAAGTGGGGCTTTGATACAGAAATGGAAAGGGGAGAATGTGTGTTGTGGGGCTTTATGGCAATCTGAATAATTAGTATGAACTCTTAACTTTTGATATTTGGAGTTGACAGGAAGCAAGTGCTGGTAGAATAGTGTATGCATGTATGTCTGCACACAGATTTCCTAGGTCAGTTTCATATGGGAACCTAGGCCTTACTTCTCTAGTATGAGCAAATACACTTGGTCTTGGTTTCAAAATCATATTAACATTCATTGAAAGGAACCAAGTTTCCTGGAGAAAAATAACTAGTGTTAAGGCTGGGTTTGCAGAAGTACAAGAAGGAATGTTGTGTTTGGCAAGAAAATGTGGAATATTCAAAAGCAGGTGGGAACATGTCATACGGGCATAGAGGCCAGGCTTTAAAGAGCTCTACTGGCCAGATGTGGGGAAACTGATGGAATGGCAATTATGTTCTCTTGAGTAAAATAGAAATTTGAAAGCATATACAGAAATAAAAATAAATGAATAACAGAGAAAACATGCAATGACTTATGTAATCAGTTATCCACATCAAAAAATAATGAATGAAAACATCATTATTTGACAATAAACGTGTATTTCATTTGACACAATGTGTTCAAGGTTTATCTATTTTTTATATTAAAAAAGTAATGCGTGTTTATGAGTGATTTGCCTGCACATATATGTGTACGTATCACTGGTATGACTGTTATGTTAGGAGAGCAGAATTGCAATTATCCACTGCAATTACACACTGTGAACTGCAGTGAGAGCATTGGGAATCAAACTTGGGACTTCTAGGAGAGCAGCCGTGCCCTTAATTGCTAAGCCCTTCTTCCACTCCAGTTTTTTCTCTGTTTTAACACGGGTGAAAACTTCATTTTTTCAGAAATTAATAATACTCTACTGTTCACATCATAGAGCACTCTGGGTATTCAGATTGCGTCCTCAGTATTGCCACTGCAAATAATGGTATCATGAACATGGATATATGGATATATCTTATAGTTACTGCCTTTAGAAGTTCTGGGTACAACTTGTAGTGAATGACAGGACCATATGAAAATGCCATGGTGAATTGAGACATCTTCATAATGATTTACACAGTCATTGTACCGTTTCCATTGACACTTTGCAAAGATTCTACATTTCTACATTCTCATTTACATTTTTCCCTTTTTAGATAGAAAAACTTATTTTTGTGATCTTTTCAATCCCTAATATAGGAATACTTTAAAGGAATAGTCTTAGTTGCTTTCTTGCAATCATAACATATCCTGAAAAAAAAAACAACCTTCAGTGAGTAGGTTTATTCAGACTTAACAGCTCCAGAGGGACACAGTCTACTGTAGCAATAATTATTTAAAAAATCCTGTGCAGGGTTTCTCCCTACCTTTCAAAATGTTGTGTGATGAAAGACACACATACAACCTTTATATTTTAAAATATGAACTAAGCAGCACAATAGCTGGGCACCTGTTTATCCTCCACAGTGTTAAAATCCATACCAATAACTCTAAGTTACTGCTTACTAATGTCTATGATCTATATGTTCTGGGCTGCTCCCAACTCCAATTGGCCAACCCACATGGCCGCATTTTTATGGCTCAGCTATCCCATGGCAACTCTCTTTCTCTCTCCTGCATGTTCTTCCTCTCCATGGAGGCCCCTTTTCCCTCTCCTCCTCCTTCTTTTTGTGGTCCTAAGCCCAGGAAATCTAAACCTCACCTATGTCGCTCATCCCTAGCTATTGGCTGCTGGCATCTTTATTTACCAATCAAAATTAAAAGGGTGCAAGATCCCTCAATGTCTTATGTGTGGAACCATCTATGAGGAGAACAGTTTTGGGAGACCCAAGTTAACATTAGAATACAAGGAGCATTAGGCCAACGTACTACATTTCCCCTCTTTAGTCCAGTAAAAGGCTATTTCCTTTCAGCTATAAATTGAATGTGATTATAACAATTATGCAAATTATATAGTATGATATGCACTTATAATTTCCAGCTCATCATATTTGGAAATTTAGATAAAGTATTCTATCATATATACTAATGTAAAGAGTTTAGAATTCAGTACCTTAATCATGTTTGATTTTATCTGTATTACCATCTGAAAACCATCCTTTTAAATCTAGAACATCTTCAATGCTAAACAGCATAAGTTTAGTTGTGAGACAATAACCAGTCTTCAAACTCATCAGAGATTTGAGAAGGAATTACATATTACCTGAATATGCAGGAAGCACAAAGGCACAGTGTAGGGTTATTAGGGTCCTGTGTCTACTCTGTCACAGGGCTCTCAGCCACTTGGGGATGTTGGCCATGGGAAGTGACTACCAGGTGGGTGTTGGGATGTAAGGAAGCCACTCCCAGAGTAGGAAAGCACCATCTGAGGCTCAGGATAGCTGGAGCTGGTTCTGGAGCTCCCAGATCTGTGATAAGGGCTGGATCTAGCTTGGGGCCAGGGGGAAAAGGAGAGAGCTCTGGCTAGTCCCATGGGAAGAGTTAGATAGCGGCTCTATAGATGATGGTCTTCTCCATGGCTCCCCACAGCAGATCCCATTGAAAAGAGGTTTTTAACCCAGAAATGTTCCTGTCCAAAAGAATGGAACAGGGACAAAAAAAATAGAACAGAGACTGAAAGAAGGGCCAACTGGGGACTACCCCCACCTGGGGATCCATCATATCTGCAGACACCAAACCAACACTGTCGCCATGGTTAAGAGAAAACATTGTTTTATATGTAGTTTCCTTTTCTGGGAATGATTAGATTTCAGTTTTACTAAAAAAAAAGACTGCACATGAAGTTCCTCTATGTAGACCATACTAAACATATATAGTTTTCTCTCATTATACTACTTGATGTAAGTGTCAGTCATTTGTCATTTTTCAAAGGGGACAAGTGCTAATATCCTTGAGTAAAGGAAACGTGCTTCATTTTGTTCATCTTATCAGGGCTTTTAACCCAGCCCCTAACAGTTCAAACATCACGATTCTTTCTTTCAAAATTTGTTCTTTGAACTCATAGGAAGTTTGTTCATAGCTTATTAAGTGCTTTGGAGCAGACCTTTAAAAACCTTTATCATTTTCCAAATGACATCATAACCAGGGTCCTGTTTTAAAATAATGATAATATTTGCTGATTCATTTTGTCACACAAGTACAGAATTTAAGTTTTGTCTTAGTTAGAGGTTCTGTTGCTGTGACAAGATAACATGATGATGGCAACTCTCTTAAAGGAACACATTTAATTGGGGATGGCTTAAAGTTTCAGAGGCTTAGACCATTATCATCATGGTCAGAAGGATGGCAGACATGGTGCTGGAGAAGGAATTGAGAGTTCTAAATCTTGATCTGCAGGCAGCAGAAAGGGACTGTCAGCTACACTGGGCATAGCATGAGCATAGGAAACCTCAAAGCTTGCCCTTACAGTGACATACTTCCTCCATCAAGGCCACACCTCCTAATAGTGCCACTCCCTATGGGCCAAGCATTTAAAGACAAGAATCTCTAGGAGCCATATCTAGTCGAACCAGCACAAGTATCTCAGTAGACAATGAAAAAAAATGACTCATGTTAATATTATTAGGTCAAATTAAAGCACAAAAGACATAATGTCTCTAGGAACCACAGGTCCTGGTTTTGATTGAGATAGTAGGTCAGTTGCCATTTGCATGCATTTTGAGAACATAAAAGAAATGGTGACCAGCTTGTTGACCATCTGGCTGAGGATTTGATATGAGGCCATGTCGTTAGTACCGCTGCTTACGTGAAAAAAAGTATAGTAAGTGTGATCGGAAAAATAAAAATATTTTTACATTCAAAATGTGTGAAAATGCAAGATCTTTAGATCTTCATGGCAAAACAATATATGATAAATAATTAATTATGTGAATAAATACATTTCCAACCAAAAGGAACAAAGAAATATAGTGTCTTCCCTTAACAAATTCCAATACTCAGGTTCTAGAGGACAGGACCTCTGTGTTTTCTTTTTCATGTTACTTCTGAGCAGTGATTCAGAAAAGCACCTCCCCATCCTCTGACATGGTACGTTGTTAACAAGGTGGCCACCAGGGGGAAACCTTGGACCATAAACGTCCGTGAGTCCTTACTTAAAAATACACAGCACCATTTATTACAAATTAAATAATCTAACACATCATTTCAAACCTTGTACAAACATTTGAGGTGTGATTTGAGTAGAATTTACATTCTGCATGAAAAAAGTTTTTCTTGATTTTACAGTAATCATATATTATTACAAATGAACAAAAAACTGCCCGTGAGTGCCTTTGTTAGTATGAATGTGCATAGCTATGTGTGGGTGCATTGAGCTACATAGGAATGTACATGTTCCTCCGAGCTTTAGGGGGCCAGGTGAAAACATTAGGTATGTTATCAATGGCTCTCTACTGCATTTTTTAGACAGGGTCTCTCACTTAACCTAAGATATTTCAGTTCAGCTTGACAGATGGGTTAGGAAGCCACAGACATTTAGTTGTCTACACAGTCCAAGTTCTGTGCTTGCAGGGATGTTTTCTGCATTAAATTAATGTTTTTTTTTAATCCTCAGATGGTATATATTGGAGAGATATAGTCTATGCTTACACTAACTGGTTAATTTCAGATCAAATTTCTCCACTAGTTCAGAGGTTCTTGCAGAAAGGTGAATCACAGGTTGGAACTTATGCCTCACACATAGCCTCACACATTTTCTTGCATTAATCATCTAATTCCTTCTGTGGCTTCATGTCAAATCGCACTAGGTAACAACTTCCCATAAGAAGTCATTTGGGGCATGTCTCCTCACTATGACTAAGAATATGAAAATTCACTATGTTCCCATGATCTAATACATCCTTATTTGGTACCTTAACAGCACCTTAAAGGAATGCTTTTCCAGGTTTCTCACAAGGTGAAGGAAACTATGATGCTTAGAATGCTTCTTCAGTGCACAGAGGGATGGCTACAGAAGGTGAGTCAGGCTTTGGAAGCTGCAACTGTGCCTTCAAGTGATGCTTGTGTTGTTAGGGAATAGCCATAGTTACAGTATAAATCAATTCTGATAAAAAAAACATTCTAAAACTAAGATATGTTCTCCAGAGCACAATTAGGCATAACTACCTATATAAGCAGAGTTTGTCTGTAAAAAAAAAAAAATGTGTTTAATGGTCCCCGTTCTCAGGCACTGGAAGTGGGGCTAGCATGAGAGGTGACATTCAAGTAGTTTCAAAATCTCAAACCAATTAGCAAGAGACAAGATGAAGTTTGACCATTGACCTTTCCCCATGAAGGTCAGGAGTGAAATTGGGCATTGATCACAGATGATTTTTCTAGTGTATTGCCAATTTCCACTTCATTGGTAAATAGGGAAGCAACAAGGCCTTCTAGGCCCAATTCCCACAGCTAATAATGGTCGGGATGCTGGGAAGGTGTCTTGGACCACAATACAATAAAGGCAGAGCAGTCATACTTAAAAAAACAAAACAAAATGAAAGGAAACCTCAGCATTTCTGCAAAGTAGTAAGCACAGAGATTGCATATGAGCCCCAAAGAATCATTCCCAGATATATGGCCAAAGCCCATAAAGCATACATCCCCACAGGAATTTCATATGCATGCCTGTAGTTACACGAATGTGAATATAAGTATTTCTAGGGAAGCTGCTTTTACCTAGCAATAAATAATAAAATTCTTTATGTTTATAAGATAGAATAGTGTGCTGCATCCAAAATAAATGAATGATGATTCATTATTCACTATGTCTGGGACAAGCCTTGAGAAGCTTTTACCTCAAAGAATCCATTCAAATTACTTGTACTGTGTTGTACTTTGTATAGAATCTCCAGAAGAGGGAAATCCTACAGATGCATATGGATTAAGGTTGCCTCTGGCTTGAAAGAAGGAATGGGGGAAGGGCAGTGGGGAGTTTCTTTTGGAGGTGAAAAAATTACTCATAAATTAGATGATGGTAATGTCTGTACACCGCCCACACATACGTAGTCATGGTGAATTATACACATTAAATGCAGGAATGGTTTTGTGCATTACAATACACCTATATAATTGTTCAGAAAAGAGAAGTCTGAGTTGGCTGCTCATCACATTTCAGGCTCGGTTTGACCTACATGCATGAATGCTTACTATTAAATGTATTTTCCTCTTTATTCCTGAAAATTAGTAGCTTTCTCTTTCCCTGCCTATTCTCCTGTCTGTAGGGTTATCTGATCTTTTCCTTCATATTCCTTCCTTTCTTCTCCCTCAGAAACTCACTCTTTCTGTCCCATCCTCACTAGCTCTTCCTTCCTTACTGTCTTCTTTCCTCCCTGTTCTCTTTTGGTGTGTTATTTCTCCCACCACTCAGAATCTGTCCCTAGAACTTTGTCACATAGCAATGTCTGTACTAGAGCCATTTTATTTATTTTTGATAGGTCTGGAGTTGATACAGTTTTCCTTTTAGTTCATCGTTTCCGGATTCAGAACCTCTCTGTAATTCCTTGCAGAGAGGCTTCATTGTCACACCCCCCAGGTGATGCTAACTCAGAACCTGTGATATTTTGGCTGAGCACCATGGTTGAATTTCCCAACGGTGTAATTTATGGCTCGCTGAAAGTCTTGCTTGTTAAGAATGCTCAGGACATTAGGTTCTACAAAAATAATGACATGCTGACTCCTGGCCACTTTCTCTATGGTCACATGCACATCTTACTATTAGGAATGGTATCAAAAAGCTAGAAGTGCCCATCAGCCACTTGGAACGTCGCTCCTCTGAGATGAGGTATGCTGTTTGTGTGAAATCCACATAAGACTCCAACATAAAAATAATGTAAATGATTGTGTTAATTTTATTCTGAGTGTATATTACAATGATTATATTTATCTAAATTGACATAAATTGCATTAATAATAATTGACATGGCTTTTAATTCTAAAACATAAATGAAGTGAACATTTAAACCACATTTTCAATTTTTAGATTTGTTGGCACATAAGATAAGGAACAGTATAATATTTCAAAATGTATGTATATTTCTTTCATTTTTCTTAATTTATTTCATTACTTCAATAGAATATTTTATTTTATAATAGCACATATTTAATTATTTATTTGTATATACAAAAAATCTTATATTAAAGATATATTTACATATTTTATGTAGATGAGTGCTCTATCTGCATGAACACCTGCATGCCAGAAGAGGGCATCAGATCCCTTTACAGATGGTTGTGAGCCACCATGTGTGTGCTGGGAATTGAACACAGGACCTCTGGAAGAGCAACCAGTGCTCTTAAACACTGAGTCTTTAGCCTAGAGTGTATATTCTTACTTAAGCATGACCCTAAAAGGAGTGTTTATTCACCTCTGCATTTCAAATTTAAGAATAATGAGTTGCATGGCTTATCATCTCATAGATGCTCTTATTAAATAATGAATAATTTATTTTTATATGTAAAACTGACATTTATGTAATCTAATTTCACATATATTTAAAGTCATATATGTTGGTTTCATCAGTCTGTTTTTATTTTGAATATTGTTTATTTATTTTATTGAATCCATGACCATCTGAATGCTAAGAACATGCTCTAATGCAAAACTGTATTCTCCAGACCACAGAAATGTGAGAGATGGAAAGCTATGATATTGGGTTACTCTGCTTTTAAGTCCAGAGAGAGAGAGAGAGAGAGAGAGAGAGAGAGAGAGAGAGAGAGAGAGAGAAAGTGTGTGTATGTTTGTATGTATGTGTGTAATATTACACTAAAGTATATTAAAAGGGACTAATGTGTTTAGTGACATATAAATATTATATTAATTTAAAAGTATACTCATTTATGACTTTTAAATTTTGTATTTTATTATTTTTAATTATTTTTTGAGATTATATTTGGGGATGGTTATCTCTCCCTCTCTCAGAATTTCTAGTCACCTGTAGTTCTTTGTGTATGGGTCAGCCATTGTGATCTTACTCTAAACATTTTTTCCTATATCTACATATAAGCATTGTTACCGTTCATCAAGGAAACTTCTCCTTACCACTGATGGATTATATAACAGAAAACTCCAATCAATTAAAATACAGGGTTATGTAGCCCAGCCCCATTAGATATATCTTCAAAATAACTCCCAACCTTAAGATTCATACAAAAACTTTAAGTGTTTGTATGGGCATCTGGAGGTAGAAGTGGTTTGAAATTAGAAATAATGAAGTATTCATAGCCACATTTGCAATCTTTAGTTATAAGAGAAACAAAACAATACAATAATTAAAACAACAACAACAAAACTTAAAATTTTGCAGAAATTTGAAGGATGTTTTAAAATCTCTCAATAATGCCATTGAAACGGCCTTATTTTCTGTATGTTACAGATATAGCCTCAATGGCCTAGAACACTCTAAGGATGTATGTTGTCTTCACAGGGCTATAATACGTTCCAGGCATACCCTCCTCTGATACACTCTAAGTGAGGCCCTGTCTTCACTACTTCTTTAAACAAGCCAGAAGCCCTTAGAAGGTATGTTCCCAAAATCCCTTATTGAAATAAAAATTGCAGTAAAATTCCGAGATGGCTGCCTTCTTCCTCACCTTCCTTGACCTGAGACAAAACCTGAGTCTTTAAAATAAAGTCCTGGAAAACTTTTTCTCTGGCCAATAGAGCTTTTCCTGCCCTGCCAGAACCAGTCTAACCAAACCAGGATTTATTTAACACAAGCATTTGTACCCACCAGCTTCACTATCTTTATCAAAACTGATCAACCATAAATTGGGGCCAAAAGACCTCCTCAAAAACTCGAACAGTCCCAGTCCACAAGAAGTGATGGGCTACACCTTCTCAAATACCTTCTCTGCTTTAAAGTCTTGATGTGTGACTCTCTCTCTCTTTCTCTTTCTCTTTCTCTTTCTCTTTCTCTCTCTCTCTCTCTCTCTCTCTCTCTCTCTCTCCACTCACTCACTCACTCACTAAAAATTTATGAATAGCAGATGTTTTTGTTTATTAAATGAGAAAGATTTGATGATCTCCTACCTGCAGGACAGAGCCTGTGCTGGGCATCTGAACTTTCTGTCTCTTTTAGGCCCCTTTAGTCATATTCTGTTGCCTTGTCTTAGACATGCATTATTTATGTCTTCCAAGAATGATCTAGCTTTGCAATCTATGCTTCAGCAAATTTTCTTTGTAGGAAAACTATTAATGGAAAGACATCATAGACATGAGGCTGCTACTCTGTTCTCAAGACTCAGAGAGGATTTATTTAAATCTTCAAAGATTGTACTAGTTGTAGCATATCAGGCCCAGCTCTACTTCTTTGGCTGAAAAGCATGCTATTCTACATTCCAGATCCACCGCTCTTTTGCTAACTAATTCAGAATAGTTCATGCTTAAATACCAATGAGTATCAAATCTACTTAATTTTAATTTACATGTTTTTAAATAAAATTATTTTAATAAAATTTTATAAATTCCATAGATGTCCAATTTTACCTGTATAAGACATTTGAGTGGTTGGAATGTTATTTTAAAAATTTTCTCATTAAAGATGATAAAAGACTTAACAAATATCACAAAGAAAGTGATAAGTAAGATAACTCTGACATAGAAAGATATAATGGGAGGGGGTGTGCATGCGTGTGTGTGTGTGTGTGTGTGTGTGTGTGTGTGTTCCCTTGTCCCTAATAAATGCCTTACTTTTTGGTGGCATGGAGATATAGAAATAGTATAAAATGAAATTGTATAAAATGTTATGAAAAGATGCTAATACATATCTTTCTGGTTCAAATCAAAGATTATCAATGGCAGATGTGATTGTTTCATTAGTGAAAAGGAACTAATAAAACGATACCAATATTCTACTATAATTTACTTAATTTTTATGTTTACCATTAAATTCTTATAAATAACTTTATTTTTTACTTGTGAGAAAGTATAGACTATATATTGCTTAATTATTTTTAATTTCATGTTTCAGTAGTTCTAACTATAACTCTTAATTAGCAAGCAAATTGAAATAAAAAATTGAAATCAAACTTTATCATCCAGAATTTCTAAAAAAAAAATTGAGAAATGTTGCTTTACACTTTTAGCTTTACTACATTTTATGTAGTTAATTAAAATATAATTATTAAACTATCCTATTGAATATGATGTTATTTTCTGATTATTTTAGTTTTTACTTTGAAGCAGAAAGTTTGTATATTTTTCCCTAATGCCTCTCTCTTCTCTGATGCCCAACCCTGCTCACAGTGATGCCCACTACCCCATACTTTTCATAACATTTTATGATGGTGGATGAAGCAGAATCCACCACTAGATTTTACAATACAAATTCTTTCCAGTGTGGTGGCTGCTTCCATAGTCTGCAGATTTCACAGCAAGGGAGACAATGGTGGGTCTATGCTACCAAGGCTACTTGAACAGGAAAAACTGGCCCACAGAACAAGAAAACAATGGAGTATTAGCAAGTAGAATAAAACATCTATGTGGACTGAGAGTGAGCTGACGAGTGTACCCAGTGTGTAGTGTTATGATTTGTGGTTTGTACTTAGAAGAGATATATTTTGAAACAAGTAAATGGTTGTGCTGGATGTCAAGACTCCAGAATGGACTTCAGAATCATCATCTGCTTACAGCTAGACAGGCTAGTTCACCCATACAAAGTGTCACTCTTCTACTTGGAATACTTCTTAGACCAGACACTATCAGTAGCTAAGCTACCTATCAGAGCTTCCATACTAACAGCCCATGTGCCAACACACATATTCACAAATTTCCATACAACTATAGGCAAAGTTTTTTTTTAACATGATTGAAACAAAATTACAGAAAGCTACAGGCTCTCTGAAGTAATGGAGAAAAGACAGGGATTGTGTACAGAGAAGAAAAGAGACAGAGAATTAGCCTAAACTCAGACATTTTCAATCTCTATCCTTAAAGAGAACATCCAGGGGAAATCATTGAAGCTGTACCATCCATAAAAGTTATTTAAATATTCATGTCCTAAGGAAGATGTAATGATTTCAAATCAGCTCCCAGTATTATTCTGGAGGTTGGAGTACATATAGCACAAAAGCTTCACACTTGGGCTGGACTCAGGTTTTCATCCTCTTTGGATGCCTTCTAGGATGCCTCCTGGTGCCACGAAAACTAAATCTCAGGGAAGAGGCATTAGATTAGCCAAAGATCACAGGCCAGGCAGGGGAAATTCATAATAGCCTGAGCTCAGGGGCCCCTGGCTCCAGTACATGAAGTCCATAGTGTCAGCAGCAACAGGGATTTATCTTCCATGTTTGAAGGTAACCAAGGCCAGCAGCACTAGCCTGTGTGTTTGGGTTAGTCTCAGTAGTCCTGCCTAACAGCTAAAAGAGAGTTTCTCATGTTTGATATTGGATTTCTTTAGATGGACTTTGGTTCTTAGTGGGAGCCAAACTCCCTCAACCAATGTGTGTGTGTGTGTGTGTGTGTGTGTGTGTGTGTGTGTGCAGATGTGTATATTATAGGTTTATAGATGTGTAGATACATAATATGTATCTTTATTTGTGCATGTATATGTATCTATGTGTATTTATATGTTTAAAGTATGCATACAGAGAATGACATGTGCTATGGTTTTATCTTGGGTAAATAGTTAATAGTATGATTCCTTATGTTATTTCAAAACCTTATTTTTTTATTTTTTTATCCTCCTCTCTCCTTCTATATTTACTTCCCTCCTTTCTCCTCCCTTCTCTATGCATGCAATGATAATTATTGAGTAAAGAGGGCCTGGGAGTGCACATGGGAGTCTACGGGAAGATTTGAGAGACAAATGCTGCAATTTATATTGCAATCTAAAAAATAGAAAGTAAATTGTAGTATATGATTAAACCACAATTAAGGATAAATTATTGTCAGGAATGACAATTGGAGAAAGATATGCTTTCAGATTATCTGACTAAATTATGTCAAATACTACATAGGCAGCTAAACTGAGTTTATAGCTTTGAAAGGGTCACTAGAAATAGTGCTTTATCATTGCTACTACACTGAATGTCATGTATTCCTTCAACAGTGCCATTGAGTCCATTTCGTGTTGGCCATATATTGCTGAGCATAGGTCTGTCCTTAAGAGTGGTTTGTATACCCATTGAAATTCTGGTGGAGAAACTAATTTTCCATTTGTGATCACTTATCAGAAGGGAATAACCTCTTGCTTAGTGAGTGGGAGCTTTGGTCCACTTCTCACTGGGACCGCATTTGGTCCAGACCCATACAGTCCCTGTGCATGCTGCAGCATTCTCTGAGTTCATATATGTGGTGACCTGCAGTGTTTAGAATGCCATGTTTTCCCAGTGTCCTCCATTCTCTTTAGCTATTGTGCAATAGCAGTACAAAGCTGGTGGGAAGAAGCAACCAATATCTGGTGGATTTAAAGCCTTCTCTGTGAAATGGAATCCAGCTCCAACATTACTTGGGTGGCCAAGAACCTAAGTCTAATGTGTCACAATCTTTTTTTTCCCCCAAACATCAAGAATTTATTACATGTGGAATATTTTCAAATATTTCTGTTGTTTTTGCTTTTTTTTTGCTTTTATTCTTTTTTATTAATCATTCCATTCATTTACATCTCAAATGATATCCCACATTCCGGTCACCCCTCCACAAGCCCCCCATCTCACAACTCCATCTCCTCTCTTCCCCTTACCTCTATGAGGGTGCTCCCCAAATCCCACACCCTCTTCTTCCCCATCCCTCTAGCATTTTCTTACTCTGATGCATCAAACCTCCACAGTACTGATGGCCTTCCCTCCCATTGATGTCAGACAAGGCCATTCTCTGCTACCTATTTCTCCGGAGCCATGGGTCCCTCTCTATACATTTCTTGGTTGGTGGTCTAGACCCTGGGAAAACTGCCATATATCTTTTTTAAATACTGTTGTTCTACTAAGGGCACATACCCATAAAATGGCCCCTGGTGACATTCTTCTATGCTCAGTGTAGCAAGATCAGTGTCTTGCTCAGGTATCATCAGAGAAGATTCCTCCTTCAATACATGTGGACAAAGGGACCCATAGCTAGACTATATGTAGAGAGTTAGAGACCTTGTGATGATTAATATTAAATGGGGTATCTCCATTAAAATTATAACTATTTTCCCCAGTGGAAATAAATTTTATGACTTCATCAATTTTCAAATGCTACCTAAAACACCTTCGATTATTTGATTCTATTATTATGTAATACTAGCAGACAGTCTGGTTAGAATATTTTGAAAACTTATCAGTGACTGCATTTCATGTGTATTCTTTTGTGATTGGGTTAACTCACTTAGGATGATATTTTCCAGATCCAACCATTTGCCTACAAATTGCATGAATTCATTATTTGTAATTGCTGAGTAGTATTCCATTGTATAAATATACCACATTTTCTGTATCCATTCCTCCTTTGAGGGACATCTGGGCTCCTTCCAGCTTCTGGCTATTATAAATAAGGCTGCTATGAACATAGTGGAGCATGTGTCTTTATTGCATGCAGGGGAATCCTCTGGGTATATACCCAGGAGTGGTATGACAGGGTCCTCTGGAAGTGACATGCCCAATTTTCTGAGGAACTGCCAGACTGATTTCCAGAGAGGTCGTACCATCTTGCAATCTCACCAACAGTGTAGGAGTGTTCCTCTTTCTCCACATCCTCGCCAGCACCTGTTGTCTCTTGAGTTTTTAATCTTAGCCATTCTGACTGGTATAAGGTGGAATCTCAGGGTTGTTTTGATTTGCATTTCCCTGATGACTAATGACATTGTACATCTCTTAAGGTGCTTCTCAGTCATCCGAATTTCTTCTGGTGAAAATTCTTTGTTTAGCTCTGTTCCCCATTTTTTGATAGGGTTATTTAGTTCTTTTGGGTCTAACTTCTTGAGTTCTTTGTATATATTGGATATTGGATGTAGGGTTTGTGAAGATCTTTTCCCAATTTGCTGATGGCTGTTTTGTTCTTCTGACTGTGTCCTTTGCCTTACAGAAACTTTGTATTTTTATGAGGTCGCATTTGTCAATTCTTGATCTTAGAGCATAAGCTTTTGGTGTTCTGTTCAGAAACTTTCCCCCTGTGCCCATGTCCTCAAGTGTCTTCCCCAGTTTCCTTTCTATTAGTTTCCGTGTGTCTGGTTTTATGTAGATGTCCTTGATCCACTTGGAGTTGATCCTCGTACAAGGAGATAAGAGTGGGTCAATTCACATTCTTCTGCATGTTGACCTCCAGTTGAAACAGCACCATTTGTTGAAATGGCTATTTTTTTTTCCACTGGATGGTTGTAGCTCCTTTATCAAAGATCAAGTGACCATAAGTCTGTGGGCTCATTACTGCGTCTTCAATTCTATTCCATTGATCTACTTGCCTGTTGCTGTACCAATACCATGCAGTTTTTAAAAGACTGGATTCAGTTTTTTAGGAGAGTACCAGAACAGAAAAAAGGCGGTGGCGGGGGTGGGGGTAATGGGGGAATAGGCAGGAGGCAGGGGTGGGGTGGGGTGGGCGAAGAGGACTTATGGGACATAGGGTGAAGGGGAAACTGGGAAAGGGGAAAGCCTTCAGAATGTAAACAAAGAATATAGAAAAAAAAACAAAAGAATATTTTGAAAACTTAATTCTAGTTGTGCTGACTAGATTGTTGCCAATTTGACACATGCTTGAATGATCTGAGAGGAGAAATTTTTCATTAAGAAAATGCCTCCCTAACACTGGCATGTAGGTAAGTGTGTGGAGTATTTTCTTGACTAAAGGTTGACCTTTAAGGGTCCAGCTCATTGTGAATGGTGCCATAACTTGGCAGATAGTTTTGGGCTGTATATTACAGCAGGCTGAGCAAGACATAAGGAGCATGCCAATAAGCATCATTCCTCTGTGGCCTCTGTATCAGTTCTTGCCTCTACTTCAGTCTTTCCTTCCCTCAGTGATGGAGTATGATCTGAAAGTTGTAGTACTAAACAAGTACTTTCCCCCCATGTGCTTTTGGACATGGTGTTTATCATAGCAGTAGAAACACTGAGGCACCGGTTATAAGAATATTTGTGAATTCATGCAATTTGTAGGCAAATGGTTGGATCTGGAAAATATCCTCCTAAGTGAGTTAACCCAGTCACAAAAGAACACACATGAATTGCAATCACTGATAAGTAGATATTAATGAGCCCAGAAGCTCTGAATACTCAAGGCACAATTAGCTAAGCAAAAGATTCCCAAGAAAAAGGATGGAGAGGACCCTCTTCCAGAAAAGACTAAATCCAGTTTTGTTGGAGAGTACCAGAACAGAGAAAGGGTGGGAATGGGGGGTTATTGTGGAATGGGTGGGGGGAAGAGGACTTATGGGACATATGGTGAGGGGGGGGAACTGGAAAGGGGAAAGCCTTTGGAATGTAAACAAAGAATATAGAAAATAAAAAAAAAGAAAAAAAGAATATTTGTTCTGAAGTCATTTAAAATTTCATGTTTTTTCCAGTGTAGCCTGGTTTCTCTTAAATATAACTTTATTTGTATTAGGAGCTATTAGAATAAAATAAAATCTAGGACTTGTTTTGAAGATAGCTCCCATTGGTGTTCCTTTTACCAACATCTGAGCAATGAGCACATCACTAAGATGTTTGTGGACACGTGCACAGTTTCTTGTCCATCACTCTCTTGAATGTGCTGATCATGATGACGTGTGCTAATATTACTTTTTATGTGAAAAGGCAAACCAGGGGAATCTTCGAGAACACTGACGTTTTTGCGTACTTTTCCTAATGCTTATCATGTAATGTGAGTTCCCTTAAATACGGTTCCAAGGGTAGTCATCCGTGACAGCAGAGGAAAGCTGCTGGTAAGTGAAAAGGAAACCATTAACCAAGCAGAATGGCATGCCGTAACTGGCAACAGGGTGTATCAAGATACTGGAATTGGCACTTTAGTTCAAGGAGACATCCTGAGGCCACATGTGTCACTCTAATACTGACTCCCCTATGAAGAACTGGAACTGACCTTACACTAGCTTCTGTATACAATTTCCAACAAACTGTTCTGAAGTAATCAAGTTCAGGTGTAAGCCACAGTGAAAAACTGATTGTGTTTTCCTTCAGACATTCAAAAGTCCAATAGACCTTAAGATTAATGAAATCTTTGATGATGGCAATGTTTATCATGCTGTAATGCATTAGATTTTATGAGATATGTAATTTTTATTCCTTGTGCATAGCAATAGCACAATGAAGAAAGTATATCCATTTCCTTTTAGTATTCTTTAACTTAATTTTAAAACATTCAAATGTTTCATAAATTAATAGTATATTTATATTTTTCCATCTTTCTTGTTCTCATTTCAACTCTTCGCCTGACCCCTAGTTCTTTTCAAATTCATGGCCTCTTCTTTAATTATTTCAGTAGGTGTTTGATTATTTGTATATATTATCTACTGGATGTATTTACAGTTGCTTGTATGTAGATATGTTTAGGGCTCACCTATCAGGGGACTTGTCCCTGAAGAAAACTTATACTTACTCAATCTGCAGCCATTACTGTTCTGTAGCTCTTTATATAGGTATGGGTCCTCACAAAAATGTACTCTCTCTTTGTCAGCAGAACAACTTTCCATTGTGCAGCTCCTGTTTGAGAACCATATTGTTGAGGGTTTTTTGGGTTCAGTTTCCAAGTTCTGTCTAGAGTATACTTACTATCTATGACAGGCACTGAAGTCCTGTTGTTCTTACAATCTTCTGTCCTGTGTTCTGAGACTTTTCTTGGGCCTTAAATTAAAAGTAGGCACGTATTATAAATGTTGAGGAAATAAGCTGAATGGTCGTAAAATATAAATATTATAAAATTATTCACGTGATAATTATCACATTTGCTATTCATTAATACTCTGTTGGTGATTAAACTTCACATACTGTAGCAAGTGACTATTTGGAAGTAGGGGTTGTAGTGTAGATGTGTTAGAGTAGCACATCACACATACACTCATTTCAAGCATTTGGATACATTTTTAGATATCCCCAATAGTCAATATCTATTGCCAAAAGATGTTTCTTTGATGAGAGGTGAGAGCTATACTTACATGGATGCATAAAGATAAGGGTGATACAGTTTGAAAACATATTTTTACAGTTAAATGTCAGTAGTATGTTTGCCTCTAGAGTTTACAACCTCTCCAGCACAGAATGCTGTCTAGGTTTGCAGGAAAATGCATGGATTCCTTCTTTGGGAATTCATGAGCGATGCTGCTGTTAGCCTCTGCTTGAGCACAGAGTGTTAACAATGTATATAAATGCCATAAGTACAGCCACAAAGGCCAAAAGAAGTGAGGTAATAAAAGAGAAAGGAAAGAAGGGATGTGGCTCTTCCTGTCTATAACCACCTACAGTGCCTTTGCCAAGTTTATAGTAATAAATTATGCCAGTGGCATGGTACTGTGTGGTCTGACTGCTAGCATCCAATCAGAATCGCTACATGAATATGTGGACATTTTTGCTGGTATGAGGTGTACAGCATTGTTTTTTCAATGTGAGCATAGTTGAGGCTTGTGGGCTGGCATGTATCCTGAATATAAAATTCTATTTTTAAGTATTAGATTCTTTAAGGAAAATATTCATGCAATGCACAAGGTATAGTCTTAGCCCAAAGCCTGGATAGTGAAACAAAATTAGGTGGTCAGCTAACTAATGTTAAAACCCTAATTTATCTGTAACTCCTTTAGGGAACTTCTATTTATTTTATGATATACAGTTCAAAAAGTATACAAAATATTTCATTTCCAAGTATATATGTACTATAAAGTTAATAAACTCACTTAACTATCTCTTGACATTTTAAATAATGATAATACTGTTTAGTACCATCCACAGCATGTGTTATAGGAATGTGAAATTGTGGATGGTTATAAAACCATTTTCCTTTTGATTTTCACAAATCTGTGAAAGACAATAAATGAAGAAACTCATTGTAGCTGAAAAAAATCTTAATTATTTCCAAGACTATATAGATAATTAGTAAGTAGTATACTAATATTATTGTAATTTCTTCAATGAAATCACCAAGCTGTCTTCATAGTGTCCCTACTATCTACCTTCCCATTGAAGTATATAAGAAGTGAGTTTTTGCCATACTTTGCCAACATGTTTTAAATTCTTACTAGCAGAAGAATTACTTACTGGCTCAACCTTTAACCTCCAAGACAAAATTGACATTTGAGATTTGGTTCCCCAAGTGTCTATTTCATTTTGAATTTCCTCTTTCAATATCTCAAATAGTAATAATAATGGAAGTAGAAATCCAAGCTATATCATTTTATAGCTTCTTGGCAAGTATTTTAAAAGCTTTCACATTCATTTTGTATCTGTTGCCCAACTCAAGACAAGGTGATAAAATATGATAATATAAAACTGGAAGGAAATTTCTTGGTGCTTACAGCAGCATGTTTAGGGTTGTTTGGGGGTAGAGCACATAGTAAGTTGTCCACACTCCAGTGGATGAGCCTCTTCTTATGTGTAATGCCAACTGAACTTAGTAAGTCATTTTAAACAAAAAGAAGTGTTTAAAAAGAAGGGAATATGGAATCACGAGAGGGATGTCGGGCCTTAGAGGAGTAGGGACATCCATTGGGTACAGATATAATTTAAACACATACCAATTTATCACACATACCAATTTATCAAAGAATAGCAAAGAACATCAAAAAACATGTATTTGGAAAAGAATAAGTAGATAAGCTAAATACTAATTTTCTGTGTGTTAGTTAACAGCACACCCTAAAGATTATGAAGCAACAATTCATAATGAACCAACAATCATAGTCTATAAATGCAATATTATTCAGGACTGAAAATTCCCACACTTCTGTAGCTTAATGAAAATATTGGTAATATCCAGAAATGATCATTTCCGTGAATCACTCATAACATAAACTTTTGAATGTCTTTTGTAATAAGGGAAAGTCCAATTAAAGTCACAAAGAGACACCATTTAACACTCACCAGGTTAAATATAGAAAGTTCCTGAACATGAAATTTGGGTAAGCATAAAGTATAGTGGGAGCTCAAACAGGTAGACAATTCACAGATAACATTTTAAAGGGAATTTGGCGTCATTCATGAAGCTGTGAATGAGAAGACCCTAGTGTACATCAGTCTCTTCTGAGATACCTCCAATAACGTAACTGTAATCTCCAAAGCAAGGCAGGAAACCAGCTGGGCAAACCCCAAGCTCTGCATGTCCATGTCTGATACCAAAGTGGTTTTCAGATGTCCAACTCATTTTTCATCTTTGTTGACTTCAGCAAACTTCTTTTCTCTTGGCTGGTTCCACTCCCTGTTAGCAGCTTTCCTCAGCAGATAGTCCATGGCTCTGGCATCTCAAATATCCTGGGGCCTCCAAGGCAACTTCAACATTACAGTTTCTTGTTCCAATGTCTGGGATCCACACATGATGTTATCGGATCCTCCAAAGGGCTGGCATTACTTTTCCAGCTCTGTCCTCTGTAGCACAGGTTGATCCACTCCACTGCTGCTGCCTTTCTTGGTCATCTTCTCATGATATTGGCATCTCCAAGATGCTGAGGTCTTCCCTTGCGACTAGGCTTAACCAATGGCCTCTCCATAAGCTCTCTTCATGGTGCCAAACCTCAACTCCTTTGCATGACCCCTTCAGTCCAGAGCTGTCAACTGCAACTGAGGCTGTACTTTTACCAATGGCTTTCCATGGCCTCTCACAGTGCTGACCCTCAGCTGTTCTTCATGACCCCTTCATGCCTTCAATACTGGTACCACCTGGGTAACTCTTACACATTGCCAAATACAGCTGCTGCAGGAAGTACAATCTTGTCTATCTCTGGAACACAGCTTCTTTGTGCTCTCATTAAAACTTCCCAGAAGATTTCACCTCAGTAAAGCTGGTCGCTTCTTAATTACTACTAATCTCTTAGCTCCAGCTAACCCAAGATTAATTGTCCCAGTAGTTCTTTCTGTTATGGACTCTAAAGTCAGTGCTACATGGCCAAAGCTACTAAGTTCTGCTGCTTATTCGAGCTGGAACATGCTCCTCTTGTTCTATTACATTACCAGCTTTCTATTTCCAACTCTTTCACTGCCTAAGCTTGGCTGTCCTGGAACTTGCTTTGTAGACTGACTTTGAACTCAGAGACCTGCATGCCTGTCTCCTAAGCAATGTGATTGAAGGTGTGGTCCACCAAGCCTGGATTTAAGTTTCTTTTCACCTAGAACTTGCTCTGTTCTAGACTAGCCTTGAACTCAGAGATCTGCTTGTCTTTGACTCCTGGAATTAAAGGCTTGTACTACCATGCCTGAACCTAAATTTAGCTGGGTGGGATCTTGCCCCAAGATAATTAATTACTCCTTCAATTAAATTTAATATCTTTGAATACAGGATTCAGCTCTATTTAACTTCCTGGTGTCCATTTAATACTAAAACTATATATTTTTCATTTTTCCTTTCTCAGCTTGCTACATTTTTTCAAAATGTTCTTCATGAGATGTAACCAGAGAACAAAGTCTATGATGGGCATTTCTGAAATTTCCTTATTCAGTGCAATTAATCTGAGTCTCTTCATCTTGCCTCAGGCAGACTCTTCAAAGAAGGGCAAGAAGCACTCTCATTCTTCACCAAAATATCACAGGAACAGTCTCTAGGCCACATATGAAATTTTCCACTGAAACTATTTGGGTTAGGTCTGCATAATTCAAATTACTCTCAGAAACAAAATCTTCTATATTCCTACATGGATAGCCCATTAATCCCCATTTAAAACATTCCACTATTTTGCAAATCCAAAGTTCCCAGATCCATATCTTCAAAACAAAAACATGGTCAGGCCTATCACAGCAATACCCCATGGGGTCCCTCATACCATCTTCTGTCTTAGGGTTTTACTGCTGTGAATAGACACCATGACCAAGGCAAGTCTTATAAAGGACAAAATTTAATTGGGGCTGGCTTATAGGTTCATTGTTTCAGTTCATCTTGATCAAGGCAGGAACATGGCAGCACCCAGGCAGGCATAGTACAGGAGGAGTTGAGAGTTCCAAATCTTCATTTAAATGCTGCTATCAGAAGACTGTCAGGCAACTAGGTTAAGGATCTTAAAGCCCATGCCCACATTAATACATCTACTCCAACAAGACCACACCTCCAAATAGCACCAGTTCCTGGGCCAAGCATATTCAAACCATCACAAAGCCACACCTACACCTCTACTATTGCTCCTTGTCAGAATGAACTAGGTTGTATTCAGTCTTAAAAGATGAAAAATGGAAGATCTTGATAAAGTTAACCTCATGGACACCAAGGCACTCACACTGGAGGGAAGGACAGCTGCTTCAAGGAATGTATACCCACATAGTAACAAGATGAGTTGCTGTTAGGCAGGTTGAGAATTTCCACTGAAACCACTCAGAATCATACAAGACAAACAGTTCATTCTGTCGTGACACCCAGGTCAAAAGTCAGGTGCAGAGTATTTAATGTTAAATCCTCAAGAATCCTTTTATATAAGAGCACCTTCTATTTTTCTCTTAACCCATTCTGAGATGTTATATAACTGTATTTACAAACATGTAATTCACTTGCTTCCAAAGGTGATGCTGAGGATTTCAGTAGAAACGGATTCTTGTGCTTTCTTGGCAATCTCTGAGTAAGAAGTGGTTGTCTTAGTTAAGTCCTTCCTTCTCCTTATCAGACTCCTATATTTGGGGTTCAGGGACTAAGAATGTTGGGCCTTCTCTGTTTTGTCAGGTTTCCCACAGAATTCTACTGATGGATACTATCTAGGTCATAGTCAACAAAGTCTTGCTGTAAAATGGAGAATCTTTCCAGCAAATATTTAAATAACTCAAACTGTTAAGAAACCTGAATGTCTATATGGAGAATTGACCTTGGAGACTCAGTATTCATTTACAAAGTGACAACTCCAGTATCACTCTGATACTGTACCTCATTCTCTAATACTGTACCTAATTCTCTCTAATCGTGAGTTTAAACAATGATTCTAAATTTCCCATCCTGAAGGCAAATGCATAGATTGATGTGTCAGTCAGTAGAATATCTACCTTAAAACCAAAACTGACTCTCCAAGGGTGTCACTATATGAGATTGCCAAATATCAGTGAATTATTTATCTCCTTTTCTATGCATGAAGTATAAACTCTGTTAACAAATTAATATGTTGTGCTTATCAAAAACTTTTAGGTAGGCTTAGTGAATAACATTTTTTAAATCCTATTTTAAACTTATTGTTTGCCTGTTTTTTGACAAATAATAGCTAAATTAAGATCTCATAACTTTTAAAAAGAAAAATTCTATCCATTGCTGCTAGCTGCATAATGGTATACCTAGCATCTCCAGGAGAAAGGGACTTTCTACATTCTTGTGACATTTCTCTATGTTTCTGGAGAAATGCTGCTAGAATCTTTTCCAGCCAGAAAAGATTCTTAATGCAAGGAAATATTAGTTTACCACTAATAAAAATCCCCAAGTAAAGCATCTGTTTAAACCACAAGTTGTTCCCAGACCCAGAAACCTTTGCTTTCCATAGTCCTGTGTAAATTAACGCCCACCTTCATCACTTTGGCAGACAAAAACGGAACATACTTCTTATGAGTCTTTCTTTCAATGGAATTTTTCCTATTGCTCACTGGCTTGTTTTGACCTCTGTGATCTGTGCTCCAACCTGTAAACCTGATCATACTCTGGTCCTTCCTCCTTGTACTCTCTAAGTGAAGATTCCCTGAGCTCTGATGCACAGCATTCCTTTGCCTGTTGCTTGACTTGCGGCCAGTCAGGCCTGACCTTCAGGGCTGAGTTTTTTGGCTTGGCTCTATTAGTGGTTGTATTAAATCTGTAGAACTTTGGTAACTCATTTTTTTTTGGTTTGGATGTCAATCACTAGTACTTGGATGCCACTTTTTAGAGTATACTAGAGTTTGCTATTTCAGCTTCTAAACTTGTCCAGATTTATAGTTGTGTTGTTTTGGCATACACAAGCCGCTTCATCTGTCTATATGGCTATGTTTCTACATTGTAAAGGTAAAATGGTAGAAATCATTGTGTTCTTCATATACTTTACATGTAATGCATATATGTGAAACTTTGAACTCTTCTTGGAAAAAAGATTAAGTGTTTTTGATTTCTATTCTATTGTACCTTCACCACATCTTACATTCTTTATTTATGACAGAAATTTCTGTAAGCATAATTATATTCATTCTGATGCTTGGAAAGAACACCCCAAAACCTTCATATATATATATATATATATATATATATATATATATATATATATATATATACACATACATACATACATATATAAATGTATATATGTATATATAATTATATATACATATATAATTGAAAGTAAATTCTAGAAGACATTTCATTATCCACCTGGGAGTTAGAGAAAAAAAAGAACACATTACTTCATTAACTTAAACATGTGCAATGCAAAGACAGATACCTAGGCCAGGACTTTTCCTTAGGCAGTGCTGAAAGAATGGCAATACCTAAGTTTTCATGCAGAGAAGTGGCAGAGGTCTGGGAAGCTCACAGCATATTCTCTTTGATCACTATGTCCTAGAAACGGGCAGGTGGATAGTCACTACATGATTCAGTCCAATCACACAAAAACATGATGTCTTCTGCTGTACAAACCTTTCACATGCTGCAGATGGGTAGAGTCTCTGAATGCAGAGACAATTTAACTTATATAATTCAGACTTAAAATCATGAAAGATGAAGAGGATCGCCGATCTATATTTGGAGTCTATAGACACAGTGGCAGATGGAGAAAGAAGTGGACATCAGATTTCTCAAGAGAACTAATGGGTAAAATTACCTTTCATTATAATAGGGACTGAGAAATTGTTTTTTGTTAATTATCTTTATTACTTTTAAACAGTCTAGTCATTATGCCCCAGGATCCATCAAAAGGGAAGGACCCAAGTTCTAACACTATTGCTGTTGCTATGGTGTGCTTACTTACAGGACCCTAGCATGGCAGTCCTACCAGAAGCCCAAAAACCAGCTGACTGAGACAAACAAAGATACTTACCCTACTCCCCATCAATGGACAGAAGCTGGGAACCCTTGTCTTTAAATTAGAAAAACTGGTTTTTAATGCAAAGTAGTTGACTGTAGATTTATATATATATATATATATATATATATATATATATATATATACACACACACACACACACACACACACACACACATATATATATATATATATATATATATATATATATATATATATATAATGCAGAAGGAATATAGCATTTTAAGGAAATTCTAGCTTGTCACATCAACTCTTCTTATCCTGGGCAGATAATACCATAGCAAGGAGGGCTAGATTCTCTTACAGCAGAATTACTAGGCAACACTGAACGGGTTGCCTAAGAAGACCATGATTGAAATGCATCCTGCATATCAAGCTAGGGCTGAGGAACTATTTATGGGAACATGCAAACAATTTTTTGTCTATCTTTAATCACAGAGAACTCTAAAGAGGATTTGGGTGAAAGAATAATTGTGTTAAAATGTCAGTTGAGAAACAATAGTGAAAGACAACTGGAAATTTATTCTGGAAATGTGACAATAGAGAACTGCCACGTAGGCAAGAGGAAAAGGAGGATGTGATGGAAGGAATGATGAATCAAAGAAAGGGAGTAGTTCAATGAAAAAGAATTATTAAAATATTCAGATCTGTGACTAGGTAAAGAGATATTGGTGATTGTTAGGTACTGAAGAGCTCTTGGTGATTGATAGGTACTGAAAGATTCGGAGCTAGCTGTCTTTAAGGGTATTTCACCTGAAATGCTGACCATGTTATGTGGAAGATTACATACCCAAGAGTATAAGTATAGTACAAACTAGACATAATGGATTTAATGAAATGAAGAACAGATGTGAAGTTAGGTAACATAGGGAAGATGGGGTTGACATTTAGAGATGTTGGAAGAGTCAGATGAAGATGTTGAATGTTTCTATAATCTGTAAAATGTTGACTTGATATTTTGACCATAGGCCATGTCAGATGAGTACTAATCTATTTTCTGCTTTGTAGATTAATTAGACTTGCCTCCAGACAAGTAGCTTACTTTTAATACCTACAATAAAGTACAACAACAATAATTTGGAGTATTGAAGTAAGTGAATTTTTAAAGAACTTTGTAGAGTCTTTATGCAGAATGGTGTCAATGTAAAGGCAGCTGTCTAGTCATGAAAAGAGACTAGTGATCTTCAAATTAGATTGGTAATGGCCCTATTATGCTGTTCCCCTTGTAATGGGTACACATGTTGATATAAACAAGTCAGGAATGAAAGTTTCAGAATACTAATGGAAAAAAAAAAGAGTAGACAAAGAAAAAGGAGTACAAGCCCAAGGTCATGCAGAGTGAGAAGAAAAATTAAAAGAGTTGGCTTAAATGAAAACTGTAAATTGAATTACTGACTTTCACTAGGAGTTTATCAATCTGTAATTGCTAGGGAGTCAGCCAGATGCATGTTAAAATTAATTCTAGAAAAGTGACATTTTTACAAATTTCTAGGGTTTTGTTTTTTAATAATTCTTTGTCGTCTGTCATAACCACTTTGGGAAATAAAAAATATTTTGTCATGGAGGGAAAAGGGCATGTGGGACCTTTGGGGGGCGGGGAACCAGAAAAAAGGGAAATGAAATGTAAATAGAGAATATATCCAGTAAGAAATTAAAAAAAACTTTAGCTTGTTTAACAGAAGAAAAAAATCAGAAAAGGGCTCCTTCTACAATGTTTCAGTGACTCTATTTAGATAGATTTTTTTTCATCTCATCATTTTGTATTCCAAATTTGGTTGAATTCAATGGACATTTGGTTAACACCAGTACCAACTTTGTGCTTATAAAAACTTAAGAGAGAAAGCACCTTTGTGGGTTCAAAATATCGGTCTTTTCTCAGTTTAGAACTCAGGCACCAGATTTTTTTTATAGGCTCACAGAAGTCATGGGTTTCTTGGTTTGACACTGGACCTGCTCTAGGGTTGCAGAAGCCCTTCCTTCAGACAGAGCCATCCCTGTGTGCATCCGTACTCCCCTCCCCCAGTGGCTCCTCCCTGCTCATCAAAACTCTCCTCCTTCCTCTGCTTCATATGTCTACATCTTGGCAAGCACATCGCGCATTATTTAGATGTTTTAATGAAGATTGAGTGTCAGACTATGTTTCTAACCACACCAATTTATTATATGCTGTTTTCTGCGGTAATAATTGTTTGAGCTTGAAGATTCCAATGTAAAACTGTACCATTTATTAATGTTGTGCATTCCATTGTGATATTTCTGGCTCAGCTTGATCTAATTTAGACTGTCCTAGGAATGAGGGGGGATTTGATTCAATCGAAAGGAGATAGACTTACCCCCGTTTTCTGTCTCTACTTCTGCAGTGGTAAAAGTGTCTTCCACTTCTGTTTTTAGGGCCCCTCAAGTCTAGGACATAACTCCTTTAAGCAAAGAAGAGGAATTCCACTCTGGCAGCATTCGAATATAAGCTGGAACTCCAACCTTCTGATGGATGCTGGTATAATTTTAAGTTGCTGCTCTGATGTGACAGCCTGCTGTTGCTTTTATTCTGCTGCTTACATTCAGTTCCTTCATAGAGACATAGAGTGTCCTAAAACAGAGTCTGGGGCAGTCTATAAACAACATACTGAATTGCATGCAGTTTCCAGCAACACTACCACATGTTCTGACCCGCACAACCAATGCATTACTTGTTAGTGAAAGTACAGGAAAGTATTATAACAGCTACAATCAATGGCCCTCTTCTCTGGCATGAAGGGGAAGTGATGTTCTTTTGTATTCTATAATATGTATAAAGAAGTTTTTTTTCATTTATAACAGCTTAATGCCTTATAAATCTAGTAGATCATTGTGAAGCATAGAAAACAGAGTAAAAAGGAAATGAAAGAATGAAGTGAGGGAGAAGGGGAAGAGAGAGGGGGTTGGTAAACTAATACATGAGATTTGGAATTCATTCGTTATATTACCTTGACTTGTCAAACAAGTTTTAATATAATCTAAAAAATTAAATATAATATTAAAATACTAACATTATTCAGGGATATTTTTTCCTTAGACATTTTTGACTCACCTGGGTGTATTTTTCTAAGTGTCTAATAACATGTAATGAGCTTTAACATTGTTTGCACTGTCTATTTAGGAATACCAATTCTTTCTTGCTAGTTTTAAATGTTGTAATTAAAAAAAACTATCAGATCTTTGAGTAAACCAGGTTGAAAACAAGAAGTAATGTTTAGTTTGTTTAATATTATGTGAGGACATAAACAAATGTTTTCCAACATGGACTTGAGGAAAAAAAAAAACATGTTTGTGAAATAGTCTCTGTATTTGTTGCAGATTTTGCACACACAATCTTAATTTTACTTTAACTACTAATTACTTCATTACTTTTACTCATTGTTGGTCTGGATATAATATATGAGAAAATAATGATAAAAGAATTATTGTTTTACTATGAAACTTATGGTAGAAATATGGTATCTTTACATTCCTGCCGTCTTGCTTGGAAATAGAATCCTCCTTCCTTGTGAGACTCCATCCTGCATTCCATCACAGCTGATGCCTTTTTCCACTCACACTGCCTTGATAAGCTTGTCACCAAAATGAGGCTTTGGCAAATTATGCTGGATAAATCGCTTTAATTAGTGAAAGCTGATTAGGCAACCAAACGCACTTTAAACAAGTTCTTTGTATATGCTGCAAATGGATGATTATGATATTTATTAATTTATTCATTTATATTTCCTTGTTTATTTATTGTTTTACTCTCATAGAATATCTCCACTGCAGCCTCTCCCCTCCATTCCTTTCAGGCCCCGCTGCTCCTCTCCCTCCCTTCCACGGCTCTTCCACTTTTCTTTAGAAAAGAGCAGGCCTCCCAGGAATGTCAAGGAATACCGCAAAACAAGATGCAGTAAGACTAGACACAAACCCTCATATGGAGACTTGCTAAAGCAACCCATCGGGAGGTGACAGGTCTTTGGCAAAAGAGTGAGAGACGCTGCCTCTCCCACTGTTAGGGGTCCTGCAAATATCTGTAGCTAAAGTACCAGAGCATGCAAAGGACACAGTGCAAACTCATGCAAGCTCCGTGATTGTCACTGCAGCCTCTGTGAGCCCCGCTTAGTTGGCTTTGTGTACTCTCTTCTCATGGTACCCTTAACCCCTCTGGTTCCCACAATCCTTCCTCTGACTCTTCAATATTCCCAGATCTCCACCTAATGTTTAGGTGTGGGTCTCTACATCTGCTCCCAGATGATACTGTTTTGAAATGTAATAGAATTTTATCACTTTCCCTCCTCCTTTCCTTACCCCATTCCTTCCCAGTTACACTCCCTTAAGCCTCTCAGACATGACTTGACTATAGTGCCTCCCCGCAAGAGATCCAGTGCAGTTCCTCTCCTTTTATGCTAAAATATAAAAGGATATTTCCACTGTTTCAGTCTGGTGTATGCAGGCTTTTCTAGGTGAGGCTGTTCTCAGAAGACGTCATGACTTTGTGGCTCTCATAATCTTTCCACCCACTCCTCAGTGATGTTCTCTGTGCCATAGATGCTGGAGCTATGATGTAGATGGATTTCTTGGGACTTGGCTCCCTATAATCCATGTCCAGTTATGGTTTTCTCTTATGTTCTTCATTTACTGTAGAAATGTATAGTATAGAGAGGCTATACTATATAGAACTATACTTTATGAAGTTTATGCTTGTAGCCTTTTGTTGCCTCTCAGGGGTTCAGGGTAATCTATTTCATCACACACTTAGACTACAGGACCTGGGTGATTTGAACTAGACATGACTCCTTTCCTTCAGCATAACTTCCGTTTTCCAAAAAAAAAAACAAAAACAAACAAACAAACAAAAAAAAAAAAACAAAAAACTATGCAATATATCAAAAGAGGGAAACAGTTTTTCCCAGTTGTAATACCTCTGGTCCTTGACAATGTTCAGCATATCAAGATATACTGACTGGTTTTGTGTATCAACTTGACCCAAGCTGGAGAGTTATCACAGAGAAAGGAGCTACAGGTAAGGAAATGCCTCCATTAGATCCAGCTGTAAGGCATTTTTTTCAATTAGTGATCAAGGGTGAGAGGACTCATTGTGGGTGGTGCCATCCCTGGGCTGGTAGTCCTGGGTTCTATAAGAAAGCTGAGAAAGCCAGGGGAAGCAATCCAATAAGCAGCACCCTCCGTGGCCTGCCTCCAAGTTCCTGCCCTGTGTGAGTTCCTGTCCTGACTTCCTTTAATGATGAACAGCAATGTAGAAGTGTAAGCTGAATAAACCCTTTCCTCCACTACTTGCTTCCTGTTCATGATGTTCTGTGCAGGAATAGAAACCCTAACTAAGCCACAAGATATTCCTAAATGTGTGATAAATGGATCTCATATATTGGTGAGAAGAAACAGCTGTTAATTGGCTTTGAAGCTCACTCAACAGGAGGGCAATTATGTATGTTAGTGTAAACCCAACCAGCATCATATGTCCTTAGAAAAGAATCATATTCTGCCATTTTGATAATCCAGAAAAAAATTCCTTTCTACATTCCAAATCTAATGCTTACACCCAATTATTGTTCCCAGAAACTAGAACCTATTTTATATTTTTCTCAAATAAAGAAGCTTGAAAGTCTCATAGTGTCTCATAAAAATATCCCTGTGTAAACTACCTTCTGTCCACATAGTAAGCATAAGCACATGTATGCATCCATAGCACAATATTGGTAAGCAAGGATCAACCTTGTCGACACTCATCACTTAAGTGACTAGTCAAACCAGAAGTATTTTAAGGTGATATACTATAGGTAGACAGTTTTATTAATAGAGAAAACATAAATAGTGAATATGTTTCTCAATATCACCTGCATTGTTGGAAAATAATGGATTTAGTTGCTCCACCTTAAGGCTTATTTCATTTAGACCCAGGAATTTGGTTTGGAGTCACTCAACATAGCTTTCATTAAAGAAGGAAAAATTTTATCAGACCGTGGTAAATCTTCCCTTGATTCACAGACATTTTTTTTTTAATTGAAGTACTAGTTGAGACAAACCTTAGCATTTTGCTATACAATAGCCTTGGCTCTAAAGAATTAGTCTACATTTTCTTTGAAACTAATGGGGAAACATAGGAAGCCTTCTTTATTGTGCTGTAGGTCAGTGAACAGAAAAGGAGGTAGAATATCTGTGACATTTGGGGGAAAATAAAGAAAATGGAAGTAAAGGTAAATAAAGCTTCAATGTAAAATATTTGGAAACTCGCTTGACCTAAGGCCCTTGCCTCTGTATAAAGGTTTTATTCTACTGTTTTACTGTACGCTGTTTTGTTTGCTATTTTTGTTGTTGTTTATGTGCATGTATGTTGTGGCTACATGTATGTTTGTGTTCCATGTGCATGTCTTGTGCCTAACGAGGCCAGAAGATGGCATCAGATAGCCTGGGACTGGAGTTATAACAAGTGAACCTTCATGTAGGTGATCTAATGTGAATCCATGTCCTCTAGAAAAACAGCCAGTACTCTTAACTGCTGTGTCATCTCTCTACCCCTTTGTTTTCTGGGTTTTGACATTTGATTGTGCCAGGGCATGCATGCTTGAAGCGTGAAAATTTGAATTGTCTTTATTTGAAACAATCAACCAATTCACCTTTTAAAACTGTTTCATCTAAACTCTCTGAACTTTCCAGACTCTTTAATCAGACCCTGGATAAGCATTTAAAGTATTTCTCTACATGCATTGCACATTGTAAAGAGACTTTTGCCCATGGACTTTGAAATATTCCATGAGGCAGCAAAGAGAGATGGCTCACTTCCAGGCTGAGGAATGTGAGATCATCGGATAGGACAAACACAGTTTATTTGCATATTTCTACATAGTCAAAGTCCAAGAATGTTAGTATGAATTAATATGCATCTTTCTACAATATTATCAGCACATCTAACATGTAGTCAAAATTATTTTTGTATTAAACCATGCTGTGGTTTTATTAATTTTATTAAGCATTTCAATAGTTAGAATTCCTCAAGCAACTCAATATATATGTCTACCTAATATCAACATTCATGCTTTCCCAAGGAGTAGCTAAAATATGCTTTCTCAACAGCTTTAAAATATTTCTTTTTTATTGAATATTTTATTTATTTATATTTCAAATATAACTCCCTTTTCCAGTTTCCTCTTCTTACCCTCTATCTCATCCCTCTCTGCCCACTCACTCCCAAAACACTGCCCTGGCATGAGAGTGCTCCCCTATCCACCCACCTGCTCCCATGTCATAGCCCTGATATTCCCCTATACTGGGGCATTGTGCCTTCACAGGACTGAAGGTCTTTCTTTTCATTGATGCCAGATAAGGCTGTCCTCTGCTACATATGCAGCTGGAGCCATGGGTCCCTCCATGTGAACTCTTTGGTTGGTGATTTAGTCCCTGGGAGCTCTGGGGATTCTGGTTGGTTGACATTGTTATTCTTCCTATGGGGTTGCACACCCCTTCAGCTTCTTCAATCCTTTTGGAGTGAAATCTCACTTAGAAATATTTTCTAAATGAGATTTCATTCCACTAACATCAATTAGCCTTTATGTAACCATTTGCCCACCTCTGATGGTTACATTTCTGAAGTTTTTCTTAATGTTATGATAGCAATAAATTTATTTCAACAACTTATGATGACATTAACTATATCTATGTAACACTCCCCAAAGTTCATTTTTAATTAAGATTCTTTGGGAATTAGATAATTGTGCATGAGCTCATATTATGGACAGCTTCCAAGAAAGTAACAATAGTTATGTTAGTGAACTGTGTTACTTAGTAACAAGAGCACGATAGTATGTCCGTACTATTTTACTAACAAATCAAAATTGTCCCAACATTCTCACAGGCAAGCACATGGTAAAATAGTCACAAAGTGATAACTTCCTCATGGGAAATGGGTTTTTATTTTGTCTCCATGTTTCTCTTGCATATACTACCGTGATTTTTTTGTTTCTATTTCATCCTGGAAACTGCTTTGATTAGAAAATGGAAGCCAAATGAATGGAAACAATACCACTGAACTAATTTGTGATTGTACAACTGGAGTCTACCACAGGAGTGTAAGGTTTCTAAAACAAGAAAGTGCTAAATCGATATGAGAAAGTCAGTGTAAGTCAATTAAAGGCATCTATGATAATAGGAATAAAAAGGTTTGAGAAAGAGAAACAGAGACTTGTGAACAGGTCACAGGATCTGAAGGAATCCAACATATGTGTAATTGAGAAAAGGAAAGAAGTGAGAACCAAGTGTTTGTTACTATAAAATGATAAACTGTGGCTTGAGGTTTCCGGGTCTCCATGGACTCCCTTTGTAATGGTTCAGGCCCCAGCTAGTGACTAATCTAGGAGACAACGGTAACTGTGGATATGTTTGTGGGGTTTTACTTCTGTCTTTTCTCTCTGTTTTTGCTTCCTATCTTCTATGAGGTAAATAACTGCCCTTCACCATAGGCTCCCACACGGATGCCCGGCCTCATCTATGATCTAAAGCAAAGGATTCAGCTGATCAGGTGCTGAAAACTTTCATACCTTGATTCAAAATAGTTCTTTCCTCTTTTGCCTTTGTGATATTTGTCACAGAGATAAAAATTTAACTAACAAAATAAATCAGGTTTAAAATTTCCCAAACTGAATGGTAAAAGTGCATATTTTCAGATCTACATTGTGCTGTAAATAGAAATCAAATAGAAATAAGAAAAATGTGTCACGATGAATCAAGGAATAACAGAGTCCATGTCTTAGAAATAGGAAAATTAAAGTGGTAAAATTCTACACAACAAGCACATCTACCAATAAAGAAGATAAACTAAGCATATTTTCAGACAAAAATAATCAGAAGAGATCTAAAAACTTGCATGGGTATGATGACCTATCACTATGTAGATTGAATTTGTTAATCCAAAAATGCCTTCATCAAAGCAAGCTGAGTCATGAAAAGTTGTTTATTTCTAAATTTTTAGATTTTTCTTTGTCTAACACAAAAATTTCTTATTGTGTTAAATGCAGCAATCCCACTGCATACAAGACAAGTCATTCCTTTGAGCTGTTTGATGTTGTTTTGGCCTGATTTGAGACCAGACCCACCACTGTCTAAACAGTATCCTCTGTTGGTAGTATTGCAATTGGCTCTGACTCATTGTGTCTAGAGTTTGGCTGGCTACAGTATTATGGAAACTTGTGAGCTGGAATTCTGTGAGGTCCCATATGTCTGTTGATCAACTAGGTTTCCTGTAGTCTAGACAGTGGTGGCCTGGGAGAGGGTATCTTTGTCAATAAGAGTTTCATAAGGCATAGTATGTGAATATTGTTTATCAACATTACTTTTAAATACTGTCATGAAATTATTCTGTATGATTGCTTATAACACCTTAAGAGGTGACAACTTGGTAATTAATGCTGATGCATGTTGCTTAGTGAGGTATATCTTTTTTAAAAAAAACTTCATTAAGTATTTGTGTCCTCATTATTTTTATTAATAACTATTTTGGCACAATATGATTATTTGTTTAAAAGTATATAAAGTGCTATATCTTGTATTCACAAAATAGAATATTTCTTCTTGAGACATATTGCAGTTTTAATAAACATTGTATATATTGCTTGTATATGTTTGCAGGTAAAGAACATACAGGTTGTTCATTACCAGAAAACCCAGAATAGAAATCCAAATAACAGTTTAGACATAAGGTATCCATCATATAAGAATATTAATTTTACAGTTCTTAGGTTTTAACGACTAATAAATTTGCTGTAATATAATTTAAACAATTCTATTTCAGTAATATCTTTGTTCCATAAATTATAGTTCATTTGCAAGTGATGAATATAAGTTGGAAACTGAACCCTTTAATCTATATTCTCAAATATGTGAATTTTGCATAGGCAAAAGAAGGCTTGCAGACGAACATCGATAATATAAATATATCTACACACACACACACACACACACACACACACACACACACGATTCTTGAGTTTTTATACAGATTGTTTCTGGGTCACAAGAAGCATGTAATGTTGCCCTGGGTATTCTATATTCAATGGATCATAATTATGTACTCTGGCATAATTAGTCTAAATTACTGTTAAAATTTTTGGATTTCCCAGAATACATATGAGAAATTAGTGGAAATTCCTGGACACTGTCAGGGAATTCCCCTATCCTCTCCTTTAGCCAGGCCAGTACCAGGAAGAAATTACTGTTTTTTAAGAGTCATTTTCCCTAGGAATCCTTATTGAAATGCTTAGTGAGCATATTATTGGAACTAGCATAGAAGCAGGAGATATCCTCTGAGACAAATCAACACTCTAAAATAAATAGCAGTGGTCAAGTGTCCGAAAGAGGTTACCAGCTTAGCATTGGCACAATGTGACGTGTGGAAATGGGCCAGAAAGAAAAAGGCCTTCATTGTCAAAAAGAATCATCCCTTAAGTTTTAAAATAAAGGGGGAAAAATGTGGACATCTAGAGCGTAGGCCAGCACAGAGAAGAGATTGGATCCATCCAAACGCTTGGCCTCCAAAGACTACACTAAAAGAATACTTCTGGGGAGTTTATTTTTCTTTATTTCCTTCCTTGTATATTTTCAGTACTTGTTCAATTTGTCAAAAAGAAAGGTTCAGCAGATCTAATCAACATAACTGCACTATTTCTACTTGTTATGATTTCTGGAGATGAAGAATTACTTTCTTTTCATTTCTTGTTCAGACTTGAAATGTTGCATTGGTTTTCAGATTAGAGGATTTCTCTGGCAAAGATGCTGTGCTATGTGTTACAAACACTTAGGTGTTTGTTCTTCCTAGAGCACCACATAGCATTATTTCTTGTATCTTGGCAAAAATTGAGATGTTACAATATTCAAGTTTAGGAACTTCTCCCTTCGACTTATGAGGTGAGGTGTCTAAGACCAGTACTTTCACTGCTTGGTTATTTCCGAGCAGTTAACTGGCAATTAGTCATTGCTGTTTTAATAACCCCAAGGACACAATTCATGTTTCAGCAAGTTTTCATCTTCCCCACACATATTTACTATCACTAAATCTTCTGGCAATAGCTCTAACTATTTGATGATCTAGCCCTTGTTTTCCTCTTCTTATTTCTGGGAAATAGAATGTATTTTCTATTATCTTTCCTTCAGAATTTAAAATATTGACATGTACTTCATAATTCATTGATTATACTGATGAATATATAATTTAAAGGGAAAGGGTCTAATATT
Source organism: Apodemus agrarius (assembly GCA_964023405.1). Classification (NCBI taxonomy): domain Eukaryota; kingdom Metazoa; phylum Chordata; class Mammalia; order Rodentia; family Muridae; genus Apodemus; species Apodemus agrarius. Next base: position 11,981,929 of record OZ030018.1, read on the forward strand.
TCATTTATAATGTGCTTCATTACAGTATAAACCTGACAGTTTCCATAGAGCTGTAGTAAGTACATTGTCTCTAATTAAAAATAAGGTTATTCTAACAGACATTATCCTCTGCCCTGACATTCATCATTCAATGTTAAGGAGGCAAGCTTTCATGTCTCTTCTGGTATTCAAGTCACTAATTTGTAGCTAGATGTTACTTAGATTGGGAATCTGGATACCAACTCTCAATCACATCATCCTGTAATGAGATGTCACCTTTTGTGGGTCATGAGAAAGTATACACATGTTTTATAAACAAAATCAACTCTTGTGGTCTCAAACATGACAATACATCCTTGGATGCTTCTAATTAATTATTGAACATATTTTATTTTCTCTTGACTTTTGGCCACTTGATTGTCCTGACCATGAAAGGTAGTAGAAGGTAAATGACTTCCCAGGTATTGACATAAAAGCCATTAAATTTTGTCCTTCCCATCATTACACATTTTAGTAGCCATTCTTAGACCCCTTAGGACACTTACAAAATGATTAGTTCCTAAACAATAAATAAAGGATCAGTATTTTTCACAGTCAAGGGATTATTAAACCTCTGATCAAAAGTAACAACCCATGGTGACGTTACCGGTGCGCCAAACTTGTTCTGGTTCACAGTTTTGTAGTTGTGTTGCCATATGGTCTAAAGGATGAAAAACTCTCTGAACAACTCTTTACAAAAAGTACAAGCATTGGCTTTAATCTTTGGGCAAATGGACTCCTATTCAAGAAATTCTTTCCTATGTCTATACTATATGGGGTTTGTACTGGCTAGTTTGGTGTGTCAACTTGACACAGGCTGGAGTTACCATAGGAAAAGGAGCTTCACTTGGGGAAGTGCCTCCATGAGATCCAGCTGTGGGGCATTTTCTCAATTAGTGATCAAGTGAAGGAGGGCCCCTTGTGGGCGGTGCCATCTCTGGGCTGGTATTCTTGGGTTCTATAAGAGAGCAGGCTGAGCAAGCCAGGGGAAGCAAGCCAGTAAGGAACATCCCTCCATGGCCTCTGCATCAGCTCCTGCTTCCTGACCTGCTTGAGTTCCAGTCCTGACTTCCTTTGGTAATGAACAGCTGTGTGGAAGTGTAAGCTCAATAAACCCTTTCCTCCCCAACTTGCTTCTTGGTCATGATGTTTGTGCAGGAATAGAAACCCTGACTAAGACAAATTGGTACCAGCGTAGTGGGGTATTCCTGTGACAACCTGACCATGTTTTGGGGAGGACTGTGGAAGGACTTTGGAACTTTGGATTAGATGGTCCATTCACTGTTGAGACCTCTGTGAGATGTGTAGGAGCTTGGAAGATTATGTTGAGAACAGTGCAGAAGATGGAGGCCTGGCTTGTGAAGTTTCAGAGGGAAAATTAAAGACTCTTATCAGGACCATGAAGATTCTGTGGTTTTGGTTAGCTGGGGCTGAAGAATCAGCTGTGAGTAACAAGATACCAAAACCATTAAAGTCAACCTTTGTGTTACTGGGACTATTGATGCTGGTTAGCTGGAGCTAAGAAATTAGCGGTGAGTAAGAAGAGACCAGCATCACTGAGGTTTAAATCTTCTGGGATGTGTTTTCTGAGAGCACAGAGAGTGTGTTCCAGATAGCCAAGGTTGTGCCTCGTGCTGTAGCAGGACTTGGTACTGTGTAAGAGTCACCCAGGTGGTACTGCTTTTGAAGGCATGAAGGCATCATGAAGAACAGCTGAGGCTTGTTACGCTGAGAGGCCATGGAAGGCCATTGGTGAAAGTGTACCTTCAGTTGTAATTGATGGCCCAGGACTGAAGGGGTCATGCAAAAGAGTTGAGGCTTGGAGATGCCAGTACTATGCAATGACCACCAAGGACAGCAGCAGCAGTGGAGTACAGGCAGCTGGAGCCTAAAAGACAAGGTGTGTGCTACAAAGGGCAGAGCTGGAGAAGTGACTCAAGCCCTTGGAGGAGCCCAGAAGATCGTGAGTTGGATCCCAGACATTGAACCATTGGAGTTTGAGTTTTGCTTTTGATTGTGACTGTGCCCTGATATTTTTCCCTCTTGAAAAAAGGTATTTTAGTGGAGCCCACAGTTCAGAGACTTGAATTTTTAAAAGACGTTGAATTTTAAGATATTGGGCATTTTAAAGGGATTGAACATTTAATATGTAAAGACTGTGGGACCTTTTACATTATTGAGATCTTGGGGATGAATAAGAAAGTAAGGGTTGAGGCTTAATAGTGATATGTTGGTGTGTCAAGTTGACAAGGGGTCAATTGTACTGGCTAGTTTGGTGTGTCAACTTGACACAGGCTGGAGTTATCATAGGAAAAGGAGCTTTACTTGGGGAAGTGCCTCCATGAGATCCAGCTGTGGGGCTTTTTCTCAATTAGTGATCAAGTGAAGGAGGGCCCCTTGTGGGCGGTGCCATCTCTGGGCTGGTATTCTTGGGTTCTATAAGAGAGCAGGCTGAGCAAGCCAGGGGAAGCAAGCCAGTAAGGAACATCCCTCTATGGCCTCTGCATCAGCTCCTGCTTCCTGACCTGCTTGAGTTCCAGTCCTGACTTCCTTTGGTAATGAACAGCTGTGTGGAAGTGTAAGCTCAATAAACCCTTTCCTCCCCAACTTGCTTCTTGGTCATGATGTTTGTGCAGGAATAAAAACCCTGACTAAGTCAGGGTTCTACCTTTGTGTCTTGTACCTGTTTCAGATTTCACATACAGGTCTTTGATCTGTTTGCGTTAGCTTGTGATCAACACAGATGTAGTTTCCTTCTTATGGATGTGGGCATCCAGTTTTCCCAGCATCATTTGTTGAAAATACTTTTTTTCCTCAGGCATTTGAGATTGTTTGGCTTATTTGGGGAAATATATCTCTAGTTATACAGACTTATATTGATGTCTTGAAATGTTCCAATAGTCTACATTTAATCTTTTGTTCGAGTACCATATTGTATTTATTTCTACGGCTCTGAAGTATATTTTATGATCTGGAACGGTAATCTCTCTAGCCTTGTTCTTTTTACTAAAGATTGTTTATCAGGGGTATTCTAATTTGAGGTTAATTTTAATTATTGTATGAAGAGTGAAATGAGGATTTTGATTGAAATTGTGGATTTTGTAAATGGCTTTTGGCAGAATGTTCATTTTCACAATATTAATTCTACCAACACATGAGAATGTGATATTTTTCACTTACTAATATGTTGATCTTCTTTAGAAATTTAAAGTTTTTATTGATCCTTGATCTCCTGATTGGCTTTATTCCTAGATACTATACTTCCATTCAGGCTACTGAAAATGGGAATGTGTCCATGATCTTTTTCCTTGAATTTTAAAAATGGATTAAAAACCCTGACACAGTACTGAAATTGTTTATCATTTCTAGAATTTTTCTAGTAGACAAAGTTTACAATTTTGTATGTATGATATCATGTACACTAGCATGCAATGACATCTTATGTGTGGAATTCTGTAGTTAATTCATGTAGCTTGGAGGAGAATCTTCAGTGACTACTAACAGTATTTTAAATATTTGCCTTATACCCACAGATAAGTATAGTTTTCATTTATCATCAAGCATTCTCTTAGCAATAGAATGGAAACAGTACAGAAATTACAACTGATCAAAATTCAGACATAGGGAACCCAGTTCCAAATGATACACATAGAATACAACTCCTATTCTGAAGGATCAGTGATCATTGAAGAAGAAGAGAGGAAGGAACAATTGTAAGAACAAGAAGAGCAGGGTGTTTGTTGTGAGATTGTGATCTTAGAAAATTCAGAGACTTAACCCATAAAGTTTCACCAACAGGGCTGCTGAAGCATAACCTGAATAGAGATGACATTAATAGACATGCTAATATGGAACGGGGAAGTCCAGGAGACCTCAGCCCTAATCCAAGAACTACATATGGCTAAGGAATGCTTAAAGTGTTAGAAATAGAATTCTCCTGGAAATACCCCACCAACTTGTCGTTCAATATTAAGTAGTCATCCCTAAAAATATATACATGCAAGTAAAATTATAAGGACTGATCAGATTGTGCTTATGTATCTAGAAAGATAACATGAGCAGGAGAGCAAAGAGGGGTACATGTGAGGGGTTGGAGGAAGAGAAGGAATAGAGTGATATAATTATTATCTCAAAAATAACAGAAATAAAATGAAAAAAATCGTTTATTCATGAGAACACCAACCCTAAAACCTCATCACTTTCCTAGTAAGTCTGCATCTCCTCATGTCACTATCTAGATGATTAAGACTTCAGAATATGCATTTTGAAGGAACACAAACATTCATATCACACCAAAGGGATAAACTGTTTAATTCAGAGTTGTAGACTCAGGCTTCCCAGAGCATAGACATAGTAAACTGCTGTAGTGCAGGATGTACAGTGGACCGTTCCATCCACGCCTGGCCTTGGAGTCTTCCCAGCACAATTTTACCCAAGATGTATTTTAAAACAACCCCAGATGATTATGAGGTTAATCCCTTTAATTTTGAACTCTTTCTGGTTTTCTCTGTGGGTTCTTGTATCAATGACACTATACTGTTCACACATCAGTTACCTACACAATTCATGAATAAAGTATAACAGTCATTCAATTACTTTAATTTTATTTGCCATGCAGTAATCTGTTATTGGTAAATATGCTAGGCATCAATCATCCTAGTGACACAGCATTTGTTTACATTTTTTTAGCCTGAGAGTTATGATTGTAAAGATTAAGTAAAATTTCTGTTACAATTTTTGACTATTATTTCTTACGTAAATTATCACACAGAGTATATTTCTAAGTAATCATGACTTTTAAATATTATTGACTCATAATAAGGAAAAGGTGAATTGTGTTTTAGTAATATAGGATGTCACATTTGTGTTCAGTTTCTCAGATCGTTGTTATATTTTTGATCTCCAAATTAAGGCAAACAAGATGGGTCAGCCAACAAAAGCAAACTCTACTGAAGACTCATGAGACAACGTTTGGAATATGCATAAACAAAATAAACAATAAAAAATTTAAAAAATGGTTGAAAACCTGAGTTAAATCCCTGGAACACAGTGGCATACATTTGTAATTTCAGAATCTGATGGAGGAAGGGAAGGTAGAAACAGGAAAATCATTCAGAATAATGGGCCAGCTACACTGAAGTACTAAGCACACCAAAAACCAAAGTAGCCGTGCTTCAACAAGATGGAAGATGAATGCTGATTACTTAAAATGTGCTTTGATGTCTTCTTATATTCAAAAATGTGCATGCATACACGCATACATACATACACACACCATATGTACATACATAATATAGATTAGATAGGAATGGATATAATAAGCAAATAAAACAAAAGTATAAAAAGGAAGAGCAGAAAGCATCTTAAAATATCCCTAAATTAGAAATCATATCTAAGACATGTTCCTATTCAATTTCTTTAAAAAACAAAGAGAAATGGAACTAAATAGACCATTTTATCCTGTTTTTTTTTTGTCTAATTTAGATTTTAACCCAAATATCTGTCCAAATGATAATCATCTGTCACTTTGCCAAATGTATTATTATAAATGATTAGTTCCTAGAGTCTGGGCATTACTGTAAATAGTGTAATTTTCATATAAGGTAATTAACATCCAAAATGCTCATGATAGCTTATGAGCATGCTGTTTTTTAATGAATTTCTTTATAGACAAAGCTGTATTTTTTATATATATTAATTTTTGATTTGAAGACTGTACTTAAGGTCATGTAAAATCATTCATGATTATAGGAGTTAAGTTTGATATCAAAACAGTTTGAAAGATGTTAGCCAGTGAGATAATATTCATCTGTGTAAATTTCAAAGACCATGATAGCTTTAATTTTCTCAGGTTATCAGTGCATTTGAAGTTTTCTTAAAGTCTCATCATGATAGAAGATTCCCCCAAAAGTGAAAGAATAGACAAACTTCGAAGTTTTGATTTTAGCCCAATTTCAGGCCACTTTCAGAAGTACTTTTAATTTCAATCTAATTTAATTAGCACTCCTGGAAAAACACAGTCTTTGTTAAAGAGCAAGGATCTTTGAGGGCTGTGTTTGGAAACTCTGCTCAGATGGAAGAAATGTTATTTATGAATGGAAGAGGAAAGAATTAAAATTACACAATGTTGTTTGGTCTGTTTCTCCAACTCGAAGTGTTGGCATTAATAAAAAGTGAAAATCTCTTGGAAAAGAATTTGTTTCCCTTCACTAAACCCCAGATCATCTTCGCAGATAACCATCTGTGTCTCACAATGACTACATTTCATTGTCCAAGGTAATATTTTAAAATTCATTGAACATTGTGTTCTTTAAACATAATTTTATTTTTATTCACTGTTTCTCAGTTGTGATGTTGGGAGAAAGTTTCTGACAGTAAGTATGGGAGGCTTTTAGGTTTTTTCTTTATTATCTTTAATTTTTTCTTACAGTCCAGTATTTATCCCCCTCCTACTCTTCCCTTTACCAGATCCTGTCCCCTAAATACATTGATTAGAAACCTGAAACGTGGGAATATGAACAAGCTTTACCTCAGACTCTGCTCCACAGTTTGCCTTTGTATCTCCTTCTGTGGGTATTTTGTTCCCCATCCTAAGAAGGACCAGAGTATCCATACTTTGTTCTTCCTTCTTCTTGAGCTTCATTTGATCTGCGAATTGTGTCTTGGGCATTCCAAGCTTCTGGGCTAATATACACTTATCAGTGAGTGCATAACATGTGTGTTCTTTTGTGATTGGGTTACCTCACTTAGGATGATATTTTCCAGTTCCAACTATTTGCCTAAGAATTTCATGAATTCATTGTTTTTAATAGCTGAGTAGTAGTCCATTGTGTAAATATACCACACTTTCTGTATCCATTCCTCCATTAAGGGACATCTTGCTTCATTCCAGCTTCTGGCTATTATAAATAGAACTACTCTTCTAGTACATGACAAATACAAAGTGGTACACTCTCAGCCAGCCATTGTACTGAGCACAGGGTCTCCAATGGAGGAGCTAGAGAAAGGACCCAAGGAGCTGAAGGGGTTTGCAGTGCCATCAGGGGAACAATAATATGAGCCACCCAGTACTCCCAGAGCTACCAGGGACAAAGCTATCAACCAAAGAGTACACACGGAATTACCCATGGCTCAAGAAACATAGGCAGCAGAGGACAGCCTTGTTGGACATCAAAGGGAGGAGAGGTCTCTGGCTCTGGGAAGGCTCAGTGCTGCAGTGTAGAAGAAAACAAGGACTCAGAAAGCATGAGAGGGTTGATTAGGGAACAGGGGGAGTGGAGATAGGTTATGGAATTTTTAGGGGGTAGGTTATGGGATTTTGGGGGCATGGGTGGGGAACCAGGAAAAGGGATAACATTTGAAATGTATGTAAAGAATGTATCTAATAAAAAAAGAAACCTTTAATGTTGTACTAGGATAACATATGCATGTTATCCAAAATCCAGATATAATCACCAACCCTATGAATATAAATGAAAAAAATAGTAAAAATAAATACTCCTACAATTATATAAGCATACATATACTTTTAAATACGTGTTTGTAAAATATTTACATTTTTGGTGGAAACCTTTATGTCAAAGCACAATAGAGTAGTAAAGAAGCAAATATACTTTAACTTAACCCACATATTTAAGCAAAACAGACTTGGAAGATTTTATAGTATTTTTTTTCTGAATGTTCTTACAACCACAAAAAGGAAGGATGAAGAAGAGACATGAATAAGAACTATATAAGTTTTAGCCTCTGTTTTTCATCTTATTCCAAAAAAAAGTATTGAGAGTATTCATATACTAAGAAAGTACTACACACAAAAAGCATACTTATAAATTATATGGACTATTTTACCTTCCATAAGGATGTTTTATAGAATGCTGGATAGATATTTAAAATTATTTCTGCTTGTAGTTTTCATTATTTCACTTTCTGCCCTCCCAGCTTTTCAACACAACCATTCTTACTCTCTTTCAAATTCAGAAACATTTTTTATTTTAGTTCTTGTAAAATGCATGTAATTTCTAAACAACATTTTTAAAATGTAACTTAAGAATTTATCCTAAGTATTAAGTAGGTACATTTGATAAGTATTATAATTCAAAACACCAATATGACAAAATAAATTTATAAATATGAATAGTGATTCATGTACCCTTTTAATATATACCTAATTCATGAAGATGAAAAATAGTAGATTATATCAAATATTTGTATGGGATTATATTACACACAACTCTCACAATATGAATTATTCTATTATAATATGTCTATTTTAAAATAGGATTAATAAAATTATAGAACTCATTTTGTTCATCAGTTTTATAAAACATTTGTTAAAGAATTTCTGAAGATGAGTTTACTATACTTACTTATACTATACTAAAGTTTTCTGTTTTCCTGCCATACATTTCCATGCTTTTGATCATGAGGCAAATTCTTATTTTCAGAACACTTACCAAGCCTTTTTTAAAAATGCACAGTGAGCCCATAGCATGTGTCTGTAGGCAGCTCAATTTCATAGCAGAAATATGTTCCTGCTTAATTACAGCTTGGGATTTGGATAAAGTTAGATATAAAGAACTAAATGTATAAGATAATTATAAAGGGATATGACAGATGCATCTTGTGCCTTCATAGAAGACGATGGCTCTATTTTGAGCAAAGGCTGAGCAAACTCCTAAGAGATAATTTAAGACTGACCTCTGAAGTTTGAGGAGGATACAGATGGCTAAAGGCACAGATCTCAGTGCACTTGGCAAGAAGGGAACTCCTAACACATGGGAAAATTCCAAAGGTTGCAAAACATTATATCTTGGGAAGGAAAACAGAAGTCCAAGCATATTTTAAAATTGGAACATATAAATAAATTATTTTAATTGATAAAACTCTAAATAATAAAAATATCAGTATACACAGTAGACAATCTACTATGTCAGCGGAATGTGAAGCCTTAATTATGAGGGGGAAACATACTAAGAATCCCCCAAACCGTGTAGAAATGGACTGAGAAGGAGAATCTCACATCTTCTGTACATGCTTCTACATTGGCCCCTAGGTTCGTTTTGTACCTTGGCCTGTGTTCACTCAGAGCTGTTCTCTCTGAAGCAGAGCTGGAGAAGATGATGCTTCCAGACATGTGATCTCAGGAGTTGGTTTGTGACCGTGCTTTCTCTGCTCGGTTGTTCCTTTCATTCAATATTTGTCCCTTGCTGGGAAAATCCTCAGATTTTGTGTCGTGCACAAGAAGGACCAGTCCACATTCCAGAACCTTTTTGGGCTTTAAACATTTTAAAGTAGTTTTTCTAATTTCCCCATGGTATTCGAAGGGAACAAATCCTGGTACTTAGTTTATCATTTCTCACTGGCGGCATAAACATTGATTGCATAACATCTTTTCCTGAAAGTTCTATATGAAAAATAAAAAAGGAAATCTGCACTGTAGACTAAGCAATGATTTCTTTTTTGAAACTGATATTGAGAGGAAGCAAGTAAAATTAACACTTGAGTATTATGTTTTCTTTTTAAATGAACTCATGCAATTTGTAGGTAAATGGTTAGATCTGGAAAATATCATCCTAAGTGAGCTAACCCAATCACAAAAGCATACACATGAAATGCAATCACTCATAAGTGGATATTAATGAGCCCAGAAGCCCTAAATACTCAAGACACAATTAGCAAGTCAAATGACTTCCAAGAAGAAGAATGGAGAGGACCCTGGGCCTGTAAAGATTGGATCCAGTATTGTAGACCCCGAACAGAGAAATCGTGTGTGTGGGGGGGGAATGAGTGGGGAATAGCGGGGGGGGGGAGAGGAATTATGGGACATATAGTAGGGGGTAATTGGGAAAGGGGAAAACCTTTGGAATGTAAACATAGAATATAGAAAATAAAAAAATAAAAAACAAAAAAAAAGAAAATTCATACTTCAACCTGTAACTAAATCTTTTGATTAAAAAAAAAAATGTGTTCTTGTATGGTCAAAAAAAAATTGAGGTAAGTTCAGCTCCTTTACAGCTTTTCAAAACACAGTGTGATCACCTTTAATATAACTCTCACATTTGCTTCTCCTCTGAAATGGAACTTTTGGTTTTCTATACTAAGCAAGACTGCCTGAGGTTTTAAACACTCTAACTTTTAGAAAAGGGGAAAGAGAAAACATATGAATAACCCAATTCCATTAATGACTAATCTCTTATATGTTAACTTTTTTTTGGATAAAACATCTTAATTTCTTTTCAATTTTGGGAAAATTATCATGGATGTAACAAATACATAAATCAGGATCTCCTTCGAGGGAGGTTATTAAAGATGTACTAATCCACTGAACGCTTACTCTTTCACTGACTGATAGCAGTGTTTTTATTAGATTGTTGTTGTCAAGGCTTCATCCTTGAAAGTTCTTAGACTCAGGGAAGGGAGATAACTCAGTGGATAAAAGGACCTACTACAGGTTTGCGTACTTCAGTTCTAATTTCGTAACTAAGAACAAGGCTGGATGTACAATGCACGCATCCCAACTCTTATCTGGAAAATGAGCTCTGAAGGAAGAATAATTACTGATTCTCCATAGTCAGCTGATCTGAAATATTCAGCAGCATAATTAATCAATCCTCTGTCAATCAAGTAATGAAGGCCAACTCCCAGAGCTCCCAGGGACAAAACCACCAACCAAAGAGTATACTTGGAGTTACCCATGGCCCCAGACACATCGGTAGCAGAGGATGACCTTGTTGGACACCAAATGGGGGAGAGGCCCTTGATCCTGAAAAGACTTGATACCGTAGTGTAGAGGAATACCAGGACAGGGAAGCAGGGGTGGGTTGATTGGGAAAGGGGAGATGGATTAGGGGATTTTCAGGGGAGGGGGGAACCAGGAAAGGGGACAACATTTGAAGTATAAATAAGGAATATGCCTAATAAGAATGATTATGACAATAACAAGAGTTCAGCTAGGCAAATGCAGTAAGTTAACTTTGGATTCAGTTCTATTCCTCCTTCCCATTTTTTGAAACAAATAGAAAATTGCCCTCCATGATGCATTGATGACAACCAGAATGGGCATGGTAGGATAGCCTATTGAATGAATATCCCAATTGTTACTTAGGCTGTTTGTCACTAGCATATGACACTGTCACTAGCAGAACCATTCACCATCACAAGTCTTCTAAATCCCACCACTGTTTTCCATAAGTATAAATTAGTAAAACTAAAGTAGCAAGTTTCACAGACTCTGGTGAAGATGAAATTGCCCTGGGAGAATTATACTGGGTATTCTAGATGTAATTTCTTTAGATGACGGAGTACTCTTTGACCCCTGTGTATCAATGTTTGTAAACTTTGTACAAGCGCTTTTATTTCCAGTTCAAACTCAACCGTTCACTATCCCTACAGTTGGATTTCTCAGCATTTCAATTAAAATTAGTATATATACATATATATATACTATTTTTATATTTATATAAAACAATATATTTATAATATAGTTTCCTCACATGTATTTTTTCTGACTTGCTTTGGCAATCACTTCATTTGTTAGAGTTAAAACACTCTAAATACTGACTATCCTGAGTCAGTTCACTCATAATAATTTAGATTTCTTTGATTATAAATGTACATTGTTTCTGAAAGTTAAAAGAATAGTCTTTGCTCCTGTCATGTGGCTCTGCTTTGCTATTGTGGCAATGTGTGTCAAAGTGTATTGTTGATAAACAACTTTCCCATCAACATCTTATCATCCTTCATTTTTATAGGTAAGTTCTTTCCTGAACATATAGAAAATAAAGGATATCTAAGAGCCAAAATAGCTTTGTACAAGAACAGATCTGTAGGAACCTGAAATACCTCTGTTTTCCATGGTATTACTAGTTATATTTTTCATGACTACTGCCAGGTCTTGATCAACATTCCGCCTCCTGTGAACCTAAGTCCCAGTTCTGGAAAGGACAGCAAAGTGGCATGTTATTGCCTCTCAATCTTAGGGGTAAACAAGGTTCTTTTGCCTGCTATTACCTCATTATTTAAAAGTTCTTTTTGCCTTTAATTCATCAGTCCACACTGAAATCAATTCTGATGTTCACTTTTTTTTCATTAAATGTTTCTTTTAAAAAAATATTGGATACTTTGTTTATTTACATTTCAAATGTTAAACCCTTTCTTAGTTCCCCAGTCCCTAACCCTCCTATACCATTCTCCTCCCCCTGCTTCTATGCTGGTGTTCACCCCTCCCTCCCACATCCCCTCCCTGCCCTTGAATTTCCCTATATTGGCATATCTAGGCTTTACAGGATCAAGTCCCTCCCCTCTGCTTGATGCCCTACAAGGCCATCCTCTGCTACATATGAAGCTGGAGCTATGGGTCCCTCCATGTGTACTCTTTGGTTAGTGGTTTAATCTCCGGGAGCTCTAGGGTTACTGGTTTGTTCATATTGCTTCTCCTGTGGGGCAGCAAGCTCCTTCAGCTCCTTCAGTTCTTTCTCTAACTCTTCCATCAGGGTACGCATGCCATGTCCAATCATTGGCTGAGAGCATCTGACTCTGTATTTGTTAGGCTCTGGCAGAGCTTCTCAGGAGGCATCTATATCAGGCTCCTGTCAGCATGCACTTCTTGGCATCGACAATAGTGTGTGGGTTTAGATCTCCAGGTGGGGCAGTCTCTGGATGGCCTTTCATTCAGTCTCTGCTCCATTTTTGCTCCTGTGAGAAGTTTGTTTCATTTCCTAAGAAGGTTTGAAGCACACACAGTTTGGACACCCTTCTTCTTAAGCTTAATGTGGTCTGTGTATTATATCTTGCATTAAATGTATCTTGAGGATGAGGGCAACCCTGTAGGAGGACCAGCAGTCTCAAGTAACCTGAATCCCCCAGATTTCAGATACTGGACTACCAACTAGGCAGCATACACCACCTGATATGAGTTCCCCATACACAGCAGAGGACTGTTGGATCTCGGTTCAGTCAGAGAAGATGCACCTAACCCTCAAGAGACTGGAGGCCCCACATAGTGTGGAGGTGTGGTGTGGTGGGTGGTTGAGCGGTGGTGGGGACATCCTCATGGAGACAGATTGTGGGGAGGAGGTATGGGATGTGGAACAGTCAGAGGGTGAACCAAGAGGGGGATAAAAATCTGGAGTGGAAAAAAAAGATTAAATAAAATTAAAACAAATGAACAAACATCAAAAAAAAGTTTCTTAATCAAATTACCTTGTGACTTCTCTGTTGCTATGATTTAAGCCCCAATGTTTATGCACTTCAGAAAACTCACAATGCAATAATGCTCGGAGTTGGTATCTTGTAGGAGTTATAGACTAATGTGCTTATTGTGGGAGTTTGTTTGTTATGGCAACAGTGGGCATGTTTTATAAGTGAGTTTTCCCTCTTTGGTCTGACTTCTCGCTTGTGCTATCTTGGCTCTGATGCTTTTTTTTTTCAGTGTGCCATGACACAGGCAAAGGCCCTTCCCAGATGCACCTACCTTCACATTGGCCCACTCAGCCCGCAGAACTGTGAGAACTACATTTCTTTATAAATTAGCAATCTGTCTGGTATTCTGCTAAGACAACAGAAAATTGACTAAGTGACACCTCATGGCAAAATTTTAATGAAAACATTGCCAAAAAATTTGGAAACAAATCAAGTATGCATTGAGTGGTGAATATGTAAGCACATCAGTATATCCTTACAATAAAATGCATATTGCAGAAGGGCGAATATATTTCTGATAAATGTTATTGTTTAGATAAATAACAAGATGGCACCATCCCAAGTGAAAGAAGCTAGGCAGAAAGTAAAAAGGAATGCTCATTCCTTCATGGTATTTACATGCTGAAAAGCAGATAACTTAGATATTTGTGAAAAAATAATTTACATTTTTTTGTTTGTGATATGGTAATGGTCTCAGGTCTCCATACATTAATCAATTTCATAGGAATATACAAAGGTGAACTGTCATAGCTAGTAATGTTCCAATCAAATGGTTTATAGAGAAGAGATGAAAGGACAAAGGAAGCTTTAAAATAATATTATAGTTAAACGAGTTAAATATATTTTTTATAATATATTAGTGTAACTTTTTCCTTTGGGCCAATATTTATATTTTGCCATTTAAAGTGAGATCAATCAATCAATCAATCAGTCAGTCAATCAATCAATCAGGCTATCCATCTATCTTCTATCATCTATATCATCTATATCTCTATGTATCATATATGTATACACACACACACACACACACACACACACATATATATATATATATATATATATAACATATTTTACAAATTATACAGAAGTAGTTAAAAGTTTGGCCTCATTTTCACTTTGTTCTATGGCTTCCTGTTCTAAAGTTTACTGATTTCTTTAAAATTAGTGAGCAGATGCATTTTTATTCAAATTTTAGTAATTTTAAATTAGAATGACATTCATTTTCTCCCTTTGCATTCCCCACTCCAGAGGCACCAAGTTCTTACCTTCCAACCATCTCCCTGACCTGCCCACTGTCGTATTGATAACCTCTTTTTCCTTAGCTTGCCATTTCTGTCTCTAATAGCCAATAAGCTTATGGTTTGTATACATACTTTACTTTCTTTTCTTCCTACCGAATCTCTGTGTTGTAACTTGGCTTTCCGCCCCAATCATTCCTGTAAACCTGCTTCAGTTAGCTCTGGAATTGCCTCCCGCTCAGTCAGTCCAAGTCCTTATCTAACAGAGTGTCTTGGGCCTGGGACAACACTCTTTTGCAATCTCATTCTTAATCTTGATTCTGCTCCAATCATGTTCACTTCATTTTGTGTCTCCACTTTGAGTTTTTGTTTTTCTCCAGACATCACTATCAATAATTGATTTCTGTCCTTCCACAGAATTTTGTCCTTGGATTTTTTCCATGCAATTTTCATTTTCTGCATACATATTTTTTTCAAGTTAATTTTAACTACTGCCTACATCACAATGACTTTAATATTGAATTTCTTACAAGAATTATTTTCACTAGATCTTTCAATCATATTTTAAAGCCAACTTCATTTGATCATATTTTTGTTTATTCATCCCTATTACTTAGCAGTTATTCATTTAAATAGTCTATATATATGGTAGATGTTAGGGAATGTGCTAGAATTAAAACCTTGGTAAAGGTTGAGAAAAGTTCTGAGTGATGGAGAGAATATAGTGTGATCAGGAAAATGACTGACAACAGGCATAGAGAGAACATCAGTTGATTGATTTTTGTCAATAAGAAACTTGCTGGCATCAATTGGACAAGCCAATGAAGAATATTTTTCATTTTTTCTATTTATTTATTCATTCACTTTACATCCCAATTGCCATCTCTCCTCACTTCCCAGTCCCTTCCACCACCTTCCCTCCCCTTCTTCTCTGAGAAGGAGGAGACCATACCCTTGGTATATTCCCACTCTGGCACATCACCTCTCTGCAATGCTAGGCTCATTCTCTTAGCTAAAAGAAGTCTGGGTAGGTGATTTGGTTATGTATATGAAAAAAAGGAAATAGTGATTTGAATTACAGGAAGTTAGTTTTATAAATACTGTTTCTTTTTAAGTAAGGTGGCATTCACACATTTTTTATTTATTTGCTAATAGGAATTTGTTGGTACCTTTATTGTTATATTTATTGTGACTTTTCCAACTAATGGTATGGAAAACACTGTTCTAATTAAATAATAACTAGAAGTAAAACCACCAATTAATGACCCATTCCAAATAAAGACAAGGTAAAGCCTGCTTATGTTAACCATGGATATTTAATATTTATATTTATATCTGACATTCAAAAGTAGCATAATGGCAAAATGGCCAAGAAATTAGTTAATATAAACATAGAAAGATTTGGGAAATAGAGAAATCCCTATAGAACCTATTGAAACAGTGACTTGTCATGAGTAAACTGACTGTAGAACACTACCGAGGTCATGGCCATCAAAAAGAACATTCAATATTCCCTTCGGAGAATGTACTGGCTAGTTTTGTATGTCAACTTGACATAGGCTGGAGTTACCATAGGAAAAGGAGATTCAGTTGGGGAAGTGCCTCCATGAGATCTAGCTGTGGGGCATTTTCTCAATTAGTGATCAAGTGGGGAGGGCCACTTGTGGGTGGTACCATCTGTGGGCTGGTATTCTTGGGTTCTATAAGAGAGCCCAGGCTGAGCAAGCCAGGGGAAGCAAGCCAGTAAGGAACATCCCTCCATGGCTTCTGCATCAGCTCCGGCTTCTTGACCTGCTTGAGTTCCAGTCCTGACTTTCTTTGGTGATGAACAGCTGTGTGGAAGTGTAAGGTCAATAAACCCTTTCCTCCCCAACTTGCTTCTTGGTCATGATGTTTGTGCAGGAATAGAAACCCTGACTAAGATAAATTGGTGCCAGCGTAGTGGGGTATTCCTGTGACAACCTGACCATGTTTTGGGGAGGACTGTGGAAGGACTTTGGGACTTCGGTCTAGATGATCCATTCAGTGCTGAGACCTCTATGAGATATTGTGTAAGAGCTTGGAAGGTTATGTTGAGAACAGTGCAGAAGATGGAGGCCTGGCTTGTGAAATTTCAGAGGGAAGATTAAAGACTCTTATCAGGGCCATGAAGATTCTGTGGTTTTGGTTAGCTGGGGCTGAAAAATCAGCTGTGATTAACAAGATAACAAAACCATTAAAGTCAACCTTTGTGTTACTGGGACTATTGATGCTGGTTAGCTGGAGCTAAGAAATTAGCTGTGATTAAGAAGAAACCAGCATCACTGAGGTGAAATCTCTGGGAAGTGTTTTCTGAGAGCACAAAGGGTGTGTTCCAGATGGCCAAGGTTGTACCTCGTGCTGTAGCAGGACTTGGTACTGTGTAAGAGTCACCCAGGTGGTACTGGTTTTGAAGGCATGAAGGCATCATGAAGAACAGCTGAGGCTTGGTACAGTGAGAGGCCATGGAAGGCCATTGGTGAAAGTGTACCCTCAGTTGTAATTGACAGCCCAGAACTGAAGGGGTCATACAAAAGAGTTGAGGTGTAGCACCATGAAGAAAGCCTATGAGAGGCTATTGGTGAAACCTAGTTACAGCTGAAGATAGCAGTATTTTGGAGATGCCAGTACCATGCAATGACCACCAAGGACAGCAGCAGCAGTGGAGTACAGGCAGCTGGAGCCTAGAAGACAAGGTATGTGCTAAAAAGAGCAGAGCTGGAGACGTGACCCAAGCCCTTGGAGGAGCCAGAAGATCGTGAGTTGGATCCCAGATATTGAGTCATTGGAGTTTGAGTTTTGCTTTTGATTGTGACTGTGCCCTGATATTTTTCCCTCTTGAAAGAAGGTATTTTAGTGGAGCCCACAGTTAAGAGACTTTGAATTTTAAGATATTGGACATTTTAAAGGGATTGAACTTTTAATATGTAAAGACTGTGGGACTTTTAACGTTATTTAGATCTTGGGGATGAATAAGAAAGTAAGGGTTGAGGCTTAATAGTGATATGTTGGTGTGTCAAGTTGACAAGGGGTCAATTGTACTGGCTAGTTTTGTGTGTCAACTTGACACAAGCTGGAGTTATCATAGGAAAAGGAGCTTCAGTTGGGGAAGTGCCTCCATGAGATCTACCTGTGGGGCATTTTCTCAGTTAGTGATCAAGTAGGGAGGGCCACTTGTGTGTGGTACCATCTGTAGGCTGGTATTTTTGGGTTCTATAAGAGAGCCGGCTGAGCAAGCTAGGGGAAGCAAGCCAGTAAGGAACATCCCTCCATGGCCTCTGCATCAGCTCCTGCTTCCTGACCTGTTTGAGTTCCAGTCCTGACTTTCTTTGGTGATGAACAGCTGTGTGGAAGTGTAAGCCCAATAAACCCTTTCCTCCCCAACTTGCTTCTTTGTCATGATGTTTGTGCAGGAATAGAAACCCTGAATAAGACAGAGAATATTCAAAAGCACAAAAATGGACTCAGATGTAAGTGAACATTTTTATCCATTTTTACAGCTATGACAGACTGCTGAACACTGAATAATTCTTTTTAAAAGAGGAAGTTTATTTAGGTCACATTTTTGAAGCAAGGGTATTCAGGCTAGGAACCATTTGATGAGGACCTCCAGCTGTCTCTCTGCAAGGCAGATGGCATCACAAGGTAGAGGAGCACATGGTGGCAGGACACAGTGGTATGTGGAAACCAGAAGGGGAAGTTGTGTTTGATAACAACCTTTACAAAATCTTATTTCTGAGTTCACAGCTTCCATCAAGGAACCAGTGTTATTATCATTTAAGATGTGTGTGATATATAGGATGGAAAGACTTTTTGAACAAGGATGTTTTTCAGTATTTTTTAATTTTTTAATATTTATAATACTTTAATTTTTTATTGGATATATTCTTTATTTACATTTTCTTTTCCTTTTCCTGGTTCCCCGTCCCCAAAGGTCCCATATGCCCTGTTCCCTCTCCCATTCCCCCATCCACTCCTTCTCACTTCCATGTTCTGGTATTCCCCTACACTGATGCATTGAGCCTTTCCAGAACCAGGATTCACTCCTTCCTTCTTCTCGGACATCATTTGGTACGTGGATTGTGTCTTTGGTGTTTCAAGATTCTAGGCTAATATCCACTTATCAGTGAGTGCATACCATGTGTATTCTTTTGAGACTGGGTTATCTCCCTTAGTATGATGTTCTCTAGCTTCATTCATTTGTCTAAGAATTTCATGAAATCATTGTTTCTAATGGCTGAATAGTACTCCATTGTGTATATATACCACAATTTTTGTATCCATTCCTCCACTGAGGGACATCTGGGTTCTTTCCAGCTTCTGGAAATATAAATATATAAATATATAAATAAATATAAATAAAGCTGCTATGAACATAGTGGAGCATGTATCCTTATTACATACTCAACAGTTTTTCAGTATTTATTTTGAAAAGCAAAGGATTCAGAAAGAATTGAGTGGGGATGGGTAATCACAAGCTGGCCCTGCAGTTCCAAGATGAGTCAGATGACCTTAGCAAGCAGGAGAGCTGATGGCATAAGCCCAAGGGCATCAGATGTTTGTGTCAAGCTCTTCAAGGAGGACCAGTAAAGGAGCTTTTGTAAAGACTTGGGCACCAATTAGTTCTATCATATTTACCCACAGTTCAGAACACTCACTGATTTACTCCATCTACCCATTCTGACACCAATTAATTGGAATCACCATCATGCTCAGTCAGAAATCTTGTCATCCAAAATGTTTGAGGTTCCATGAGCAGGTCTGAGTGACTGACCCAATTAGTCTTCCTAGTTCCCTGACATAGTACCCTCTGTTAATACATACCACTTAAAATCTGAATTAGATATTTATACACTCTTCACATTGCCTGGATATTATGGCTAGCCATGAGGCATGGGATAAGCTACACCCAATAACCTTGATTGTAACACTGACTACTAGCCACAGATTTATTACGGCTCAGCTACTCGAGAGGATGAATATATTTCTGGAAGAGCTTGCTCATCCCTCTCCCACATCTTTTAAGATGATGAAAGTTCTCAATGTGAACCCTGATGTTTTAATGTTGTATATGGAGAGAAGGCAGCCTTAGGAAACATTTCATAGTGGTAATGAAGGCAATGTTAACCATCTGATAAAGATAGAACAAAGCAGCAACCTCAGACACAAGCCTTAGAACTCCACTGCAGATATCAACTCACTTCCTTAATTGCCTTAACCCGAGTTATGTCTTTTATAATCTCAAGGTAGAATTCTCTTAAACATTTAGTATAGGAGATTACTGAAAAGTACCACAGGGATTTTTCTTGTATACTTTGTTTGAAACGACTAGAAGTAATTCTTTCTACTGAAAATAGCATTTTCAGTGGTCCGTTATGGACAAGACAGTCCATGAGGTAATTAAATATAGGACTAAAGAAAAATTTTTACAAAAAGAGAGCAAGAGAGGTGTGATCATTCTGGAAGCTGAAATGTAAACTTTACCTTCCAGAATCCCGTGTCCCAGGATTCTGGAAGGCCTTATAGTAAAAAGCTAATGGATGTTTGAGGAGAAAATGAATTTACTTCAATTTAAATATCAGTATATGTATATGTATGTGTATCGTATGTGTGTGTATATATGTGTATATATATATATATATATATAATGTGTATGTGTATGCATATGTATATATATGGAAGTCTATGTAGGAGAATGAATAGAAATATGTAGCAGTGGGAGATGAGGAACTTGAAGAATCACTAGAAAGTACAGATGCCAGGAATGCAAGATGTTCCCAGGACCCAATGGGGATGACTTTGGCCAAAATACCAAACAGCTGGGAGTTAGAACCTAAGGAGGCCTCCTTCAGTAGATAGACATGGTCCCTAGTTGAGGGATGGGACTACACATACCCACACATCTCAAAAATTTTAGCCCAGAATTGTTCCTATCTAAAGGAAATACAGAAGCAAAAAATGAAACAGAGACTGAATCAAAGACTTCCCCACTCAAGGATCCATCCGATATGCAGACAACAAACCAACACATTATTGCGCATGCCAAGATGTGTTTGCAGACAGGAGCCTGGTATGGCTGTGCTGTGAGAGGCTCTGCCAGCACCTGACTAAGACAGATGCAGATATTCACAGCCAATCATTAAACTGACCACAGGGACCCTAATGAAAGAGTTAGGGGAAGGACTGAAAGAGCTGAAGAAGATTGCAATCCCATGAGAAGAACAGCAATATCAACTAACCGGAGCCTTCAGAGCTCCCAAGGACTAAACCACCAACCAAAGACTACACATGATCTGGTCTATGGCTCCTGCTACTTATGTAGCAGAGGACTGTCTTACCTGGCATAAGTGGGAGAGGAGGCACTTGTTCCTGTGGAGGCTTGATTCCCCAGACAGATGCTAGAGGGTTGAGGCAGGAGTGGGTGAGTGGGTGGGTGGGGGAGTACCCTCTTAGAGGCAAAGGGAAGGGGCCTAGGGTGGGGGTTTGTAGAGGGGATATTGGGAAGGGGATAAGAGGACAACATTTGAAATAAAATTAATAAAATAATTAATAAAAACAAAAACATTGCAATAATTAGTGAAAATGGTCCATACATTTGAAAAAGAGTAAGACAGGATACGTTTGCTGATTTGGAGAGAGTCAGGGGAATGTGAGGAAGTGATGTACTTATAACTCAGAAATAAAAGGAATGATTTTACAAAACTAAAATAAAATGAGCAGTTCCTTTTACTCAATTATTTGTAGTACTGGACAGGCAGGAGGGATTTTAGTTGTGGCTGAGAAAGTTTGTTTCCAAGGCACCCTGTGAGGCATCATGAAAAGAATGTGTAAGACTTACTGATCGAACTATGCACCACATAAAATCTGTCTACAAAACCTACTGCTTGACATTGGAAAACCTAATTAGAAACTAGCAATAAAAATTGACAGGGAGAGAGTTTTATTCCTCTGTCGTATAATGATTTTGGAGTTAAATTAATGACTTTGGATTTAGAAAAATTAAATTTGTATTGATCTTCCAACAGTGGTTTTCAGATGACTAACACCATTTGCAATAGGAGAAATCTTTAAGATAGTCTTATCTGCCATTTTTGAAAGCTGCAATTTCCAGATACAAATAAGAAGCTCCTGGAGACTGAGCTGTATTTGAAAGTTTGCCTTTATTAAAGAGACCTTGGCCATGTAGGGTAAAATCAGTCTAGAAATTTTTTCAGGCCATAAAAGAGTTCTGTTTATGGTTTAAGTATGCCCTGCCTATGAACTTTCCTCCTCCAAATCATAAATTTTCACAGAATCTGACACTTAATGGAAAGCTCAGGTGCAATGACAAAGGCACACTTCCAAAGTCACATGAAGGCACTTTCCAAGTAGCATAAACAACACATGACCCATGAGCATGGGATTTGAGTCACACGTAATTTTTTAACTTTATGTGGAAAGCAGTATTCAGAAGTTCCTTTTGTATTTATTTATCATTTTGGGTGTTTTGGAAAGAATGAATTGCCAGTAAAATTTTTAAAAAGCAAGGTTACTAATAAAACTTGCTCATTTATTAAATGGATGGATGAAATGTTTGTGGATTAGATGAAGCCAAAGTTCTTAAACACAACTAACTCCCTTGACATAATAAATTTCCTGAAAATAGATCTATTTGGCCACCACCCTAGCCCTATTACCTGAAAACGTCATAGCCATACCCATATCTCATATGCGGCCTCAGACTTACCATATTTTTAGCCCCTACGACTTGAGTACCAAACAAAACAGCCCCTACTTCTCATGGATATTACTGACCAACCCCATCACAACCCAGTCTCTACCTAAGGACTATTGATAGCCATGAACTCTTACCAACCAATTTTTGGGGACTTATGGCAAAATTATGCTGGGTATATGGAGGGTTCATCAATGTTTTCAGTGGTTTCATTTGGTTCCAACAAAGCTAGGGACACTTATGGTACCCAATTCATTGAGTGACCCTACAGCAGAATCTCAACTGATACAAAACCTGAGGGCTGAAGTAACAGCAAATGCATATCTAAACTTATATTGAAGAAGGCTGTGACTGATATTCATACCATAAGATACTACCAACCACCTAACTCCAGATAACATGGTCCTATCACAAAAACAGCAATATAAAACTCAAAAAAGTATATCTTGTTCCTATATTAGTACCTCCTTAGTAGTGTTCCCAGGATGAAAGAAACTTAGGTTACACATGAGAGAATTACTTAAAAGTAACAATTATAAATATGCTCAAGGTATTCAAAGAGGATATGAATAAATGTTGGAGTTAGGACTAAGGAAACACAAATGAGTTCTTAAGAAATATGGAAAACAAAGGAATTAAAATAGAATTAGTAAATAAATCAAATTTCTGAAAAATCCAAACAAATAAAATTTGAAATGAAGAGGAGGAAGAGGAGGAGAAGAAGGAAAAGAAGGAGGAGGTGGGGCCTTAAGGAGTAGTAGGAAGTCCAGGCCAATGGCACAGAATAAAATGTCCAATAAAAGTTGCCTTTTAAGGTGTTAGAGGCATATATAAGACTAAATGGACAGAACCAAACAAGAACTTTCTTATTTGAT
Source organism: Apodemus agrarius (assembly GCA_964023405.1). Taxonomy (NCBI): domain Eukaryota; kingdom Metazoa; phylum Chordata; class Mammalia; order Rodentia; family Muridae; genus Apodemus; species Apodemus agrarius. Next base: position 12,004,992 of record OZ030018.1, read on the forward strand.
AATCAAATATCAAATATACAGAACACAGGAAAATATTGAAATCTGCAAGAAAACAATGTTATAAATAAACATGGGTTTACCGGAATAACAGCTAAATTTTCAATGGAGACTTTAAAAGCTAGAAGGGCTTACACAAGTTTCAAAACACTGCAAATGTCAGCCCAGACAATTACACACAGCAGAACCATAGGGTATAATTGAAGGAGAAAACAAAACTAGAGGAAAATATAATTGTTCTGTACCACAACTTTGTGTGTGTGTGTGTATGTGTGTGTGCTTAAATGAACACATACACTCACACACATAAACACATGTGTACCATCAGCTAAAAGAATGAATTATTAAATGTGACACACATACACATAATAGAGTTTTCTGGCATGAAAGTTGAGAAATAGGAACGAAATAGGAACTTGAGAAATAGGAACGAAACTGGATATCTTCATATAAGTTAAATTAGACAGATGATGAAAGATAAATTTTAGATGACACACATATTTGTGACACACAAGTAGAACATTGTCTGTGAAGGGTAAGAAAAATTGTATAGGAAGCAAAAAATAGATGATTATGAAAGAATGAATAATACCTCAATTTCTCTCCAGTGAAGAATCTCTATTTAACATCATATGTGTGTAAACACACATGAGGGAAGGTATTTGGTTAGGAAGAACACCAGTGTAAGGGAGATAAAGGATGGAGAAGGTAGAATAGATAGAAACATGAGCAAAGTACAACAGTATACATGTATAAGGTACCGTCATGAAAGCCATTGGTTTACATATTAAAATAGTTGATGAATAGCCATCGGAGGAAAGCTGGTGGTCCACGGAAGGGTTGCCCTGATGACTAACTGCACTGAGAAGATCCTGAGGCTGCTCCACATCATACTTAGTGATAGAGACATGTTATTATCCATGTGTCAGAACCCACAGAATGTGCAATACCAACAACAGAGGAAAAGTTGTGGGGAGAAACATTGGTGCTGATTCTCTGATTCTCAGTTTTCCTACAAGCCTCAGGCAATTCTCAAAATCAAAACATACTAATTTAAACCCAGAACATATGCTACCTATGAGTATAATTGTATTATAACAAAACATAAAATAATTTTTGAGCACTTCATGAAATCTATACATTATAAATGAATAAACATAATATGGAATAAATACAAACATGAATGAGTAAATGTAAGAAATCTTCATGAAGAATTTAGAGCATTTTATATACATATAACACTCTCTAAGAATTCTAGCATAATTCCCATCTTTCTAAGTGTAGGATGCTAACAGAAACCTCATGCTACAGAGAAAATTCTGGAAAGGGTGAGAAAAGCATGCCTTTAATGGATATATTTGAGAGGCCCTGCTTTAGACAAATGAAAAATGAAACAGAGCCAACAACCATAAGTCATTCTGGAAGTTTGGCTCCCATATAGACGGTAATGGAAATAATATTTACCTGTGCTTCTTAACTCTGGAAATCCTACACTTTTCGGGACTGTGAACATGAAAACTAGAGACATCTGAAAAAGTTACAGTAAGTCAATCCTAAAAATAGATACAACTGGAGATGATGTGATTTCATAGTGTGGTGTCATGCATGGATAAAGTACCCTGAGTACAACCTAAGAAACTGTAAATCAAGAAGAGATTTCAGTCAATGGCACATAAGAACATTGGTCATTAATTGTACCAACTTTTCTTACTAATATGTTATATGTTAGTTTCTATATAGCTTGAAGTAAAAAAAAATAACCTAAGAAAAGCAATTTAAAGGTGAAATGATTTATACTATCACATGGTCCAGTGTGTAGTCATACTTGGGAGAGAGAGAGAGAAATCATTTTCCATCAGAAGCAGGCAGTGATAAATGTGTATTCAGTGCCTGTATTCAGTTTCTTTTCTTTATGTTGTGCAGATCCTTTGACCAAGGAATAGTCCTGTCCACAAATAAGAACCTTCTTCTCACATCAATTAATGAAATCACCGAACTTTCTCAAAGACATCCTCAAATCCCTATTTCCTAGAAAATTCTAGATCTCTCAAGTTAAGAATTAATGCTAAAAAAATCATAGATGTTAAAAGTAGGGGAACCTAGGCACAGGAATTAAGACAATTATATACTATTGGCTTTACTACTAATAAAAGAGAGTTAAGGTTATCATATAAAACAATCAAGAGGACAGAAGATGAAAATGCATAACACTTGTTTGACTTGTTCTCCTAATTTGTAGAACTCTCAGTTACCTGTGTGGGCAGAGAAATGATACTGGGATTCATAACTTTAAAAAAAATTGCTTGTGAGGTGATAGTCTTATTCCTTGATCAATTCTCTTGGGCAATTGGTCTCATTCTCTTGAGCACAGAGAATAGCATCAATAAGGAGGTATGATATTTTACTATATCTATAGGATAGACACTATATCATCACATATTAGAAGACACTGGTAACAATTCAGTAGGAAAGAAAGAATATCTGTTCCTAAGATATAAGAAGGAAGGAGAGGCAGACAATTCATGAATATGGAAGTCAGGCCTGTTAGCATAGACTAGGATATGATGACATAATGAAACCACTTCCAGCATTAGCAGTCTGAAACAGAGTGTATTGCTGGAAGGTCCTCAGAGTACACATTGCTTTAAAGAAATCATGTACTTTTTATGTAAATCCTTCAAGGCTTGGATGATGAAGGGAAATTTATTGTGCTATATTTTTCTTTTTTTTTCTTTTTCACTTATAATTCTTTTTTATTATTTATTCTATATTCTTTGTTTACATTCCAAAGGCTTTCCCCTTTCCCAGTTCCCCCCTCACCATATGACCCATAAGTCCCCCCCCCCAACTATTCCCCAATCGGGAAGACAGATAGGTTGGTGATTCAAATACTTATTGTTACATTTCTGGGGGAAATGATAAGACACTTTTGATCTTAACTAAATCAACTAAAATTGTAAAGCATAACTTTTCTGAGAGTTCAAAAGTGCATTACTGAGGTGGCCAATGACCAGGGAAGGGGCTTAAAACCAATCCTGATGATCTGAGTTGGAACCGAGGGACACACGCAATATATGTAGACAGATAAACTGAGTCCTAAAGGTTGTCTTCTGACTTCCACATGTGCACTGTTGTGTCCATGTGAACAGACACACACACACACACACACACACACACACACACACACACACAATGTAATAAAATATTTGTTTCATCAGGAAAAAACAGCTATCAAAAGCTTGGTCAGGAATTGCAGTTTGCAGCTCTTAGCTGAGTGATTCCAACTTCACACCTGGGTCGCATTCATATTTTAACCACAAGAAAGAACTTTAGAATTCTCATAAAATTCTTGGTTTCTGTTTCAGCATTAATGTGTTTCCTATTAACATAATATTTACATTAAAAGTTATTGAGGTCTAAAACATTTTATTCGATGTGCTAATGAGATTTGATTTGAATAACTACTACTATGTAAAATGTAATCTATGAGAATTTTTTTTAGAAAATCAGTATGGCGGTTCCTCAGAAAATTGGGCATGACACTTCCAGAGGACCCTGTCATACAACTCCTGGGCATATACCCAGAGGATAAAGACACATGCTCCACTATGTTCTTAGCAACCTTATTTATAATAGCCAGAAGCTGGAAAGAACCCAGATGTCCCTCAACAGAGGAATAGATACAGAAAATGTGGTATATTTATACAAGGGAATACTACTCAGCAATTAAAAATAATGAATTCATGCAATTTGTAGGCAAATGGTTGGATCTGGAAAATATGATCCTAAGTGAGTCAACAATCACAAAAGAATATACATGAATTGCAATCACTGATAAGTAGATATTAATGAGCCCAGAAGCTCTGAATACTCAAGACACAATTAGCTAAGCAAAATATTCCCAAGAAAAGGGATAGAGAGGACCCTGGTCCGGAAAAGACTAAATCTGGTTTTGTAGGAGAGTACCAGAACAGAGAAATGGTGGGGAGGGGGGATGATTGGGGAATGGGGGGGAGAGGACTTATGGGACATATGGTGAGGGGGGGAACTGGAAAGGGGAAAGGCTTTGGAATGTAAACAAAGAATATAGAATATAATTTAAAAAAGGAAAAAAACAAATCAAAACAACAACAACAACAACAAAAGATTTTGATCTAGAAAAAAAATAAGTCTATGTGAAAAAGTCTTGATAAGAAGTATGGCATATATATGCCATACGTCTTTTAAACAGGGTCATCATGCATGATACCCACAGGGAAAAGCTGAGTTAGTTCTTCTCAGGAGAGAGGTAGACAGAGAGAGGGCTTCATTTGCTTCTAATTTAGCAGTATCTAAAATCAGCAGTTTATTTCATTCACACTAAATTAACTGCATGTGTAGCCAAAATCTGAGATCCAAAATATCTTGTTGAGTGGGGAGGAGATATTTAAAACTGAGCTCTGTCACTATGATATTAGATGAGGCTTATTATTGTTTTTCATTTTCTACCAACATCTAGAAAGACAACTGGAAACCATAGAACTCATATAATTCATATAGTGTGCTAATGGATGATTGAGATTGAGCCAGTTATCTTTATCAGGTATTGGAAATTCCAAAGCTGATGTAAGGGAGGAAACATGACACTGAACTTTTCTGTTACTTCCATTGCTCAGGGATGAGCATTATATTTGCAGATGAGAATAAACTCTCTGAACACGATACCACAGAAACCTTGCTGACATGTATTGAAATCCATTTGAAATGATTTCTGCCCCTCGCTTGCTGTCAGCTCCCTTTCTGGTTAGAGAGGCAGTGCTGCCGGGATGTTGCCGTTCCTGGGTAGCTTCTTAGGTAGCTCCCTCGATCAGGGGTCTCTTTACTGAGTGTGTGCATTGATATTTCTGTTGCATTCTATGTTTCTGTCACAACAGTGCTGCTTCCAACCATTCCCATTTAGGAAATTAGATTTTAGCTTAGACTGACGTCAGAACTTTCTGGGGCTGCTGCTTGTGTTAGGAGGATTTGCAATGTGTGTTAATAACGGAGACATCTTATGAAAACAAAAGACTTTCTGGGAAATAGTTGCTTATTGCCACAATTTCTATATTTGCATAGCCAGCATCTGAGTTCTCTTTATGTGGATATTGTTATTTACATGGAAATGATGCAAATGTGAAATTTTCTTTTATGCTTAAGTGACTGTCAGCTATTGCTCAACGATAACACGTGTTTCCTTTGGAAATAAACAAGAACCATGGGATATATTCAAGGAGTCATATCCCACAAGAAGCTCAGCTATCATTTGGAAGAGTACTGCAATCCAGGATGTCCTGTGCTTTCTCTTTTTACCATAGCCATGAGAACAAAAAGTGTCCCATTTCTGTTTTCCCAATCTTATTTCACACAAAGTCTTATTGGGGAGGATTCTACTATAATATACTCTTCTTGCAAAGTAAATTTCCACCATATAAATCAACGAATTTCCGCCATGTAATATCATGAAACATATTTAATTAATTTGGAATTTTGGATCTCTCTGTAGAAGACATCAAAGATTTATCTAGCCAAGAAACTGTAGAATTGGCAGAATTACCTCTTGATTTTTATGGAATAATCACATAGAATGAAAACTCCCTAACTACTTCAAAGAAGTTTGAAAAATTATTTTCTCCAGAAAATTATTTTGAAAATATGATAGAAAAAGCAAGGTCATCATACAATTTTATGTGCTCTACTAGGAAGAGTGATTGAAATAGAACAACTTTACCTAAGTTTATAGAACATGTTTTTGCCCACAAGGATGTCATGAAAACAGAGAAATATAACTACGTAGTAAAGAGTGAGGGCAAACTTAAAGAAGTCATGCACATACATTGATATGCTGCATCTAGTACTAGCCTGTTTCCTCTTCTCACTAAGGCTTTGGAAATGGTCTCCTGAAATGTCACTGAAAACCCTGGATGTCAGGAACATTTTATTTCTTACTGTGGAATAAAGTGAGACAATTTTTTAATTGTTCAGATGTTTCAAAATAAATTTGACAGGAAATTAATTTTAGAAATATGTTCAGGTATTCTATTTATGACATTTTCTACTCTATATAAAAATTTCTCATTTTCATAATTGAATAATATTTTTAACAAATAATTTTTCTTCTAATATATATACACACAAACATATATACATATATATATATTGAAGTAAATATCTATTCTGTCATAATATTTCTGAACTCATTCAGACTACTACAAACATGTTTACTGCCTTTAAATCATTAAGATTGTTAATGTAAAGAGAACAGGATTCTCTCAAATAAATTCTGTAAATTCTCCATACTATAAAGTATCTTTGAAACAAAGGTATCCAAAGAGGTTATAAGGGTTGCTACTGTAATTTTGATAGTCACTCTGATTCCCAATATGGTTCTATTCAACTTTAATACATTAATGCTTAAACCATAAATGCTAAGATTAAGAATGCTAACTTGTCTATAATTTACCAAATATTTAGTTTTCTTTACATGTCCAGATATTCTTGTAGTGAATGTATTTATCTTCATCCTGTGGCAGACAATCTTCCACATTTGGGGCCAAACTAGGGAGAGAACAAAACAAAAAGAGGACCAAGTTGGGAACTGCTTGACTCAAATAAGCAAGCATTATTTTTTCCCGTATTATGACCAGAGCATGAAGAAGGCCCAGGTTAGGTAACTTTCCTGAGATTACCCAGCCAAGCGGGGTTGAGTCTGAACTCTCTCACTCAGAAATTCCCTGTGGCTGGGCCACAAGTTCCTAACCGCTGGCTCACGGCAGCAGCGGCAGACAGGGAGTTTTCTGGTAAGCCCTAGAGAGTCTAAGCACACCACGTCAAGGAAAGTGCCTTCCGAGAGGAGGCCACACATGGGTCAGCAGCGGGAATTCTTATTGCTTTAACCTTTCCACCCATGCTCAGGAAATTCATATCCAGGTAAGTCTTGCCAAGAGAAAGACACAAGAACAACTCTGGAAAAAAATATTGTGACCCGATAGCCACAGAGGAAAACTCACAGTGCACAAAGCCTGGGAAAATTAACAGTTATTCTTCAGTAAAAATCATGACATTTAATGCAACAGTCTTGATTCCAAGGTGCAGAAAAAAAAATATTTACTTAGTGCTCAGAGCCAGGCCACTGGAAGACCTGGGATGCACTGCAGGCTTCAATATGAAGTCTGTGAGTTTGAAAACAAATCAAGTTGGATGTAGGTTCATCTGAATCAATTCCAAAGATTGTGGCGCATGAGGTGCAGGGTTTCTGGCCTAGATGGATGGCTGTGTGCTTGGGTGGCCTCAGAAAGCCTGAGAGGGCAACAAGGTCAAATACTATTGAGTCAACTCAAGAGATTGTCCTGTTCACATTTAACACATGAGCGTAAAATATCTTAGAACTGACTATGAGAAAGACATTAATATTGACAACACATAAAATACTGAGTAAATTTCGGAAAGCTACACTCAGCCCTTGATTCAATATTGAGTCACCAATGAGGTCCTCTTGACGCTGCTGAAACAAGAAAAGATTTTAAGGAGATGTTCTTTTCCACTGTCGGGTATTATTATTCTTTGGTATGGAACACTTCCAAAACTGTTATTTTAAAGACACAGCCAGAAGTCCAAGATAAAGATCTTCATTAAATAGGAGCTTATATAGTAAAATATTATAATTGAAGGTATATATATATATATATATATATATATATATTATACATGATATAATATAATGTAATATAAAGCTGAGCTTGCCAGCCAAGGCCTGGAACTCTACATCTTGGGATGCTGAGGCAAAAGATCGACATGAGTTTGAGGACAGATTGGACAAGAGAATCATTTCTGAGATTGTCTGGCTTGTACAGTGCGACCTTGTCTCAAACACCAGTAGATAAATGTGTTTTCTGTGCATCCTGCACTGTTTTGCATCCTAATAAAGTTGTGACACTCAAGCAAAGTGTCTTTTTGTGGTCTCCCTGCAAATCACAGCACAAACTTTAGGTAGGTAAAATGAAATGGAGCCTCTCTCGGGAGTGCTTGTCAATACAGACCTTGGAAGTGTTCTCTCAGAAACGCAGAGATGGTGATCCACTCTGAGGAGGAGACTGCTTGGTGACCTTGAAGCTACATGTAAATAGCGAATGCAGATGGCCTGCACAGATTGGGGTAATTGAAAAGGGTGGATTTAACCAGTAAAGACTATGCGTACTGGCTGGTTTTGTGTGTCAACTTGACACAGGCTGGGGTTATATCGGAGAAAGGATCTTCAGTTGAGAAAATGCCTCCATGAGATCCAGCTGTGGGCATTTTCTCAGTTGGTGATTAAGTGGGGAGGGTCCATTTGTTGGTGGTGCCATCCCTGGGCTGGTAGTCTTGGGTTCTATAAGAAAGCAAGCTGAGCAAGCCAGGGGAAGCAAGCCAATAAAAAACATCCCTCCATGGACTCTGCATCAGTTTCAGCTTGCTGTCCTGCTTGAGTTCCAGTTATGACTTCCCTTGGTGATGAAAAGCAGTGTGGAAGTGTAAGCTGAATAAACCCTTTCCTCCCCAACTTGCTTCTTGGTCATGATGTTTGTACAGGAATAGTTGGTGGGATTGCAAGATGGTACAACTGCTCTGGAAATCAGTATGGCGGTTCTTCAGAAAATTGGGTATGACACTTCCAGAGGACCCTGTCATACAACTCCTGGGCATATACCCAGAGGATTCCCCTGCATACAATAAAGACACATGTTCCACTATGTTCATAGCAGCCTTTTTTATAATAGCCAGAAGCTGGAAAGAACCCAGATATCTCTCAATGGAGGAATGGATACAGAAAATGTGGTATAGTTATACAATGGAATACTACTCAGCAATTAAAAATAATGAATTCATGCAATTTGTAGGCAAATGGTTGGATCTGGAAAATATCATCCTAAGTGAGTCAACCCAATCACAAAAGAATACACATGAATTGCAATCACTGATAAGTGTATATTAATGAGCCCAGAAGCTCTGAAGACTCAAGACACAATTAGCTATGCAAAAGATTCCCAAGAAAAAGGATGGAGAGGACCCTGGTCCGGAAAAGACTAAATCCAGTTTTGTAGGAGAGTACCATAACAGAGAAATGGTGGGGGGTGATTGGGGAATGGGGGAGGGAAGAGGACTTATGGGACATATGGTGAGGAGGGGAACTGGAAAGGGGAAAGCCTTTGGAATGTAAACAAAGAATATAGAAAAAAAAGAAAGAAAAAAGAAACCCTGATTAGGACACTATGGCAAAGAGGAGATTAAAAAACAAATACTCCATGGTTTTTCTACATTTGCTTTTGAATAGATTCAATCACTTCATTCATTGGTTTGACTTGATGGGTTTCATTTACCACACAATTACATATAGTTTTACCATTTAAAAGTGGCAATTCTGTAAGTTAGATTAAAAAAATACATTAAGGGCTGGAGAGAAGGCTCAGTGGTAAAGAGTGCTTCCTGCTCTTCCAGAGGATTGAAGTTCAGTCCCCATCACATCCAGGTTGCTCATAATCCCTGTACCTCCAGCTCCAGGTGACCCCATATCCTCCTCTGGTCTCAGCTATCATCCACATAGATCTAATTATATCATCCTTTTCTATCTTGAGTTAGACCTGACTTAAGGCTGGGAAGTAGAGACAGAGTTTAGACACCATTCGATTTTAAGATTTATTTATTAAAATGATAAGGATTATCTTACAACATACACATGGGGCACCTGACTTAGAAGCAAGTGGCAGAGAGGCTCAAAGGCAAGGCTTTCAACATGTCCATAGCTGGGAATGTTTCCGGCAGCTGTTCTTTCTCTGGATCCTTTATCTTATTGTGACAAGGGTGGCAGTCATTCTCTGGTTAGAGAGCAGGACACCCTAAATGTCATATGGTCACAGCATCACGCTGTGAGGCTCTGCTTTTATTAACTACGAGGGACACTCTAGCCAATCACACTGTAGCATTACATCATTATGTAGTACTTTGGTTTTATTTGCTACACACAGATGTGATGGGCTGGTACTTATCCAGTTCTTACCTACTACACACAGCTCACATAAGCTAGCTGCTCCTCTCTGGAACATCCAATTCAGTCCTGTTATTATTTCTTATTTCCATGATCTCTACAGTTTCCCCTTTCTTCTATAAAAAATGTAAGCACAGTTTAATACCAACCTGCATGTTTAAATGGTAAAGCAGATTTATTTTATAAAGGAGTTTATGTGTGCTTGTTGTGACACAGGCCAAGAATGTCATGGGAGGCTTCTGAGTGCTCGTGAGAAAACTCTAACGAGAGTCTTGTGATCTCAGTTCCTTCAAAACACAAAATTATATTTTTGTGTGTGCTCCTTCTAGATGTAGCAGATAGGAGTGAGTTTTCTCCAGCTGTTTTTATTCATATGCCTCCAGGGAAGCATGTGTGGCCACCTATAATTTGTTTCTGTCACTGAACGTCTTATTCAGGTGAGTCTTCTTAACCCTGGGAATACAAATTGTCTGGTGCTCTGGCTATTGCATGAGACTTTTATCTGACACGTCTCTAGGTCCCACTCTCCCAGGATCACACTGCAACTAGAGCAGTAAACATGACCTCAAAGTAAATAAACTACATCTTGATTATTTTCCCTTTTGACGTTTTCAGTACACCAGATCTGTTCTATTTGTAAGAATAAAAACCTTTGCTTCATTTCTGTTGTATGTTAATAACCTTATCACTAATTTTAAGATAGTTTTCTGCTTTCCAGGAGAGCAAATATATGACTAAAGATTTGTGGGTCCCCATTAGTTCCCTCACCCCTTCCTTCAACTCTTATCTAGCTGTATCATCAACTGCATCCACTGCTTGCTCTCAAGCTCTTGCTCCACAGGTCAATGTGATTCACTGTGGATGGTTCCCACCCATCTCTAGCAGTCCAGATTCCTAATACTAAGGAGTACCTTCTGCCAATTGTTCTTATTTGCTAACATTTTTTTCTTCCTTTTTTTCCCAGAAATCTTCCAAGGGATGTCCACTGGCATCATTCTTGTTCAGCAGGAACTTTATGAGACTTTACGTGTGTAACTTCTGACATCCCTAGGAGATACAACCACACCGCAAATTCCCCACTACTCTGGCTACTGCAGTCTTTTGGCCACCTCTTCCTCAATGCTCCCTGAGCCTTACATGAAATAAGTGATACTGTAGATGTATCAGATGGAGCTAATAGCCACAACTATAAATTTTGGTTGACAGTAATTTTCAGTATGAAAATAGTAACTAACTGTAACTTTTTGTTTTGGTTTAGTTTGGTTTGTTTAAAAAGGGATAAAAGTTTAATGTTGGGGGAGGTGTTTTTTTCTGTGTAAGCAGATGCTGATGTTCATGTCCAGAGTGCTGGTTACATTCTAGACACGGGCACTGTAATACATATTAAAGCATCTCCTGTATCATTGTGGTGTAAGAGGTGATCCCTAATTATCTCTGATCATTTAATAAAAGGCAGAACAGTCAATAACTGGGCAAAGGAGATAGAAAGGCTGGACTTTTAATCTCAGCCATGTATCCTGAAAGGTCATAGAGAAGATTATGACTACCATCAGGAGAAGGTTCAGGAGAAGAGCCAAGGAGTAGAAGGAGGTCAGGAAGAGGTTGGTCGTGACGAGGAGTTACCAAGAGAATTCTCCTTGAGGACAGACAGCCACAGGAAAGTCAGTCAAGAAGAGACTAAATCCAAGTAACTTGGAGCATGTGGGTGGGGAATAGCTAAAGTTGAATAGAAGGTTGGGAATATCTGCTATTGTTGTGCTTGAAGCTTGTTGAATACATCTATAAGTTTCCCTCTATTATTGGGGGCTAGCCAAGATAACAAACCTGTCACTTTTAATGACATTCTTCAGGTCAATGCTACACTCAGTTGAGAATGTGAATGCAAACTGGAGAGTAATTTGGTAAAACAACATGAAGATGAATGGTATTAATCACTGAAGCTGAAGACATATATAAATGGAAAATGCAGTTATCATAGATTTTTGTTTGTTTCTTTGTTTTTATCCTAACATAGGGTTTGACACTATAAATGTTCATATATAAATGGAAATTGCAGTTATGACAGTTTTTTGTTTGTTTTTTGTTTTTATCCTAACATAGGGTTTGACACTAATTATGTATTAAAGACAATGGTTTGAAAATTTACATTGTGTATAAAATTCTGTCTGGCTAAATAAATGAGAGCTTTATATGCATAAGTAAGCCATCTATTAAATAAGATAAAATATGATATTTTAATCAATGAAAATGTTAATATTAAAATATGTAGAAGGATATTTTAGATATATTATATAATTTGTAACAAAATAGAACAAGAAGAAATAACTTTACAATTCATTGGTGTAGTAATATACACATATGTATATTACTATATGTATATAATTATATATGTGTGCTTGTATGTGTATTTATAGTCTCAATAGTTGTATTAGTATATAGAAACATTTTTAGTAAGGAATTGAATAAGAATAAATGTAAAAATAAGTATATCCCTAAATGGCTGTTTTGGAAGAAATCTTTTTGTTTTGAGACAGTTTCTCTGTAGACCTGGCTGTACTAGAACATACTCTGCAGTTCAAACTGACCTTGAAATCACTGAGATCCATCAGCCTCTGCCTCTGAGTATCTAGAATTAAGGTGTCTACCACCACATCATTCTAAGTGGATTTTTGTAAGTGGAAGTACTAACATTTATTATTCAAAATACAAATTTTGACTCAACATAGTTACTATGCTTTTGGACATGACAACCACCTGTCCCTATCACAAAACTAACATATTATTCATTGCAAAGTATTGAATAAGATTTCAGTGAGACAGTGGCAAAGCACTACTTCAGGTCATAATAGGTACAAGCTCTAATGTCTGCGAAGGGTCTTAACCTCATTCAGAGATGGTGTGATAGTAACTTTTTTGTCCCTGTGAGTGCATCTAGATTCATCAGGAGAATGGCATTTGGGAATGTCTGTATAGAATTATCTTAATTGGGTTAAGTGTAGTAGAAAGCTCCACACAGACTGGGTAGTATCCATTCTGTGGCTGGGGTCCTGGGCTGCGCTGGATGGGGAGAGTATGCTGAGCACCGTCATGTCATCACTCATTAGTGGTGCTCTGCTAAGTGTGGATGCAGCAGGACCAGCATCCTGACATCCGCAGCTGTAAGTACCCTGTCATCATGACCTGGAACCTGGAGCCCCGAGAATAATAAACCCTTTATTATTTTGATTACTTTTCTCAGCGTGTCTCATCATGGTGACAGAATACCCATGGGCAATGTGGCTGTAGTTCAAACAGGATGTGGCGGGGAATCTGACGTTCAATTTTTGATGAATGTTCAAATATCCAAGAATCTACCACTCATGGGGCGGATATTTCTTAATATTGGTATCTTTATTTTTGAGAATTAGTAAAAAATTGGAGCACAATATTACCTCTGAAACAAATTTTAACATAGTTCCCAAAAGAAAATGAAAGTCATCATATAATGAAAATAATTCTTAGCATTTGCTGTAGCATCTGTCCTGTAGGAGTAATGAAGCAGTTAGCAGAGAAAACTAATTTGCTAATTTCAAATTCAAAGAAAAGATTTCTGTTTATGAAAAGAAAATATTATTTTCATAGTTATTTGATATTAAAAATAGCTCTCAACACAATGAAAGCTTTTGAGTCAAGATATTGTGAATCTGTTTATTTATACTTGATATATTTTAAATATATGCGTTACATTTTAAATTTTAAATTTTTATTTACATTAAGTCATCCTATATTTTAAAATACTTTTGAAAATTAAAATATAATAACATTATTATCTCTTTCCCTTTCCTTCCTCTGATGCTTTTTGTACACTACTGCTCTCTCTCTCTCTCTCTCTCTCTCTCTCTCTCTCTCTCTCCCCCTCTCTCTCAGATTCATGGCCTCCAGTTTTAAATTGTTTTAAGATGTTACAAACTTCCTTGGTACGCTTTCCTTCCTTGGCACCTTGTCTAAACTGAGTCTACTTACGGAAAACTGCAAACCAAGCCATAATCCACAGCCAACCTTACACAAATACGTAAATTCTCACAGCAACATCAAATTAACTATGATTCCCCGTTGATAACCAATGCTCCTTTTAATGCCACAGTTCAGCAACTATGAATCAAAAAGTACATACAGAAAGCACAACACAAAATTAAATTTACTTGAGATAGGAGTATAAAAATTCATTTGTGATTTAGAGAAATATCTGAATTAGTTATTTACATGACTGGTATTAGAATTAAAAGACACTGTCTTAGTCAGGGTTTCTATTCCTGCACAAACATCATGACCAATAAGCAAGTTGGGGAGGAAAGGGTTTATTGAGCTTACACTTCCACACAGCTGTTCATCACCAAAGGAAGTCAGGACTGGAACTCAAGCAGGTCAGAAGCAGGAGCTGATGCAGAGGCCATGGAGAGGTGTTCCTTACTAGCTTGCTTCCCCTGGCTTGCTCAGCCTGCTCTCTTATAGAACCCAAGAATACCAGCCCAGAGATGGTACCATCCACAAGGGGCCCTCCCCCCTTGATCACTAATTGAGAAAATGCCCCACAGCTGGATCTCATGGAGGCACTTCCCCAACTGAAGCTCCTTTTCCTATGATAACTCCAGCCTGTGTCAAGTTGACACACAAAACTAGCCAGTACAATTGACCCCTTGTCAACTTGACACACCAACATATCACTATTAAGCCTCAACCCTTACTTTCTTATTCATCCCCAAGATGTAAATAACGTAAAAAGTCCCACAGTCTTTACATATTAAAAGTTCAACCCCTTTAAAATGTCCAATATCTTAAAATTCCAAGTCTTTTAAAAATTCAAAGTCTCTTAACTGTGGGCTCCACTAAAATACCTTCTTTCAAGAGGGAAAAATATCAGGGCACAGTCACAATCACAAAAGCAAAACTCAAATTCCAATGGTTCAATGTCTGGGATCCAACTCACGATCTTCTGGGCTCCTCCAAGGGCTTGGGTCACTTCTCCAGCTCTGCCCTTTGTAGCACACAACTTGTCTTCTAGGCTCCAGCTGCCTGTACTCCACTGCTGCTGCTGTCCTTGGTGGTCATCTCATGGTACTGGCATCTCCAAGCCTCAACTCTTTTGCATGACCCCTTCAGTCCTGGGCCATCAATTACAACTGAGGGTACACTTTCACCAATGGCCTTCCATGGCCTCTCACTGTACCAAGCCTCAGCTGTTCTTCATGATGCCTTCATGCCTTCAAAAGCAGTACCACCTGGGTGACTCTTACACAGTACCAAGTCCTGCTACAGCATGAGGCACAACCTTGGCTATCTGGAACACATCCTCTGTGCTGTCAGAAAACACTTCCCAGAAGATTTCACCTCAGTGATGCTGGTTTCTTCTTAATCACCGCTAATTTCTTAGCTCCAGCTAACCAGCATCAATAGTCCCAGTAACACAAAGGTTGACTTTAATGGTTTTGGTATCTTGTTACTCACAGCTGATTCTTCAGCCCCAGCTAACCAAAACCACAGAATCTTCATGGCCCTGATAAGAGTCTTTAATCTTCCCTCTGAAATTTCACAAGCCAGGTCTCCATCTTCTGCCTTGTTCTCAACATTATCTTCCAAGCTCCTACACAACGGTCTCACAGAGGTCTCAACACTGAATGGACCATCTAGCCCAAAGTTCCAAAGTCCTTCCACAGTCCTCCCTAAAACATGGTCAGGTTGTCACTGGAATACCCCACTACGCTTGTACCAATTTGTCTTAGTCAGGGTTTCTATTCCTGCACAAACATCATGACCAAGAAGCAAGTTGGGGAGGAAAGGGTTTATTGAGCTTACACTTCCACACAGCTGTTCATCACCAAAGGAAGTCAGGACTGGAACTCAAGCAGGTCAGAAGCAGGAGCTGATGCAGAGGCCATGGAGAGGTGTTCCTTACTAGCTTGCTTCCTCTGGCTTGCTCAGCCTGCTCTCTTATAGAACCCAAGAATACCAGCCCAGAGATGGTACCATCCACAAGGGGCCCTCCTTCACTTGATCACTAATTGAGAAAATGCCCCACAGCTGGATCTCATGGAGGCACTTCCCCAACTGAAGCTCCTTTTCCTATGATAACTCCAGCCTGTGTCAAGTTGACACACAAAACTAGCCAGTACAGATACCATTTAATAGCTTTAATTGTTGTTTATAAATGTACTGGAAATATTCTGCCACAAATAACACAGACTCAATCATTCTGATAACCTGGTGGTATTAGTATAACTTTCTTTCCCTGTGCAATATTTAATAAAGCTGAAAATAATGTCAAGAGTCTATCTTAGGATGCATTCATTAATACTTATATGACTAGATTTCTCCGTATTTCTTCTTATGATTGAGAAATGTGGGTAATTTTATCGAATCCCAATTCGTTCCCTCTTAATTTTTATTGTTTTGATGTATTTCTACACATATCTTGAACAATAATTTGAAAGTAAAAAAGAAGAGATAGTTAAATATAGAAACTTTTTTTTCAGACACATAGGAAATTTTACTATTTACTATTTAAACACTTTATACATTTTTGAAAAGGGGTGCATATGAAGACCTTCTGCAAGCAGCACAGGTATATGTATTTGATGAGCATGTTTATATACTGTGGCCGAGTTAAATTCGGTTCAGTTAAATTTTTTTCCTTTAGTATTAAAATTGATGTTCATTAGTGTCTTCTGTAAGTCACTTAGGGAAAAATATTTTAAAGAAAAATAACCATTGCATTTTTTGCTTATCCTCATATTTAAAGCAATCTTTTGCAATTCCAATGGAGGAGGCTCCCATGGACTGGTTAGCTGAATTCTTGACAGATATCAGCTGTGCCTTTCTGCTCTCATTTAGCTTCCAGAAGCTTATGTCCCACCATTGCTGACGTTTTATTTCCTATGGGATTTTTTTTCTCAGTCATGTGTGTGTATGATACAGTATAGCTAACATTTGAGAATCAGCATTTTCTTTTAATTGCCTTCTTATCCTCAGAATCATATCTCAGTTTTCTTTAACATGATACAACCTTGTAAAGATACATTCAAGATAGATAACTCAACATAAATATTAGAATAGAGTTGTAAGCACATTAACATTGAATCATCCTGCTACGATTTTTCATATACATACCTAAGAGATTGTATGGATTTAATACATAGCAGTCTTTTATTTCCTGATAACCTTAATAGGCTTAATGCACTGCAAAATAACACCACAAAATATTCTGTTTTGCTGTGCCCCATACTGTTTTCCTAACAGTTATTCCTCCTCTTGAATTAGAATAGAAATTTTGAGTAATTCAAGAGATGTAGTATTTCTGAGATAGGCTTTTTCAAGAAGTCTTTAAGTCAGAAAGTGATAATGAGATACACGGGGCACAAATCAGTAGAATAGATGTAAGACATCACTTACTGAAAAGTGCCAATGAAGTGTGAATATGAAAGATTTGGTGAAGCTAAAGAAATATTATCCCTGCCATTCTTTCTCCAAATTAACTTATGAAATGACAATTACAGGTCAATGTTTTATTGCTGAGAGAGAGGCTTCCTTCCAGATGTCACATTAATAGCTCACAAAATAAGCTCTTCATTGAATTGCACAGTTTCTGCTATAGTCACTGGGAAAAAAACCAATCATTTCTCAGTCCCACAAGGGCAGAGATCTCCTACCCAACCATCATCTCCTACAAGAGAACAAGTATGAATTTGTATCCTGTTGGCTCTGAAAACAAAGGATGGGGTGGAACAAAATTCCCAACTGATGAATTACACCTCATTCCAAAAAAGAATCAGTGTGAAATATAGCAAAGCTAGGAAGACCAATAAGTGAAGTATTTTAAATATATCAACATGAAGGTCAGGAAACAGACAGATTCTCTTGTGTGTCTGTTTAAAGTAAGGCACACCAAATAATAATCAGATTAAAAACCATGAATGATGAAACAGAGATAAATGGGAGTTTTAGGTTTGCAAAAGTATATTCAAAATTAAGGGCAAGAAATGTCTTTGTGAGTTGTATTTGATGCCACTCTCAGCAGTGGTCTCTGATTCTCTGTAGTAAGGAAGACTAGATTCTTTGACTATCCAGTCATAAATAATTAGCTCACTCCAAGACTTGGGTCAGGGTCTTCTCTGCCAAGGCATGTAGCCTGAAAGCAAAATCAGAGGTTTATCTTCTATGTTATAATTTATTTTGCAGATGCATGCTTAGCATTATATGCTGATTAAGCCCAGTAAGATAAAATGTAGAGCAACTGAGAGAGTGAGAAGAGACAGAACCAAATTCCATACATAATGGAGACTAGGAATATTGGGACTAGAAAGATCTCAGGAGGGGTGGAAGATTGTTCCTAAGCTTGTTATGAAACCTAATATGATCTAGATTGAATGAAGGTAACTTTCAGGAATGAGTACATAGCATTGTTTGAAATAATTTAGTGTGAAAAATTTTATACCTCCAAAATTAAATATATATTTAATATATAATATATACTTAAATATATATTCATTCTAATTTCATATCATTGGATAATCATATATGTGTATATGTTTAGTATTTATTTTCTGAAAGTGTATTCAGGCTATTACAACCAAAGAAGCATCTCCATTAGTATTGACTTCAATATGTGTTACCCTCTCAAAGACTCCATTGTGTTCTGGTATGAAGATGTGTCATTAAAAATGTGTCACAGATTAAGAGTTTCACTGTGAGTGACTCACAGTTACGTGATCTGAAGGGGAGGTGAGGCACTCTCAATAAACGCATCCAAATTTTACCTTTACTTTTTATATGAACTAAGGATGTGTAAAACACCTCATAACTAGCAGTTCTCTCATAAAAGTGGCAGGTGAGCCCTAATCATCATCGTCATGTGAAATAATGTGTCCCAGATAGGAGGGTCTCTCTATATGAAATGCATGCATGTGATTCAGAGAGCAAGTCATATTTTCCATAGTAGATGCTATGAGCTTTATAACAATATCACAGAAACACTGAATCATTTCAGATTCAGGTTCAGTTTCGCTTATATTAAAATATTTGTGTGCAATTTCAAGGAATTTCAAAGACCTTCCTACTCTCTTTACCACTTCCCAGATTTTTATCTTCTATGTACTAAAGTATCTTATCTAACCCCTATCATCTTTTAATAAATTCTGTACTATTATAATGATTTCTAATTTTTTAAATGGTCTAAAGAAGACAGGATCCTCAGTTGCATTTGCCAAATGAGTTGTCTACTCAAAATACTTCAAACTCTACTGTATCATTAACACTGTTTAATGCTATATTAAGACAGAATCACCATTCCATTTGAATAATTAGTGGCAATCCTGATTTTTATTTTTACATTTCAAGTTACATTTCAAGTTTGTATTTCATTTTTGTTATTTAGAAATGAAATAAAATTATCAGTTTGTTGACTTCCATTTTTGGATACAATATTTAGGGGTTACTGAAACAAAATATTTATGTTTGTCAATATTTTATTATTATATTTTCAAAATATATTTGATCCAGACATGAATCCTGCTCTTCATATTAACTTAAAAACTCTACATACTTTTCCTGTTTTCATCTGTGAATTTCTCCAATTTTGTCCCAGAGGATAAATATTATTACAGTCAAGATTGCATTCCTTTTGGCATCAGGTCATTTCTCACAGACTACCCAAGTGTGGAGGAGATGGGACATAAAATGCAAAATACTTCACCTTGTGTTACTAATTCAACAGTGTCCCTGAACAAGACTACTCTGGAAGTCGTCCCTGAAACATTACCTAATCTTTAAAATAATGATTCATGACTGAAGAAGTCTCAAGGTTTCATGAGTGAGAGTTGTAACCAAAATGTGGCAGGAGTAAAGGTGTTGGGAAGAAAGACTCTCCAAGGGAGAGAGAAAGAGCCCAGCAGGAGGAATAAACAGGTATGCTAGGCCTAGCCTGTGTTTGCTGCCACATTGTTCTTATTTCTGGTTTCAGAACCTTACACTCAAGGCACAAACAACATCTCTCTCACACACATGTAAACACACTTCACACATATGAATCTTACATTGATTTAAGTGTGTGTGTGTGTGCATGCACGCACGCACACCCCCCCACACACACACACACGTGTGCGCTAACATCAGCACTCAAGACTCAACATGCTATTCTGTATTCGTGCTACTTTATCTGAACAACATTCATTCTAGAAAATGTAGGGCTTCATATTAGAATGAGGCAAAGCTGAAGATGTAACTCAGTTGAGAGTGTTTGAGCAGCATCCAAGACCCTGCTGTTCAATCCTCAGCACTTCATAAATCAAGCGTGGTGCTGCTATGGCGCTGCCAATTTGAGTGCATTCTTTTCTTTGTGTGGCCTTAACTCAAAAATAAAGACCATCATCAATAAGAACACCAATGAAGAAAGAACAGCATTATTGACCAATCCTTTTGACCAGTAGAATGAAAACCTATATCAAGTTGGGAATGGCCTGAGTGCATCCTCTAGTTGTATGAAGATGTCTATTGTTGTAAGCTCATTTCTACTCAGCCCTCATGGGATGTCTTTATAAAACCCCTTCCCTCAATGCTCAGTGGCTATGCAGAAGGGGAAAGAAAAGGTGAGAAGGACCAAAGGAGATGATGACTTCAGGTAAACAGAACAGATGGACACATGAATTCACACACTAGGACAGCGTACAAGACAGGCACAAGTTCAAAACAGGTAGAACACCTGCATGGGCAAGGGGAAATGGACTCAAATCCCCAATACTAACAGAGAAGCTCTTTACCATTGATACCTAATGGCCAAAAAAATTTAGATTTCTCTAATGGAGTGTCATTGGTATATCAACAACATTCTGTAGGTCCCATACCCTAAAGTAGATGGCCAAGAGAAGACTGTGTACTTTGTGTTATTGTTTTGGAATGTATTGTTTTATTGACTTTCCTTCCTTCCTTCCTTCCTTCCTTCCTTCCTTCCTTCCTTCCTTCCTTCCTTCCTTTCTTTCTTTTTTCTATCTACTATAATTTTGTTTTCTGCTTTTTTTTTTCTCGTCTTCCTTTGAGAGATAAAGGGAAACATAAAGCTATATGGGAAAGGAGGTGGAGAGGATCTGGGAGGAGCCCAGAAGAGGGAAAGTGTTATGATGAAAACATAATAATATCATAATGGTAAATAAAAATAAAAATAATACATAAAATTTCATTTCTATGTAAATTATTAATATATGAAATTTCAAAAATCACTTACTAAGTCCTTTATAACTCAGGAAACAAGGCTGTTTTAATAAAGATGGCAGATAATATAGTTTTCTTCTTGCAAAAAGAATAAACTGCAGGACTGGAGAGATGGCTTAGGGGTTAAGTGCACTGACTGCTCTTCCAGAGGTCCTGAGTTCAAATCCCAGCAAATACATGGAGGCTCACAACCATCTGTAATGAGATCTCTTCTGGCATGTCTGAAGAGAGCAATGGTGGTGTACTCATTTGTATAAAATAAATAAATAAATCTTTAAAAAATAAACTGCATCAAAATTGTTTCAAAACCCCTCATTTTAAAGGTTTAGAAGTTTTTGATTAAAAGTATGTAGATAGCTATCCATCACACCTTTATGACTGTGAAACCTAAAGAAAGCTACATGGCATATGAGTTTTTAACGTAATTTGCTCAGGCTAGAAAAAGTAAGTAATACTAGTAAGTAATGCTAGTAAGTAAGGCTAGATGATACACTTGTCAGATAGAAGGCATGCAGCTGTGAGTGAAAGGTTATTCATACACTTGAGGTTCTGGATCCACTGCTCAAGGATATCAGGATCTGTGCTTATGCCATTGTGTTGGTTTGTTGATATTTTCCTGGGTAGGAGATGTTTTGATTCTATAATGAAATAGTCCAGGTATTCAGAGTCTTCTTTACAGAGTTAGGCAAGCAAGTGTACCTTAAAATTTAAAAAAATCTCCTTGAAATCATTCCACAGGAGCAATAGCCTCTTATTCCATGGCAATGACTTACTGCTTCCATACAGTCCAAGGAATTGAAAACCAAGGGATTTGTAAATTGTCTGCAGTCAGAAAATGATGAGTTCTATTCATTGTCGTAACAAACAATAACCTAGAAATAGAACATTGTATTTGTAGTCAGTAAATTTATTCAGTTTTTATATTTTTATATATGAGTAAGGTGTCTCAAAAATGTAGAGAGAATTACAGAATTATAGTGAAATCTCAAAGAATGGAACCAAGTAACTGAAGATTTTATAAGCAGCTTAATGGTTATCAATCTAGGCAAATTAAGACAATATATTGTTTTTCCTCTTATGTTTTAGATCCAACCTTTAATCAGCATAGCAACGAGACTGGAAATAAGATGAAATTTGTTTATTAATCTGCTAATAACAATGGTAAATTTTGTGTATTGCTTATTTTCATATTCTTCTTTATAGTATCATTTTAAAAATTTGACAATATTATAATGGTAACCAATGCACTGTGACCACATTCACTTGCTCTACCTTCTCATTGCTTTCCACTCCTGCCAACAGCCTTCTTCCTGGTTGGTTAGTTCCCCCTCCTGACTCATGTGTCTTCTCTCCTACTTTCTTTCCTGTTTTCCTCTCTCTTTTCTCCCTTTCTCTCTTGTTAAAAGTATTAATTTTTGAGAATTACATGCAGTATATTTTCAGCACATATAGCTTTAATGTTTCTCCTTAAGCACTCCTTTATTCAGCTAACCTCCCAACTCCATTATAATGTTGGTCTCTATTTAATAACTCATTGACTCACATTTGTGTGGCCCATGAACTTCCAGCCTTGAGGCTGTTTACTGGAGTGTGATGTCAAATTAACCAGAAGCTACATATCCTTAAAGTAAACTGATTCTTTCTCTCCTCAAAGCCATCAACAGCCCATAGCTCTTTCGTTATGGTTGGGGTTTATGAACTTCTTCTACCCCATGATAAAATACTGTTGGCTTAAACAATAACAACAGCAACAGCAACAACAATAACAACAACAACAAAAGATTATTGTTGGCTTAAGCTTTTGAGGACTTGTGTTGACAAACAGCTCCTATGTGTTTCAAGTGCAGTTGTTTTATTATACCTAAAAGACACTGTTGTAAGCTTAGATTAAAAAAAAACCTTCCTTTAATAAAGGTTCTCAAACAGTTCAACCTCCCTTCTAGCTCACCATACAAAGGTAGAGAAGAAAAGACAGTAAATAGGACAAGGGAATATGGACCTGTTTAGAAGTAGTTCTCCCAGTAGAGATTTAGAGACACCAACCCACCCACAAAACTTTCAACCCAAAATATATGCATCTACAAAAAATGCAGGCACGGGAGATGGAATAGAGACTGAGGGAATGGCCAGTCAGTCACCAGACCAACTTAAGACCCATCCCATGGGCAAGCACCAATCCCTTACACTATTAATGTTACTCTATTATGCTTGTAGACATGAACAAATTGTTTTCTGTGAGGCTCCACCTAGCAGCTGACTCAGACAGATACAGACAACAACAGCTAAAGAGTGGTTGCAGCTTGGAGACTCTTATGGAAGAATAGGAAGAGGACTGTGGTGTGGTAAGGGATTGGAACTCCATAGGAAGACCAACAGAGTCAAATAACCTGGATCCTTGGGAATCTCAGAGTCTGAACCCCTAACCAAAACATATACATGGGATAGACCTAGACCTCCCTGATCATATGTAGCAGATGTGCAGCTTGGCTTCATGTGAGTCCCAAACAGCTGGAACAGGGCATTATCCCAAAAACTGTTGACTGTTCTACCAGCTGAGTTGCCTTGTCTGGTCTCAATGAGAGAGGAAGAGTTTAGCCTAGGAGGCCTCAACCCACTTAGAGGAGAAGGAGAGGGGAATGGAGGAAGGATTGTGGGAAGGTTTTAACAGGAAGAGCTGCAATGAGTGGGATATAATGTGAATAAGTATAAAAAAATTAAATAAGAATTAGCAACAACAACAAAAAGTTCTTTGGAGCGTTTCAGTCTCTGTTGTCAGGATACCAGCAGTCCAGTGTTAGAATAGCAAGCATGAATTGGCAGTGGTGGCATGATATAGCAGAAACTGCCAGGCCTCCTCCAAATTGGCCTGAATCAGCAGGAGCAACCAGGACCAGCTGGGATGTCTGGAGCAGTGCTTTGCAATGCCTCTTTCAATGAAGTGAAGATCAGTGAAGACTCGAGACCAACAAAACAGTGCAAGACTAGATATGCCAACCCACCAGGACTGTCCATTGAATACTATTTATACTCTCTCAAAATATCATATGTTCTTCTATGGATGAGTTGGCCTTACCATGTGAGTCTGTGTCACATGTCCCAAACAGAAACTTCCACTTTGCACCGTGTTTTGCTTATCCTTCCCAAGATTTGGCTATTAGATTCTTTATGTCTCTCCTTCCATGACTGGTCCTGGGATTTGGAAAGAAGGTGTGATATACATTTTCAGTTTAAGGCTGAGTGCTCCACAATTAGATATTCTCTACACTTTGGTCAGTTGTGACTTTCTGCATTAACTGTATCCATGGTAAAAACTAATATTGCCAATGAGATTAGAATGTCCCAATAATCTGTCAATAGTCAGATGAATTTAAAGACAGGTTTGCACCATGTCTAACACTTGATCATAAGACATTACTGCTTAAAATATCACATCCAGTAGTCCTAGTACCCACAGAAACCATTTCATAACTAACCCAGAAGCTTCTTCCTTTCTAGCTATCTCTCATTGAACTAGATTGTGTTAGATAGGCTCCTGGGGAAAAATAAGTCTTCCACAGTCTTTCCCAGTGACCAGCATGACAATCACATCAATGCAACAGTTGTATGAATGTTATATGGATTAACCAACCACTTTCTATAGGCAATAAATGCTAGATACTCCAAATCTGGCTATAAACTCATGGTTTGGTGGCTTACAAGCCTTAGGGTTAAACCTAGTATTATTGCTTATTTGTAGTTTTCCTTTATATGTTTCCTTTATATCTATCCATTTAGTATATTTAGCCTCCATGTAGGTAGCTGCAAATGTGTACTCATGATTGGTATCCAGAAGAAGGCACCTTACTGCTTTTCTACACAATCTTAATCTTAGGTCTTTTGTCATTATGAGCCTCAACTTTGTCTATCAACACACTGCCAAATGTAGCTTCTCCGACCAGGACTGTGAACAGCACTAATCTATGGTTATAAACATAAATATTGGAAGGTGGTTTGGATACATGTCAACTTGGTATAATGCCAGCAGTTGATTGCCCATATAGCCTGTGACTACCTTACTCATAGGCCTATGAGTCAGTCTACAGTGACAGAAATGTGTTCTTTCCCATGGAGGGCATCTTGAAGCCAATGAAATAGTTGATTATTTGCTTTATAGTCATTCTACTATTGCACCAGTGGGCATATCATTCCAGACAGTGCAATCTTGTAGAATGCAGTGTCTATATATAGGCGTGATAGTTGATGAGTTTTCTCTTCCAATTCTTTGCATATTACCTCATGTCAGTATGAAAGCTAGCCAAAAAAGAGAGAAGGAAGAACCAGATCAATTTCACTTTGGTTTCTTTGCATATGGTATCAAGAATGTTTATTGCCATTTTTTGTTTGTTTTGTTTCAGATTTTAGTAGCTATTCCAGTAGAAAGATTACAATTTGGGCATTGTATCTAAACATTTAATTTAAATACCATTGCATGTCACCACCGAAGAATATATAACTTCCCCCATTATGTAATTCAATGTATTTAACATGAAGAAATCTGCTCTTGTAAATAATTTCAGATGATGTACTAACAAAAGCAGAAGGACAGCTGTCACTTCTGGTAGTCCCATAAATGCAAATGTGAAGTGAAGACGTGACATGACATCAAGCTTACTGCTTACGGATGTGCCCTCATGCATTCTTCCTTAGACATGGTTTTCTTGTCTCATTGACATTTCGGCAGCTGCAGTGGGCTCTTTCACTGTGCACTTCTTATGTACTCTCTTATCCCTGCAGTGGCAGAAAGTACAAAAACCAAGTGAGTTAAAGATATTTCTTCTGTTCCAGTTTAGGAAGCCAGAATCCTGAAGTTGTGTCCTTAGCTGGGCCAGGCTTCTTCAAAAATGTAACATTGTACCATGCAGGGCCTACCACCAGCTACGTCCATTGGGGATGCTTCTCCCTGGTGATATGCTCAGCACCTGGCACTGTGAAAGCTATCAAATAAGGAGGAACTTTACAAGTCAGTTCCAGATTGAATTCTCTATGTCCTTCAAGTAAAATGTGTTGTGTGCCTTCAACAACAGGGACTTTTCATCTAGTTGTGACAGGCTACCAAGAGTAATGGCCACAGCCTGTGTTGTTTTGGGAGCCTCCTTAGCTAATTATTTTTAGGGGTGCCACACACCTGGCACTGAGAGTTTCGTTTAATAACCTAGATCTTCATTTAATAAACATTGTCTACCAGTGTGTAGTATACCTCCATTCAAACATTTTTTCTTAGTTATAATTACCGGATAATCATGAACAAAGAGATGAACTCAAGGAACCAAGAGACTGCTGAGTTAGCCCCCATGAAGCATGTGAGCCTGACTGAGTTTGTGTTGTGTAACACACTCTAAGATTAAAACCTCCTGTCTTGGAAGGAAGTTGTTTTGACTTAAAATGTTACTGAGGAGGTAAAAGAAGAGGATATTCTAAGGGAAGGTTAAATAATCCATCCTGCCAGGAACTTCCTTAGGCTCAGGGAGAACACAACTCAAAAGGTCTTAAAAATTGACCAAGGACACTAGACTCCTCCCTCCCCAAGCATAGATCAGCAATGGCTGCTGAGGGGCACTGAGACAAGCTGAGCTGTCTAAAAGACCAACTGAGCCTCCTGGAAAAGCAGAGACCAGCAGAGCTGTCTGAACGAAGCCTGGACCTACTGGACACCCCAGAAAGAACACTGGGACCTGTTGAGCTGCCTGTGGGTTATCTAATACACTGCAGGTTTCCAGATCGCATGAGCTGTGACTTTGCTGGCGTGGGGTTTTGGTGATGAAACTGTCTTTGAGTCACTTCACCTTCTGTAGGTAACCCCAATAAAACTCAATGGCTCACCAAAAAAGAAAAAAGGAGAAAAAGAAAAAAAAAAGAAAAAGAATATGTTCTAGAAGAGTCTACTTTCCAGTTTCTTCTATTTTCTAATGAATCTTGGCATCCTTTAACTTGTCGGAGGATAACTTCCACAGTTGCTTTTTTTCCCCCTCCTTCTTATATGCTCCATGGACACTTATGTCCACACTACAATCCCTAATCAACTACAACAGAATTGATTCCTTGCCAAAATGTATAACTTTTTCTTTAGGTTCTTGGTGAACTTGAAACCATGGAAAACACTGTTTCACTTAAATGTCTTTAAATTTCCCAAATTCTCGTGGTTTATTCAGTAGACTTAGTCAGCTCCCAAGTAGGCTCAAGCTGCTGCAGAAAGCCAACATCTACTTTTGGCAAAAGACTACATAAAAATATGATGTCTAGTTTCCAATCTGTCAGGAAGAACAAAACATATGCTCACATTCGCTCTATCACACACCACTGTGGGATGTTTAGCTTTGCCCTTGGCTGATGCTTTAGATTCCACATCCCAAGAATTCCTGTCACAGATGGAATGTGCCAGTTGGCAGGCCTGGAGACTGTAGTTCCCCTGAAACAGCTGCATCTTCATGTGAGATTGACAGAGAGCTTCAAGAAAGGACCTTTTAAACTACTTCTAAGACAGACAAAAATAGGAAGTAATCAAGATACTTGGACATGGGCATTCATCTCCTCGAACATCAGTGAAATGGGCACCATATTTTGCTTACACACCTGACTGTGCTCTAGGCAGTGATGAGTTCAAATAGCATCAGAAACTGGACCCTAAACTTTAGCAATGGGCAAATGGATTCTACAGGCTTTAGCGATGGCTGATGGCTGAAATATTAGGTACTCACTGGAGAAATCTAGATTTTCACTGGTGTCACATAGAGGAGAATTGAGGGTAGGGAGGCAGGAGTGAGTTAGGTGGAAGAACACCCTCATAGAAGCAGGGGGAAGGAGGATGGGATAGGGAGTTTCAAAGGGAGATCTGGAAAATATCATCCTAAGTGAGTTAACCCAATCACAAAAGAATACACATGAAATGCAATCACTGATAAGTGGATTTTAATGAGCCCAGAAGCCCTAAATACTCAAGGCACAATTAGCAAGTCAAATTATTCCCAAGAAGAAGAAAGGAGAGGACCCTGGGCCTGTAAAGATTGGATCCAGTTTTGTAGACCCATAACAGAGAAATCCTGGGGGGGGGGGAATGATTGGGGAATAGTTGGGGGGAGAGGAATTATGGGACTATGGTGGTGGGGAACTGGGAAAGGGGAAAGCCTTTGGAATGTAAATGTAGAATATAGAAAATAAAAATGAAAAAAATTTTATTTAAAAAACAATGATAATCATTTTATCTATCAGACTGGAGGGAGAAAGAAGGTAATGATCAATAAAGAGGAATTAAAATATACTTATGATTAATATTAAAAGGAGACATTGAGAGAGATTTTAGTTTGAGAAGAGTAAAGTGATCTAAGGGAAGTCTTTTTGATAGAAGAGTACTTAGATTGAGAACTGAGAGCAGAACTTGGGATAAAATATGGGTATTAGGATAAAGCATGAGGATGAGGAAATTCAGGCAAAGAAGGTGAATTCAGAATGGGAAAGAACCATGAAACCCTGGAGACCTTCTTTGTAGGTTTGTATTTTATCCTACAAGAAAGTAGTAAGCATTAGACATTTTCTTCTAATTAAAGGAATTCCTTCATTAAAGGATAAAAAGAATATCATAGTAAAACAGATTTAAGAATAATGTTCATTATAAAATTAGTTAATTTCTGTACTTGTGTTTGCTCAGATCTCACGATCTCAGAGATGCCTATTATGGTTCCTCTGTTTAGTAGGAACGCTTGAAAAAGTCCATACCCTCTCCATTCTAGCCTTCCTATTTCAATACAGTTTTGTTGTTGTTGTTGTTGTTTTAGTTTTTGTTTTTTTGTGTGTGTTTGTTTCTTTGCATGCTATCTGTTATTCACTTTACTCACTCATGCTCACACCATTGTCTGCCTCTGCTAATGTGTTCTTAAACTACATGGGCAGAGATCCTTGTGGACCTTGTCCCTGCTTTTCAAAAAGCTTCTTATAGAGTCACATTCCTCCTCAGCTTTTCCCAGCTTTTCCCTAATTCAACCATAGGGGTCAGTAGCTTCTGTCCATTTATTGGGTGGAGCCTCAGGGAGCGGTGAGGTCTGCTGGGGGAGAGGGTGGGGGAGTAGAGACATTCTTGAGGAGATTGGAGAGGAGGGGCATTGGGCCAGGGGAAGGAGGTATGGGATGTGGAAAGATCAGAGGGTAGACTGGGAGGGGAATAAATTCTGGAGTGTAAAACAAAAATTAAATTAAAAAAAAGAATCTTCTTAAAAGCATATCACATACAAGAGAATGTGTTTGGTAATTAAACCCTTGAGATGTAGATTTTTCTTTCACCGAAACAAAGCCAAAATCTTTGTCCTTCATCAAAAACTCCTATGAGACAGTTTAAGCCTAATTAAGTAGCACCTATGTTGTTTCATTTCCCTGGGACCTTGGCAGGAAACAGTGTCAGCATTATCTGCTTAAGCTCTGTAGCAGACATGTTCACGTTCTACAGAGAGGTCATGAACAAGACTTTCTTGTCCAGGGAAATATTATTTTAGATCAGACTCAGGAGGCATGATGCTGGCAAGCCAGAGTGCTCACTGTTTTTCTGGGCTCATTCTCACACCTATCCATTTCTCTTCACAACATAGCATGGACTACAAATTTATAGGAGGTGAACCCTCAAACCCACACAAATGAATCCACAAGCACAAGTGTTTTTGGCAGAAATCCAAATGTATTTTAATTCTTGAGACAATAAGGCCCAACACAACACTGACAGCAGAAGTGCT
This sequence comes from Apodemus agrarius, assembly GCA_964023405.1. NCBI lineage: Eukaryota > Metazoa > Chordata > Mammalia > Rodentia > Muridae > Apodemus > Apodemus agrarius. Next base: position 12,035,016 of record OZ030018.1, read on the forward strand.
AGTGTTTATTTTTTATTCTTGACTTCCATCCTGCTTTCTGTACTTCTTTTATTACTAACACACATCTTTCTGTAGCAATCTCATCAATAACACAATAACATCAATGACATCAATAGCATATAAAGATATTTATTGCTTATACATTAATATGCTATTTTTGTATTTTGTGTGCCTGCTTGGTATCACCTTCATAGCTAATACCAACTCTACCCTCAGAATAAAATTTATGAAATCATGTCCATGTCCTTGGAAGCTTAAAGTTCATCCATTTTCTTTTAAGTAATTGGGCTATTTCAGGATTTATTCTAAATTCTGTCATAAATATTGTTTTTACTGTTTCAAGATCTAGTATAAATCCTCCCCTAAATGGTGTTAAATATTTCTCCAGCAATATTTTCCACTTACAAACATATTCTTTAAATTGTCAGAACAGAAAAATTCCATGCTCATAGTTTATATTCTTATTAGTCATTATTTTAAATGCTTTTATACAGTCGTATTTCAACTTACTTGACTACTCCTACTTAGGATTTATTCCATTCTTTTAGCTATTCATAATAAATATATAAATTTCAGAGGAAGAAACATTTTCAGAGAATTCAAACCAATATGTACAAATCTTTAGATTGTACTTTATGTCAAGGGTATTGTAAAATATGACATGTCTTCACTTGATTGTGGATGTTGAGCATTAAGTCTTTGTTATGTCAAGGGTACTGTAAAATATGACATGTCTTCACTTGTATGTGGATGTTGAGCATTAAGTCTTTGATAACTATATAACTACAAGGGTTGGTTATAGAGTAAGGTACAAAGGATGAGGGAAGGATTTCCCTAGGAAGGGGAAATAGATGATAGTTACATATGTACGTAGTTTGGGACTGAACGCTCAAATGAGGAGGGGGATGGAAGAGGAAGAAGCTGAGAGAGGAAATATGGGAAGGCACAGCTACAACTAAGGAACACTTTAAGGACAGTACGAAAATTCAAAGCAGTATAAACTTCTTAAAATATAAATGTGCATAAGAAATTTAAATAGAATCACCAAAAATGCAGAGACAAAGACCTAAATAGACATTTTTTTTGTAAGAACATGCAACCTCCATTGTTGCAATAGGGTACATCTATTTGAGTTGTTCCAAGAAGTCCTGTGGAAGCTCTCAAATGATCAAGGCCATTGCCAAGGCAATTGGTTGTTCTCCACAAATTGATGGTAAGGTCCCATTGCTGAAGACAACACCTGTGTAGTTCACTGAAGATGGTAACATTGATTCTCTGCCTACCTAGTGCCTTCTCCCCATTTGACTAGTGTCTATGGTATCTTAAGGTACAATGCATGCTACCAGAGGAGAAAGACAAACACCAACCCAGTTACAAACCATTTGATCTACAATGGCAAACTCTCAGCAGCATACAGTTGTGCAATAGTGGTATAGATGCTGTGGAAATAACTAACCAAAATTAAGGCCTATTCCATGAGATACATCCCATCCCCAGTACTGCTTGAGTGGCTAAGAACATAATAGTAGTTAGTCTAGGGACCTGGGTAAAATCAAATACCACAGTTCTGCTAAGAGAACATAATGACTTCTTCCAAAAACATTCTATTATGCTCATAGATCAGTGTCTTGCTTAGTCATCCTTAGAAAAGCTTAGTAACATAACTGAACAAGGTGTAGAGAGTGAACAAACTTGAAATACTAAGTCCTAAATGGGTTATCTCCATAAAATCCACTTCTCTCAAGGTTAAGGGAACTATTTGGCAGAACCAGATGTGATCCTAATGTTTAGAGCAGAAGTGGACACAGAGCCCCATCTCTAACTTAGAACTCATCTCCAATTTCTAACTGCTTCACAAAGGAAAATTATTTTCCTTCAAAGGGTATCTAAGTGTATACAATACTTAAGAGCAGGTTCCATACTCAGCATTAGATAGCCAAAACAAAATTAACTCAGTGATATTTTTGGAGGTTCTTTGAGTCATAATGTTTTTCTGAAGCTTTGCTCTTTAACCTTATGGACCTTTTGTTTATATTATTTGGTTTCTGTTTTATATTTTTGATGAGATTTTTGGTTGTGAATTAGTCTTTCTCTCTATTGTTGTGGTCTTTGTGCTTTTACTTTTGCCTTTATTTTCTGTTTGTTTGGTGTTTATCCTTATCAACTTTTTGTCTGTTTGCTGTTTCTTTGTTTGGACAGTTTGAATTCTCTGGAAATGTTTTCACCTCTTAAATTTCTATATTTAGTATGGATGACTAAAAGAAGGGAATATGTCCTCCATTATTTTATAGCATTTTACTATTTTAGATGCCTGTGTATTTTCTAATGAGAAAGAGTGGGGAGAGGGAGAGAAAGAAAACGGGTCTGGATTTGGGAGGGTAGAAAGGTAATGATCTGGGAGAAACTGGAGAAGGGAAGCATGATCAGAATATATTATATGAAAAATCCATTTTCAATAAAATAAAATGCATGATAAAACTTTTAAACAAAAGAAACAAAGAAAACTATGCTAACCATCTTATCACTAGGAATTTGCTCAGTCATCAAAATCAATTTCTAATTAAGGGACAGACAATGTGACCAGAGAAAGATTTGACAGAATGAGTCAAAGGTAGGATTGACTCTCAGGAGAGCAGGCAGGAAACATAGGGGAGGGACCTTAGATGAAATACCTAGCAGGAGGGAGCATGAACTTATAGAGCCTACCTCCAACAGGAAGACAAGGCATCAAATGAGGGAGGGGGGTCATCTCACCATCACAACTGTGACCCATAAGTATTCCTGTCTGAAAGAATTGCAGGGATGGAAATTGGGAGGAGTCACTAAAATTAATAGCATATCATGAGCAATAAGTACATTTAGGACCAAATTATCTATTTTTAAATATTTTTCTATAGGACAAGGGATCAAGAATTCTTAGAGTATGGAATAATAATAATGTTGGGCAGCAAAAATATCTTATGAAGTATAAAATACCTTGTCATGTTAGAAGATTTCTAGAAGGCACTATCTCACAGAAATTCCATGGTCCTCTGTATTTTACAATCTCCACCTCCCTTTCAATAATATTCTCTAAGCCTTAGGTGTAGTAGTTGTACTATAGATGTATCCAGTGGAAGTAGGCTCTACGACTCTTGATATTTGATTGCTTGGGATTGATTTTAGTAATGGTGCCTATTACAAAGAAAAACATTATTTATGAGGGTTGAGGACTGCACTCATCTATGGGTGAAAGGACAAGGACAGGGCTTCCTTGTGCAGACCTGGGTGGCTGATGACAACTCATTATGCAAATTAGGCTGACCTCAAGTTCACAGAGATTCTGCTTCTGTTAGAATCAAAGACATGTACTACTATACCTGGCCTAGTGTGTTTGTCTTCACCCTTTACCTTGTATGAGATAGGAACTCTTTTTCTTTATAGAGGATGCTTGGCCCATGAGTTCCGGGGATTCACCTACTTCAGCATCATATCTAAGACTGGAATGTGCTACCAATTCTGACATTATGTAGTATCAGAAAATCCAAACTCAGGTCCTCATATCTGCATAAAAAATATTTACCCAGTTCACTGTTATCCCAGCCCAGACTGATGCAACAATAAAGGTTGATATCTATAAATTAACAGTGGGTTCCCATTGCCAATGTTGCCCAAAACATCTACACAATTTATTGAACATGGAAAAGTCAAGATGGTGCTTATGTGGATTCTTCGTCTCCACATTCTAGTCTTTTTGATGTGGGAAGATAACCTGCAGGCTACTGAAAGAGAAAACTTGGCACCAACCTAACTCCAAAGTCTTTGGCCTACACAGCATATTCTGCCTGCAAAATATACGAGGATAATAGTAGCACAGGACTTCTGGGAGTCAATCAATGTCTATTTGACATAAGACATACTCTATAAGAAGTAACCAATAACCAGCACTGGCTGGGTGACCGAGAGCCAGAAAGTGGATAGCCAAAAGATATAAGGCAAACATGAGATGTCTAAAAATAGAAAATCAATAAAATGACTCCTGATGATATTCTGCTATACACATGTGTCAGTGCCTTGTCTGATCATCACCAAAGAGGCTTCCTATGGAAGATGGGAACAGATGCAGAGTCTCACAGCCAGACTTTATGAAGAGAGAGAATTTAAATTATAGGCCTGCATCACGGTATCCTGAAAAAAAAAGATGCAAAAATTGTAAGAGACAGCAAGGATGAGGGACACCAGGAAAACAAGACTCTCTGAATCAACTAAGCAAGGTACACATGAGCTCAGATATTGATGCAGCAAGCTCAGGGCAAATGTGGCTCTGCCCCAGGTCCTCTGTGTATAGATTATAGCTATTAACTTAGTATTCTTATGGGGCTCCTGACACATCTCCTGAGAATGACTGGTTTTCTGATTATTTTGCCTGCTCTTAGGACACTTTACCTTCTGTTGGGCTACAATATCCAACTTCAATATGATTATTTTTGATTTATCTTATTTTATTTTGTCATGTTATATTGTTATCTCTTCTAAGTATGTTCTTTGCTTATGAGAGAGAGAAAAATATTGGATCTGGAGGAAAGAGGAGGTGGGGAGGGAGTGGTATGAGAAGAAGTGGTAATTATAATCATGGAATTGTGTATGAAAGTATCTATTTTCAATAAAAAGAGAAGAAAAAGTAACATACATGCTGGAGTGCAAACAAGATCTTATAAAAGCAACAAGAGATCTCGGATAAGAATATTTTATTCTAACCAGAATCTTTAGAAAGAAAAAGCAACAGGCATGCCACAAGTTTGCACATTTACATATGTTATCTCAAAATTTAGAGGGGGATACTATTCTCACTGACATCCAATATTAGTGGGACATAAAATTATGGCTTTAGTACAAAGGTATATTCTTGGATTAGGTGACATTTTATGTTATCATAGCAATTTTGTCCACTTACATTTAGATATATAAAATAGGCTCTTTATAGAGTGTGTGTTCATTGGCCAAAGGAGGCTTGAGGCCAGATTCTTCAGTGTAATGAAACTTCTTGTTGACACTTGGCTTGACAGCATACACTGAAGGCAAATCACACATTTGGCAAATATTCTAACATCCAAATATAGCAGGCACTTGAGCATAATTTGGCATTGACCATGTTTACATTAGATTAGCAACATACCAAGTTTTGTGTTTGTTTTATGAGCTAAAGAAGGTAGCTAATAAGAGTATTCCTAAAGAGACTAAGGAGAGTTTCAGAAAACATTAATATCAGGAAAGGCTACACATGGTGACACGTACTTTCATTGCCAGCATTCAAGAGAGAGGAGGAGGAGAATGATAAGTTTGAGATCAGTGTAGTTTACATGCTGAGAGCCTGTGTGAAAACAATATCATTAACAAATTAGGCCACGGAATCAAATATTTCTCTGTTCCCTTACTAAAGTTAACAACATCCTACTCAATATCGATCCCTTAAAGTGTTTCACAAAATTACTATTCTGGAACAAATTACCTATTCATTATATCTGCTGTCTTCTGCTGAATAATATAGCATGGAGTCATGGAAAAATAAGCTTTTAAGTCAGAAAATAATTCAACAAACTGAGGAACAGTGAAAACATTAAAATTAACCTTTCTATAGTTGCTAAAAACTTGTAAATGTATAATTTTGAAAACAAATATTGTAATATAACTTACATGCAAATGTGTTTTTAAAACATTTTTAAATGAAAATGAAATAAATAAAATTTTAGATAAATCATTTTTACATACACTTAGAAAAATAAAACTGAATATTTTAGTACTATTCTTAAGCTGATGAAGATGATAACTTAAGAATTTTGAAGGTTTAATCTAGTAGAAAACCAGACATCATTCATTGTTGTCTTTTGCTTTCATAAACAAAGCTTCCTTATCATTGCTTTTCATCATGATCTTAAAGGGTAGACTGAAGTGTGTCTAATCTTCAACCAGGAATATATCACATGGTATCTTGGACCCCACACAATTGTTACTGTATTTAGAATGAACATTTTCAGTCAAACATTGGGTGATAGATCAGCAGTGTGTAGCTTGTCTTCTAAGTGATAAACACATCCAAGTCTGAAGTCATTTGGCCACTGCTACAGAATGACCAAAGAACCTTACAATCTCTTTAGTTTCTGGAACTGAATAATACCCAAACTACAGGAGTAGTTGGTGAGGAAAATGAATAGAAGCCTTCTAATAAGCATAAGTAATGATAATTACTAATGCTGAATCAGAATAGAGATGAATGACATCATTAGTCACAGTCCTAGTGAGCAACTTATAAATACAAAATTTATACAGAGATTATGGAAATAAAATATTTCAAAGAGACAAAGTGCAAATTGTTGGGTTCAACTCAAAAAATTTCCTCTCCAAATACTAAAGTTAGTGGGAAAACTCCTTTGTGAGACAGTGTTTTCTATACCATGAAGAAGCTTCACTCAAGAAATCTCAACACATGGTCACTTAAGAACAGATCTGAACCATGACACCAAATGATATCCCAGTATGGAAGGAGGATATTTCACAAGGTCCCCACACATAGAGCTACAGACAATTAATAGTTGTTGGGAGAGACACACAGAGAGATAGAGAGACAGAGACACAGAGAGAAATAAACACACACACACACACACACACACACACACACACAGAGAGAGAGAGAGAGAGAGAGACACACACACACACACCACACACACACACACACACACACACACACACACACACAAAGAGAGAGAGAGAGAGAGAGAGAGAGAGAGAGAGAGAGAGAGAGAGAGAGAAGTAATCAGTCTTCTCCAGATAGGTTACTCAATACCAAATGATCAGTTCTAAATATATATATATATATATATATATATATATATATATATATATATATACTCACACAAGCAACATTAAATATACTCACCAGGTTCTGTGTGTGTGTGTGTGTGTGTGTGTGTGTGTGTGTGTGTGTGTGTATGTGTGTGTGTGTGTAAAACAATAATATAGAAAAACAAGTCATGAATTTTATATGAAGGGAATTAAAGGAACATGACAGAATTTGGGTGAAGAAGAGTAGAAATAATATGAACTCATTACTCATGGGTGAAATCCTCAAAACTTAGAAGCCCTAAATACTCAAGACACAAATAGCAAGTCAAATGATTCCCAAGAAGAAGAAAGGAGAGGACCCTGGGCCTGTAAAGATTGCATCCAGTCTAGTAAAGAAACCGAGGGGGGAGGGGGAATGATTGGGGAACAGTTGGGGGGGGGAGAGGAACTATGGGAACTATGGTAGGTGGGAACTGGGAAAGGGGAAAGCCTTTGGAATGTAAACATAGAATATAGAAAATAAAAAAAAAGATAAAAAAATTAAGATATATATTCTTTTCCAAGAGAGAACACAATTTATAATTCCTAAAATATTATTTATTTTTGGTTTTAAATATATCAAAATATAAACTATTATAAAATAAAGGACTATTACTAGACACCAAATAATAGCTTCATTCATTTGCAGAAAGGCAAATTATAAGTACTCACTGCATCACACTTTGCTCCTCACTGGTAATCAGCCTCTTTGACATAGTAAGGGAGATGTTTTTATTTCCTTGTATATTTTCTTTATCCGTGGAGAATAGACTCAGGGAAGCTTCAAGGGTTGTCCTAAATTGAATGAAATAGAAAGAAAAACAAATTGACCATCAAAGACTAAAACTGATGGAAATAATAATAACAATGATACTAAAAGCCAGATGTCTTGATGGAGGCGGCATTATATCTGTGGAACTGAAAGTGGAAAATTTGCAAATAAACACCCTAAGCTCATCACCAACCAACCAGGGAGGAATTGATAAGAACAGTGACACATTTCAGCTCATAAATCCACACAGACGCTGTGCCAGAGTGGGAGCCAGTTGTTAGAGATGCCTAATCTAAACACAATGTGTTTTGTTCTCAGCATCTAGTTCATACTCATTTCTTCCACTTAGAGGGAGGTCTTCCCAGATTTTGCTCCAACACAAGAAGCCCCTTTCAAAGAGAGCCAATCACAGATGAACCAAGATGCAAATGTCAGAAAAGCTCAGAGAACACTTAGAACGTGACTGAACCTCAGCCGTGACAATAACCGTGATCATAATTTTATATGTGATACATGGGTAAAATCCAGAATTAGATCGAGAAATTCAAAATTTTCATTGAAATAATGACCTTGTTATGTCCCTATAAAAACTATTAGTCAAGGACAACTCCATCAGTACCTAGAATAAATCCTGATATCATACAATTCTAATGTTTTACTCTCAGAAATTTTGCAAGGATAATCATGACATCAGTCCATCAGCTTGTTCACTGTTTGTATTAAAATAGCTAAAAGCAAGATAGGTTTTGGACCACTCTCCTGACCAGAGGAAGCACCTGTCTCACTGATATGGTTCTATACCATAGTTTATAGCAGTAGTTCTTAGCCTGTTGGTTCATACTACAAATGATTCTTTCATGGGAGTTACATCTCAGCTATTTGCATTACAATTCAAAGCAGTAACAAAACTGTAGTTATAAAGTAGCAATGTAAATAGTTTTTTGGTTATGGTACATACATGAGAAAGTGCAAAGGACTTCAGCATTCGGAAGTGTGAGAACCACTGGTATATAGCGTCTAGAACATCAAGGGCATAGTGAGAGAAGAGACTCAGGAGTTGAGTGGCAGGATTGCTGCACTTGATAGGACAAACATCAGGAATGAAGAAAAATTCAGGAAACTTTACAGAGCAACAAAATATTCCCCATCCTGACTGTTAGGGAAATTATAAAATATAGTTAGATAGTGTATAATATAAATTGTCTTTTGTAGAGAGAGTAATACTTTAGGAAGTGTTATCTATTGCTGTGTAGCTAAAGATCTCTTCAGAATATTGGTGCAATTATCAAAAATTCTCCTGACTTGTACTTCTGGCAAAAGTTTGAGAAAAGAAGTAAAGTCCTTTAATATCACTGTATTTCCATTAGACTATATTTTTGACTTGCACAGTCAAGTTTTACAGCAGAATTTTACTTTATTTAAAGCTGGTGGATTACTTTTAATCCAATTTCTCTAACATGATATTAAAATGCAAAACATGTTTTTGTTTTGAAGCTAAAGAATTTTCCTACATTGAATTTTAGAAATCTTGCATCGCTATTATTTTAAATTTCATTTCTTCATGTACCTATTCATGTGACATTGGCATTTAATGCATATGTAGGTTTAGTGAGAATGTATATTAATGTGGAGAACAGCATTTACTTAGGATAAAGTTTGGCAAATCCATAGACAGTGATGAAGGAAACTTAAGAACTGAAGACACTTTTCTACTATGTGAATACATCAAGGAGAAATAGTGCATGAAACTGGCTCATGTCTATACACAGGACATAAGATATAGGCTTTCATTTTTATCTTCAGTAAAGTTTTCATTTGGTGACCTTTAAACAAGCACGAATCCATTTAAACTTTTATCTTGCCAGGTCAATTTCAATTTATGTGTGTTAAGTTTTCTTTACCAAACTGATATATCTCATATAGTTCTCATATAAGAACATAATTTTTCCTGGAGGTAGAGAGATTGTTTAACATGGGAAGAAGAACACACACACACACACACACACACACACACACACACAGAGAGAGAGAGAGAGAGAGAGAGAGAGAGAGAGAGAGAGAGAGAGAGAGAGAGAGAGACTGATAGATCTCATATAGTTCTCATATAAGAACATAATTTTTCCTGGAGGTAGAGAGATTGTTTAACATAGGAAGAAGAACACACACATACATACACACACACACACACACACACACACACACACACACACAGAGAGAGAGAGAGAGAGAGAGAGAGAGAGAGAGAGAGAGAGAGAGAGAGAAAGAGAATCAGAGACAGAGACAGAGACAGATGAGGAAGCACACCAGAACCAGAGAGACTAGTTCTATTCTGCCTAACCTATTTGCACATTTCAGACTAAGATCCTTGGCCTCATTCCTTTTGGCCTCAAATGGGTGTTCTGGATGGCAGTGGAAGAGAGAATGTGGCACACTGCTCATATTAAAGCCAGTAAGTAACACCATCAAAATGAAATTGTTGGAGACTCTCAATCCAGTCTACAAACATTCCACAAATCCTGCCTAAAGGATTCTCAACAGCAAAATCCAGAAGTCAAGCTTTTAGCACACAGACTAAGTGGGAAACAAACAAATTTAGCAACTTCCAAGTTCCTGTGTTTTCAGGATCTGGCTGGGCTTGTTTCGTATAAGTAGAGTTAAATACAGTCATGACCTTAGGGCACTCATAATGGGATTGGTGGCCTTACCAGCACAGGAAGAAAGAAGCAAGCTTACACTTTACTGGCTTTTGCACTGTGCAAACTCTCTATGCTGTGATGCAATAAAACACCTTCATTTTAAAATTTCAGGCATCCAGAGAAGCAAAGAAAAACCTCATTCATACATGACCTTGAGCATATTTTAACATCATGAAAGGTCTAAGAAATAATATAAAGTTTATATTTTCCAAAAAACTGATTTCTCAGCATGCCTCATTGAGAAAACCCTCTACATGAAAATATTTTATTTTGTTGTCTTTCCTTCACAAAAGTCCACATATGAATACTTGACATACAATAGTACAATTAATCTCATGGATTACTTTATTTATGGCTATTATATGTCAACTAACCATAGAAACCACCAGAGATCCAGGCTGACATGGTCAATGAAAGGCTGTGGCTGAGGAGAGGTGAGAGGACGTAAAGAAACCAAAAAGGAACACCTGGGATTTCTTTATCCCATGCTCAGAAATAAACTCCAATAAAAGGCAATCACAACACAGTTGTTCTAAAGCCATGTTCTTTAAGTAAACAGTAGGTGGTCACCTCTCACAAACAAGCACTATGAATTTGTATCTGGATATGTTTGTCCCCTGCTCTAACAAAATACTTGAGGCTGACTAACTTACAAAGATAGTGTTTATGTCATTGATCAACCTGTCTGTTTTTATGACAATATCATGTTGTTTCTATTACTATTGCTCTGAAGTATAGCTTGAAATCATAGATCGAGCTTCCTCTAGAAGTTCTTTTACTGTGTAGGGTTGTTTTGTTTTGTTTTGTCTTTTAGCTACCATGGGTTTTTTGTTTTTCCATATGAAGTTGAGAATTATTCTGTCACAGAAGATAAGGAATTTCGTTGGAATTTAATGGGAATGGCATGGAACCTATAGATTGGCTTTGGCAAGATGGCCATTATACTATGTTAATCCTACCAATCCATAAGCATGGGAAATTTCCAAATACATATATGTATACACGTACATATATATAATTTATATAATTTATTTCTTCATAAATTTTAATTTCTTTATAGGTATCTCACCTGCTTGGTTAGAGTTACACCAAGATATTTTATCTTATTTGTCACTGTTGTAAAGGGTTTTGTTGCCCAAGTTTTTCTCAGCTTATTTATCATTTGTAGAAAGGAAGGCTACTGACTTTTTTCTAAGTTAATTTTGTATTGAGCCACTTTGCTGAAGGTGTTTATCAGCTGTAGGATTTCTCTGGTAGAATTTTTTGGGGTCACTTATGTATACTATCTGCCTTAGTCAGGGTTTCTATTTTTGCACAAACATCATAATGAAGAAGCAAGTTAGAAAGTAAAGGGTTTATTCAACTTACAGTTCAACATTGTTGTTCATCGCTAAAGGAAGTCAGGACTGGAACTCCAGCAGGTCAGGAAGCAGGAGCCATAGCAGAGGCCATGGAGAGATGTTTCTTACTGGTTTAGAGAGCAGAGAGATAACCACTTACAATGACTGTGAGGCTTTGAGGTTTTAGAGTCTGACTGCAGTAGTTTATTCCCTCCATCCAGGCCAACCTACCATGTCTCCTTAAACAGAACACCAAGAATCCCAATGCCTGAGACTGTCTGTGGAGAACAATTCATTCATAACAAAATACGTTATATTCTAAGGCAATATGAAGTAAACTAATCAGTGTTGGACTTGCTCATACCAGGTAATAGGGATATTTAGCTATTACTTGTTAACATCCCCATGAATATAAGGTAGTGAAGGATAATAGAGGAAGGGCAGGTATTACTAAAGGATTGAGCATAAGAGAGGTGGTGTTTGGTGTCCACTTTGGAAGGCTGAGAAGTACCCTATTCACAGGAGAATTAGGTAAGAGGTTGATTCGTAAGGATCCCTAGCAGTGGCATAGCATTTCAGTGTCTTTCCAGTCAATTTTGGGCTCTGCGATCTGGTAGAGGCTCTAACATATTGGGATGATTTAGATCAGATTTCCTAAAGTGCTACAGTCATCAAGAGATGAACAGAGAATGTCAAATCAGAAAAGGGTTATATTCTGGTCACTATATGCAAATATGGTAAAATTTATGAATAGCCAAAGTCTCTAAGCGGATAAAAGTGGCCAAGTACTGAGCTAGGGAGCTTTCAGAGGACTTTCAAACTCCATCAACTTTTTAAGGAAAACATAAATGATAAAACTATGTGAAAAGGATTGGGACTTTCCTCTTGCTGAGCAGGGGGCAACTCCCACAATGCTGGGCACATTTCCTCCCTGTAAAAATGTATACTAGATGTGGAGATTGGTAGGTCACCTGGGCCTTTTTAGCAGGTAGGTGTGGCAAAGGGAAGAACAATGTGGCTGTCTTTGATCCAATCAGATTTGGGAAGTTGACTTCATTGGCACTCATAGAAGACTACAGTTTGCCTTTGCTCATCTTGGTGACTAAGCCAGGCCAGTCAGAAGAGACTAGGCTGACTGAAAGTGAGAAGTCAGAAGATGTAGATTAGCCCTTCATTGGCAGACATACCCCAGAATGCAGACACCAGAGAGTTCATGCAAAATGCTGTAAATTGTGGGATGATGAAGGGGTAGTATTTGCATATACATTGCTGGTCAGAAATTTTTGAAGGAAAGGATTAATATATGTAATGGAATTTACCCTTATTTTTCCCCTGTATCTGGTCTTATTAGAAACTCTATCACAATATGTATTTAGCTGTACAATACAAGATGGTACATACCAGGATGAAATGGTGGTGAAACTTCAGAGATCCTCCCCACTCTCTGTAAAAACATTCACAAAACCATTGAGTTTTGTATAGATCTGAAAATGCATCTGCAAGATTATTTAGAATAGCATCTATAGAGTTGAAATGAATAAACCTTGATGAAAATGCCACTTTCACCAGCTTACTGATACTTCTGGCCATATGTGGGTTACCTTTATGTGAGATGTAGGTCAGTGAGAAACAGAAATTTTTGCAATTTATGATGGAAACTTACACCGAGGCTAGTTGCAAGCCACAGGTAAATTGTCCGATGTTTCTGCTGAAGATGCTTTACACTTTTGTTGCAGTCAATAGAGATATGGGATGGGAACTGAAATAGGAGTGTCTCCATTGTGTCTGGCTCGTGTTATGGTTGTATTCAGGCCACTGAGAAAGAATTGTCACTTACAACTCTGCTTGGTTACAGACCTCATGCTACACTATCAACAAAGCAGGACAAATGTGCCAAAGGTCATGTTAAAGGTCCATGGTATATTAAAGGCCTGGCTGTTATGAGGAAAATCAACTGTTCTCCATTTGGATCTAAGACTTGCTCCACAGAAAGTAGTTCTGGTACTATAATCCAGAGCAAAGGTCTATGGCTTGGAAAGTCATAAGCTGCACATTGGAAAGCATTCTTCTACTGATTTGCTAACTAGAGATGGTATTTGTGTTAAATTACTTTCTAAACACTTATGGTGCTATCTATAGACTAGCATTTCTGTCAACCTTTGTTGTAGAAGCTGGTTATTGAGGAGAATCAGCCAGTCAAACTCTGTGCTTGATGGTCTCCTAGTGTTCACTGACACAAAAGTAAAATAATACAGCATCAATATCACTTCTTCCAAAGTTTAGAGAGCATCATGGAAAAGGTAAGCGAATAAATCTGAGAGCTTGAAGAAAGGTGGATTATTTTATAGTGCTTTCCTATGAACTAAAAATATCCATTGCAGAGGGAAGAGAAGGGGTTTATGAGATTCAAGGAGCCAATAAAATTTAAAAGCTTGAGAATTTTATGAAAGGGACAAGATTCCCAAAGTCAAAATCAATGATATAAAGAAGTGAACAAATGCCGAGAGAGGACTGCATTGTTGGAGAATGATTGTATGCTGTGCAGAGAGAGACCCAATCACGTATATTTTATAAGTACTCACTAATTCTCAGATGGGCATTTTTGGTAATGCAGTTGCCTTTGATTTGTAATGCCTGTAAGTACATTGGTTCATTAAGTTAGACTTGACTGGGATTAGTTTTTCTGTTGTTATTGCTTTTGGTCTAATACCTTATCTAGAGCAATAAACATTTGTTCATGGTACCTGATCACACAACTTAGTCCTTTAATAGATTTGTACTTTGTGTATAAATTATGTAAGGATTTAATGTTAGGTCTCCAGATTGTTACTCTGTGGCCATGACTTTACCGTCCAGTGGACCACCTCCTTGTAAACATAATTAAACCTCTGAGCTTGGGAGGTAAGAGACTCTACTCTTTGTGTTACAAGACTTCACTAAAGACATAAAAACTCATTTCTAATGGTTTAAAGCTCCTTCTTCATCAGAGATTAAGTGGTTGTTTGGACTGTCCCTGGAGCCAAGTTTGTAGATTTTTCTACATTTTTCACTCTTCCTATCCTTTTGCTCTTTCAAGTCTAGCATCCTTCACTCTCTTAACTTCTGAGGGCTTCCACAGTCTTTCTTGGCTGTCTGATGCCTTCACTATTAGATGCTCTCAGGAGATCTTCAGCCACCTTTTTTCTGCCCATTCTAGTTAAGAGGCAAATGTTTCCCTCACATTACCACCTCAGTCAACTCTACCTATGACAAGATTAAAAGTGAGTATAAAACTTGGCTAGGTTTCCTTTACCCTCTACCTGAAGTTGCTTGAGTGTTTCTTTCTACTGCTCCAAGGCTTGAAGGACAGACCTGACAAGTATAAAGTAAAACAACTTGGGTACTTATGTCTCACAGACTTAATAATTAAAAAGAAAAGTGATAAAAAGTCCTTATAGCAAAAATCTACAATGAATTTAACATTCTTTTCTTTTATTTCAGTAATTTTTTTTTAACCAAGTAACACGTAAGATCTAGTCATATGTCCTCAGTGAGAGTTGGGACTTTCTTATCAGTCTCACAGGGTGATTTCCATTTGTCAAAAAGTGCAACCAAGCACAATAAGTGTCCTTGATAACTCATCATCTTCCATCTGTAATGGTGTAAAATGGAATCAAAATTTGGGGTGTGTATACATCCTTCAAATGAGTTGTGGGAAGATGCCGTGAAGGAAGAGTTTCAGTTCAATGTGGATCAATGAAAGCCTCCACCTAGGTATTTGGCTATATGCTAAATAATCTTTAAAAAGGGTTAACATTGCTTTATATTCATATCTGTTTTAGTCATTTTTTTTTCCTCAGTGCCGTGGCCAAGTATTTGAGCAAAACAGCTTGAGGAAGGGGAAATTTATTTTTACCTGCTGGTCTCCAGGGTTTTATTTTATGGCCTCTTTTATTTTTTTCCAGGCCTATAATGAGGCAGCAGGGTGTATGGGAAGAGTCTATTCACCTCCCTGGGGACAGAAAGAAAAGAGAAAAAAAAGAGATTTGGAACCAGGTGTGTGTGAAATGTAATGTCATAACCTCTCTGTGACCTGCTTCCATCAAGTACAATACACATCTTAGTTTCTAGACCATTCAAAACTTGGACCACAGGAAGCTAAAGACGCAATGCATGATCCCATGGCTACCCTTAATACCAACATGCCCACTCTGTTTAAGTTCGGGAATGACTGCAGACATTCCTTCCTTTTGGAATTACTGGCATTGCCTGTGATACAACCTTCCTTCCTGTAAAGGAAATTAGCTTATAGTTCTATATTTAGTTGCACTAAATAATACTGAATATAATAATTAATTACAAATTTTCCATGCCTTTTCAAGTATGTGCGTGGTATATTTTTAGTTCGTGGATGAGATACTCTAAATATAGTTTTTTTTTCACTTATTTTTGGAGAAGCATGTACATTATAATGAAGACAATATGAACCTATTTATTTTGTCTTGGTTAACTTGACATATTTATTTGTTTTGCCCTTTTGGTACAATTACTAGACCCTTCTTCAGTTTGCAACATGGGAGATATTGGCAGAGGATTTACACAGTGACATCACCCTCTCTAATCTAGCCATATGTTCTCTTTTCCTATTTGCAAACATCATGTGGAGCCAGAAGCAGATTTTGAGAGCAACATTGCCTGTGTTTGACTTTCTATTTTCTCTCACGTTCTCCTGGTGACTACATTATGACATTATAGCTTCTTGTATTCTCATGTGGCACTGTGTAGAGATCATAGATTTACAGTGTGTTGACATGCACATAACTGACATTTCTTTTGTTACATTATAAAAGATAGTTCAAATAAAACACGTCTTTCCAAGCGTTCGTAAACTGGTAACATATGGCATGAAGTTTCTCTTATTTTTTTTTCTCCATTTTTTGTAAGAGATGAAAATTCAATAACTAAATTTAACATAGTCGCTAGAAATTGACTTTTCATAATCTTTAAGGCTAAAATGTCTCTGTGATGAATTTTAGGAATGATAAAAAAATAATAAGGAAAATCACAATCCATACTTTATCTTATTGTGTGTATTTAAAGTCATTTTTAGATGTATAACTTAATGATCTCATGCTTATTGGCCATTCTCTCTGTTTCCAATGAGGCAGTGATTTTAATGAGCTACAGGTTGTCTCTTAGTGATTTAACTATTTTTACATGATCAACTTGGATGCTGAGATTTTAATGTGTCACCCAAAGTTCAAATGTTTGTAACTTGATCCCAGTGGAAGAGTGTTAAAAATCATAACCTGTATGAGGGGATTGTGTCTTTCAGGCTCTGCCTTTATGAATAGATTGATGTCCTCATGAGTAGGGTTGCTGTGAGAATGTTTGGCTCCTCTTCACCCACTTGCTCTTTTGTATTTCTACCTTCTAGCATGGAGAGGTCCATCACAAAGGACTCTGCAGAATGTGGCCTTGGGTGTCCCTGACTTTCAGAATCAGGAAGAACAAATCTCCATAATTGTGTTCATTACATTGTTTTCTTCTAGTTTTAGATAAAACAGACTAAGTCAAACACTTTAATAAAATTTACTCAACCAGAAAAGATTAGAGTATTTTGTGTTTCCTTCTCCTATTGTGAAAACTCTAGTATTGTTTCATTACATTGGACTGAACCCAGGAACTTCTCAAAGGATAACTATTGTGAGATAAGAGATAGAAGTGTGCACATCTTTTCATGGCTTCAGCCATAGACATTTCTGCATAAGAAAATGATTCTTACTCTATCAATAGTGTTGACTGTTCTCACATGTTTGTGATCCAATTAAGATCTGATAATCTGACAGCTCAGCTAACTTGCTTTCGCTCATCAAAAAGCTAAAACCTTAAGGAGTGGTTAATACAAAACTACAAAGCCAAATTAACATTATTATTCATGTCCTTCACATGAAAAGCTGAAAATTCTTTTATAAAATGTTATAGCATTTTTATTATATTTTTTCATACACTACATCTTGATCCTATTTTTCCCAACCTTCATCTTCTTTCTGATTCTTTTCACCTCTCTACTCACCCAACTTTACGTTCTTTCTCTCTTCATCCTTGTCTCACAAAAACAAACAACACCGATAAGACAAATAATAATTGACTAACATAAATCAATACAAAGAAAAAAGTGCACAAAGAAACAGAGAGACCATCTTGTGTTGGCCATGGACTCCTGGGCATGGTTCTTATACCCAGTGATATTTCATCGAAAAACTAATTTCCCCTTTCCCAGCAGGTGTTAGTTGCAAATGAAAAAATTAAATTCTTAATCAGAGCTGACACATAGAGTCAGAAGTTTTAGTTTTAAATTAACACATACTTTTCTTTCCTTCCTGATCATCAAAACCACTATTTTGCATTTGTCATCATTTACTGGTAACATCTGTTAAAATTTAACTGTCGCATCAAATGTTATTTACTAAGAAAGCATTCCCTAACTCACTAGGTTGTCTCAGTCTTTTCAGTTATGTAATTAGTACCTTCACAGGACTACTATGGGGCCAGTTCCACAGCTTGAATAATTGATCTGGTTATAGTTATGTGAATAGATTCTCTCTAGTCAAGGCTGGTTTTTGATGAGTTTAGTATTCTTTCCAACAACTATAATGACTGGCACAAATGAAACATTTAATAAAATGAGCAGAGTAGTAATGTGGGAAGAGTGTACCAAATGGTTCACCTAAGGTTCCTTAAGTAGAATAAAACTTACATTAGGCTTGAGTAATCAAGCATATAAGTTAGGTAATGTGTGATTTTATATCAAATACTAATTGATTATGATGACTGTTTTTAAATACTTTGGCATAGACACAATGATTTTATCTTTCTTCAATTATGCTTGATTAAACTTATCAGATATATAACAGAAACCTCATTCCAAAGATTATCAATAAATATAACATTAGATGTCTAGCACCCTACAAATAAAGTTGCTTTGTTTGTAGTCAAAACAGAAAAAAGACAAAATAAAAAAAAATCTTGTTGATGTCTAAAGAACAATTCTAAATACCTTTCTGTTGATATTACAATAGTGTAAAAATGTTTCTTCTCTTGTTTGGATAGTTTATCTACTTTAGAGAAGTATACAACTGCAGCATTAAACTTTTATACCCATATCTTTTACACAACTAATTTAAGAGGATTTCTATGTCCATGATGCAGAAAATAACACTGCCCAAAGCTAGCATCCTATAAATCAGTAGGAGATAATTGTAATTTGAGGCATGAAAGAATGAAGAACTGTAATTCCACAAATCTCCAAAAATGAATAGCCTCAGTTAGTTTGTTAATTTGTGTTCTTTGTTTATTTTTATTGTTTTTTATTAAAATTTAAAAATATATCATTTCTTCCCATATTGTCTCCTCACTCCATCACCAATAATTAATTCTATATCCTCCCAAGTTAACAATGAGAATTAATCATAATATCCTAACATCCAAACATTACTTCTATGCCATAAACTTCAACTTTTTGTCTCCAGAGACACACATTCATTTTTGATGCTAGTGTATTCTGTATACAAAATGTTCTCAGTCCAACTTGAAAAGTCCCCATCTGGGATTTATAATAGAATCATTATAGCCTCATAGTATTAGATAGTCCCTCCTCTCCAGTTCTATTGCCTGCATCACACACAGCTTCTCACTTAAGCCAGCTCAAATCTATGTCTGCATCTTAATTCAATAGATATCCATGGTCCTGATATCCCTAATAACTTGAAATCTCAATTTCTACATAGACTCCACTTGCACAGCTTCATCCAATAGCTCCTTAGGAGCTCCTTGCAGGACCTGGGACCTTGCCATACACTTCCAAATAGGAATTGCCCTAGAAACTTGGAAATACGTTCATTGTCCACCTAACGCTTACATCTCTACAGCTGTAAAATAATAGCACGTAGAGTAATAGCACTGATAAATTTCTTGCAATCTTGAAATGCAGTCTAACCATATGGCCACAGTTCCATGTACTTACCTATGCTGAACTTGGGAAACATTTCCAAAGATGTTTGTCGCTTAGTACCAAACTCCTTTAATGATATTCTCAGTTCAGGCTCTCTCATTCCAAGGGACTTTGGACTTTTATAAGTTGGTACCTTTCACAGGTGGGGTCTAGGTTTCAGAACATGTTGGCAGAGGAGACGACAAGGTACTAATTCATTTAATAGTCTCAGGTACTCGCTGAGTTCCTATTCTTTCTGCAAGTTTAATCTGTAAGATTAATTTTCATTATTTTTAATTATGTGTATTGGTGTACCCATGCATGAGTATGCGTATGTGAGCACAGGTGCCTGCAGAGGCCAAGAGATGCCGGATGCCCGGGAGTTGAAATCAAAGGCAGTTGTGGGCCACCTGTCCTAGATGTTGAACATCCAACTCAAGTCCTCAGCAAGAACAGTCTGCCGCTTAACCTCTGAACAGTCTCTTTAGCCCAGTCTGGCTACAAAACTAAACTCCTTCCTTCCCTCCAAATGTTAAATGTTCAAATCTTCTTTGTTCCACTTCCTGTTCACTTTTATGGTAGAGCTGAAGATGTGAACTGAGCAGCACCTGTGACATAGCCTAAATTCCATGGTCTTGAGACTTCATGTTCGTGACCTCACTCTGACTCCGATTTTTAGGACACAGAGAGAATGCAGTATGTACAGTATCTTGCTAAAATGTAATAAAAATGACCCCGCATCTAGTATCAGACAGAACAGTCCCTTGTGTCTCCTTGAAAACCCAGGAGTACAGGACATCAGAACACTGCCATCAGTATTGACTAAGCAGGACTCCTAGGAGACCACAGAGACTGAAGCAGCAACTATGGATCCCGCACGGGTCTACACCATGTCCTCTGCATACATGATGTAGTTCTTTAGCTTAAGGTTTTGTTGGACTCCTAGCAATGGCAGTGGGAAGTGTCTCTGACTATTTTACTAGCTCGTAGGACTTCATCTAGCCTTGAAGGAGGGCATATGCCTAGTATTATTGAATCTTATTGTACCAAGTTTGACATCACAGGGAGACCTGCTCTTTTTTGAAGGGAAATGGAGGGGCACTGGATCTAGGGAAGAGGAGAGGTGATATAGGATGTGAGAGGAGGGGATGGAGGGGAAGACTGAAATGCCTATGTATTGGATTAGACAGAATGAATGAATGAAGGAATGAATGAAGGAACAGAGAAAGTAGGAATCAGGCCACCACTTTCTACTTTTCTCTTGGCATTTTCCTCTCTTGTACTTCCACTAGTGTTGC
The DNA here is from genome assembly GCA_964023405.1 of Apodemus agrarius. Lineage (NCBI taxonomy): Eukaryota > Metazoa > Chordata > Mammalia > Rodentia > Muridae > Apodemus > Apodemus agrarius. Next base: position 12,055,952 of record OZ030018.1, read on the forward strand.
TATAGCCAATGTGTATAGGGGATTTTCTAACTTGTGGCTTCATATTTCTTCTCACTCTTCCAGAAAACCCGATCTGATAAGGCTGCTGCTCCTACAAGAAGAAAGCCTGGTTACTCTCTGTGACCATATGGAAACAGACAGAATGCAGCCATCTGTAACTCAGGAAAAGGACTCACACCAAGAGGACTCATATCCTCTCTTTTAGAATTACTGTAAACAAATATATTTAAGAAACCCTGGTTTTGTTTTGTTTTGTTTTGTTTTTTTCGAAACAGGGTTTCTCTGTGTAGTCCTGGCTGTCCTGGAACTCACTCTGTAGACCAGGCTGGCCTCAAACTCAGAAATCCGCCTGCCTCTAAGAAACTCTATTTATAGTATTTCTTATGGAAGCCCCAGTGATCTAATAAACCAGACTAAATAGTCTTTCAGGTCAAATTCATTAACACCAAAATTATTGTTCCCAATTACCTGTATTAGTTACTTTCCTTACAATTGTAACAAAATATCCATAAAAATAAACTTAAAGATATAAGGAAATAGTCCATCATAGTGGAGTCTGTATGGAGGTAGGCTGTGATGCAACTCATTATGTTTCATGGGATTAACCAGGCAACAGGTACCTATTTAACAATAGTACCAAAACTATTTACTTAACAGAATTATACTCCAATAACCAGAAATATACAGGGGTAACCTACTTTGTGAGTTTCTTAAAGTATAGAAGGGAGACAAGTATTCAGGAAATGGTCTATGGGCTTTTTCAGAACTACTATGTGTAAGAACCTAGGAAGCCAACAGAGAAAGCCCATTCAGCACAAACCCACATGTAAAGCAGGCATGGGAAAGTTAGTCCACTGCATTGGCGGATGGAATGTAACAGATAACACATAACAACACTCTCCACTTTGTGACCTTCTGAAGGTCACATGGGGCTGAGTAGCCTAGGACGGCTTTAGAGATTCTGATAGGATTAAACATCTAACTGAATACAAAAACTTAAAAGTGTTGTGTCAACATAGATGATATGTTATAAGCTGAATTATTCCCCCTTATATTCTCTAAATTGAAACTTTAATACTCATTGCAGAGGTTAATCCTAAAGGACTAGTGTCATTATAATAAAAGACACTAGAGGGCTCTGCTTCCATCCCCATGAGAAGACATACTGAGAAAACAACCACCAGAAAACCAGGAGTTGAGTTGAATGCCATTTTATCTTGTTGGACTTTTGGATTGCACATCTGTGGGCCGGTGCAGGTGCATTCATGTTAACTAAGACCCTGATCCTTTGTATTTTATTGTGAACATCTGAGCTTGTGAAGACAGACTGAATGATATCTGATTAAAAAAAAAAAAAGAACATGGATATAATTTATCAGTTAAATGAGCCATCTCAAGGGAAGAAATGCAACTATCTCCAGAGGATCGTCAGCATTTGGAAATAATGGAATGGAAGAGACCATAGGGAAAGATGGAACGAACGCAGGCTGTAGAATTTTACAAATCTCCAATAAAGCTATGTTATGTGTGGTCTCCAAGAAAAGGGAGGAACTGAGCCTCCAGCAACAAGAGATTATATTCATTGCACTCCTACCTCAGAAACAGGGTGGAGATGGCTGGGAGGAAAGGACACCACGCCAAAGAAAACTATTCTTTTGCCTCAAGACTTTAGTGTTTACAGTTGATATTGGAGCGAGCAGTTTGGCTACATTTTGTACGTGATAATGTATGAAAACGAGCCTATGAGCAATACAGTGCTATGGACAGAATCCCATCTCTGAAAAAAATGTGTAGATGGAAGCCCTTAACCAAAAGCTGTTGTATTTGAAGGAGGTAGGAATTAGGGTTCAAAGACATCATGTGCTTGGAGCTCTGATCTGATAAGGCTGCTCTTCCTACATGAACAAAGCCTGGTTACTCTCTGCGACCATGTGAAAACAGACAGAATGCAGCCATCTGTCACTCAGGAAAAGGACTCACACCAAGAGGACTCATATCCTCCCTTTTAGAATTACTGTAAGCAAATACATTTTAAGAAACCCTATTTATAGTATTTCTTATGGAAGCCCAAGTGGTCTAATAAACCAGACTAAATAGTCTCATTTTAAAATGCTCTGAGCTAACTGTCTCTTACTAAATTTCTCTAACCCCCAATTGTATAAAAACATTTCTGTTTAATTATCTAAGTATTGGAACAGAAAACATTAATGTATTGTCACTTCACCCTCAATTCTAAAACCAAGAGCTTGGTGAGGGAGTCACATTTTAGATTTCTAGCAATACTTGTTTTCAGTTAACTATTCTCTCATTGTCAGTCATACAAAGCTCACATTTTCATTTCCACAATTACCAAGAGAGAAATCAGATTCTCATGTCCATGTTGAGATTTTGTCTTTTATTATTTATTGGAATGTTAAGTGAAGGACCCTAAGACTTGGAGTCTACATGTAGCCTCTGTGACCCTATTCCCATGTTAATTTTGATTGGTGAACAAAAATGCCAACAGCCAACAGCTAGGCTGAAGAGATATAGGTGGGGTTGAAATTTTCTGAGCTTGGGTCAGAGATTATAATTACTAGGGTTTATTGATAGGAAAGTAGATTCTAACAACATAAAGGATAAGCAGCTGCCAAGCTGTTGTGCTGCTTAAGATATATTGTAAGTAAAAAGTCTGTGAATTTGTTTTTCTTCCAGGAATTCAATAACCGAAGATGGGGTAGAAGCCCCAGGCTGGGATTTCTAATGATTTCTACTACAAGTTCATATTAGTATTGAGAATATTTGAAGAGTTGTCCATAAGTTTCTTCCAATTTCCCTTTTGTTTTTATGTCATTTATATTTACATAGTAGGTTTTTTTTGTTTTGTTTTGTTTTTGTGTGTGATTGTTTTTTCGAGACAGGGTTTCTCTGTGTAGTCCTGACTGTCCTGGAACTCACTGTGTAGACCAGGCTGGCCTCAAACTCAGAAATCTGCCTGCCTCTGCCTCCCAAGTGCTGGGATTACAGGCATGTGCCACCACCGCCTGCCTTGCATAGTAGTTTTTAAAGAATCAATTCACACACAAAACAATAAAATTTATGATGTGCTTTAATTTTATTTCAGTAACTTGTGAGGAATTTTACAAATAGCAGGATCTCCAGTGCTTACAAAAGGAGGTGGTAAATTATTGCCCATCATCTAATTACCAATTTGGACATGTTTAAAACTCATGTATTTAAGGCACTAACTCAAGCAATCACTCAAGATTAGTGAGTAACTGTTGATGAAAGCTTTTACAATAAAATTCACATCATCTGAGAAATATTTGGGTAGGCTCCCTGAGCTTCCTAGTTCCCTGTTAATCTTCATTTCCGAAGAAAATCATGTTTTACCCTCCTTAGGTCAAGATTTAGCATACCTTTAACATTTTATAGACCCTAGAATGATATACAATAATCAACCTCACCGTGCAGTTATAAAAGTCAATGGCAAGGAGTTGGGCACAGAATAGCGGGTGCACTCTGCACTCGCGCGGCGGACCCCGAGCTCCCTGCAGGCAGCTGCCATATTGCCTGCAGCTTCCCGCCCAGCTGGTGGTGGGGAAGCCGGAGGGTCACCCAGCGTGCCAGGTGCTCAGAACCATCCGGCGGCGGCGGCAGAACCAGGTACCCAACACAGCCCGAGCTTAAGACCTTCGGGGACTCAGGCCTGGAGTGGGAATTGGGCACAGAATAGCGGGTGCACTCTGCACTCGCGCGCGGGGCGGACCCCGAGCTCCCTGCAGGCAGCTGCCATATTGCCTGCAGCTTCCCGCCCAGCTGGCGGTGGGGAAGCCGGAGGGTCACCCAGCGTCCCAGGTGCTCAGAACCATCCGGCGGCGGCGGCAGAACCAGGTACCCGACACAGCCCGAGCTTAAGACCTTCGGGGACTCAGGCCTGGAGTGGGAATTGGGCACAGAATAGCGGGTGCACTCTGCACTCGCGCGCGGGGCGGACCCCGAGCTCCCTGCAGGCAGCTGCCATATTGCCTGCAGCTTCCCGTCCAGCTGGTGGTGAGGAAGCCAGAGTCAGCCAGTGTGCCAGGTACCCAGACCCAGCCGGAGGCCGAACCAGCCTCCCATCCAGCCAGTGGCAGGGAAGCTGGAAACCGGACCCAGCCAACTTCCCAGCAGCTTGGGACCAGCAGGCGGAACCAGATAACTGAGATATCCCAACTTTAAGACCCCTGGGGAAACAGGATATCAGACAGCGAACCCTGAGCAGGAGCAGTGCAGAGCAGCCGCCCAACAGGCGGAACCAAATACCTGAGATATCCTGAGGTTAAGACCTCGGGGGACTCAGGCCACCTGTCAGCAATCTGTGAGCAAGAGCCCCGCAGGACAGTGATTCAGGTATCCCAGTCACTGGGAAATAGCCTTACAACCCCACAGGAGGGTCAAGCACCAGCTAGTATCTACAGGACCAACTAACACCAGAGTTAACCAGATGGCAAAAGGCAAACGTAAGATCGCTACTAACAAAAATCAAGGCAATATGGCGGCATCCGAACCCAGTTCCCCAACAGCAATAAATATTGGATACCCCGAAACACCAGAAAAACAAGACTCAGATCTAAAATCACTGGTCAGGATGCTGATAGAGGAACACTTAGATAAATCTCTTAAAGTAATACATGAGAAAATAGATCAAAAGCTAGAAGCCATTGCAAGACAAACACAATTAAATCCCAGATATCTCAACACACCAGAAAAACAAGACTCAGATCTAAAATCACTGGTAAAGATGCAGATTGAGGATCACTTAGATAAATTTCTTAAAGTAATAGAGGAGAAAATAGATCAAAAACTAGAAGCCCATACAAGGCAGACACAAAAATCACTTAAAGAAATCCAGGAGAATATAGAGCAAAAAGTGAATCCCAATAAGGGGGAGAAACAAAAATCACCCAAAGAAATACAAGAGAACATGGGTCAACGAGTAGAAGTCATAAAGGAGGAAACACAAAAATCCCTTAAAGAATTACAGGAAAACACAAACAAGCAACTGAAAGATCTGAGCAAAACCATACAAAATCTAAAAACAGAAGTAGAAACAACTAAGCAATCGCAAAGGGAGACAATGTTGGAAATAGAAAACCTTGGGAAGAAATCAGGAGTCATAGATGCAAATATCAACAATAGAATACAAGAGATAGAAGACAGAATCTCAGATGCTGAAGATACCATAGGAACCATGGATTCAACAATTAAAGAAAATGCAAAATGCAAAAAGCTGGTAACCCAAAACATTCAGGAAATCCAGGACACAATGAGAAGACCAAACCTAAGGATTATAGGGATAGATGAGAATGAAGATCTACAACTTAAAGGGCCAGCAAATATCTTCTACAAAATTATGGAAGAAAATTTCCCCAACCTAAAGAGAGAGATGCCCATGAATATACAAGAAGCCTATAGAACCCCAAATAGACTGGACCAGAACAGAAATACTTCCCGTCACATAATAGTCAAAACCCCAAATGTACTAAACAAAGAAAGAATATTAAAGGCAGTAAGAGAAAAAGGACAAGTAACATATAAAGGAAGACCTATCAGAATTACACCAGACTTCTCACCTGAGACCATGAAAGCTAGAAGATCCTGGGCAGACCTTATGCAGACCCTAAGAGAACACAAACTTCAGCCAAGACTACTATACCCAGCGAAACTCTCAATTGCCATAGATGGGGAAACCAAGATATTCCACGACAAAACCAAATTTGCAAGATACTTATCTACAAACCCAGCCCTACAAAGGATAATAGGGGAAAAATACCAACACAAGGGGGGAAACAACACCCCAGAAGAAACAAGATAGAAACCCCATCTCATCCAACCCAAAAGAAGAGAACCACTCAAATACAAATAATAATAACAATTCCCAAAATGTCAGGAAGTAATAATTACTATTCCTTAATATCTCTTAATATCAATGGACTCAATTCCCCAATCAAAAGACACAGACTAACAGACTGGATACGGAAACAGGACCCTACATTTTGCTGCATACAGGAAACACATCTCAGTGTCAAAGACAAACACCTCCTTAGAGTAAAAGGCTGGAAGACAGTTCTACAAGCAAATGGTCCCAGGAAACAAGCTGGAGTAGCCATTCTAATATCAGATAAAATCGACTTTCAACCTAAAGTCATCAAAAGAGACACAGAAGGTCACTTCCTGCTTGTCAAAGGGAAAATCCACCAAGAAGAATTCTCAATACTGAACATCTATGCACCAAATGCAAGGGCACCCTCATTCGTAAAAGAAACTTTACTAAAGCTTAAAGCACACATCGCACCTAACACAATGATTGTAGGTGACTTCAACACTCCACTCTCCTCAATGGACCGATCAGGAAAGCAGAAACTAAACAGGGACACAGTGAAACTAATTGAAGCTTTGGACCAATTGGATTTAACAGATATATATAGAACATTCCATCCTAAAACAAAAGAGTATACCTTTTTCTCAGCACCGCATGGTACCTTCTCAAAAATTGATCATATAATTGGTCACAAGACAGACCTCAACAAATACAAGAAGACCGAACTAATCCCATGTCTCCTATCGGATCACTATGGAGTAAAAGTGGTCTTCAATAGCAAGAAGAACTACAGAAAGCCCACATACACATGGAAACTGAACAATACTCTACTCAATGACACCCTGGTCAAGGAAGAAATAAAGAAAGAAATCAAAGACTTTTTAGACTTCAATGAAAATGAAGGTACGACCTACCCAAATCTCTGGGATACAATGAAAGCAGTGCTAAGAGGAAAACTCATAGCCCTGAGTGCCTCCAAAAAGAAACTGGAAAGAGCATACACTAGCAACTTAACAGCACACCTGAAGGCGCTGGAACAAAAAGAAGCTAACTCACCCAGGAGGAGTAGAAGAGAGGAAATCATCAAACTAAGGGCTGAAATCAATCAAGCAGAAACAAAGAGAACCATACAAAGAATCAACAAAACCAAGAGCTGGTTCTTCGAGAAAATCAACAAGATAGATAAGCCCTTAGCTAGACTAACCAAAGGGCACAGAGATAGTATCCAAATTAACAAAATTAAAAATGAAAAGGGGGATATAACAACAGAAACAGAGGAAATTCAAAAGATCATCAGATCCTACTACAAAGGCCTATACTCAAAACAACTGGAGAATCTGGAGGAAATGGACAATTTCCTAGACAGATACCAAATACCAAAATTAAATCAGCATCAAGTAGACCAGCTAAACAGTCCCATAACCCTTAAAGAAATAGAAGGGGTTATAGAAAGCCTCCCAACCAAAAAAAGTACGGGACCAGATGGTTTTAGTGCAGAATTCTACCAGACCTTCAAAGAAGACTTAACACCAATACTCTTCAAACTATTCCACAAAATAGAGACAGAAGGGACACTGCCCAACTCATTCTTCGAAACCACAATTACGCTGATACCTAAACCACAAAAAGATCCAACAAAGAAAGAGAACTACAGGCCAATTTCTCTTATGAATATAGATGCAAAAATACTAAATAAAATCCTTGCCAACCGAATCCAAGAGCATATCAAAACGATCATTCACCATGATCAAGTAGGCTTCATTCCAGGAATGCAGGGATGGTTCAATATACGGAAATCCATCAATGTAATCCACTACATAAACAAACTAAAAGAAAAAAACCACATGGTCATCTCATTAGATGCTGAAAAAGCATTTGACAAAATTCAGCATCCTTTCATGCTAAAAGTCTTGGAAAGAGCAGGAATTCAAGGCCCATACCTAAACATAGTAAAAGCAATCTACAGCAAACCAGTAGCCAACATCAAAATAAATGGAGAGAAACTTGAAGCAATTCCACTAAAATCAGGGACTAGACAAGGCTGTCCTCTCTCTCCATATCTTTTCAATATAGTACTTGAAGTTCTAGCGAGAGCAATCAGACAACATAAGGAAGTCAAAGGGATACAAATTGGAAAGGAAGAAGTCAAAGTATCATTATTTGCAGATGATATGATAGTCTACTTAAGCGATCCAAAAAACTCCACCAGAGAACTTCTACAGCTGATAAACAACTTCAGCAACGTGGCTGGTTATAAAATTAACTCAAGCAAATCAGTAGCCTTCTTGTACTCAAAGGACAAGCAGGCTGAGAAAGAAGTTAGGGAAATAACACCCTTCACAATAGCCACAAACAACATAAAGTACCTTGGCGTAACTCTAACCAAACAAGTGAAAGATCTGTATGACAGGAACTTCAAGTCCCTGAAGAAAGAAATCGAAGAAGACCTCAGGAGATGGAAAAATATTTCTTGCTCCTGGATTGGCAGGATCAATATAGTAAAAATGGCCATCTTGCCAAAAGCAATCTACAGATTCAATGCAATCCCCATCAAAATCCCAAATCAATTCTTCATAGATCTAGAAAGAGCAATTCTCAAATTCATTTGGAGCAACAAAAAACCCAGGATAGCTAAAACTATTCTCAACAATAAAAGGACTTCTGGGGGAATCAATATCCCTGACCTTAAGCAGTACTACAGAGCAATTGTGTTAAAAACTGCATGGTATTGGTACAGCAACAGGCAGGTAGATCAATGGAATAGGATTGAAGACCCAGAAATTAACCCACAGACTTATGGTCACTTGATCTTTGATAAAGGAGCCACAACCATCCGGTGGAAAAAAGATAGCCTTTTCAACAAATGGTGCTGGTTCAACTGGAGGTCAACATGCAGAAGAATGCGAATTGACCCACTCTTATCTCCTTGTACTAAGATCAACTCCAAGTGGATCAAGGACCTCCACATAAAACCAGACACACTGAAACTATTAGAAAAGAAACTTGGGAAGACCCTGGAGGACTTGGGCACAGGGGAAAAGTTCCTGAACAGAACACCAATAGCTTATGCTCTAAGATCAAGAATCGACAAATGGGACCTCATAAAATTACAAAGTTTCTGCAAAGCAAAGGACACTGTCAGAAGGACAAAACGGCAACCAACAAAGTGGGAAAAGATCTTCACCAACCCCACATCCGACAGAGGGCTAATATCCAATATATACAAAGAACTCAAGAAGTTAGACCGCAAAGAACCAAATAACCCTATCAAAAAATGGGGCACAGAGCTAAACAAAGAATTCTCACCAGAAGAAATTCGGATGGCCGAGAAACACCTTAAAAGATGTTCAACATCATTAGTCATCAGGGAAATGCAAATCAAAACAACCCTGAGATTCCACCTCACACCAGTCAGAATGGCTAAGATTAAAAACTCAAGAGACAACAAGTGCTGGCGAGGATGTGGAGAAAGAGGAACACTCCTCCACTGTTGGTGGGATTGCAAAATGGTAAAACCGCTCTGGAAATCAGTTTGGCGGTTCCTCAGAAAATTGGGCATGTTACTTCCAGAGGACCCTGGCATACCACTCCTGGGCATATACCCAGAGGATTCCCCTGCATGCAATAAGGACACATGCTCCACTATGTTTATAGCAGCCTTGTTTATAATAGCCAGAAATTGGAAGCAGCCCAAATATCCCTCAAAGGAGGAATGGATACAGAAAATGTGGTATATTTATACAATGGAATACTACACAGCAATTAAAAATAATGAATTCATGCAATTTGTAGGTAAATGGTTAGACCTGGAAAATATCATCCTGAGTGAATTAACCCAATCACAAAAGAATGCACCTGAAATGCAATCACTGATAAGTGGATATTAATGAGCCCAGAAGCCCTAAATACTCAAGACACAAATAGCAAGTCAAATGATTCCCAAGAAGAAGAAAGGAGAGGACCCTGGGCCTGTAAAGATTGCTTCCAGTTTAGTAAAGAAACCGAGGGGGGAGGGGGAATTATTGGGGAACAGATGGGGGGGAGAGGAACTATGGGAACTATGGTGGGTGGGAACTGGGAAAGGGGAAAGCCTTTGGAATGTAAACATAGAATATAGAAAATAAAATTAAAAAAAAAAATATGTTTTGAAAAAAAAAAAAAAAAAAAAAGTCAATGGCAAACAAAAGCCTAACATCCAAGGAAACAGTATCTTTAAGAACACATGGAGCACAGCAGATCAGCACCCTCTGCATTTACCGATCTGTTCCAGAGAGGGATGCTTTACACATCTAATTCTTGAACAATTTCTCGAACATACCCTCCAACTTCACGTCTTCTTTTACTTTAAAGAACATCCTAATTCAAGTAAGAACATCATCATCTGGAGGTTTGGCAGCCTACACCACAAAAAGCAATGGACTCTTTTGTCCCCAGAGGCCATCAGTTGCCAACAGGTAGAAGTCAAGCTGGTGAATCCCTTCCCTCTTCATGTTGCAGTGTTTATTGTCTTGATCTTGTACAGGTCTTTTATTGGAAATCAAAGCCACTATAAAGTCTTAAGTGCTATATCCTCGTCATATTCACAGTATACTAATGATTTGAGAATAGTGTTCTCTGTCCTCTGGCTATTACAGATTTTACTCCTTTTCCCACTATATGCTGAAAACCTTATGTTAGGCTGATATGAAAGTCCTGTTTAGAACTGAACACTATTAAATCACCTATTCTCTATTATTAGTCATGAGTTCCTGAATTAACTGATACCCACTGTATAATAAAACTTTAATCATGAGGACTTAGATTTGCTCTGTGCATATAAATGTAAGAATTTAAAGGCAGTTTGATATTATGTCCCTTTAGCAAAATAATACTAGTATTGTTTGTGACTCCCAGCTACAAGTTCTTTACTGGGTTTATAGCACTCAGAATGAGTTTCATTCTGGTTAAGGCCCTAAGTTACCTGCTTACCCTTATTCATTTGTTCTACAACTGCATGTCTTGCATATCTTACTGGTCCGGTCATTATTGTAGTTGAAGAGGTTCACCACTGGTTAAGACCAATGACGGTCTTTCTCTATTAGCAGCCTTTGGGTACTATGGGTGTTAACAAATGGAAAGGCTACTTTCTGACCAGCTAGCTTGATTTTTCTATGTCTTATGACCAATGATTGTAATAATATCAGCAATGGAGTCTTCCTCTCAGTTCCTTATGCCAAATTAAGAACAATGACAATGGTCTGAATTGTTTTGGTTATCTTTGCAATCACTAGACAACAACATGACAAAGCACATCCCATACCTCATAGTGGGCTATGTTTGTTAAACTATAGCTTCTAGGTAGAGCATGGTCTTCTATATAGGGTGTCTACAATTTGTGTGTGTGCGTGGTGTGTGTGTTGAAGTTGATTTATTTATAAAAAAATGGTTAATATTGAGGGTCCCTTTCCATTTATTAATTTTAACTCCTTGATTAATGTTTAATTTGATAGATTTAAAACTTTCCAAGATATTTGAATTAAATGTGCTTATTATTTATTTTGTATTGATATTAAATAAACTATTTGGACATATGTCAGTTGGGAGTCCTTAGTAAAATGCTTCAGTTCAGTTTCAAATGGTAGGAGCTACTGTTTAAGTTTCTTGTTAAGTCTTAAAATACAGTTGTGGTAAAAGATTGGAACTACGCAGAAGAAGGCAGGGATGATTATAGTAATCAGAAGGGTCAGGAGATACCAGAAAACCATGGCCTATTAAATTATCTAAGTTGGCTCTTATAGAATCACAGAAAATGATGTGGTAAGGATGAGATCCGAATGAGTCCGCACCAAGACCTTTGTGTATACCTTATGGTTGTTAGTTTGGCTGTTTTGGTGGACTCCTAGCAGTGAGACTGGGCATGCCTCAGACTGCTTCTGTTTTTTTAGTTTTAGTTTTTGCTCTTCAGACTCTTTTCCTCCTATTATGTTGCCTTGTCCAGCCTTGATATGAGGGCTTTTGCCTTCCTTACTGTCTCTTGTCTGTTTGATTGTTGTCTCTTGCAGGCCTATTATTTCTGAAGTGCAACAGAAGGGCAGTGGATTTGGGAGAGAGGGAAGGTAGGGAGAATCGGGAGGAGTGTAGGAAGGGAAAACTGTGGTTGGTATGTATTATATGAGAGAAGAATCTATTTTCAATAACAAAAAAAAGTTTGTCTGGATCATTGGCCTGGTCTTGTTTACATCTTTTCTACTTTCTCTTTCCAGCCAAATAATTTAATCTTCACAAGTATTTTTCTTCCAGCTAACTTCACACACTGTACTGCTACTTTGCTTAAATGTACAGAGCTGTCTGTTCTGTTCACCATGCTTGCAGATTTAAGCATACAAATAAAGAAAATTAAAACAGCTTCAGAAGCAAATCCAGTTCTTATAATCTTAAAAGCTGATTGTCATCAGTTAGCCCTTATGTATACATCATTTGTATCTCAAATACCAAAATATGTGGAGTTCAACGATGACATATATAGTAGAGAGAAAACATGTGTATGAATCAGTAAACAATGACAATGGTATGTCTTCATCTTATAAATCTCTCATACCTATCTGGAAAGCCAAGAATTGAAATATATAATGGGGACCTCCTTTGGTTCATTAGCATGTTCAACATATATGAAATCATATGCTCTGAACATGTACTTCTCCCACAAAATAATACTGAATTTGTAACATATCTTTCTAGCATGATACTATTTGTTTATTTTGGGAGGAAAAAAACACATTTTCCTGCCTCCGAGTTTCACCCCAGAATTCCTTTGGAAATTTATTGGATCAGGATGAGGCATTCTTGATAAGCAAAGCCAGAACCCATAGCTTGCATAGTTGGGGTTAGACTGGCATCCAAGTTTCAATAGCTGGCTTGGGAGGTAAGGCCTACACTAAGAAATGAGCCTGTTGGGAAGCCAAGAGGGGGTGCGATGTGCACAGCTAATGATTCCAGATGTGGGTGGTTCTGAGTAGACTTGGCATTAATTAGCATGTAGGACAGTAGTCTTCAATTTAAAGGCATTATTTCTGTGTAGAATTCTTACAAAGAGATCACAACTGTCTGTGCTTTCCAAATCACCTCCCTCAACCAGCAGGTGGTTAGGAGGAACAAAATTATGTTTGGTTAATGATACTAACTCTAGAAAGTGTTAGATAACTATAATTATTTCCACAGCCTCATTACATGAGATGTAAAGTTGCCTGTAGGGTGCCAATGCTGACTTTTACAGTTTTCTACTTTTTCTTTACTATATACACTCTAGCTACATTCCCTTTCCTAAACCAGAGAGGGGTCCCCCAAAGAGCTTCTTTTTCATATCCACTCATAATAAAAATATTTCTAGTAATGATTTAAAAAATAAATGGCTAATTTCATTCTAGTCACATAAATGCAAACATTCTTTGAATACATAATAGAAGCTTAAAATTATTCTGGACTTTTTGGATTAAGTGCTAACATAAAGACCACATAAGAATCGTAACTTTAGCCTTTTTAAAAAATAATTTCACTTTCAGTGGCTCCAAGCAACAAGATTTTGAAATCAGCTGAAGCTATGACACAGGCCATTCTACTACCTGAATCTAGTGTTGGTTTTGAATAATAAAGGACATAGGATTTACAATACACAAGAAAATATATTTTAGTAGTGATGGATACTATAGTCTGTTGCTTATTTTATACAAGTGTTAAAGTATAGTTACGAAAGACTAAACACCTTTCATATTTGTAGGTGCTTAGTATTAGAAACTTATACCTCCTAATTAGCAATATGATACATTTATTTTTGTTTTATTATTGAAGAATCATAATATATTAACATACCATTCATAGATTATTGCTATTTCACAGAAAATATGAATGGAGGGAAATTTTGGTTGAACTGATAAATGGCTAGATTACATTGCACGGTAACATAAACACAGCATACTGTTAAATGATTTGGCCTTTTTTTTTATTGGATATATTCTATATTTACATTTCATTTCCTTTTCCCTCCCCCTGTTCCCCATCCCCCCCTTCCCACGTCCCTGTTCTGGAATTCCCCTACACTGATGCTTTGAGCCAATTTGGCCTTTTCTATGGCTGAAGGACCCTCCTGAAATCTCAGAATTTGATGTAGAAACATTTGACCCCTAAGGGTTACTAGGATCTGAGGTTGTTATGTCTGAGAGGAGATTCAATCCAGCCTCTAAATGTACCTTCTCTACATGTTCCATCTCCTGATTATTGCCCTCTGTGGGAGTTGAATAGCAAAGAATGAGAAATAAAGAATGACTGAGACAAAGGAATCCTATCTAGAAGAGTAGCTATACAGAAAGGGAATTTTAAGAACTGGAAGAATCACACTGTCTTTTTACAATATTCCCAAAGAAGGTTTGCACCTCCTATAGAACTTCTACTGGGAAAGCATTTCTCATTCAGTGTTTGAAAGAACATCTCTTATCCCTTTGTCCAAGTCTACAGAATCTGAATGAAAAAAATAAGACAAACAAGTTTGGAATGTTCCTAGGGACATTTGCAAGAGACAATACTTCAGTGATAGTGCAGAAGTTTGATTCTTAGGTCTTCTTTATTCTTTTTGTATTCACAGAGAAGTATAAAAGTGGTGCTACATGCAGTGTATTTAGATGGTTATCAAGCAGCTAATAACAAAAAATTGTGCAAATATATGGAAACTCTTATCCAAACAGGCCACTTGTTCCTTCCTGGTCTGGAAAGCTGTCAGTGTCAGAATCAGAAACAGAGAACTATTGCATTGAAGTAATAGACATTGTCCTCCAATGTGACAGATGTGGAAACTGTACCCTGAAGGAGCCAATGAGCATGCCTGCTCATGAACATTTTCTATGTTCTTGGGATGGTTCTAAATTGTGATATCACTTTTGGTCTCTGGATTGAATAATGTAGAGAAAAGTCACCATTTAAATAAGAGTTCAGAAAAGCAGGTGGAGACATTCACTCATGCAGACAGAGTTCAAAGACCTCTTCAAATTCACCCATAAAGTATAATTAATAGCATTTTTCCATGCATGTGTTATAAACTGACCCAGACCCTTCCAGATCTGAGCACAATTTGCTTTTAGTTTGCAACACTTTTAATATCTGGAAGATGTCTGAATGCAATTAAATCCTCCCAGGAGAAAAAGTTTTCCACAGGAAAAACATTGTGCGAGGTAGTGTTTCCAACAAAATTAAGAAACATGTTCAGACATATATTATTGACAGATAGATATACTTTTGAAGCACATTTGATTAATTGATAAATTAATAAAAGTGTTCCTCTATTTTGTTTACTGAAAAATTTAGGTAGAATAGATTTGACAAAAATGGCTGATTCAAAAAAACAGAACAAGGCAACTGAATTTGAAATAGAATGGAATCTAAAAATTCAGTTAGTAGTGAGTCATTAGTTTTATTGTCTCCTTAAAGATGGAATCTATCATGTCAACAAAAATCTTATATTTTAAAAATAAATTGTGGTACATTAAACCTTGCTTAAAATATAAACCCTATAATATTTCTCTCTAGCTTAAATCAATTACAGCTGCAAAGAAAGAACTGAACACATTAACACATCACTTTGGACTTTTAGCAGAGACCCACTGATGTTGATTTTTCCTAAAGTAGATGAAAGGATGTTGGAATAGCATGCAGTATAGATGCTGAGAGAGGTTGGGATGGTAAATTACTAGTGAATATAACAATACTTAATTAAACAAACTGCATTATAAATTCAAGCTAGTAACACAATATAATCTTTCTATGAAATCAAGGAAGGCTCCTCCCCAGAACTAAACAGTAATCTGAGTGTTTCATAAAAACAAACAAAACCAGGCAAGTGAGTTTAAGAAGAACTGGCTACACTCTGACTAAACCCTGATGTTTAATTCCTTCCATATTTTATTTCGTGTGAATCTGCAATGGTTGGGAGAAATCTAGAGTGTCAAACACAGGCACAGGCGCAAGCTTTCATGTCCAGCTATGTGGAAAATTACCAAGGCTGGTAATGAGGTTTGGGTGGGGCAGTTAAGGAGACTCCTTGTGGGAGCTGAAAAAAATTCATGAACTACTCAAAATTGATTTCCCTTTCCCACGTTTTATCGCGTGATGTAACAGCAGAGGCTTTGCTTCCTTTTCACACCATGACAACATTAGGACCAACTCCCTTCTTTTTGATAAGATTAGCACTACCTCTCTACCTTTGCCTCACTCTTATACACCAGTCTTCTTCTGCCACACATTCAACTCTAAAAGGGCTAATTCCTTCAGCCACAACCAAATAACGGTTCTCTTAGTTCACTTTAATATAATTTTTCTCTCCAACAGCAGATAAATATGAATTCTTTTATAATTCAACAGATGAGCACTTCACATTGTATAAGGAAATAAAGAAGTAGAAAATAAGAAAGCTAAAAATGTTAAAATTATTCAAGCTTACTTAAACAAATTTTAAAAGTCATTATTAATGTTATAATATATGAAGTAAATATATCTGAATATATCTCAACACTGAAATTACACCAATTGCTACAAACAAGCAAATATTAGTTCTTTTTAAGGTTCAAGATTAATTTAATCATTTTACTTTAAAACTGTAGAGTTGCATGAGATGGAAGTGAAATATTTTCCCCTAATTTGTGAAGAAGGGATAAAAACCTTTGACAAATCTTCTGTGACACAGATGCAAGAGGTATAGAGTCGAGAAGAGGGAGATTTATATCACAGTTATCTGTGTCTATGAGTAAAAACTCTCAGGATTTAGGGAAAATAATTGATTGCATACAGTCTCAGGATATCTTAAAGAAAGAACTCTTCATCAATGTTCCCTTGCAGACAACTATTACTGATTTTCATCGTCATCAGAAGACGAAAGCTCAGGAGCAAGAACCTGCATTTTGAACCTGTTATTGCTCAAGTAGAAAGAAAACAATTACATTCAGTGACTGCCTGGAATGGATCTGCTAACCAGACTCTCAGCTTCTCCTTTGGTAGTAAGGACAATTAGAGTCAAGCAGAGCATAATCTGCTCATGTAGTGTGGGTCTGAATGGGTTTGTTCACATATACATTCATGTGTGCATATGAGTATGCTGGTACATGTACATATGTCCGTTTCTCCCTCCCTTACTTATTCTTTAAGAGAGCAACACTGAGTTGGGAGAATAGCAATTTCACTCTGCTGGCTGCCCAGCAAGATCCCGGCACCTTTCAATTTTGCCAACCCTGATACGCAAACTGGGATTTTAAGTCAGTGCTGATAGATTTTTTTTTAATCAGTTCTGTTGGACTGCACTCAGATCTTCACACTTACGTACCCAACTGTCGCCAAGTAACCCATTTCCCTAAGCCAAAATCAGCCATTCTTATCCAAATATAATCTAAATCTTCTCAGTGAATATGCTTTTTAAACAAAATTTCAAGACCGCCCATTGTTGATGGTGATTATTCTTTTTTTATTGGATATATACTATATTTACATTTCATTTCCCTTTTTTCTGGTTCCCTGCCCCCCAAAGGTCCCACATGCCCTTTTTCCTCCCCGTGTTCCTCAGTCCACTCCTTCCCACTTCCCTGTTCTGGTATTCCCCTACCATGATGCATTGAGCATTTCCAGAACCAGGGTCCACTCCTTCCTTCTTGTTGGACATCATTTGGTATGTGGATTGTTTCTTTGGTGTCCCAAGATTCTAGGCTAATATCCACTTATCAGTGAGTGCATACCATGGGTATTCTTTTGAGACTGGGTTACCTCACTTAGTATGATGTTCTCCAGCTCCATCCATTTCTCTAAGAATTTCATGAATTCATTGTTTCTAATGGCTGAATAGTACTCCATTGTGTATATATACCACATTTTTTGTATCCATTCTTCCTTTGAGGGACATCTGGGTTCTTTCCAGCTTCTGGCTATTATAAATAAGGCTGCTATGAACATAGTGGGGTATGTATCCTTATTACATGCTGGGGAATCCTCTGGGTATATGCCCAGGAGTGGTATGGCTGGGTCCTCTGGAAGTATCCTGTCCAGTTTTCTGAGGAACCACCAGACTGATTTCCAGAGTGGTTTTACCAGCTTGCAGTCCCACCAGCAGTGGAGGAGTGTTCCTCTTTCTCCACATCCTTGCCAACACCTGCTGCTTCCTGAGTTTTTAATCTTAGCCATTCTGACTGGTATGAGGTGAAATCTCAGGGTTGTTTTGATTTGCATTTCTCTAATGACTAATGATGTTGAACATTTTTAAGGTGTTTCTCAGCCATCCGAATTTCTTCAGGTGAAAAGTCTTTGTTTAGCTCTGTACCCCATTTTTTGATAGGGTTATTTGGTTTTCTGGGGTCTAACTTCTTGAGGTCTTTATATACATTGGATATTAGCCCTCTGTCAGATGTAGGGTTGGTGAAGATCTTTTCCCAATTTGTTGGTTGCTGATTTGTCCTTTTGACAGTGTCTTTTGACTTACAGAAACTTTGTAATTTTATGAGGTCCCAATTATCTATTCTTGATCTTAGAGCATAAGCTATTGGTGTTCTGTTCAGGAATTTTACCCCTGAGCCAATGTCCTCAAGGGTCTTCCCCAGTTTCTTTTCTATTAGTTTTAGTGTGTCTGGTTTTATGTGGAGGTCCTTGATCTACTGGGAGTTGAGCTTAGCACAAGGAGATAAGTGTGAATCAATTCTCATTCTTCTGCATGTTGACCTCCAGTTGAGCCAGCACCATTTGTTGAAAAGGCTATCTTTTTTTTCCACTGGATGTTTTCAGCTCCTTTGTCAAAGCTCAATTGGCCATAGATGTGTGGGTTCAATTCTGGGTCTTCAATCCTATTCCATTGATCCACCTCCCTGTCACTGTACCAATACCATGTAGTTTTTAACACTACTGCTCTGTAGTATTGCTTGAGGTCTGGGATACTGATTCCCCCAGAAGTTCTTTTACTGTTGATGATAGTTTTAGCTATAGTTTTCCAATAATTGCAGGAAAGAACACACGGAGGGAGCAAGAGGACATATATGTAGAAAAACAACACATCAAAATAAGGCAGCTCTCTCAACAGAAAGAGGGAGTGGTCAAATACACCATTGACTACACCATTTGGCTTCACTGATGGAAACAACTGGATGATTTGCAGACCTTCATCCAGACATTAGATGCAGCTTGGGAATCCTGCAGAAGAAGAGGATGAAAGATTGTAGGAGCCAGAGGGGTCAAGGATACCATAGGAAAATCCACAGAATCAACTAAGCAGAGCTCATAAGGTCTTATGAAGACTGAACTGGCAATCAAGGAACCTGCTTGGGTTTGACCTAGGCCCTCTGCAAATATGTTGTAGCTGGGCAGCTTGGTCTTCATAGGATGCCTAACAGCACAAACAGTGTCTGCCTCTCACTCTGTTGCTTACCTTTGGGAGTATTGCCCATCCCCACCCTCACCCCCAGTGGGCTGCCCTGTCTAGGCTCATTAGGATAAGATGCACCTAGTCTTACTGTAGCTTGATATGTGTGATCATTTATAGATGCTCTGTCCAGAGAGTAGCACTATTAGAAGGTGTAACCAACCCTGTTGAAGTAGGTGTGTCACTGCAGGTAGGGGCTATAAGGCCCTCATTCTAGCTGCCTGGAAGTCAGTATTCTGCTAGAAGCCTTCAGAGGAAGATGTACAACTCTCAGCTTCTCCTGCACCATGCCTGCCTAGATGCTGCCATGTTCCTGTAGTGATACTAATGGAATGAACCTGAAAGCCATCCCTAATTCAATATTGTCCTTTCAAGAGTTGCCTTGGTCGTGGTATCAGTTCATATAGTAAAACCTTGTCTAAGACAATATGCTAAGGCTAGTTAATATCAATGGGAGGTCTCTCCTTTCCTGAAGGGAGGAGGAATGGATGCAGAAAGTCAGGATCTTGAAGTCAAGAAGGTGGAGGAGAGGAAGGAAGGGAAACTGTAGTCGGGTTGTAAAGTAAATAAATAATAAATTAAAAACTTTATATATGCTCTCAGTTCCCCAGGCCACAGCTCTACCTGAATCTCTAGAGGCCTGATACCACCCAGAACAAGTGGTCCAAAGCCATCAGGCACTTCCATCTCTGACTGCATTCCTGGAAGACTATATCATCCAGGACACCTAGCCCTACCTGAAATCCCAGAGGTCTACTATCATCAGGGACTACCAGTTCTACATGCAGTCCCATATGCATGGTACCATCAGGGATAAGTAGGCCTGCCAACCTCAGGAGCATCTATATAGCTAAAGGCCAGCATCAAAAGACAATTGACAAAAGCCAGTGTAATATGTTACCACCAGAGGCCAGCTAACCTACTACTACAAGTCATGGATATCCTAAAACATCTGGAGCACTGGAAAATATCCTTAAATGGAATCTTATGAAGATGATAGTGGAAATTTTTAAAAATCCGTTAAAGCAATACAGGAAAATATGATCAAACAGGTAGAGGCCTTTAAAGAAAAAGTGAATATATATTCATACAAATATATATATATATATATATATTCATATATATGCAAATAAGTGAAGGAAAGACTAAAACTGTTCAAGACCTAAAAATAGAAGAAGAAGTAATAAAGAAAAGATAAACTGAAGCAATCCTGAGGATAAAAAATCTAGGAAATAGGAAAGGAAACAGTAAGTACAGATTCAAGTATTGCGGAAAGAATACAAGAGATGGAATAGTGAATCTGAAGTATTAAAGATATGACAGAAGAAATCTTTACATTGATCAAAAAATGGCCAAATCTAAAATGTTTCTAAGAAAAACATCCAGGAAATTTGGGACACCAAAACAAACAAACAAACAAACAAACAAAAAACTAAAATAAAATATAAGTAGAAAAAGATACCTAGCTCAAAGGACCAGAAACTATCTTCAACAAAATTATAGAAGAAAATAACCTAACGTAAAGAAAGAGATGCCGGTAAGCAAAGATACTTACAAAACACCAAAATGATTAGACCAGATAATATAATACTCCTGTCACATACTAAAAAGAACAAACATAGAGAACAAAGAATGAGTATGAAGAACTACAAGGGAAAAAGGCCAAGTAACATATAAAAGCAGTCCTATCAGAATTATACCTGACTTCTCAACAGAAGCTAGAAGCTAGATGCACCTGAGCAGAAGTCTTGCAGACTGTAAGAGACCACAGATGTCAGTCCAGACTACTATACCCACCAATACTTTCAATGTTTATAGATGTAGAAAGCAACATATTCCAAGACAAAACCAAATTTAAACAATGTCTTTCCATTAATCCAACCCTATAGGGGATACTAGAAAAAAAAAAAAAGAGAATTTCAGAACAATTTCCCATATGAACATTGATGCAAACATACTCAATAAAATACTCACAAAATGAATTCAACAACGCATCAATGGCATCATCCAGCAGGATCTAGCAGGGTTCATCACAGGGATATAGAGATGGTTTAACATGTGAAAATATATCAATATAATCTACCAAATTAAAAGTTGAAAAAATAAATCCACATGATCATCTCATTAGATGCTTAAAAAGTCTTTGACAAAATAAAATACTACCAAGACCAGGTGAAGCTGAAGAGGAATGAAGAACAAAGTATGGGTACTCTGGTCCTTCTTAGAAGAGGGAACAAAATACCCACAGGAGGAGATAGAGAGACAAAGATTGAAGGAAAAACCATCCAGAGACTTCCCCTCCTGGGAACCAATACCATATACAGTTACAAAACCCAGATACTATTGTAGATGTCAACAAGTGCTTGCTGAGAGGAGCCTGATATAGCTGTCACCTGGGAGGCTCTGCCAATGCATGACAAATACAGAGGCGGACACTCTCAGCCAACCATTGAACTGAGCACAGGGTCCCCAATGGAGGAGCTAGAGAAAGGATCTAAGGAGCTGAAGGTGTTTGCAGTACCATAGGAGGAACAACAATTTGAACCACCCAGTACCCCCCAGAGATCCCAGGGACTAAACCACTAACCAAAGAGTACACATGGAGGGACCCTCAGCTCCAGATGCATATGCAGAGAGGATGGCCTTATTGGACATCAAAGGGAGGAGAGACCCTTGGTCCTAAGAGGGCTAAATGCCCCTGTATAAGGGAATGCCAGGACATGGAAGTGGGAGTGAGTGGATTGGTGAAGAGTGGAAGGGAAAACATTTTAGGGGATTTGGGGGAGGTAGAGACTATGAAATGTATAGCATTTGAAATGTAAATAAAGAATATATCTAATAAAAACATATTATGATACAGTATGTTATCTGAAGGATATGCTATAGTAGATAGGAAGAGATCAAAGGCATACTATTCTTGTTTCAAGGCCATACTCATAAAGTCAAGAAAGCAATCCAAACAGCCTCAAATTCATGTCCATGGCATTGTAAGTCATATGAATGACCAAGCCCATAGAGTTCTACTGTCTTCCTATCCACTTAAAAGCTCCTGTGTATTCACAGACCACATGAAGCTCAAGAAGAAAGAAGACCAAAGTGTAGGTGCTTTGGTCCTTCTTAGAAGGGGGAACAAAATACTCACAGGAGCAAACACTAAGACAAAATGTGGAGTAGAGACTGAAAGAAAGACCATCCAGAGATCACCATCGCCTCACCTGTGGATCTATCCCATATACAGTCACTAAACCCAGAAACTATTATGGGTGCCAAGAAGTTCTTGCTGACAGTAGCCTGATACAGCTGTCTCCTGAGAACCTCTGCCAGACCCTGACAAATACAGAGGTGGATGTTCACAACCAACCATTGGACTGAGCACAGAATCCCCAATGGAGGAGTTAGAAAAAGAACTGAAGGAGCTGAAGGGGTTTGCAGCTTCCTCATAGGAAGAACAACAATATCAACCAACCAGAACTCCCAGGGAATAAACCACCAACCAAGGAGTACACATGAGGGACCCATGGCTCCAGCTGCATATGTAGCAGAGGATGGCCTTTTCCAGCATCAATGGGAGGAGAGGCCCTTGTTCCTGTAAAGGCTGGATGCCCCAGTGTACAAGAATACAAGAGTGGGGAGGTGGGAGTGGGTGGGTTGGCAGGGACACACCCTCATAGATGCAGGAGGAGAGGGAATGGCATAGGGAGTTTCTCAGGGGGAAAAGGAGAATTGCAAAAGGGAATAATAAATAAAATATCCAATAAAATATAAGTTAAAAGAAAGTATTGGAGAGATTAGAGATGCAAAGGCATACCTAAACAAAATAAAGGCAATATACAGCAAGCCAATAGGCACCATTAAATTAGATGGATAAAAACTTGAAGCAATTTTCCTAAAATCAGGAAAAACCACGCCACTTTCTACTCTCTCTTATCCCACAATATAGTACTTAGTCTTAGTTTAAACGATAAGACAACTAAAAGTGATCAAGGGCATACGAATTGGAAAGGATGAGGTTACATTATTTATTCCCAGACTATGTTAGTAGATGTAATTGACCACAAAAATTCTATCATAGAACCCCTTTATTTATTTATTTATTTTTTTACAGTTCAGACTTTATCTCCCTCCTGGTCTATATACTCTGACTGTCATGATCAGAGAAGCTTTTGATATATGCCTTCAATAAAGTGACTAGATAAAAAATTATCTCTAAAAATGAAAATAATTTGCCCTTCTTTATACAAATGAAAAAATGGCCTGTGAAAGGAAGTAGGGAAACAACACCCTTCACAATAGCCACAAATAATATAAAATGTCTTGGTGTAATTCTAACCAAACAAGAGAAAGAATCAAGTCTCTGAAGAAAGAAATTGAAGAAGATATAAGAAGATAGAAAATTTTCCCATGCTCTTAGATCAGTAGGATTGACATAGTAAAAATGGCCATCTTCAAAAAAGGACTCTACATATTTAATACAATTTCTATCAAAATTCCAACACAATTATTTACAGACTTTGAAAGAAAAATTCTAACCTTCATATGGAAAAACAAAAAATAAAAAATAAAACCCATGTATAGTAAATGAACTTCTGGAGGAGGTATCACCACCCCTGATTTCAAGCTGCATTACAGAACAATGGTAATAAAAACTGCATGTTATTGGTATCAAAGCAGACAGGTTAATGAACATTCATATACATAAAATAAAGTTAAATAAATAAAACCAAACTAAATCTTTCAGAAAGAAAACAAGAATACAGAATACAGAATCTCCAATACAGAATCAACTGCCCCAGCTGGGCAGTGGTGGCGCACGCCTTTAATCCCAGCACTTGGGAGGCAGAGGCAGGCAGATTTCTGAGTTCGAGGCCAGCCTGGTCTACAGAGTGAGTTCCAGGACAGCCAGGGCTGCACAGAGAAACCCTGTCTTGAAAAACAAAACAAAACAAAACAAAACAAAACAAAACAACAACAACAAAAAAGAATTCTTAAAGTCAATTAGGTGCTTTCTCAGAAAATAGGGCTAGTTTACACCAAGATCCAGCTATACCACTTCTGTACATACATCGAAAAGATGTTTCACCATGTCACAAGGATACTTGCTCAACTATGTTCATAGCAGATTTTTATAACACTCCTCCACTGTTGGTGGGATTGCAAAATGATAAAACCGCTCTGGAAATCAGTTTGGTGGTTCCTCAGAAAATTGGGCATGTCACTTCCATGACTCTGGCATACCACTCCTGGGCATATACCCAGAGGATTCCCCTGCATACAATAAAGACACATGCTCCACTATGTTTATAGCAGCCCTGTTTATAATAGCCAGAAATTGGAAGGAGCCCAAATATCCCTCAAAGGTGGAATGGATACAGAAAAAAATGTGGTATATTTATACAATGGAATACTACTCAGCAATTAAAAATAATGAATTCATGCAATTTGTAGGTAAATGGTTAGACCTGGAAAATATCATCCTGAGTGAGTTAACACAATCACAAAAGAATACACATGAAATGCAATCACTGATAAGTGGATATTAATGAGCCCAGAAGCCCTAAATACTCAAGGCACAATTAGCAAGTCAAATGATTCCCAAGAAGAAGAAAGGAGAGGACCCTGGGCCTGTAAAGATTGGATCCAGTTTTGTAGAGAAAGCGTGGGGGGAGGGGGAATGATTGGGGAATAGTTGGGGGGGGAGAGGAATTATGGGACATATGGGGGGGGAACTGGGTAAGGGGAAAGCCTTTGGAATATAAACATAGAATATAGAAAATAAAAATTTAAAAAAAAGAAAATTAAAAAAAATAGATGTCCCTCAACTCAAGAATGTATAAAGAAAATGTGGTTCATTTACACAATAGAATAGTACTCAGCTATTGAAAACAAAGAAAACATGAAATTTGCAGGCAAATGGGTAGAATCCTGAGTAAGGTAAACCAGACCTAAAATGACATGCATGGTATATACTCACAAGTGCATATTAGTCATAATGTATACGATACCCATGCTACAATCCACAGACCCATAGAATCCAAATAACAAGGAGGATCATGGGAGGATGTTTAGATCTCACAGAGAAAGTGAAATTAAATAGTCATCCATGGAGATAGGAAGGGAGCTGGGAAGGGTAATGCCAGGTATATGGGGGTGGGGGAATCAGATGTATGGAGAGCAGAGCAGAGAGAACAGAAATCGGAGATGGGTGAATAGAAAGGCATCTCTAGGACATGTTAGAGACTTAAGGCAGGGGAGGCTCCAGGAGCCTATGGGGGTGACTCGATCTGAGACTCCTAGCAGTGGAACATGTGGAGATTGAAGTGGCCATTTCCTGTCCTCAGGCAGTACTCTCAGTAGAGGGATAAATACAACAGCAACAGCAGCAGCAGCAGCAACAACAACTACTACTACAACAAACCTTTGACCCAAAATGTGTTCTGCCTACAAGAAATGCTGGGACCAAGAGCAGAGACTGAAGGAATGGCCAACCAATGACTACCCAAACTTGAGACCCATTCCCTGGGCTAGAACCTATCCCAGACACTATTATGATACTCTGTTATGCTTGCAGACAGGAATATGAAATATCTTTCTTTTGAGAGGGTTCATTCAGCAGCTGGTGGAAAGAGATACAAAGTCCCACAGCCAAATATTAGAAAGAGCTCAGGGAGTCTTTTTCAAGAGGTGGGGAAAATTGAGAGACCCAGAGGGGATAAAGACTCCATAGGAAGACCAACAGAGTCAACTAACTTGGATCTTTGGGGGCTCCTCAAGACTAAACCACCAACCAAAGAGCTAGCATTGGGTGGGCCTAGGCCCAATGCACATATGGTCTTCATGTGGCTCTGCTCACAACTGGAGTTGGGTATGGGGGCAGGCTGTCCCTGACTCTATTGTCTGACTATGGATCCTGTTCTAACTGGGCTGCCTTGTCTGGTCTTAGTGGGAGAAGATACCCCTAGTCCTGCAGTGACCTGATGTGGCAGGGTGTGTTGATACCCAGGAGGTGCCTCCTCCTTCTCAGAGGAGAAGGGAATAGAGGGATAGGTGGAAGGTCTGTGTGAAGAGAGGGTGGGGGAAGGGGAGCTATGATTGGTATGTAAAGTTTATAAATAAATAAATTAATTAAAAATACCTATATACAATTTTATATGAATGTCAGACTTTCAATTTTAATCCTTGATTATCAGATAAAAGCTATGTAAAAAGAAAATAACCAGTTTTCAATGATAAATAAGAAGAATCCCTTGTTTCTCCTTGACATTTAGATTAAGAATGAGTATCGCAGGGCATTAACAGGAACAGGCTTCATTATTCCATATCTCAAAATTGATAAAGTATGTTTAATTCATATAATTTAACTCAGATATTTTTGTCAATAGCATATTAATTCTGTGGTTCCCACAAAATGATTAGTTAATATGGTCATATTATGAGATGTCTTATTCACTACAGAACAATAGCAGGTCAAAGCTTATCATGAGAGCACAGTGTAGTGAGAAACGGAGGTTAGACATTTGGCAGACAAATATGGAATGTAGGAGCTCAGGGAGTTAAGTATCATAGCATCACAAAAAAAACAGTAGTTTCTTCCCAACTGGGAGAATAATTACACTTACATGAACAAGCATAATGAAAGAAGTATTTACTTTCCAAACTATGGCCCAGACCTGTTAGCTTTATATGATTATTTATGAGAAGAAATATCCTATATACAAAACCAAAACTAAACATAAAACAAACAAAAAACAGTTAAAGTGATCATATTTTCTCTGAAAGATTCAAACTTTGGTCAAACTGAAAACTGACAGATTTTAATTTCCCAAACAGTGAAACATGTAGTCTCCATACCTCTGCAACAATGAATTTCACCTAAGTCCAAGGTTAACAATTAATGTTGACTTAAAAAAATATGATAATGAGCATTTGGACTCATGATTCCAAGAGTAACGTGGGAATCTGTGCTAATGTCCTGGTGCTGTGATATTGGTGATTTTGGCTGACTGAATTTAGATGCACAACTGGTGTTGACCCAAATGCAGTAGCTGGAGGTTCTGGATTCTGGTTTCCACTGAGGTTGTTTGAGTGCTTGGAAGAAAAGTCATCTAGAGGAGGATGAAGCTGGTGAAGTAAGCAGACCATAGTGGGCAAGAGGCAAGAAGAGAGGACATGGGTGCATATCTTCAGAGCAAGGAGAGAATGTCTGAGTATGAAGAGTCAAGATAGGGATGTGGCAATGGGGGAGCTACTTTTATCTAAATGCTGAAGGGTGGCCTGGTAAGACCTATGTACATCTAGAATTAGAAACAGGCAAAAAAAAACAAATAAAATAAACTGTTCTTTTGGGACTAGAGTGAAAATATTAATGTAAGAGGAAGTGTTTGGTTGGTTGAAAAGACGAGAAACTCAATTTTAACATGTTAATACCCAGCACAGTTATTGGTTGACTGTGGTTTGTCTTTGAGTAACTTTAAAACAAACACATCACTTATGTATGTCAATATTTCACTTCATTCACACATTTGTAATTTTATGTGAAGTATGCTAGCACATTCAGGTAATTGGACTGACACTAAATAAAATGAAGAGTTGGCTTAGAAATGAATAATACTTAAAATTAAGTAAATTGGCAAAATAGCTGAGATTTTTACTCATAAAGTTGACTTATAATTTCTCACTGTGGACATTCCTAATTTCATAAACCAGAAAGTCCCCACAAGTCTGTGGGTTTTCTTCATTTCCAGATGGCTTTGCAGACATTGGAAAAATGAAAGACCAACATTGAAGGGTATGTGCCAAAGTCAACTTTAGAGTCTTGCAAAAAAAAATTATGAATGGATTCAGTAATGTAAACAAGAATACTATGAAAAACTGGGAATAGAGTTAGGGAACAATGTCTGTAGGACACATTGAAAAAACTGTTGCATTCTCTTTTTTGTCTTTCAAAAGCTTATGTGTGCATTTGGGAAGTCAATTGAAATAATTCCTTAATTTGGGACATTTTTTTCAATGTCCCAAAGGGCAAACATTTTACTTCATTTTACTCATGATAATGAAGAAATTACTTAAAATTGTTATGGCAAAATTTGTTGCTGATAATGGATTGCTAAATTAGTCCTTTCTCTGATATAGTTTGTTCTAGACTTTTTTTTAACAGTCCAGTCATTATCCCCAACCTGTTTTGCCCTCCCACAGTTTCTTTCCTTATCCCATTCCTCCTCCCTTTCCCCCAGTCTCTAAGAGGACATCCTGACCCATTCCCCAGCAGGGCCTCTCCACTCCCTGGGCCCTCAAAAGAGGGTTAGGTGCATCTTCTCACTGAGGCCAGGCCAGGCAGTCCTCTGCTGTACATGTGTCCAGTGCCTTGGTCCAGCAAATGTATGCTGCCTGGTTGGTGGTTCTCAGTGTGATCTCAGTGTCTGAGAGATCTCAGCTGAGATGCAGATGCTTACACTCAACAAAGGTACTGAAGTCAGAGACCCCTGTGGTTAAATTACAGAAAGCCTGGAGGAAGGCTTTCTGAAGAGGAGGGCTTCCACACAGGAGAATTATCAGTCTTAGCAATCCCAGAACTCTGAGATCTCTCAGACACTGTAGAATTACTTATTCTTCAAGAAACCCCCTTTTTATAGTATGGCATTTTTTAAGCTGTTAATTTTTAGTCTTTTTTGAATGCTGCACAGGTAAAATATCAAGAGCTGTAGCACACTCAGCCTCTATAAGATTTCCATTTCTGCAAAGTTTGTAATGTTCACTTCTTACCCACCTGGCCATAAAGAACAAACAGTAAGTATCTCCACATACTCAGGACATTTACTTGACTACCAGCAATTTCAAACTTCAGATAACAGGTTATACAATAAAGTTTCATAACTAATTTTTTTCATTTAGAAGAAAAATCTCTTGTCAAGAAATAAAGAACAATCATCAATTGACCCTGATTGAAGATTATGAAAGCATGCATCGTTGCAATTTAGAACCAAGTGGTTGTGAGAACAATGCAGACTTGGAAAGATTACAGTAGTTGTGAAAATTAAAGACCACATCAAATTTCCCTCCATCTCCCAGCATAGCATTTTGCTTGCTTTTAATTTCAAAAAATAATATGAATCATGCTACTTTGACAATCAAGAAGCATGCTGTGTCTACTAACACAGAGCTCAGTATTTATTAGAACATTTATAATCCACCATTCTGCAATCATGATTGTCAGACATCCATGTCTATATGCAATTTATATTGGAATCTCAGCCTCAGATACTGAGGCTAGTAAACTAAATCATCACATCACTTATTTTCCAATCCTGACAATTCTGTAGATGAAATTTCCCTCTAAACTATTATCCTCAAACCACTGGTTCAACTCAAGTGAAAAACAATTTGTCACACATCAATCATTTCTCTTTTCAAGCGTCACTTACTAACCTGTTAAAGCTTGCCTTGTGAATCCTAAATCTTTATTCTCTTTAATTTTGAGCCATAGCCTCACCATGGGTCTAATTTTGGTTTCTTCTATGTTGATTTTTCATTTATTTATTTATTCTTCTATTTGTGCAGTTTTTCATGTATGTATGAGCACATGTGAACATGGTGCCTGCAAAGGTGAGAGAATACCAGATCCCCTAGAACTGGAGTGATGCATGTATATAAGCCACAAGTATGGGTTCAGGGAATCATATACACAACTTCTGTAAGGATTGCTTGGTCTAAACCAGAAGGGTTCCCAGTGCCGAGAAGGAGATACACTCCTTAACCTGTTCTTAACCTACACAGGTTATCCAATGGTTAATCACTTGCATATTTACTTTTCTCTCATGGAGAATACAAATACACACTTAAGGTCAGGCTCCATGCTCCAGACCCAGCTGTAGATGACCAACAGGAAATGAACAGAGTGGTATTTAAAGGGCTTTTTGTTGTTGTTTTTGTTGTTCATAATGTGTTCCCAGGTCATAATTTTTTTTTCCTTACAGACTACTTGCTTATATATTATGGTTTCTGAGTTTTATATTATGGTTAGTTTTTATGGAGTTCCTGAATGTGCAAACAAGTGTGTCTCAGTATCTGTGTATGTATTTTATGCATTTGCTCTTTTTTCTCTTTGCTTGGTTTGCCCTGTTCTGATTCTTATCTATTTTGTGTTGCTGCTGCTATTATTATTATTATTATTATTATTATTATTATTATTATTATCATTATCATCATCATCATCATTATTGTTATTTTAGATGTCTGTTTGCATTTTAACAGAAGATGTGAAGAAAAGATGTGAATTTGGGTTAATTGGGAGCTGAGGAAAACTGAATGGATCTGGGAGGATTTGGGAGAGGAGACATGATGTTAGAACACATATGAAAAAAATCTATTGTATAAGGCACAGGTCCATACCTATTTTTCATCTATCAATGTTTTATCTATATATCTATATCTATATCTATATCTATATCTATATCTATATCTATATCTATATCTATATCTATCTATCTATCATCTGTCATCTATATATCTATCTAAATATGTGCAATTCTTAAACTAATCTATCTTTATACATATATCAATAAACTTCTATATATCTTAATATACCATCTTTCAATAGATAGAAAATAGTGAGATGGAATTATTATTAATACAGTAATCATATATGAAATTCTTAACAAATAAAGTAGGTCTTAATAAAAAATCAGTTAATTGTCTTAGAGTAAGGATTTGTTGTTTGTTTCTACTCAGATGATTATACAAGCTTAGCTCTTGTGTAGACATACTTTTATGTAGATTGCTGTCTCTTAAACCTCATGGACTGGCTGGTTTTGAGTGTCAATTTGACACAAGCTGGAGTTATCAGAGAAAGGAGCTTCAGGTGAGGAAATGCCTCCATGAGATCCCATTGTTAAGGCATTTTCTCAAATAGTGATCAAGGGTGGGAGGGCCCCTTGTGGGTGGTGTCATCCCTGGGCTGGTAGTCTTGGCTTCTATAAAAAAGCAAGCTGATCAAGCCAGGAGAAGCAAACCAGTAAGGAGCATCCCTCCATGGCCTCTGCATCAGCTCCTGCTTCCTGACCTGCTTGAGTACCAGTCCTGACTTCCTTTGGTGATGAAAAGCAATGTGGAAGCATAAGCTGAATAAATGCTTTCCTTCCCAACTTGCTTCTTGGTCATGATGTTTGTGCAGGAATAGAAACCCTGACTAATACAACACATCTACATTTTGTTTCATAGAAAGGGAGACTAAATTACAAAATCTTATTGAGCTACATGTATAATTATATTCAAGATAACTTAGAATTTCACTTTATATCTAGATTTTTTTTGTTTTTAGTGAAAAGAACCATATTTTAAAATAACTTAGGTATGCATGTAGTACAGGCTATGTATTAAATTTCTCTTTCAAAATAAATCAATATAACTAACAAATGTATTGTTTTCAAAATTAAAACAATTCTTTTAGTTGAAACCTTAATAAAAAGGATAAATCCATCAAGAAGAGAACAGTTGGCATGGTTCACATATTCCCCCACTTCCTATATTGTTCGTTCCATATACACTGTACAAAGGAATAGGATGTTATTTGGTGAAGTACAACCCTTAATGAGCAACGTGAACCAAATGGGTATTGTGATCTGATTCATTATTATTGAAGCCATGGTCTGGGGGAGATTTTGTCTTTATGGGTGAAACATGACTACTGTTAATCAGTTGGTTGTGACATATGATCTGATGAAATATCCTTTCCTGGGATTGGCAACGGATTGACTCAGTTTCCAGGTGCAGTATCATCTGCTGCTCTGCAGTGAGAAGTGATGACTTGCTTAATCGTAAGATATTTCTCATGCTTATCCAGGCAAAAAGAGCTCTGTGCTGTTTGTGAATGCAAAGCAGCCACCGTTCCTGAACTAATTGTATTTTGAGCCTAAATTCCAGCAATTCTGTAAATGTTATAAAGACTATTCTGGTGATTTTTACCACAAGTCAGTCAATTTCAGAGTTTACACAATATTCTTAAGCTTGGTGATGTGAATCATGCAAAAGATGTTGGTGGTTTATTTATGTACTTGTAAACTGATTATGAAAGAAAATTGTAAAAACATAGATCTGATCAGAAGAAAAGGTAGCTTGTATCTGTGTGCCTAATATTTAAGTGTGTATTTATACATACAAATGAACATGTGTACAAATAACATATATGTGTATGTATATGCATATATACATAAATACTTAATTATGTGTGTACTGGCTAGTTTTGTGTGTCAACTTGACACAGGCTGGAGTTATCATAGGAAAAGGAGCTTCAGTTGGGGAAGTGCCTCTGTGAGATCCAGCTGTGGGGCATTTTCTCAATTAGTGTTCAAGTGGAGAAGGGCCCCTTGTGGGTGGTGCCATCTCTGGGCTGGTATTCTTGGGTTCTATAAGAGAGCAGGCTGAGCAAGCCAGGGGAAGCAAGCCAGCAAGGAACATTCCTCCATGGCCTCTGCATCAGCTGCTGCTTCCTGACCTGCTTGAGTTCCAGTCCTGACTTTGGTAATGAACAGCTGTGTGGAAGTGTAAGCTCAATAAACCCTTTCCTCCCCAACTTGCTTCTTGGTCATGAAGTTTGTGCAGGAATAGAAACCCTGACTAAGACAATGTGTATATATATAGCAAATATCCAAAAGGAAAGTCTATTTATTACTGCACTGTCTGACATTGTCTATAAACCTTTCTAAGCCTCTAAACAGAATCACATATTTGCTCTGTTAGGAATGTGCCTCCTAACCTCAAATCCCTGACTTTGAAACACATCCTAATGTAACAGTAGTGAGATCAAGAGTTTTGCAAGAAGGGTTGGAGTCCCGAGGACTCTGTCTTCATGGGTATA
Source organism: Apodemus agrarius (assembly GCA_964023405.1). Lineage (NCBI taxonomy): Eukaryota > Metazoa > Chordata > Mammalia > Rodentia > Muridae > Apodemus > Apodemus agrarius. The sequence continues at coordinate 12,089,054 of OZ030018.1, forward strand.
TTAATACCATTATAAAAAGTCTTAACAGAAAAGCTACTAGCAGCATATGCTTTTCTACTTCCTGTCTCCAATCACCAGAACATGCAGCAGTCAGTGTGTGGGCTTCTGAGCCGTTTCGCCAGCCTGACTCTCCAGCATCTTCCTAGACAGCATAGTCTCCCCAATGCATGAGATAATGCACTTCCAGGTTTTATAAACTACCCAGTCTATAGTCAGAGCAGCATTTGACAAAGGCACACTAGTATGACTTCATGCACACCTTATTACTGCTTTGTCTTGAAATTTGTAGGGGGACATGGTTCTATGTCACTGTGTCTTTAAAATTCTTATTTTACAGACCACAATTTTCTGTGATTAAGAACTATTAAAACAATTTATTTCCTCATTAACTTGAAAGTTGGAACAATTTATTCCCTCATTAAGTTGAAAATTGAAACAATTTAGTCCTTCATTAACTTGGCTTGCCCTTGAATACTCCTTTGTCCACACTTTCACTAACAATGAAAAATGCTTTACTCTTTAGAGACCTTGATATTGAAAATAACTCCTATACACATTTAGGTGAATAAACATTCATATTTCTTAGTCATTTCAAATTGGAATGTGGTTCACATTTTATAAAGAAAAGGAAACTAGTTGGAAATCTATCTATCTATCTATCTATCTATCTATCTATCTATCTATCTATCCATCCAGTGAAATACTGGGATTCGAAGTATTACTGATATTTTTTTAGTAATTAATTTTGAATATTTCCTCTTTGATTTGAATTTATAGTTCTCATTTTGAGCCACTTTATATTTTATTTATCCTTTTACTTTTTAATGTTTGTTTTCCTCAGTGCAGAATTAGTCTCCCCCTTGACTTTTGCCTTCCTGCATCGTTTGCTAGAATGAAACAAGCAGACCTTTCTAAACATTCAAATCTGCAGCACTAAAGTAACCCTCTCTCATTTTAGGCTTTGCTATCCTTCTCAACAAAGATTCCTAGTTTGCATATGGTTTTAGTTTTTTTACATTTAGAACTTTAATCAAGTTGGAATCTATTGTTTGTGAAGGTTGTGAAACAAGAATTTATCTTCTCTGCCATTTCCTCTCAAGTGTCTAGTTGACTTTCGTCACCCCATTTTTTTTTTTAACAATCTCTGCTTGCCTCATTTTTTAAATGCCATTTTGGCAATTCATTAGCTTTGATATACGCAGCTGTGTTTTCTTGAAACCTTAATTGAGTTATTTTGAGCTATTTGTCATTTGTGTCTTAGAGCCACATTGAGTTATCATGATTTAATCTGGTAAGCTAACTGTTTCCTTAATAAACACAAGTTTAGTGCACATTTGAACCAAGCTCTTCCCAGGACACTACAGGGATAAATTCCAAACACATCTTGGGCAACTGGACTAGAGAAGAAAAATGGCTTTAAATTCTAGATTTTATACCGGATGAAAAGTTTCAGTAACATATTACTTTTAAGATTTTAAAAAATATTTAGATATTTTTGTGAATGTGTGTTTTGCCTGTATGTATGTATGTATGTATGTATGTATGTATACAACTTATGTGCTTGGTGTCTGTGTAAGACATGAGAGGGTTTCAGATATCTGAGACTGGAGTTTGGGCAGTTGTGATCTCCTGTGCTAGAAACAGAATCCAGGTCTTCTGCAAGAACAGTAAGTAGTCTTAACCTTTGAGCCTCAATCCAGTTCCTCATCTAACAACCAATAACTATCTCTCTTCTTAAACTTTTGTAGAATCTGATACAGCTACTAAAATATTAGTTTATCAACAAGAGGATAATTTTAGTTAATCCATACACATGCATTTCTCTCATAACTTAAGTAATAGTTAATAATCCAAGAGATATGTTATCTCATTTTGTAATCAACAGGCTCAACCACTAGAGGAAGTAGGAGGTTTGCATAGCTCAGCAACAGCACAGGAACAGCTCACAGGAAACAACTTCTAAGATTGATTTCTGCCTAGCAGAATTCCCAGAAGCCCTTGGAAACAGACAGCACATTTATAATTTGGTATCTAAGTCAGCATATAAGACTAGGCCTTAAAATAACTATAATTAGCTAAAAAGATTATTAGGATTGTCCCCAGAGTGTGTAAAGAGAACCAAAGTTGTCATCTCTATTAGAGCATCTACTCCCAATTATTTAAGTCAAAATACAATTCATCTATTTGTCTTCCTATTAAAACATTATAATTATGATAGAATTATAGGAAGAATAGATATTAAGGAAAATTTCTCTATGACACAAAAATAACATTTTAGTGATTAAAGTATTAACTAAATTTTCATTACAAAAATTACTGTGTAGAAACAATTCTGGTCTCAGAATCATTCAATTGCAGCTTCAGTACACAATCTCAAACTCTTGAAAACCCAGAGAAACTAGGAGATGCAATATAGTTAAAATATATAACTGAAATATGTGTGTTTACCAACTGATATGAGGTCCCTGACACAAATACAGTAGCAGACTATACATGTAACCCTAAAGACACTTGAGGCCCCAGTGAGTGGGGAGGTCTAGCAGGGTGGAGTGGAGAGGTGGGGACATCCTCTTGGAGACAGGAAAAGAAGAATGGGATGAGGTACAGTCAGAGGATGGACTGGGAAGGGGATGACAACTGGACTGTTAAAAAAAGATTAAAGGATAATAATAATAATTGCAACATCAAAAAGATGTGTATTTAATCATTTACTTATTATTTGCCTTCCTTTAGAAACTTGCATGCATTTTTCTTCTGGAGATCCACTGGGTCCTATTAATTCTGTCCATGTATGCATATAGTATGGATTTTCTATCAATGGTCAAATAAAAAAAATCCCCCTGGCCAACAAAAGTATCTCTAAACTCTCAGTAGCAACTTAGCAATGGTTCAAACCTGGAAGTCATGTGCCCATCTATAAACAGAATTTTGGCTGGTTTGGTTTTGTTCAAGATTTGTATTGAAAACTGCAGCTCTTGGAAGTTCAAGAGAGTGATTGGGAGGTCATGTCAATAAAACAGACTTGTACAGCATCCCTCCACATCTTCTGGCTCTTACACTTTTTATGCTTCCTCTTCTATAATGTTCCCTGATTATAAATGATGGTAACAGAGAATTTGTTGATACAGATACTAAAAATTCAGTCTCTTATTTTCAGTGCTTTTATCAGTTATACATACACCTCTCCATTAACTGCTGCCCAGTGGCGGCAGAGGTAAGAAGCTTTTCTGACCACTCTTGAGAGTAGCCTACTTCCATGGGTACTTAGAAAGCACTTTGAAAGCAAGACCATTTAACAACATAGCAATAGGCAGTTCTATTCTGAACCCTATGATTTTTCTAGCCTGGTTTCCCCTCTGGACATCCCTTTTCTCATCCCCCCGCCCCTGCTTCTATGAGGGTGCTCCCCCACCCATCGATCCACTCCCACCTCCCCACCCTGGCATTCCCCTACACTGGGGAATAGAGCCTTCACAGGTCCAAGGTTCTCTCCTCCTATTGATGCCTGACAAGGCCATCCTCTGCTACATATGCAGCTGGAGTCATGGGTTGTTCCATGTGTACTCTTTGTATGTAGGTTTTTTTTTCCCTGGGAGCTCTGGGGGTGTCTGATTGGTTGGTATTGTTGTTTGACCTATGAGGTTGCAAACTTCTACCCTTCAGTCCTTTCTCTAACTCCTCCAAATATATTCGGTATTGAAGTTATGAAAGAAAAACTGATTTGAGAAGTGAAAGTTACATAGGCAACATAGCTGCCAATATTAACACGGTTGAATTTCATTGTTCTGTCATAATATTGATCAGAGTCCACAGCAATGACAGATAATAAATCAGATCAAATCATGTCACAACATTGAATAGATCAAGAAGCAATGTTATTTTTTGTGGTAAATTTGAAATGTAATGTTCATGAGAAACAGTACAATATTTAGGGCTGTGATTTTCATTATGTATAGTTACTCAGAAAATACAATGTTAAACTAAAACTTTATAGGATTTTACAAAAATACTGAAATCACTTGAAGATTTACTCTTTTTGGACTGTTCTGATTTGTATGCAGCACAATGAGATAAAAGGAGGACTAAGAATTTTTCTATGATATACAATGTGCTGCCTTGTTGAATATCTTGATTTTCTTTAGTAAAAGGCAAAAGATTTACACGTTCTGAAGAGAAACCAGAGTATAATATCTTAATTTTCTCTTTTTTTTCTTTTTTCTTTCTTTCTTTCTTTCTTTCTTTCTTTCTTTCTTTCTTTCTTTCTTTCTTTCTTCTTCTTCTCCTTCTTCTTCTCCTTCTTCTTTTGGTTTTTCGAGACAGAGTTTCTCTGTGTAGTCCTGGCTGTCCTGGAACTCGCTCTGTAGACCAGGCTGGCCTCGAACTCAGAAATCCACCTGCCTCTGCCTCCCAAGTGCTGGGATTACAGGCGTGTGCCACCATGTCCGGCAATATCTTGATTTTCTAACAGAGCACAGCATTAGTTATCAAAGCCAAACTGGTCACTAAACATTTTCATCAATTAGTTGTTGTTTGTTTTTGCTGGGAGTTCTATGTTGTGATATTGATTCTTTAAGAACTGATGAACGCACAGATTATGAAAGCCTCGGTTCCTGAGCATGGGTATCATCCTGACTCAACTCAGAAAAGTGCGTCAAAAATGAGTGGCAGCCACTCAAAAGAGACATCCAGACAGAGACAGGATTCGTGTTGCAAGCTCGATGCCAGATGCTGGCCCTGTTTCAGAAAGAAATATTTAAATGGGCAGTAGTATTTCCCTACTATATTGAAAAAAATATTTTAAGCCACGTCATGAAAATATTTCATAAAGTTCTATTAAATTTAGTATGCAATGCAGCTAGATGTTTTGCCTCAGGCACACATACCTTGTATGAAAAACACAGAGTGCCAATAATGTCTTCTTAAGTACATGCACATTCCTATTTATATGCATATTTGAGAGGTCACATATAAAGAAGGTAATTTACCCAAACACGGAGGTCACCAATAGGGCACAATTTCCTCTTGCTTCAAAGGTTCTGTAGAGTAATGAAAAACCTGATCCAAATTACTATAGAAGGAAGCTGATTTTACTCTCTTGGTTTTCAGGTGTATGATTAGGGGAAATTTAAGCATCAGGAAATGATTTTCTGAAAAGGATAAAGTTAATACTGTATTATCAGTTTTGGTTGAGAAGTTTCTATCTTTCTTATTAAAGTTCTAGGGTCTTTCCAGTATTTTCCCCTCAAGTGATTTCCATAATAATAACAGAAAATACTAGTTAAAAATATATACGTGTCTCTTGGAGGAAGCCACAATAATAAGTTATGGAATATTTCTCATGTTAGATAGTGAGTGTATCAATCAAAACTTTAAAATTCTGAAGATAATTTTGTTATTCTGCTTGGTGTTTTGCTATTGTTGATATTTTATTGTGTTTTATTTTTAAAAACACACCCTGGATAAAATATGGATGGCCTATAATAGAATATAATCTCATTATCCCACTTGCAGCAAAGTACCAAAGAAAATGTTAAGGAAAATATATGAAAAATATTATTTTTAAATAACTGTCATTCAGCTTTAGAAATACTGATCATTACATGTTGGAGCATCTGGGTATATGGCCAAGAGTGGAGTGGTATAGCTGGGTTCCCAGGTGGTACTATGTCTAATTTTTAGCCAACAAGACCTGCTAGGGTTCCCAGGGACTAAGCCATCAACCAAGGGGTACACATGGTTCCTGCCGCAATTGTAGTGGAGGAATGCCTTGTCAGGCATAGGTGGGAAGAGAGGTCCTTGATTCTGTGAAGGCTTGATAGATGTTCCAGCATGGAGAAATCCAGGAGGGGTGGAGTAAATGGGAGTGGGTTGGGTGGAGGGACATCTTCTTGGAGGCAGGGTGAGGGAGGATGAGTTGGGGGTTTTCTGAGAGGAAACCCTGAAAGGGTATAAGATTTGAAATGTAAATGAAGAATACATTCAATTAAAAAAAAGAAATGCTGATCATTGCTTTGCAGTGGTGGCACATGCCTTTAAACTCAGCACTTGTGAGGCAGAGGCAGAAGGATTTCTGAGTTCGAGGTCAGCCTGGTCCACAGAGTGAGTTCCAGCACAGCCATGCCTACACAAAGAAACCCTGTCTCAAAAAAACAAAACAAAACAAAACAACAACAACAACAACAAAAAAAGCAAAACCAAAACCAAACCAAACAAACAAAAAGAAATGCTGATCATTAATCATCAGTTGAAGAAGGCAGATTTCAAGTTTCAAATATGGTACCATAGCTAACAGCTGAGAAAGTCCTGGGGATATCTGAGATGGACATAGCCCAGCACTGGCAATCTTTGATAATGTGTAAAAAAGATCCTTTGCCCTCTACATATAAGTGACCTGATATCAACATCAAATGCTTGCAGTACTGTCATCTAAGACTCCACGTGTCATACAGTGCATCTAATAGTCTCTAAGGACTAGTTAGATATATGTTTAAGAAGACTCAACACTTAACTTTTACATGTTAATCGGATAATACATTCAACATATGGTTCTGAAAAAACTGGATAACTCCATGTAAAATAATCAAACTAGATTTCCATCTGTCCTCCTGCACAAAGTCAACTAGAAATAGATAAAACATCTCTCATCAAAAGAGTTTGATGGGCCTGGGGTATGGTTCAGTGGTTAAGAGCTCTTGTTGCCTGTACAGAGGGCCAGGGTTTTCAATCTTTGTATCCCCAGACTGGCTCACAACTCTGAAATTTTAGGTCCAGAGCATTCAACAACCTCTACTTATCTCCCCCAGGCACGGCCCACATGGAGTGCACAAATATACACACAGGCAAAATACTCATACACAAACATTTTAAAAAGGAAAAAGATGAAGGGACGTACCTTACATTGGTGGATCATGTCAATCCCAGAAGTCATGGAAAATAAAAAGGCTATTATACAGCCTTCTGTGGGAGAAGGGTTAATCAACTTTTATGCAAATGGAACACTGTGAGCTATAGCACAAATCTGCTAGACAACATGTGTCTATTGATAGGGTAGTGGTCCATCTGATATATGGGTAGCTAACTACTCTTTGTTTGGATTTGTGACTTGCCCCACAGGAAATAATTCATAGAAAAACATGTTAAAAATTGACAGGTCTCATGGAAAATTAAAGAGTAAACTGGTAGACATTTATACAGTTACCTGTAAACAAGACCATAAATTAAAAACAAGATATTCTAGCATCAGAATTAAAAAGTGTCATTGATATTTAAAAATATAATTGTTTTTTTCCAAATACCAGGTAAATACTAATCCAAGATGAAGTATATTCAGTATGTATTGTTAGTTTCTATGCTCAATATAAGTATAGTCTTTCAAACTTAGATGCTATTTCAACTTCAATCAAGTTATTATTTCAGCACCACTTTGGTATCATTTTCACTACAGCAAGGGTCATTAAGAAATCATTATTTTTTCATCAAGACTTTGTTTTGAATATATATATATATATGTTACTTTTAAAATATTCTCAAAGACTTGAAGTTCTTGTCATACAGATCTTTCACTTGCTTGGCAAGAGTCACACCAAGGTATTTTATATTATTGGTGAGTATTGTGAAGAGTCACTGCCCTAATTTCTTTTTTTAGTCTGTTTATCCTTTGACTAGAGGAAGGCTACTGACTTGTTTGAGTTAATTTCTTTTTAACACTTATTGGATATTTTCTTTATTTACATTTCAATTGTTTCCCCCTTTCCAGGTCTGCCCTTCAGCAAACCCCTATCACATAAACCTTCCCCTGCCAAACAATCACCTACTCGCATCCTCCCACCCTGGCAGTCCCCTACACTGGGGCATACAACAGCCTCAAGCCCAAGGGCTGCTCCTCCCACTGATGTTTAACAAAGCCATCTTCTGCTATATATGTGGCTGGAGCCAAGGGTCCCTGTATGTGTATCCTTTGGTTCCTGGTTCAGTCCCAGATCTTGGGGGTCTGGTTAGTTGAAACTATTGCTTGCCCCATGGGGCTACAAACCCTTCAGATCTTTCATTCCCATCTCCAGCTCCTTCATCAGGAACCCCGCACTCAGTCCAATGGTTGGCTGTGTGTATCCACTTCTGTATTTGTCAGGCTCTGGACGAGCCTCTTAGGGCACAGCCATATCAGGCTCCTGTCAGCAAGAACTTCTTTATATCCACAATAGCATCCTGGTTTGGTGACTGTATATGGGATGGATCTCCAGGTAGGACCGTCTCTGGATGGCCTTTCCTTAGGTCTCTGCCCCACACTTTGTCTCTGTATTTCCTCCTGTGAGTATTTTGTTCACCCTTCTAAAAAGCAGGGAAGCATTCACACCTTGGTTTTCCTTCTTCTTGGGCTACATACGGTCTGTGAGTTGTATCTTGGGTATTCTGAGCTTTTGGGCTTGTATCCAAGCAAGTGCATACCATGTGTATTCTTTTGTGATTGGATTACCTCACTCAGGATGATATTTCAATCCATTTGCCTAAGAATTTCATGAAGACATTGTTAATAAGAGCTGAGTAGTATCCATTGTACAAATGTACCACATTTTCTATATCCATTCCTCTGTTGAGGGACATCTGGGTTCTTTCCAGCTTCTGGCTATTATAAATATGGCTGCTAGGAACATAGTGTGGTACGTGTCTTTATTACATGTTGGGGTATCTTCTGGGTATATATGCCCAGGAGTGATATAGATGGATCCTTAAGTAATACTATGTCCAATTTTCTGAGGAACTACTAGACTGATTTCCAGAGTGGTTGTACCAGCTTTCAATCTCACCAACAATGGAGGAGTGTTTTTCTTTCTCCACATCCTTGCCAGCATCTGCTGTCACCTGCATTTTTTATATTAGCCATTCTGACTGATGTGAGGTAGAATCTCATGGTTGTTGTGATTCACATTTCCCTGATGACTGAGGATGTTGAGCATTTCTTTAGATGCTTTTCAGCCTTTCAAGATTCCTCAGTTGAGATTTCTCTGTTTAACACTGTTTCCCATTTTTAATAGAGTTATTTGGTTCTCTGGAGTTTAACTTCTTGACCTCTTTGTATATATTAGATATTAGCCCTCTATCAGATGTAGGTTGGTAAAGATCTTTTCCCAATATGTTGGTTGCCATATTGTCATATTGACAATATCCTTTGCCTTACAGAATTCTTGTAATTTTATGAGATCCTATTTGTTGATTCTCGATCTTAGAGCATAAGCCATTGGTGTTCTGTTCAGGAAAATTTCCCCTGTGCCTATGTGTTTAAGGCTTTTTTCTACTTCCTCTTCTATTAGACTCAGTGGATCTGGTTTTATGAAGAGGTCCTTTGTCCACTCAGATCTGAGCTTTATACAGGGAGATAAGAATTGATCAATTTTAATTCTTCTATACGTTGACCACCAGTTGAACCAGCAACATCTGTTGAAAATACTTTCTTTTTTCCACGGGATGGTTTTATCTCCTTTGTCAAAGATCAAGTGACTATAGGTGTGTAATTCATTTCTGGGACTTCCATTCTATTCCATTGATCTATCTGCCTGTCACTGTACCAATACCATACACTTTTTTTATGAGTATTGCTTTGTAGTACAGCTTGCTGTTAAGAATGGTGATTCCACCAGTAGTTATTTTATTGTTGAAAATATTTTTCCTATCCGGTGTTTTTTGTTATTCCAAATGAATTTGAGAATTCCTCTTTCTAACTGTATGAAAAATTGAGTTGGAATTTTGAGGGGGGATTGCATTGGATCTATAGGTTACTTTTGGCAAGATGTCCAATTTTACTATATTAATCCTGCCAGTCCACAAGCATGGGAGATCTTTCTGTCTTCTGATTTCTCATTTGAAATGTACATAAAGAAAATATCTCATAAAAATAATAAAAAACAAATATATGGCTATACTCCATAAATGAATATAACTATATTGAGAAAAATATTCTCATATGTTCCAACTTCCATGTAAGCTTTTACAAGCACATTTTTCTCAGTTATTTTCTAATCAAATGAATATTTGTATGTATGTACTTATTTATTTATTTAATATTTATTATGAGAGCTACATTATTAAGACTCTGATAATATCAAAGTCAATATGTTTTAGTAACATTTGAAAGTAACCTAAACAGCACTCAATCCTGTGAAACTTAGAATCCATGGTGCATAATTGTCTGTAAAGAGGACGATGTCCAAGGCTAGTGAGAGTTGACTTGAAGGAGTTAAAAATAAATAGATAGGTAGAGGTCAAGTGGAGCAATGTGTGTAAATACAAGTGCAAATATCAGTGAGGGAGTTAAAATCACACACATTGTGTTTAACAACAGACTTTACTGTAGAATACTGAAAATATTGTGCATAAATTAAAATCAAAATTATTAAGAGATCTGTGTAAAATGCTGTATTATAACCAAGCACTAAGGCTACTGTATCTTTTGAGGCACATAAACTGAGCTTATGAACCTGATTCTACAGTGTAGACAAAGAAGATTTATTGAGGAAGAAAGCCTTAGCTAATCATATCTGAAACATGATATATGATCAACTATAAAACCATGATATTATTTGTTAAATGATCTGATATTTAGTAGTGTAATAAATATTTTGTATTTCTTTTGTTAAACTTCATACCAAATCTTCTACATAGACTTCTAATAAGAGGATTATTTACCTTGTCCTTATTATCATGGGCATATGTTTATATAGAAATAAAGAAGTTCGTATTCTTTCTGAAGATCTTTGAGCCATAAAGCTTATACTTTTTCTGAAAATTTCCTACTTTTTATATAATCTGAGGTCTAAGAACTGGTGATAGTTTTCTGTAATTTGAACTGATTAAAATATTTTTGGAATAAAACATATTTTAGAAGGTTGTTTATGTTAGATGATCTCTTATGACAGGTTTCTCAGAGCTATCTCATCCATCTTACTCGTAAGTGAGAATTTCTTCAGTGATAAAAATCTTCAGCCAGTTCAGGCAGGTTCATATCTGGGCATGACTGCGGCTCTTTGATTCAGGAGGCTCTGGTACAATAGAAGGGTGTGGATTCCTGGCTGAACCTGAAATTCATCTAGAGCAGTATTTTGATAAGTGGATTTTAATGAGCCCAGAAGCTCTGAATACTCAAGGCACAATTAGCAAGTCAAAAGATTCCCAAGAAGGAAGGAGAGGACCCTGGTCCTGAAAAGATTGGATCCAGTTTTGTAGGAGAATACCAGAACAGAGAAATGGTGGGGGAGGGTGATTGGGGAATAGGCGGGTGTGTGGGGGGGAGAGGACTTATGGGACATATGGTGAGGGGGGAACTGGGAAAGGGGAAAGCCTTTGGAATGTAAACAAAGAATATAGAATAAATAAGAAAAAAAACAACCACAGGAGGACATTTTATAAACTATTTATTATTATATGTAAGTACACTGTAGCTATCTTCAGAGACACCAGAACAGGACATCCTATCTTATTACAGATGGTTGTGAGCCACCATGCGGTTGCTGGGATTTGAACTTAGGACCTCCAGAAGAGCAGTCAGTGCTCTTAACAGATGAGGAATCTCTCCAGTCCACAAAGGGACTTTTAAATGATTTTATATATGTATGTGTGTGTGTGTGTGTGTGTGTGTGTGTGTGTGTGTGTATACACATATATTCATGTTTAAAGGTAGAAGGGGGATAAGTTCCCATGTTTGTGAAATTGTCTCCACACATACGGACTAAGGCATTTTTAATGTGACTGATTGTACGGTATCCACAATGTGGTGCCATTGAGAACTTGGAAAGAGAGAATAACCATTGTTCATTACTCATCCCTCAATAAATATTCTCATAATAAAAAAAAGAATTTTGAAATAACATGAATAAATTAATATTCATTGTCAAACACATTTATAAATATAGCTTTTGTTATGAAATTATATAGTAATATATTTTTCACAAAAGTATTTTACTGATTAGCAAATAAATAAGACAATCCAGGACAATGATGCTGATATCTTCATTGGCTTACTTACCTTAAAGGTTTGGTAAAGCTTTTAATGAAGTTAAATTGAATTTAATCATTCCTTAATTTTTCAAGTGTATAAGAAACCCAAAAGATTTTCTACATTGGTTACACAGTCTAGACAAAGTTAGGATGTGATAGAATTGATTCAATTGACCAGAGTGCCAGGAAGTGGGTCTTTTGCTCTGTGACCTGGGACAGGTCATGAGATGTTCCTGAGAGAATCTCTTCTGAATTACAGAAGTACTGATAAAAATGAAGGCAATTCAGTGCAGAAATACAAGATCAGAGAAATCATTTAAATCTATCTATAAATCTAGATAACTATAGGTGAGAGTTCAACTGATGTCTACTATAAATATAAGAATAAGATAATGCATTAAGATCCTTTGAAACTAGTTATCAGCTAGTTTCATTAAAGAGTAGACTCTATTACAATTTTGTAAACTTGAATTTCATTACACAGTAATGAAAGATCTATCAAAAGCTAATGACTAGGTAATTTCCTAAGTTTGTTTTCTTTTACAGAAAAAGAAAAACAAAATGGCATCTATCATTAGCTTTCCAAACTCTCATCCTCTACACCTGAATTTGACTGAAATTAAATCGCTCAGGGCCTTTGCCTTGATCTGAGGAAAATGTTATTCATACCTTCAGAAGGTTAGACACTTCTTTCTCATGAGAAGTTTCTTCAGACACTAGTTATTGCATTGTTTCTTGGTGTGGCTTAGAAAAATATCCTTTGAACTCTCTGCCAAGAGAACTAACTTTATTGTCTACCACCTGAATTGGCTGATGTCTGTGCTGGTTAAGAAAGGCTATCTCAATTCAAGCTTTCAGTTTGGGGCCAAAATTATTCTCTTATACTGTTGGGAGACACTTAAAATGTAATGTATTTCTTTTATAATTATCTGATCCTTCCATAGTAACAATGGTAGATTTCAATGGAAAATTCATTATGTATATCTAACTTCTTTCATACTGATAAATCATTTAGGATGAAAACAAATGTCTGAATCATCCAGTCACTAATTAGCATCAGTTACTAATTAGAATGCAAATTTCTTACAGGAACCATTGAGTTACAGCTATTTTATGATTAGTATAGTTTCACCAGTAACAGTGTGTTGCTTTGAGGAAGTCCTCCTGATATTACTAACAGTGCTGAACTGAACATAATGTGAATGGTGCCATACATATTGTGTTACATATTTTTCCTAAAAGTCATAGAAGCTTTAGGAAACAGGAGAGCATATCTCAAGTTAGAACTGAAAGTGCTGCATATATAAATAGAAGTTTTAGAATCATATTTTATATTAAGAAAATAGGAATTAGATATTCAAGTATCTAATATACTTAAATAATTATTGATAATTAATTTTAGAAACTGACCTCCAAAATTGAATAATATTTTCTCAAATTATAGAAATTGATATTTTAACATTGGAGTAGTTAAATAAGTACATTGAATGTGTAGTATACTCTGATCAATAGTGTGACCTAGTAGGACATCAAATAACAAGAGATTACAGACCTGAACTATCTCATCCAAGAATTGGGTTCTTGCTTTGTAGCCAAGCACAGTTTTCCAAATATCACACACATAGGTTTTAATAGAAAATATTTAACACTTAAAATTATTTGAACTTTTGGCTATATCTTAAATCTTCAAAATTATATTTATTGACTCATAACTAGGTAGATGCTTTTCCAAATGCGCTTTGAAATGATTATCAATGAAAAAACCCAAATTGTCTTTTGATTATCATGATCAGACATTATTTTGTTTTATTTTGTGACATCCAGTCTGCTATAAGGAAGCTTTGCAGAAGTTCCCATTCTCAGAAACACTGTGAAAATATGTAATTACTGAAAGGCTTTTAAGGAACATTGCTCTTCTCAGATATAGTAATTGAATCAATGGATGAATGGCTACCCTACGCAGTGCTCCACACACTGTGAGTCCTGGGGATGGGTGAGGCCACACCTTTGCCTTTGGATCATAGATTTTCCTGAGATCATAATACCCATACTAGACCAAACACTGTTTGGCTGGCTGATACATTCCCCAAAGCGTGACCCCTTGACCTTGTGAAGTACAATAAAATGAAGTATTATTTCTAAACAAAACAAACTCACTTAGATGGTCACTTAACTGAGTAGTAGTCTTACATAATAAGAAATCTGGGAGGGGGTGGATGCGGGAGTAGGGGGAGGGAAAAGGACATGTGGGACCTTTGGGGGTGGGGAACCAGAAAAAGGGAAATGAATTGTAAATATAGAATATATACAATAAAAAAAATCAAAAAAAAAAAAAAAGAAATCCATGGTAACATTGATAAATTAATAATAGAGCAAATTTGTACTCCAATTATGAGCAAGGCAGTATTAACTTCTGGCCCAATAGCATAAGAAACAGAAACAGTCTCTAAGACTGCTCTTCAAGTCCTTGATCCTATGGTGTATATTTTCAACTTTAGTCCCATGTACTTTATAATGGTCCAATTGATCATGCTTGTCTTTAGGAAGAACACATCCACAATACATATACACCCACTTGTGTGAGACCTGTAGTATAGAGATGATAAAGAAAATTCAAGAACTGTAACACAATTGCAGGTGGATATACCTTCAAATATACTTGTACTCAATAGTGTTCAGGACTCCCAACAGATACAACTGGAGAGAGGAAAGATTAATTCTGAATAATGCCTCTGGTCATGCTCAAAGGCATAACTTGTAACTGTGATAGTGAAAGCCTGGGGTGACTAGTTACATCTTGAGGTTCTTCAGTAATGTATTAGAGATTAAGCAGAAACAAAATCAAGGCATTGATAACACTTACCCCCATTGATCAGTTTCCTCCGGAATGCACAACTCTTTAAGATGAATCTTAAAAAACAGTACTACTAGCTGGGACCAGGAGTTCAAGCAGTGTGTGTAAGTGCTTTCCTCCAAATCCCTCTTGTCTTCACTAGCTGGTATTCTAGATGATATTTCATAAATCGTTTTCACATAGGAATTTGTTTTCTCATACTTATTATTGTTGATACTTTAAAGTTTAATCTTGACTAATAAATTAATGTATCAGTCAATTCATTATTATTATAAGTTATAGTTACATATTATTACATATGCCTAGTTTTTTTTACTGTGCTAAGACTCCATTACCCAGTCAAGTTATAAATCAAAGCATTTAATTTGGGGTTCAGGGTTCCAGAGGATTAGAGTCCATGACTGTCATGGAGAGAAGCATGTCAGCAGACAGGCAGGCATGGTGCTGACAATCCACATACCAAATTATGTCCAAGAAGAAGGAAGGAATGACCCCTGGTTCTGGAATGGCTCAATGCATAAGTGTAGGGGAATACCAGGCAGGGAAGTGGGAAGGGGTGGATGGAGGAACAGGGGGAGGGAAAAGGACATATGGGACTTTTGGGGTGTGGGGAGCCAGGGAAGGGGAAATCATCTGAAATGTAAATAAAGAATATATCGAATAAAAAAAGCTGACAGCATAGATATTGATACACCAGCACAAGGCCAAGGGAAATAGTTGGAAATGGTATGGGATTTTGAAACCTCAAATCATACCTCCTTCAATAAGACCTAACCTAATTCTTCCCAAACAGATCCCCAAACTCTGAATCAAGCATCCAATATATGAGCTGATGGGGGCCTTTCTCATTCAAATCACTAATATATCTTTATATTAGTTATTAGTCAGGGTTCTCTGAAGAAAAAGAATGTGTGTGTGTATTTGTGTATACTACTATATGTACTTATACAGATACATAATTTGTTAATAATCTATGTAAAGTTTGTATGTATATACTTGTTAATGGTACAGTTAACATAGTTTATACTTATTAAATAAACCAAATTATTAGATCATATTACAATATATTTTACAATATTAGATTCAACCTAATAATTTCTTGATAATGGTCATCTAAACTTACGCTACTCTGAATTCTGTCGTTCAGTAATTTGGATGCTCATAAAATTCACAAATACAGCATTAATTTTGTTAAGATCATTACTGAGACATTATGGAGATGGGAGAGAAATCAATAAACTGTCATAGCAGTAGCTGGTCATATTTCTGTAAAATATTTACCACAAAATGTTTCAGTATTAAAACATTAAATTGCAGCATCAATTTCCATTACTCAGTGAAACAGCTTCGTTTTCAACGAGTAATGTAATTAATTCCATATTCATCTATACAGAAGTATGGGATGCTAAAACTTGCCTCATATCTTTGGTAGCATTCCCTAGAAAGTTGGCTCATGTGCAGTGATTGAGTATTGGCTAAATTCACTCTTTATGAATAATGCTACTCTTGCTACAGTTTAGCTGATATATTTTCAAATACCCATTGACATGTGATATATGTCAAAAATGTGGGACATGGAAAAACAGCTGTGCATACAACTGGGGACAAACATGCTGAACCTTACACTCTTTAAACATTGTACCAGGGATTATGTGACTCAGATACAGGAAAAGACGAAGCCTGGCTAGGAAGCATGATTTAACTAGATAATTGGAACTAGGGAACAAGCTAAGATGTGAGAGAGTGAGAGAGAGAGAGAGAGACAGACAGACAGACAGACAGACAGACAGAGTCAGAGAGACAGAGCAGGCACAGACACAGAGACAAACAGACAGACAGAGAGATACAGAGATACAGAGAGACAAAGACAAAGAGACATAGACAGAGAAAGAAGAAGTTGTTTGTGGTATGACTATAGTTGGGGCTAGGAAACACAGAAACTCCAAATCTGTCAAACTGACTATGTTGAAAGGGAGACACGATATCTCAGTGTGAAGCTGCTCACCACAGACAGAATTCCCTCATCCTTGGGGATGCAAAACTGTATTCAAAGTCCTTTTAGCTGATTGATGCATGCCCTTGCAGATTATTTGGGATCATTGCCTGTACTTCATTTCAGTGACCAAGCAACTGTATCAACAAAACATTTCCTCTGACACACTCAGACTTCTAATGACCTGAATCATTGGGAACCATTTCCTAGCCACACGATGTGTTATGCATGTTAAAGAAACCTATACGTTCCCTTAAGGAACACAGAATGGGATCCATCAAAAAAGTGAGCACTAGCCAGTTTCTGCTTTATACTTATGAGTTCAAAAAAAAAAAAAAAAAAGAAGAAAAGAAAAGAAAAGAAAGTGGTCGTGAGCCAGCCTATATTCTAGGAGAGCGAAGGTTGCTTCTGCAATTGAAGGCAGCATCTTTGGTCTGAGCCTCTGGCATCTGTCAGAGTATTTCATGCCGTTTCTGCTCCTGGTGTTAATCTGAAGAGGGCTTTTAATACAGTGGCAGCTAAACAAAATATAAAGCAAGTGTGACTATATCATTAGACGAGAGTTGAGTCACCTTGTTTTAGAGTCAGGATCTGTGAGTGGGAGGAGTTTCAGAAATGATAATTAAACCAAATTTATCTCAGTTTGCATGCATTCAAATCTATTTTCAAAAGAAATCTTTTATTTTTTTGTAAAGTAAAAACCATCTTGCCTATGTTTAGAATATACTTAAGGTTTGGTACAATTTTTAAAAATTCTGTTACTATCAAATATGAGAGTCATACATTTTACACATGCAAGCAATATGATTAGTGAGGAAACAGAACCATGAAACAGAAGAACAGGGGAACATTTATGTGAGCATTTTGGGCTGGTGATAAGCAAAAGGAGAAATGGTACAATTATATTATATTATAGTACTAAAAATTGTAAAGCATCGTGCTACCTAAAATATGAATTCCTTAAATGTAAACAAGATTTTGAAAACAAAAAAAAAATGTTTTCTCATGCTGTTTTTCTCAGTAAAATAAATATCAATTAAATTTATTTGTCTTAACTTGTTTTAAGACTTATTTGAAACTTATGTTATTTTAATTTTATTCTAAGATGATAATTACCAATAGACTACCTAAACTCATTCATTTATCATGAAACGTTGCCTTAAATTCCCTTCACCCATAGTATTAGATACATGATTGCCCATACATTTTCTCCGCCCTTATGGAAGAACTACCAGCTTAATATGATCAAATTCTTGGATTTCCACTGCTTTCTTTTCAGTTCCGTGCCTCACCACTACAGAAGACAGCTTTTTAGAAAAACAACAACAACAAAAAAAGGCAAATAGTCTACAAACATCATGGGGAGTGACTAAAGGGATTGTGGACATGGAGCATTTTGTCAGCTCTCTGATCCATGACTTGTGAGCACTTTTTGGAATGCAGCCAACTGGAAGAGATATTGCTTTTAGGAGCTTAATCCCTGACATCTAGATCATGGGTAAGCACATAATTATAGGATCTTCCTCTTCGAGAAGAGGAAGGAAACTGCTCAGCCAGATGGACGTCAAGAGTACCGGAATTGCTATTGAATAGAAACTCACCTTAAGTGGGAAGGAAAAATGTGCTAGTTGCTAAGCTACTGATAGGGTTTGCCCTTCCTCTGTTGCATGGGCTGTCACTAGGTCAAGGCACAAAAGATGACGCCAAAGCTGTCTTTCTTTCCTGGTAGAATGGTTTCATAGGAAGTGGCTCAACTTTTCCTCCAAATTAGCTGTTACCCCTTCCTATCCTGTGACTTTCACAGCCGAGGATGAAGGTTGCACATGAAGGCCGACTCCCTAGCATAAATGAAGTACAGGAAATGAAGAGGTCCAAAGTGCTAGAATAGTCAAACCAGTAATTATTAAAGATGCACGCAAACATTACAGTTTTATAAAACAAGTTTTCTAGTCTTACAAATTATTAACTAAAGCTTCCCCACTTCTGTTGCAGAAGAGTTGATTCATTATGCAGTTTCCATCTATGTATCTATCCATCCCTTTTATTCATATATTTTCAGAATTTAAAGATTTAAGAAACAGCAGCAAAATAATCTTATTTATGCCCTTGATTTTTTTTTTCTGTTCTCATTTTTGTTTTGGGGATATTCTGAAGACCAAGAATACTATGGATATATATAAAGTATATACATTGAAGTTTATAAAATGGATGAAATGAAATCAATAGACTGAATTATTTTTGTGCATACAAGAATATATGCATGACTAAAATATTCATGAATATATATTCTATTAAAAGAGTAATTTTATTTTTCATTTATTTCTTTGTTGTGCTTCTTTTAACCAATATTTTTGAGTTTTGGGATCATATTAAATTTAAGTTCAAGGACTTATCATAATTTATAAAATGATAGATGCAGAAAATAAAAATATAAGGACACGGGGGAAAACAGGAATATAGTAAGAACATTGAGGAGACAAAGAGTCTGAAAACTTAACAGCTGATTTTGGGGCAAGGAAAAAAGACATCATTAGAGTCTAAATTTACATTTCTATCATTTAGATATTTTGCTCATTTAATTGTTTGTTTCATAGTGTATATGGTGTATGTATGTGGTATATTTGTTATGTGTGGATGTCCACATTCCTGTACACATGTGCCAAGGACAGAGAAAACACTGAATGTTTTTCTCTATTATTCTCTATTGTATTCTTTTGAGACAGACTTTCACTCAACCTGGAGATTACATTTTCAGTTATACTGCCTAACAATCCTCCTTCCTGTGTCTGCTAAGAACTAACATTTCTGGGTCTTGATCCCAGTCTCAGTACTTATTTATAATGTAGGTACTGAAGATCTATGATCAGTTTCTCATGCTTGTACAATAAATACATACCTCTACCCACTGAGCCCTCTCTTGAACACTTAAATCACATTTCCTAATGCTATCACTTGCCTTACAGACTATACACAATTCTACATATTTGTAATTTTATATTAAAATTTATTTCAAAATATATTTATAAGCATAAGAGGAACTATAAACATGTAGGAATTATTTCAACAATCCTGGCAAGGTGCTGGTCATCCATTTCTAGGGTGATACATGTGATGACATTTAGGACTGAAAATCTGTGATATTTTGAACATAATTTAAATGGGAAATGGTGGTGATTAGACATATGGGATCAAAAATACTTACACAGAATTTTATGCCCTTAGTTCCTCTATGTACAGCAGGTATTCACTAAAATAGCAGAATCTGGGTACAGGTGGCTTGATCAGGGAAATGAAGTGTTATTTATATTACGTCACACTACTAAGGTTAAAATGTCAGACAAATTGAACACATCCATAGAACAAACAGATGCTGGAGTGTGTTGGAGTACATACATGACCTGGGGATCTTTTAAACCATGGAATAGTATATGAAGAATACATGGGAAATAAAAGTGGACCATTTAGTTTTCCTGTGGCACTTCATCATTTTCAACTTTGTAAAGGGGTGAGATTATTACACAGGAGTCTGAGAAAGAAAGTCTATGAGAAAAGCTAAAGGTCAGACGACTGAAATTTCCTGAAAGTCAGATACAAAACGTTTTCAAGAAGAGAGATGTGAACAGTGCTAGTAAACACTGATGGGAAATGGGGTACAACAGGGAGCATAAATTCCTGTTGGCAAGGTGGGAGACTGTGAAAATGCTGACAAAACATTTTCAGGGGGCTGGGGGGAGTGTGGGGTAAAATCCCAGTGACACTTGACTCATAATCACAGCCAAAACATGCACATTTGAAGATTTTGATATGAAGGCGAGACTGAAGTAGGTGGAGAGAGTTGAGGAAATGGGAAATCTTTGAGTATATTGTTACTGTAATTTGGTATTTACTTATGTGTTTGTTTATGCTTATTATAATGTATAGGGAACTTGTGTTCTGTTCAAATCATATAACCAAGAAAAGTTCATATTAGGGCAAAACAAGATGAATTCATTGGAGAAATTCTAGTAAACGTCCTGACTGCATGACAGAATCTGAGATGCTAGAAAACAAACAAGCCAGGGGGGAAGCTGACCTGAAAGAGGAAAGAGGACAGCAGCATATGTGTGTGTGTGTGTGTGTGTGTGTGTGTGTGTGTGTGTTTGTGTGTTTGTGTGTGTGTATATATATGTATATATACATGTATATATACATGTATATATACATACATACATATATATGTATATATACATGTATACATGTATATATACATACATACATATATATACATATCTATATATACAGTAATGGTGGAATAAAACTAGAAAGGTATTTGAAGTGGTACCCATATTTGCAAACTGTTAATGAGAAAATAAGGACTTTTCTCTGGGAAAATAATGAAGAGACAGAATGATGGGAAGATGCTAGACAAGTAGAAAGGGTCACAGTTTCTCAGATAGCTTCAATATTCTTATGTGTAATATGTCCCAAAGGCACAGTTTTGTGTTGGTCTATGATTAACAGCTCTGGGGTTCATACAAACATTTCTTTTGTTATTAAGTCATAGAACTGTCTGCTGCATACCGTTAAGAATTGATTTAAACGAGGTGGTTGCATTCTGTAGATTTCATTCTTGGAGTATTCTTAAGTTGTTTTCTCCCTATTGGACCTTCAGACAGAAACCCTTGGTTAACCCCTGCCCTGACAGTACAGCTGATTGTATGAGCAGATTTCTGCTTTGTTAGTCTTGTTGCTTTTAGGTGGCATTTCTGACAACATGACCAAATGTTCATTTACTTTATAGTATGACTATTAAAATCATATGAGTGTGTGGTAACACATGAGCCAACTTCCTTTCCTGATTTTGCTTTACCTCATTTATCTTGTCCCCACTTTAAAAATGCATACTGACCTCATTATAAAAAATATGACTAATAGGACAATCAATATGAACCCAGCAGGCCTGTAGTCCTTAAATTAGAGACCTTAACAATTTACTTTCCCTTTTTTTATCACACCAATGAAAGTTTCTTGACCTTGAATCTATGAGAACTGGGTAAATTTTTGACCATGTAATGTCAGCATGATGAACTTTTTTAAATCATTAAGTTTATTGCAAAAGGCTTATTCTGCATGAATTTTGCAAAGTAAATAACTTGGAAGAAACTTTTGCTTCATGCACTAATTGGAGTTCTGCAGAGAAACAGAGCAGATAAAAGAGATAGAAAGGTATGCAGAAAGAAGACTTCTTATGGGAATTAGTTTATGGAATTATGAAGATTGGAATTAGAAACTCCATGACCCGCAATTTCTACTTTGGAGAACAAAACAATTAGTGGAAACATGACATGTTCCAGTGATAACTTTTATCCAGAAACTGTTTCTCTACTTTCAAATTATTTTCAATACAATATTTTTATCGATTTGAGAATATTATATCATATACTGGTTATATTCAACTTTTCCTCTCCCTCTAACTCCTCTCAGTTCTACAACCCCCACTTCTTGCTCCCTATTTCCATGTCTTATCATGTTTTTCAAATCAATTCAAATTTGTGCTACCCATATCCTTCTGAAGGTAGACCCATCAAATGGAGCATGACCCATAATCTTAAAGAAAACACGCTCATTTTTTTCCTTGAACTCATCAGTTTTTCATGACTCCTTTGTTAGGGTTGGGGGTTCAAACCAAACCACTCTGTAATGTTGCTTAATTTTATTTTGTGCCAGAAACTACAGGCTTCACAAGCTCATGAGAACAGTGGTCCTATTCTGTTCTGAAGACGCTTAACTCTAGTCCTTCCTGACCTCTGACACAATCTTCCTGTCTCCATTTCCCAGATGAACCAAGAGGCTTTGGAGAGAGTGAGTTGATATAGTTCATCAATATGTGTGGGAAATTCATTGGCACAATCCACTGCACAAGGAAACCTCTCTAATGAAGGCTGAGAGCTACACTAATCTGTGGTAACAGAGATATGAATTTAGATGGCAGTATGATACAATGTGCACTTAACTGAATAAAAATAATTTTGGGGCCATGTAAGCTCCCCAAACATGTGTTCTGGCCTAGATTTATCTTATGAAAAATACACATCTATCTGTGAAACAGGTTTTAAAACCACCCAGAAAGTGACTGATAACCACAATAATGTGCATAACACTGTTAGACAGATCTGCATATTTTGCCGAAATAGTTCTTATTTTAATACACCGTATTCACAGCAACCTAAGATTGTGGCTGACTTTCTTCCTCAACTGCTTTCCTAATGCCTTCAGGAAATTATATATATATATATATATATATATATATATATATATATATATATATATGCAAGCTAGCCTTGGAGGAGGGGGTTAATGTACATATATTTCTCATTTAGGGCTCAACACTCTACTATGGTTTATTCCTTTTAACTTGGCAAGTTGTAGGTCTCTAGTTTGATTGTAATCAACTGCAAAAAAAGAACTTCAGGGATGAATGTTAAGAGATGACCTAATCCATGATTATAATAAGCGGTTAGGAGGCCATTTAGCAGAATAAAAATAGTGGCTTCTTTTCTAGAGATTATGATGTATCTAGAAACAGGTTCTTGATCCCAATAAAGATTCCAGGTATGAGCTGCAGTCTGTGAAAAGGGGCTTAAATCCAATCAGAAAGTGATGAGTCACTTCCAGGGTATTCTTGCTTCCATGGTGTTTTGATCATAGAAAGAGAAAGAGGTGTGAGAATATGTTCTACGGTGGTGTGGGGGAAGGGAGTGCCTCAGTAGGCCAATGCAGAGACATCTTTTCCTCCTGAGGGACCAGACACATGACATATAGAATAGAGTTTATTCAGGGCATGGGGAGGGAGTTAATAGGGTAGTTGAGGCAGAGAAAGGCAGAGAGAGGGAGAGAGTAGAGAAGGAGATGCAGGCCATGACTATGTGGAGAGAAGGGGGAAGGGAAGGAGAGTCCAAGAGAAAAGCTGAGAGTGAGAGAGTAAGAGATGCAAGACAGGGTAGGAGCAGAGCCCTTTATAGTAGGTCAGGCCTACCTGGCTGTTGCCAGGTAACTGTGGGGCGGAGCTGAGACAGAATCCTATCACATGGGACCAGTGAGCATTTATGTCAGAGCAGTCATAATTGTGGTTCACTTATGTGCAACATGTGTAGATGTGATGGGTTATCTTGCTTCTCAGGTAGCAGGATATTTTTCTTTTCTTTTTCTTTTCTTTCTTTTTTCTTCTTCTTTCTTCCAAGAATCACTATGAAGACTAGCCAACAGACAGAAAACTTTGAGTCAGATAACAGCTTGGATTTTAGTATTCTGAGACTCGAGCATGCCATGCTATCAGTAATATGGTCATTGTGTCACAGTCTGGGGAATAACTGGAGTATGTCAATAGCCTTTAATATTTAGGGGTCTACGAAAACTCACTAGTCAACAAATCCAAAGATTTTAATCCATTCCCAGTACTATGAGTTTTTATTTGTTAGCTAGTGGAGTCTAAGTGATACTGCAACCACATTACCAAGTAGTTCCTTTTTAACTATATACGGAAATTTACTACTATAGAAACTATTCCAAGAAAAGACATTTAATGATAGTAATTAAATAAAGGTTGTTTACTAAATCTGATGTTTTTGAAAAAAATGGGGTAATCTGAACATTGTCAATGTTATACATTTTTATTCAACATGATGTTTTCAATTGTTTATGAAATCAATTTTTATGCTTACCTTTTCCACCTTTCTTTTATCCATGGAAATTTTCCAAGAATCTAAACATAAGCTAAAATATTCTATTAAAGATGATTGAGACCTTGTATAGGAAATTCCAAAATAATTATGAAAAAAAACTGACTAATATGCTTTACATAGCACAAGGATCAACCCACCCTGAATACACACATTTTCTCTCAGTAGCTGTTTACCAGAGATGAATTTTACAAGCTTAATAAACATTAATTTCTGAGTGCTTGTGACTGGGGTGAAATAAATTTAAGGACCATGTTTTAGTAACTGTGCACACTGTTTCTCAGCAGAGCTGGAAATACTGGCCACTTTATGAATAAATACACTACCTCCACATTGTATAAGTATAATTTCACAGGTAAATGAGCATCTGTTTTACAGGTCTCCACATAGTTTATTGACAAATTCAGTTTAAAGGAATGTGTTATATCTACTCAAATGCTGTTTTCTCTTTTATATCTATGAAGCAGTAGAAATAAATAACTGCACCTTTCTCTTAGATACAGTTCTGTCTTTTACTTCTTGGGAGATATTTTTTGTTCTCAAAGGTCATCTGGCATTCTAAGGATTTCTTCCTCAGCACATCTTAATAAAATGAGTGTTAGTAGGCTGAGTTGTATAATAACTAATTGTGTACCTCATTATGAAGCACTTTTTAATGTTTTTATTGCCATAACATTATAAAAGTTCCATTTGGAAATACTTTCTGTGTGAACTGGATGTGCCTTTCCAGTGCCAGGGATGACAAAGGTTAAATTCAAGCTCCCAGCTGTTTCCCACATGCTGGGTTTACAAAGGAATGTATCCAGCTTCCTTCCTCTATTGGTACCTCCCCTGTGCTCTTATCTCGCTTTCCCCTACCCCTCCCTTAGAATGACAGCCCTGACTAGGTCTCAGGGACTTGAGGCTGGTTGATAAGAGACAGGATGTGAATGGCTCCTCTGAAAGAAAGCTGGATTGAAAAATGTGCTTCCTTCCCACAGAGCAGGCGTAAAAGCAGATACTTACATGCGCACAGAACTGTCTCATCAGTATCGTGATTACTTGATTTGGTGAGGACAGCAAGAAGATATGGAAACAAAATTAAATGGATAATAAAATTTCCATCATTCAACTACCAGGTTCACATTTATGTGGTCACATTTATGACAAGCTAGTAGAGAAAGGAGAGAGGGGGACAAATAATTGTCTATTTAAAATCTAAAATGTCCATGTAAAAATTCTTAAACATCTGACTAGTGTGTGGCACATGGATAAAAGAGACTTGGAAGATGTTAGCCTGTGATTGACTTTAAATACATATATATAAATTATCTGAGTAAAGCCAATGTAATCATATTATTCTTAAGATGACAATTTGACCTGGCTAATGCCAAAAAAATTGTGATTACAGGCCTCACAAATGTGACAGAAATTCAACCTCAACAAGCCTTTTCTCTTGTAAAGTTTTAGATGGCTATAAATAAATACTGAGATTAGTCTGGGAGAATGTGGCCAGTTTCTAACTCACAGAGTGAGGAATTGTGAACTTTACATCTAACCCACAAAGATTTGGCCAATAGTATGATTTTTCCCCCTACTGCATCAAGTAATGAGCACCCTACTCCTGACTCCTGAGTTTTAGTCTAGACTTCAGGCTCTCTCTCATTCTTTGTTAATTTGTTACAGAAAACCCATCAAGCTAATGAGGACAGAGTTGAGTATTGACATATATACAAGCACAGATACAAGTTCAGCACTAAAGATTGGTGACATACAAGTGATCAAGCACAACTTCTGAGGCACAAAGCAGAACAAACCAGACCCCTTGACCTCCAAAGTAAATCCTACCATGACCATTTACCACATAGATATGTTTTGGGAAATGACAGAAAACATTTATGAAAGTAGTTCCCTAAGTATTCATTGAATCATCATCATCATCATCATCATCTTATAATGCTGTAATGACCAACTTTGTGTACAAATGCTTTCTTCTTACATTGACCATTTTTCCTAACAATACATTTGTTAAATGTTTTCAATAATAAGGTGATGCATGATTATATTATCTCTAATATGCTACATCCTTCCCAGCCCTTATTTCTCTTTTCTTATAGTCCTCTGGCTAAACGACAAGTTTATATATTCAGGAAATGAAAGCAATATAAAACATATTTACTCTTTCTTGTTAAGTTAATGTTTTTTCTTTAACAAGCAAGCATTTATATGTAAGAGAAAACATGCATGGTTATCTTTCTGAATCTGTGTTACTTCTCTCAGAATAATTGCTTCTAGCTCTATTCATTTTCCTGCAAGTTTCAAATTTTCATTTTGCTTTAGATAAATGTGTTCCATTCAGAATCTCCACAGAGGTTAGGTAGCTAGTAAGGAACCAGGGAAAAAGAGGGAATCTCCCAAGGTGGGAGAAATAGAATATATTGTTGTAAAGAAATTGAGGGAAGTGTGGATAGGAGGATTAAAAAGTTTGGGAACAAAATGAAGAGGAGCAGGCGGGCAAGGTAGACGAATAGATGTGTGGAAAGATAGCTATGACTAAAGGCCTTTGCAAAAGCTATATAGAAACTCATATATAGAAATGTCCTAATCCACACACCACTGTGTGTGTGTGTGTGTGTGTGTGTGTGTGTGTGTGTGTGTGTGTGTGT
Organism: Apodemus agrarius; assembly: GCA_964023405.1. Lineage (NCBI taxonomy): Eukaryota > Metazoa > Chordata > Mammalia > Rodentia > Muridae > Apodemus > Apodemus agrarius. The sequence goes on from OZ030018.1 coordinate 12,116,252, forward strand.
GATTTGAATGCAGCTAATCATCATGGTCAGAAGAGGGCATCAAACATCAGATCTCTTGATGCTGACGTTAGAGGTGGCTGTGAACAACTTGCTTTGGATCTAGTAATCAGAGTAGTAAAAGCATCAAGCTCCCTTAACTTCTCAGCCATCTCAAAAAAAATTAAAACTGCAGTAGTAAATTTTGATAGTTCCTTTGACTTATTTTTAATGTTTTATTTATTCATTGAATTTTTTATATATGTGCACACTGTATATTTACCATATCCAGCCTACCATTGCCATTTCTCCTAAAGGACCACGATTCTCAGTGCAAACAGTTCCTCCTTTTCAAGGCTGGATCTTTGGGTCCCCACCATCTATATTGGCTATAGCATCATTCCTATTGGTAGTAATAAATTGGTATTGTAGTGTAAAATCTGCATATTTTGTGTCTCCTCTCTTAGGAAACACCTTCCTCCTGACTATCTCAGTCTATAGTGAAGGTACTGACAAGTGACATTACATTAGTAAAAATCAAAATTCTGAAAACATGCAATGATAACAGCGACACTGTGGATGTATTTTCCTTTAAAAGTTCTGATGAAGAATTTTTATAGCTGCCTCATTAGTGTTGAGATGATTGAGACACTTTGGTAGGGAGTTCATAGCACTGGGGTGTTGGTGTGTCCCCTGTGAGAGTTCACTGTCTCAACATTACACAAACCCTGAATGAGGCCCAAAGCATATGCCACGTTGTTCCCGCAGCTCCAGACTCACCAGATGACCACATCTGGAATTGGTAGCCTGGCAAAGAGCAAGGGAGAGGGCATGTACTAGGCTGTTTTGCAACTTGGAGGAAGCCAGTGAGTGCCAAGAAAAATGGCAAAGTAAACACTTTGCTACTGACAGTCTGGATCCAGCCTTCTTGCCATAACAGAACTGTGTCAAATTGGCCTGGTAAAGCTCAGAAAGCACTACGAAGGATAAATAAGGCAATGAAGGCCTGTGTTTATGAGGATAGATTAAAGGAATTTTACAAGCGTTACTTGACTGTGCAAACATGAAATGAGAATATGAAAACTATGAGTAAATACATGAAAATTCTCGGTGATTAGGAGGGAAATGAATTGTTTAGCAGTGGAGCAACCTTGAGAAGAGGATCTTAAGCTTAACTGAAATTAAAAGAAATTTAAAAAGTCTAGCAATTCATGTTAAAAGCAATGTGGTAAAACAGAAACATAAGCATATGGTCCTTATCATGAGGTTATCCAGGGTGTATTTTGAAGTAGAGATGATTCATTATGGCCATAAGACACTAGGAAAGTGGAAAACTGACTGTCAATGAACACCAACAATTTTGGCAAGTTTGTGGTGAGAAAGAGATTCTATAGCCCTCAGAATGTGTTTCCAAAGTGGACAATGTAATGAATTCTTTCCTCTCTACACCATCCTGCTCCATTGTAAGGTTGTTTATTACTATTGAAAGATTACAAGACCTACTCAGGTAGAAAAAAAACCCAGATGTGTATATGTATATATATCCCCAACTTTTTAGTTTTCTTAACATACTACACACAGACACACACACACACACACACACACACACACACACACAGACACACACACACACACATACACATACACATACACAAGCACACAAGACTGGTCAAGATGATATAAAATCTCCAGCATAAATACAAATTGAATTAATATATTACCAAATAAGTTCTTAACCTCTTCCCCACCACTTCTCCAGAGGGCACAACATTCCGGCTAATTATGTCCTAAGACCTTCAGGAACAGGGTAGTTGCTGACTTTGGTAATCTGTTCTCAAGAACTTGCAAAATGTATCTCAGAGGGATAGGCACAGAATTACCTAAAAATCCAAGGAACATTTTCTTCAGCTTCTAAATAAAGAGAAGGAGATGGACAAAATGGATTTAAAAATTCACTGACTTGAAAAACTACGCTTAGAAGATGTCATATACACAATAATGGTGATAGTTCTGCAAGTCCTATTTAAATAGTACTAGGAAGAAACATGCTCAGTGCTGTCCACTGCCAGATAAAGCACACAAATCAAGAGACTGCATTAGTTACTTTGATCTACCCATTCTACAACATACAGTAATGTCAAAACGTGCTGTATCTCATAAATATACTCAACCACATATTAAAGGTAAATAATATATTTATTTAAAGTAGATGACATTTATCAGGAATCTATGGAACTATTTGACTCAGCTTAGAAATGTTGATTTCCATGATACCCTTACTAAGTGTTAAAACTGAGGTTATTTGTGTGGTGTACACTTTATTCAGGTAACAGTCTATGCAGCCAATATCTACATGCCTTTGGTTAAATTCAGCATGCATGTTCTTCAAATGAGGAACTCTGTAGCCTTTATTAAATATAGTTGCTCTAAATTACAGAGGGATAAAAGACTATACTCAATAAAAATGCAAACTACTTCAAATAGTTAAAATATAACATGATTAAAATAAAAAGAAATTATCAAATATAGCCATACTTAAAGAGTGTAAAATGATTAATGCATATTTAAGACAAAAGAAAGTTTTGCTTAGTGTTGATTGTTGTAATAATGTTTCTACTTTAATTTTATTAATGGGATAAAGTTCCAGCAAAACTCTCTTTCCTTCCTTCCTTCCTTCCTTCCTTCCTTCCTTCCTTCCTTCCTTCCTTCCTTCTGTCTTTCCTTCCTTCCTTTTTTCCTTCCTTCTTTCCTTCCTTCCATCTTCCCTTCCTTCTTTCCTTCCTTCCTTCCTTCTTTCCTTCCTTCCTTCCTTCCTTCCTTCCTTCCTTCCTTCCTTTCTTTTTCTTTCTTTTTTAACAGGGTTTCCCTTTGTAATCCTAGCTGTCCTCAAACTCACTTTGTAAAAACTGACCTGCATTGAACTCAGGCATTCTCCTTCCTCTGCCTCTTGAGTGCTGGGACTAGAGATATGCAACACCTTCCTTTGCTTTTTCTTTCTTTCTTCTTCTTCTTCTTTTGATGTTTTCATTGTTGTTGTTATTAGTTCTTTGAGAATTTTGACAATCTATTTTGATCATATTTATGTACTTATCACCCTTCTTAACATCTTCCCAGACCTGTGCACCTACCTAACTAGCTTCATGTCCTCTTTTTTTTTAACGCTATCAAGTTTGACTTGTGCTGTCCATATAATCTTGGTGTATGGTCACATACTGGAGCATGGTAGACTTATCAGGGGTTGAACCCTTAAAGAAACAGATTCTCTCTTTCCCAGAAGCTATCAATTACCAATAACTCATGCCTATCTCTTCTCTCCATGCCTTAATCTTGATCAAGTCTTGTGCATGTTGACATAACCACTCTGAGCATATATTTGCAGCTATTCAGTCCAGCTGATACTGTTTCCTTATGCGCATCCACAATGATGGTGAGCTCTTTTACTATTTTCATCCTTTCTTTCACAATAAGCCCTGATTGTGGGAGTACTGGATGTGGTACAGTTATTTCATTTAGGACTGAAGTCTCCACAGTCTATGCTTCCCAACCTTTCAATTGTGGCTCTGTGTTTATTACTACTACTACTACTACTACTACTACTACTACTACTACTACTACAGAAAGAAGATTGTCAGATAAAGGTTGAGAGATTTGCTAATCTATAGGTAATTGAATAAGCCATATACTGCAGAGTGGGCCTTGTATCCAACAAGAACATGGTTGGACATGTTGTCATAATAGTTGTATTGATTAAAACAATGGTGGCCATGTCCACTTAGCAAGTCATTATGCAGATCTCAGGGCTCATCATTTGATAGAGGAACTTCCCTCCAGGAAGGCTCATATCACCCTCTGTCAATTCTTTTGAGCATATATGCATGTGTGGATACAGTCATTGGTTCTTACCTAGAAGATGGGACTCAATTTGGGGCAGATATTTTTGGCCATCCCCTCAGTTTCTGCCCAGTCTTTGTCCATGAACATCATGTAGGCAGAACACATTTGGGTCTAAGGATTTCTCAGTGGGTTGCTGTCCTTCCACTGGGAGTCCAGCCTGGCTACAGGAATTGGCCACCTCTTAGAGACTGCCCTTTACCTAGCCCCTCTCCCTTCTCTCTTCCCTGTACTTCCTAAATATGATCTGCCACTTCCCAGGCCTACTCCCCTCCCTTCCCTCTTTCCACCCAGTTATATCCTTCCTTCTCTCTGATATCTCTATTTTGTTTCCCCTTCAGAGAAAGATTCAAACATCCTCCGTGCAGTCCTTTTATTTTGCTTCTTCTGATTTGTTGTAATTAGTATAGTTATCCTGTACTTTATGGCTAATATACAAGTGAAACTGAACACTCATTTTCATTTCATTTACACAACCACTAGGTATTTTAAATGAGAGCTTTATATAGCATATAGCAGCTATGTCCTTTTGGATCTGGGTTACCACACCAAGGATGATATTTTCTAGTTCCATTTATTTGTCTGTATAATTCAGAATGTCCTATACCATATTTTCTGTATCCAATTTTCACGTGAGATATATGTACGTTGCTTCTAGTTTCTGGCTAGTATAAATAAATCAGCTATAAGCATAGTTGAGCAAGTGTTCTGGTGGGATGGTGGAACATCTTTTGGGTACATTCCCAGGAGTGGCATAGCAGGGTCATCTGGTAGCTCTATTTTCAGTTGTTTGAGGAACTTCCAGATTGACTTCCAGAGTGGTTGTACCAGTTTGCAATCCCACCAGCAATGGAGGAGTGTTCTGCTTTCTCCACATCCTTGCCAACATGTGCTGTCAACTAAGTTTTTGAACTAGGTCATTCTGATGGGTGTAAGGTAGAACTTCAGAATCTTTCTGATTTGCATTTCCCTGATGACTAAGGACATTAAACAATTTTTAGGTGCTTCTCAGCTGTTTGAGATTCCTCTGCTGAGAATTCTGTTTTAAATACAAGACAGAAAATTATTATACAACCATTAGGTACTTAAAATGTGAGTTTTAATTCATTACTGTTTTCTAGTTTCATTTCACAAAGCTCTTAATCTCTCTGTAAGTAGGAACATGGCTCAGTTTATCTCCAGTTATCCAAACTGCATGTTTCTGTCTGGTTAATATGCCCTTTAAGATGAGTTTATTTTTGTCAATATCATTCCAATCACAACAATTTTAGTGAACCTATTACCACTGTAATATCTTCCATTGTTTTTTTAATATACCTTAAATCAGAATTGCCTTTAAATCTATACAAAATCTAAAGTAAAAAGCAGCAGCAGATACTGCCAAAGAAAGAGGAGGAAGAGGAGGAGGAGAACGAAGAAGATGAAGAAGAAAAAGATCACCAAACAATTTTAAGCAAATCACTGTCATACGATTGATAATACTTTTGTGTATACATTGAGCTTACAGGTGAACTCCACTTTTAGTCTAATACTCTCTATTAGAGCTAAACACATCCAAGTGAGAACGTCCTATGTAATCCCCAGTAGAAAGCAGATTAATGTAAAAGAAGAACAGGCAAGTTGCTGTTAACAACATTATGTATACAGGCTTGTGTACACACACAGAAAGAGACACATTGCACCTTACCTTTGGTTTTCTTTGTTTTCTTTAGTGGAATAAATAGGAACATTGCCCCTTTTATATGAGACTTATGAAAATGGAAAATGGTTATTCACATATTAAAGAAAGACACTTGGTAAGACTAGCAGTTCTTTATAGTATAATCAGGGTAAAATAGCTGTGTTGTGTAATCGTACTACCTGTAGTGCTTTGAGAAACTTCCATGAAGATTTCCCTAAGACCCAAATTGGTTTCTAACCCTCCTGAGAAGGATTGAAGAATTGTTCCTCTTTCTCCATATCTTTATCTGTTTTAATTGTTGCCTTAATGACAGCTGTTCTAATTTCGGTGAGAAGGAACCTAAAAGAGTTTTCATTTGTGTTTTGATGATGACTGAAGATTTGAATGTATAAAAATATGCAGTGACTATTTGTATTTCTGTCTATTCATTACACTTGCTCATGAATTCACTGGGAGATTTCATTTTATACCTGTGTGTTTGTGGCAGGTGGGGTGCTGTGTATGGATGGAGTTCATAAAACAACTTAGGAATCATAAGGAGAAATAAGATGTGGGTAAGAAAAGCAAACCTTGGCGATAAGACACAGTGAGTGAAAGTTCTCAGAAGGAAGCTGCCCCGCAAGGTGGAGTGACTGATGAGGACTTTAATGAATGAAGAGGCTGGGATATTGTAGGCTCAGACCCAATTCACAGTTTATCTTGATTTCTTGTTAGCAGCCTTTTTAGTTAGCCATCCCTTACCTACTTATGGTTGTCCCTAAAAATCCCAGTGACTATTAGGTGAAATATTTTGCAATATATTAAAGATTACTAGCTTCCACCATGCTAATGCTAAGACTAGGTTCTTAGGTTCTTAGTTGCTAGGTTCTGAGGACTTCATCAAATAGTCCAGCTTTGCTCTAACCTGATGCCTTAATTATCTGATGTTTCCACCTATGTGTAAGGTGTCTGAACTTAAGATTTTCCTTGTTCTCCTATTATGAAACTTTAGTAAACTAGTCACATGCCAGAATAGGGAATTTTCAGAAGTCAACATCCGTGTTTTGTAGCCAAGGTCAGTCATGTTTGATTTTAAGATAAGCTACCCCATTTTCTGCTTGGGGTGATAATTGTGTTTTCCTGTCAATGACATATGTGACATGAAAGCAGAAAGGAAGCTATCAGTAAGGAAGAGGTCCAGCAGGAAAGGAGAGAGATGGAGAGACAGCAGAGAGAAGGACTTTCAACAAGGATCCATTTATGTATTAAATATCAGAATGAAACTATTACTTTTATGTTAATTTTTAAAGAATCATGAAAGAGGAAATGGATAGTAAAATATAATTTATTTTTCTGTAATCGTGTTAGATATAATTATGGATTTCATTAATTACTTTAACACTTATTAACAAAGAGAATGTTACAATTATATGAGTAATGTATATTCATGTCCAAACTCAGGACTAGACAGACTTGGGGACATGTAATAAAGAAGGAAGCACAGTCCTTGGGTATACCTATGAAAATGACTGCTGACTTTATCATTGAAAACACCAAGTTAAAATTAAACTGTTAGACTACAAAGAGTTAGAAAGAAAAATGCATAGAAATTCTTCACGATGAAGCAAGTCTAGAGCAGAGGGGACTGGACCCCTCCCTCAGAAGTTCTGTTTAGACTGGAGTCTTAAAATATGCAAATCCTATCAACTGCCTAGTTGTCAAGGGCACTGAAAGTATTCATACCACATAGTCATGGGGTTAGGCCACACCCATGTAGCACTGACAGGTTCATGGGAACATGCAAAGACAACTTCTGCAGAGCTGAAGCACTGGAGACTCGCACATGAGACCAACTGGAGGGCAGATTATAGCACGCCAAATTCTGACAACTCTTCTAATGCAACTGAACAAGCTATTTTGGATATCATTGATTATCATGGGTGGACTATTTGAAACTTTAAATTATACTTTTAAGTATGTTTATTAAAATGCATAGATTAGCTTAGTAAAAATGCATATATTAGCTTAGATAATCTATTTACTGTAATGATCCAGATGAGGGAATCTCACTTCAAAAATTTCCAGAGACCCGAGGCTCCTGTAAAAATAGTTAATACATAAAGTCAAAGGTCTTTGATTCTGGGGGCTGAGATGGGATAAAAACACATTAAAGATGGTGTAAAAAGGTTTGTCCTCCAGTTTATACATAGTAAGCAAGTTAGAGGATTACTGATGTTATTTCAAAGTCTGGAATAAGCTGTGCAAAGAGCAGGGGCTTACATTCAATTGCAGGCTAACATGCAGATGTTTTGGATGTTTTGCAAAGCTCATCATGTTTGTTTAACTATAATAGAATTATCGATTAAGTCCATCATTTTCACACAGAAAATATATACTAAGAAGATGTATAAGTGACACATCCAATTCAATACCATGAATACCATGTTCTATGTGTGTGACTATCACCAAATGGCTCCTCCTTGGTATGCACATTCATGAGAGGGTGGGGCATTCTGCACAGTAAATCTTCCTCGTGAAAGCCAGCTGTGCCTTGATGCAATGGCATCATGCTTGTGAGCTCCAGAGTCTTCCTGAGTAATGATCCCTCTGCTTAGGCAGAATTGGAATTATCATTTCATGTCTGTAAACCAATGTCCATCTGAATTAACTATAAGCTGTGACAGCATTTTATGGTATGCTGGTGTTTCAGGATGCACCAAGAGAGATGTGTGTTGTCATTTAAGGATAAAAATTGGCAGTAGTTAAAACTGTGGTGTTTAAAGTAACAGATTTATATTTATATCTGCAAATGTGCTTTTCTTAAAAGCCATGGGAATCACAGAACTTTTAGAATCTAATTTTGAAATTTCTGTGAAGTATTTCTCCCCCCCCAACAGTATAGTTAATATCAAATCATGTGTTGGGTAACATGTTCAAGTTTGATTTCCTGAGAAGGCCTTTGGGGGAAAAATCTCGACAGGTATGATGGTCTACAAACACAAGGGGAGGAATGAGCCAAAGGACGGAGTAAAGAGGCTGAATCAGAAAACATGGCAATGCTTAAGCAATAGTGTTGCTAATTGTTCAAAAAATTAAAGCATAAAACACATTTTCTATTCACCTTAGAATATTGACTCAACATATATATATATATATATATATATATATTGCTTTAGGTACAGAAAAAAAGAAATAAGCAAAAACAGATTAAAAGGCCTTATCTTTAAATAGCTCCATTTGGTTGTGCAAAAGGAAAAAAGGAAATCACAGAAAAACAGGAACATGACTATTCGTGAAGAAGGGAGGCCAAGGATGACTCAAGCAAAGGAGCCTGTCTCTTACAATTCCTCTGTATTATACCTCAGATGAACTGCTCCCCATGTAGAAGCAAGGTAACCTATTTTCTAAATAGCCTTTTTACTCCTATTTTAATTTGGGATGCAAGTTTTTTTCCTTCCTTTAAAAATTGAATTTATTGTGTTAAGAGTCAGAGAATATCCATATTCCTAATACCTCGGTATTCTCCACTTATTAAAATATATTATAGATGGCTATGCTGGTATGTCTGTCTTCCAGGCACATCTGTCCCAATCCTTTTCTCTCCTCCATGTTAAACCACAAGTCTCTTGCCAGGGAACAATCCTGCGCTGAACTGAGTCAGAACATCTGGATTCTGATCTCATGGCCCTGGGAAGATAAGCAGAAAATAAAAATTGTCCTGAATTCCCAATGTCTTCACTAATAGGCATTTTGTAAGAGAATAATAGTCCCTCTGGGCAATGGAAAAATGACTGAAATGATCACATTTAACCCTAAACTATTTGAAAAAAAATGGACCAGGATTGCAGACAGTTTGAGGCCTGGGTGTTTATATTCAAACTGAAGACGTGACAGCAAGAATCAGTCACAGAAAGACTCAAACTTTTGGCACTTGAAAAGAAATATTTATTTTGGCAAATTAGCAAATTTCAGTCTAATGACTTGAACAAGTCTATTTGGAAAACACGAAATACTGGATTACAAAACCGAAGCGGAACCGTCGGACATGCAAACAGGAACACATCTGCTCAGCAGGAATGGCTGCTGTGGGACCTCAAGTCAAGAAAACATGGGTAACAGTTATTTTTTCCATTTACACAAAAATAAGAAAGTATTGCAGTAGACAGATAATTAAAATCACTGAGTTAATCTATTGGCCTGAATGCAATGTACATGTTGTACCTTTTTCTATTGCACTGTCAAGGAATTTACATTTGCAAATAGAAAATACATGACTTTAAAAGGGGGCTAAAGACAAGTGCTTTCTGGTGAATTTATCCACAAAAAATTTATCTTTCTAATAAAATATTTAAAGCACTTGAAATAGGTTGAATGTGTTTAAGACATTTAAGTTGACACCAGCTTCCCGTAGGTTACCTCCATGTTATTAATTATTTGCAGTTGATCCAGGTGACAAGTTAATTATTTTAACCTGGAAGGGTTTATTAATAATTGTTTGGACTTATAAGTTGTAAATTGTTGGGACTGTAAGAAAAGAATTGTAAATGAGGTCAACAAAACAAAACAAAAATTCAATGTGGCATTTTAGAATAGGTAATAAGTAGCCTGACAGGTATAAGGGATTTCAAAATATGTCAGTTGAACTGCTGACCTTTAACCTGCGGTCCCAGACTTTTCTTCCCTGTATTTTCATCGTTATGGTGGACCCAAAGGGGGCTGCCTAAATAACTCCCACAAGTGAGCAAAAAAAAGCTGGGCTGCATCTCAGCAAGGCCATACTGCTCTGATCACTCAGTGTCAAGCAGAATTTGTACATGTGTCTTCACCTATTTTTAGATATTTTTCCCACTCCATATGTTTGTAGGACTGGTACATTGAAGAGCAATGCTCCATTTTTTTCAAATGGTTTTATCAATATTCCAGAAAACTAAATATCCATTTCAAAAATAATTATCTTTCATCTCAATTAAATATACACTCACAATGGACCAAAGACATTGATACAGATTCTATACTTCTAGAAATATACAAGTAAGTATTTTTATCATCATGAAAGTTCCTTTGGGATGACTTCATCTCCAAGGACAAAGTCAGAGGCCTCAAGAGCTTTCTTAGATCTCATGAGCACTTTGTACAAAATACAAAATTAAGCTGTAGCTTCCTTGTATAATACCAACAAATTTTACAAGAAAGAAACCAAGATAACAATCTTTCAAATAGGTTAAAAAGTAAATATATAAAATACCTAGGGAAAAATCTTAAACAAAATGTCTACACTGAAACTGAGATACTAACAATTAATTGAAGAAGGCACTAGTTCTTCCATGCTACTGTATTGACATAATTTAATATTATGAAAATGGCTGTATTACCAAAGACAATCTACTGACTCAGGGGAAACCTTATTAAAATTGCATAATATTCTTCACAGTTCTAGAACAAAACAATCTTAACATTAATATGGAACCAAGAATCTCCACAAATAGCCAAAGAAATCTTAAGTAAAATAACCCCTGTGGATAAGGAAAATGTGGTTCATTTACACAATGGAATACTACTCAGCTATTAAGAACCAGGACAACCTGAGTTTTGCAGGCAAATAGATGGAACTAGAAAATATCATTCTGAGTGAGGTCACTCAGACCCAAAAGGACATGTACAGTATGTACTCACTAATAAGTGGATACTGGCCAAAAAAAAAAAGTACAGAAAACCAAAGATAACAGTCCATAGAACTCAAAAAGCTTAACAAGCTGAAGAGCCCAAGTGAGGACTCCTCAATGCCACTTGGTGGGAGAAAAAAACAATCACAGGCGTGGGGAGGGAGGGACCTGGGTGGGAAAGGGGACAAAGTGCAAGAGGGGAACAGGATTAGGTATTGGGTGGGGAGAAGGACTGAAATCCTGAGAGTCAGCAGAAAGAATGGAAACAGGCAACCTCAGAAGGCAGGAGGTATGGAGGAACCCTCTGGAATGTACCAGAGACCTGGGAGATGAGAGACTCTCAGGACTCAAAGGGAGAGATCTTAGATGAAAAGCCCTACAGGAGGCAAAGGACCTTGTAGGGTCCATCTCTCCCAGAAAAACAGGGAATCGAATAGAGTGATGGGGTTGCCATCCCACACTCAAAAACTCTAACCCATGATTGTTTCTGTATGAAAGAATTGCAGGAACAAAAATCGAGAAAAGACTGAGGAAAGAGAGGTCCAGTGACAGGCCCAAAGTGGGATCCAGCCCAATGGGAGGCCCCAAGGCCTGACACTGTTACTGAGGCTAAGGAGGCCTCACAAAAAGGGATGTAGCATGTCTGCCTCCAAAAAACCAACGAGTTGCTGAAAGAATCAGATGCAGATATTTACACCCAAACAATGGACAGAAGCTGCTGATCCCTGTGGTTAAATTAGGCAAAAACTGCAAGAAGCTGGGGAGGAGGGCACACCTGTAGGAGGACCAGAATTCTCAATGAACCTGGACCCCTGAGATCTCTCAGAATCTAAAACACCAACCAGGTAGCAAATACCAGCTGATATGAGGCCCCCAGTACATATACTGCAGAGGACTATAGAATATGGGTTCAGCCAAAGAAGATGCACCTAACCCTCAAGAGACTGGAGACTCCAGGGTGTGGAGAGTCTGGTGAGGTAGGGTTGGGGGCATCCACATGGAGAAGAGGAGTGGGGAGGTATGGGATGTTGAGGAATCAAAGGGAGGATGAGGAAGGAGATAAAATCTGGTAAAATGAAAATAGGTATCTTAATACCTGATCTCATATTAAACTACAGATCCCTATTATAAATCTAGGGGAATAAGCATAGAAATAAATCTAGACAGTAATAATCACCTAACCATTGAAAATGGTATCAAAAGCATGCATTAGAGAGAGAGGGAGGGAAGGAGGAAGGGAGAAAGGGAAAGGGAGGAAGAGAGAGACAGAGACAGAGACAGAGAGACAGAGAGATAGCAAGCAATCCAAGATCTCACCCACTTCCAAGTCATACCAACCAAAGTTCCAGAAAAACTGAATATTCATTTAAAAAAGAATTATATTTAATTTCAAATAAATATACAAATATACACTCAAAATGGATCAAATAACTTGATACAGACCCTAAACTTCTAGAAAACATGCTCAAAATACTTGAAGGCATAAACCTAAAGAGCAGAGGTCTTCTGGAAAAGGACTCTAGTGGCCCAGGAAATACTCCGATGAACTGGCAAATGGAATTGTATGAAATTAGAGATTACACAGAAAACAAACAGCAGAGTGAATGAATACCCATAGAGTGAGAGGAAATAGATTTTAATTATATATGCCTTAGGGTTATCATTTAAAATCAATGAAGAACTCTAAAATTTAAATACCATCCCTTCACAGAGAATCTAATTAATCTATAAGCTAATGAACTGAATAGGCAGACATGTTTTAAAGAAACAAATGGCCATGCCCAATAAGTATTTGAAAAGTTGTCCAAGCCTTTAGGAAAATTATAATTATAACCAATTGCTTTTCACCCTAAATGAAATGGGTATTAGAACAATGTTAGTAAGTGCCAAACAGGAATGAAGGAAGATGAGTGCCTTGTGTGGTGCGAGTGGTAAGTAAAGATGCACAGCTGCTGTGGAAATCAGCATGGAATTACATCAAAAAACTGATATAATCACCATGTGATCCAGTTATAAAACTCTTAAATAGAAACACCAAGGATGCTAAGTCAGCACACTAAAGAGATACTTTTACATAACAGTTAAAATGCGAATCCAGTCTAGAGGCATGTTCTCAAAGGAATAAATAACAAGCAAGTGCTTCATATACACAATGGAATTTTACTCAGCTGCAAAAGAAAATTAAATTATGATATTTACACAGAAAATAGATGAAACTAGATGACATCATGTTATGCAAAATAAACCAGACTCAAGTACACCAATATTGCAGTTTTATCTGTGGCTTCATTAGGGTTTTATTGCTATCAAGAGACACTATGACCAAGGCAGCTCTTCTAAAGGAAGCATTACTTGCAAATGGCTTACAGTTTCAGAGGTTTAGTCCATTATCATCATGGTGGGAAGCATGGCAGCTTCCAGGCAGACATACTGCTAGAGAAGGAGCTGAGAGTTCTACAACTTGATCCATAGGTAGCAGAAAAGGACTGTGTGCCACTCTAGGGGAAGCTTAAGTAGAGGAGACCACAAGGCACACTGCCACACTGAGAGATTTTCTCCAACATGACCAGAGCTTCTCACAGTGCCATTCCCAATGTCCAAGCATTCAAACACATGAATCTATTGGGGGTCACAGCTATTCAAACAACCACAATTTATATACAAAAGTCTAGATTTAAATGTATATATACCCTTTCATTCTCATAATATATATTCATTACATATATATATATATATATATATATATATATATATATTAGGTTTCCATGTCCTATATATCTATGTACAATATATGTATATTGTATATGTCTATATCGATGTATATAAATATGTAGATATATTTATGTGTGTTTATATATGCACATATACATATATAAAAGGGTATTAATAGGTTCAACTGTCATTGGAGTCTCAACTCCAGAAAATTGAAAACTAATTACTAAGATATCTTACTGTGGAGGTTCTGTTCCTCTGCACTTTTATTGTATCACATTCAATCTTTTTCTGGGTTGATCAAGTAAGAATAGAAAAATCAGTCTGTTTACATGTATGACAACATACTTTACTATATGTACACATATGGATAACATATTTACTCATAATAATATTTATAGTGTGTGTGTATGTATATATATATATATATATATATATATATATATATTTACTGAAATTTGTCTTTGGTGAATGGAGGAGTAGGCTATGCACAATGGCTATGACTCATCTTTGCAGATAATAAAACTCCTCAAGAAATACATTTATAATGGAAATCTAGATGAAAGTTGGTGAATTTGGGTTCTATTTTTCACTTAAACCACAGCACTGAAGGGAACCTAGGAAGGTTAAACTGGCATCTCCGTATTCTACTTGTCAGTATGTGAAGCAATGATGCTCACTAGCACATTTTATTTCTGCATATACATTGTACTGTGCTCTTAGTATGCACCACACTGCTGCCTCCATTTTCCTTCTTCTTTTGCTGCTTAGTTACAGTGTACATTTAAACTAGCCGTCAGCAGGAAATGCAAATGGCATCCCAGGGCAGGGACCTTCTCCCCTTTCACAGACCCCATTGTCTTCTCCATTTTCATATTCTACCTCATTTGCTCTTTAATGTTAAACAGATTATTTAAATTCTTTCAGATTGATAGAAAAATGCATATTTTGTCTGGCAGTTTCCATGGGCCAGATGTGGGGATGGATGGGTGAACTGCCTGCGCTCTTTGGGATGTTGTAAATTGAAATCATGGTATAAAATTCTCTAGGCTATTTTGAAATATAGTGTACTTGCATAATTTCTCCTTCCCTTTCCCCCTTCCCTCAAACAATCCTTTAGGCATATTATTACTTTTAAAATTTATAAACTTTTTATTTATTATTGCTGCATATGCATATATATACATATACAGACATACATAAATACAATGTGCTTAGTCTTTCTAATGTTACTCATGTATATATTCAGGGTTAACCTTATAGCATTGGAAACCTAGTTTGTGTGCCTATCCCTTTTGATATATATTCTTCCCATCACTTTTGTTGTTCTAGAAATCACTGACTAATAAAATATATAATAGTAATTCTTTCATAGAGACCATGCACGTACATATATCACTAAGAGTGAGAAGGAAAACACAGACAATGTTAATCTGGCCAGTACAAAGTAAAATAATGAGGAACAAGTAAGTGTGAATTTGGGGAAAGCCACGGAGTTGCACCTCCACTTTCTAGGTTGACCAGGTCAAGGTAAGGCACCTGGGTATAGGTAGAATAACCTGAGCCAATGTTGCAGAAAGGGGTTTAGAAAGTCTATGATTCACATTCAAGTAAACTCTGATCCTATGCTAACATGACAAAATACCCATTCACAGGGTGTCCGCATTACTAAGAAAGATAGGAAGAATATTTAAATGTTCTATGTTCTTTATATGCAAACATATAATTGTATATGCATGTATATTTGTTAATATATTTGTATTAACATGTATCTTTGGTTGTCTGTGTTTAGAGATGTATGTATGAGTATATTTTGTGTATTCATATGTCAATATTGCTGTGCTTTTTATCTACCAAGCACAATACCAAATGGTGATTATTTATACAAGCTTCCTTTTAAAGTATTAACATAGATTAAATGCAACTCAGTATGAAATGTCATGAAAGAAACAACAGTGGACATTGAAGATTGAAAGACACATATTTGGGTAACTACATACATTTTTTTACACTTTTTTTTAATTTTTATTTTCTATATTCTATGTTTACATTCCAAAGGCTTTCCCCTTTCCCAGTTCCCCCCTCCCTATGTCCCATAATTCCTCTACCCCCAACTATTCCCCAATCATTCCCCCTCCCCCCCCATGGTTTCTCTACAAAACTGGATCCAATCTTTACAGGCCCAGGGTCCTCTCCTTTCTTCTTGGGAATCATTTGACTTGCTAATTGTGCCTTGAGTATTTAGGGCTTCTGGGCTCATTAATATCCACTTATCAGTGATTGCATTTCATGTGTATTCTTTTGTGACTGGGTTAGCTCACTCAGATGATATTTTCCAGGTCTAACCATTTACCTACAAATTGCATGAGTTCATTATTTTTAATTGCTGAGTAGTATTCCATTGTATAAATATACCACATTTTCTGTATCCATTCCTCCTTTGAGGGATATTTGGGCTCCTTCCAATTTATGGCTATTATAAACAAGGCTGCTATAAACATAGTGGAGCATGTGTCTTTATTGTATGCAGGGGAATCCTCTGGGTATATGCCCAGGAGTGGTATGCCAGGGTCCTCTGAAAGGGACATGCCCAATTTTCTGAGGAACCGCCACACTGATTTCCAGAGTGGTTTTAACATTTTGCAATCCCACCAACAGTGGAGGAGTGTTCCTCTTTCTCCACATCCTCACCAGCACTTGTTGTCTCTTGAGTTTTTAATCTTAGCCATTCTGACTGGTGTGAGGTGGAATCTCAGGGTTGTTTTGACTTGCATTTCTCTGATGACTAATGATGTTGAACATCTCTTAAGGTGTTTCACGGCCATCCGAATTTCTTCTGGTGAAAATTCTTTGTTTAGCTCTGTACCCCATTTTTTGATAGGGTTATTTGGTTCTTTGGGGTCTAACTTCTTGAGTTCTTTGTATATATTGGATATTAGCCCTCTGTCAGATGTTGAGGTTGGTGAAGATCTTTTCCCACTTTGTTGGTTGTCGTTTTGTCCTTCTGACAGTGTCCTTTGCCTTGCAGAAACTTTGTAATTTTATGAGGTACCATTTGTCAATTCTTGATCTTAGTGCATAAGCTATTGGTGTTCTATTCAGGAAATTTCCCCCTGTGCCTATGTCCACCAGGGTCTTCCCAAGTTTCTTTTCTAATAGTTTCAGTGTGTCTGGTTTTATGTTGAGGTCCTTGATCCACTTGGAGTTGATTTTAGTGCAAAGAGATAAGAGTGGGTCAATTCGCATTCTTCTGCATGTTGACCTCCAGTTGAACCAGCACCATTTGTTGAAGAGGCTATCTTTATTCCACTGGATGGTTGTGGCTCCTTTATCAAAGATCAAGTGACCATAAGTCTGTGGGTTAATTTCTGGGTCTTCAGTCCTATTCCATTGATCCACTTGCCTGTTGCTGTACCAATACCATGCAGTTTTTAACACAATTGCTCTGTAGTACTGTTTAAGGTCAGGGATATTGATTCCCCTAGAAGTCCTTTTATTGTTGAGAATAGTTTTAGCTATCCTGGGTTTTTGTTGCTCCAGATGAATTTGAGAATTGCTCTTTCTAGATCTATAAAGAATTGAGTTGGGATTTTGATGGGGATTGCATTGAATCTGTATATTGCTTTTGGCAAGATGGCCATTTTTACTATATTGATCCTGCCAATCCAGGAGCAAGAAATATTTTTCCATCTTCTGAGGTCTCCTTCGAATTCTTTCCTCAAGGACTTGAAGTTCCTGTCATACAAATCTTTCGCTTGTTTGGTTAGAGTTACGCCAAGGTACTTTATGTTGTTTGTGGCTATTGTGAAGGGTGTTATTTCCCTAACTTCTTTCTCAGCCTGCTTGTCCTTTGAGTACAAGAAGGCTACTGATTTGCTTGAGTTAATTTTATAACCAGCCACTTTGCTATAGTTGTTTATCAGCTATAGAAGTTCTCTGGTGGAGTTTTTTGGGTCACTTAATATACTATCATATCATCTGCAAATAATGATAGTTTGACTTCTTCCTTTCCAATTTGTATCCCTTTGACTTCCTTATGTTGTCTAATTGCTCACGCTAGAACTTCAAGTACTATATTGAAAAGATATGGAGAGAGAGGGCAGCCTTGTCTAGTCCCTGATTTTAGTGGGATTGCTTCAAGTTTCTTTCCATTTATATTGATATTGGCTACTGGATTGCTGTAGATTGCTTTTACTATGTTTAGATATGGGCCTTGAATTTCTGCTCTTTCCAAGACTTTTAGCATGAAAGGATGCTGAATTTTGTTGAATGCTTTTTCAGCATCTAATGAGATGACCATGTGGTTTTTTTCTTTTAGTCTGTTTATGTAGTGGATTACATTGATGGATTTCCATATATTGAACCTTCCCTGCATCCCTGGGATGAATCCTACTTGATCATGGTGAATGATCATTTTGATGTGCTCTTGGATTCAGTTGGCAAGAATTTTATTTAGTATTTTTGCATCGATATTCATAAGAGAAATTGGCCTGTAGTTCTCTTTCTTTGTTGGATCTTTTTGTGGTTTAGTTATTAGCATAATTGTGGCTTCAAGGAATGAGTTGGGCAGTATCCCTTCTGTCTCTATTTTGTGGAATAGTTTGAAAAGTATTGGTGTTAAGTCTTCTTTGAAGGTCTGGTAGAATTCTGCACTAAAACCATCTGGTCCTGTACTTTTGTTGGTTGGGAGGCTTTCTATAACCCCTTCTATTTCTTTAGGGGTTATGGGACTATTTAGCTGATCTATTTGATGCTGATTTAATTTTGGTTTTTGGTATCTGTCTAGGAAATTGTCCATTTCCTCTAGATTCTCCAGTTGTTTTGAGTATAGACCTTTATAGTAGGATCTGATGATCTTTTGAATTTCCTCAGTTTCTGTTGTTAATGTCTCCCTTTTCATTTCTAATTTTGTTAATTTGTATACTGTCTCTGTGTCCTTTGGTTAGTCTGGCTAAGGGTTTATCTATCTTGTTGATTTTCTCAAAGAACCAGCTCCTGGTCTTGTTGATTCTTTGTATGGTTCTCTTTGTTTCTATTTGATTGATTTCAGCCCTGAGTTTGATGATTTCTTGTCTTCTACTCCTCCTGGGTGAATTAACTTGTTTTTCTTCCAGGGCTTTAAGGTGTGCCATTAAGCTGCTAGTGTATGCTCTCTCCAGTTTCTTTTTGGATGCACTTAGAGCTATGAGTTTTCCTCTTAGCACTGCTTTCATTGTGTCCCATAGATTTGGGTAGGTTGTACCTTCATTTTCATTGAATTCTAAAAAGTCTTTGATTTCTTTTTTTATTTCTTCCTTGACCAAGGTGTCATTGAGTAGAGTATTGTTCAGTTTCCATGTGTATGTGGGCTTTCTGTTGTTTTTGTTGCTATTGAAGACCACTCTTACTCCATGGTGATCTGATAGGAGGCATGGGATTAGCTCAATCTTCTTGTATTTGTTGACATCTGTCTTGTGACCAATTATATGGTCTATTTTTGGAGAAGGTACCATGCGGTGCTGAGAAAAAGGTATATTCTTTAGCTTTAGGATGAAATGTTCTATATATATCTGTTAAATCCAATTGGTCCAGAGTTTCAATTAGTTTCACTGTGTCCCTGTTTAGTTTCTGCTTTCCTGATCGGTCCATTGAGGAGAGTGGAGTGTTGAAGTCACCCACAATTATTGCGTTAGGTGTAATGTGTACTTTAAGCTTTAGTAAGGTTTCTGTTACGAATGAGGGTGCCCTTGCATTTGGAGCATAGATGTTCAGTATTGAGAGCTCTTCTTGGTGGATTTTCCCTTTGGCCAGCAAGAAGTGACCTTCTGAGTCTCTTTTGATGATTTTAGGTTGGAAGTCAATTTTATCTGATATTAGAATGGCTACTCCAGCTTGTTTCCTGAGACAAATTGCTTGTAAAATTGTCTTCCAGCCTTTTACTCTAAGGCAGTGTTTGTCTTTAACACTGAGATGTGTTTCCTGTATGCAGCAAAATGTAGGGTCCTGTTTCTGTATCCAGTCTGTTAATCTATGTCTTTTTATTGGGGAATTGAATCCATTGATGTTAAGAGATATTAAGGAATAGTAATTATTACCTCCAGACATTTTTGAAATTATATATATTTATTTTATTTATTTATTTTTTTTTATATTCGAAAGGTTATCTTCTTTTTGGTTTGATGAGAGGAGGTTTCTATCTTGCTTCTTCCCGGGTGTAGTTTCCGTCCTTGTCTTGGTGTTTTCCCCCTATTATCCTTTGTAGGGCTGGATTTGTGGAAAGATATCGTGCAAATTTGGTTTTGTCATGGAATACCTTGATGTCTCCATCTATGGTGATTGAGAGCTTTGCTGGGTAAAGTAGTTTTGGCTGAAGTTTGTGTTCTCTTAGAGTTTGCATTATATCTGCCCAGGATCTTCTAGCTTTCATGGTCTCAGGTGAGAAGTCTGGTGTTATTCTTATAGGTCTTCCTTTATAAGTTACTTGGCCTTTTTCTCTTGCTGCCTTTAATATTCTTTCTTTGTTTAGTACATTTGGAGTTTTGATTATTATGTGACGGGATGTATTTCTGTTCTGATCCAGTCTGTTTGGGGTTCTATATGCTTCTTGTATATTCATGGGCATCTCTCTCTTTAGGTTGGGGAAGTTTTCTTCCACAATTTTGTAGAAGATATTTGCTGGCCCTTTAACTTGTAAATCTTCACTCTCGTCTATACATATAATCCTTAGGTTTGGTCTTCTCATTGTGTCCTGGATTTCCTGGATGTTTTGGGTTACAGCCTTTTTGCATTTAGTATTTTCTTTGACTGTTGAATCAATGGTTCCTATGGTATCTTCGGCTTCTGATATTCTGTCTTCTATCTCTTGTATTCTATTGTTGATATTTGCATATATTGCCCCTGATTTCTTCCCAAGGTTTTCTATCTCCAATGTTGTCTCCCTCTGCGATTTCTTAGTTGTTTCTACTTCTGTTTTTAGTACCTGGATGGATATGCTCAGATCTTTTGCTTGCTTGATTGTGTTTTCGTGTATTTCTTTAATAGATTTTTGTGTTTCCTCTTTCATAGCTTCCACTTGTTGGCCCACGTTCTTCTGTATTTCTTTAAGTGATTTTTGTCTTTCTTCCTTATTGTCTTCTTCTTTTTGATCCATCTTCTCCTGCATTTCTTGAAGTGATTTTTGTATTTGCCTTGTAAAGGCTTGTAACTTTTGATCCATTTTCTCCTCTATTTCTTTATGAGATTTTTCTATGTGTTCAGCTACCAGCATCCTGACCAGTGATTTTATATCCAAGTCTTGTTTTTCTGGTGTTTTGGGGTATCCAGGGCTTCCTGTTGTTGGTGAACTGGGTTCAGATGCTGTCATGTTGCCTTGATTTCTGTTAGTGACATTCCTTCGTTTACCTTTTGCCATCTGGTTATTTCTGGTGTTAGTTGATCTTGTTGTCACTGGCTGGTGTTTGAATCTCCCCTGAGGCTGGGCTCACCTGTTGTTTCTCTACTGGTGGTTATGCGTGATTGCTGCTCAAGGGGATCAAGAGCTGGCTGCCACCTGCTGCCTTGGTGCACGGCGGCCTGAGGTCAAGGGGAAGTGTGGGGAAATGCAGCAGAGCCTTGGCGCTGCTGGGCCTGCCAGGGGGCGAGTGCCTAGCAGATCCCCCTGCGCCGGTAGCCCCAGATGGAATCTGTGTACCTGCACCTTTCCAGCTGTGTCCTGGTTGCAATATGGAGGCCTGCCCCTATCACTGGTCCAGGGTCCTGGGAGCTGGGTGCCTCCGGCTGCCTCGGTGCAAGGCCTAAGGTCGCCGGGAAGTGCAGCAGAGCCTAGGCGGGCACCACTGGGCCTGCCTGGGGGTGAGAGCCTAGCAGATCTTTCCGCGGTAGTGCCAGATGGAATCTGTGTACCTGCACCTTTCCAGCTGTGTCCTGGTTGCAATCTACATGCATTTTTTTTAATCCAAGGTTTTGGCTTCTCATATTTCCATTTATGTGTACTCAACGTGATCCCAAATGTGCCTGGTGTAGGATACCATGGAGTGAAGGGACTTAAAACATCTGAAGGTAGAAACCTTAAGACGTAACCTTGATGTGGGACACTGAGATTTTATTTGTTTGTTTGTTTGTTCACTACAGCACCTAAGAGGGTGGAGTTCTTTTCTTCTAAAACATAGGACAACAGACTCCAAACCCAAATAATCCCATTACCCTTCCTTATGTGACCACTAGATATAGCATCATTTATTAGTTTCCCTTTCCATAGCAGAAATAGTGAAGGCATGTCAATTTTTGTTATATTTGTGTATGGCACCAAGAGTGAGTAAAAAAAGTTTCAGATGGCTCTGATTCATGTATTGAACAAAAAAGATTTGTTGTCTCATTTGAAAATCCTATGAAAATTAAGAGATATAAATGTTATAGAAGACAAAAATATAAGCATTTTTGAGCCATACATAGGAGCTTATTTTTATCAATATCTTAAAATTAACATTCTGTTTTTCCTCCATAGTTAAAATAATGATGCCAACCTGCCATACACTGATGCAGATTGCATGTCTGATATGGAGATGTTTTTACTTTTCCTCAGAGTCTGCTATCCCACTTCAATATCTCAACATTCTTTCTCTGATTGATTCTCTCTCAAAGGTTACACATACTCTACATACAGTGTAAATCCCATCCTTAAAAGAGACAAACCCAACACTCTGCTTATTATAGCACAATAGGTATCAGTCAATGTCTTCACAGTTTTCAGAGGCAGGGCTGGAATTTTACGTTCTAAGGTAATAATGAGTGCTGAAAAGAATCCTGTGACCTAGGGCCATTGATGCTTCTCACTGCCACCTTCATTTGTCTCCTCAGGTCAGGGGAATGAAGAACATATTAATAGAATGGCAGCAGTGGTTCCCAATCTATGGGCAATGACACATTTGAGGGATCAAACAATACTTTCCAGGGCTTGAATGTTAGATATTCTGCATATCAGAATATTTAGATATTTATATTATGAATCATAATAGTAGCAACATGACAGTTATAAAGTATCAACAAAAATATTTTATTTAATACTCACATACAATTCACCCTAATCTCACTTTCTCCTTTCTCCACACATTCCGGTTTCTTACGTCAACCTCCCCCCCCCAAATCCACTTCTGCTCCTTTTCCCTTCAAAAGAGCAGAAGGGGAAACAGAATAGACAAGGGATGGAGGGATGGAGGGAGGGAGAGATGAAAGGAGGGAGAGAGGGAGGGAGAGAGGGAGGGATCTCAGTGGGGGAGGGTGTAAGGGAGGGAAGCAGGGGTATTAAGTGGGGGAGGACTGGGGGAGTGTATATAGGAAGAGAGAACTGGAATCAGTGGCTAGGGATCATCTCTGTGACTAGCTTGAATCCTAGGACAATGGAAACTCTCAGGAATCTATGAGGGTGACCTCAGTTAAGACTCCTAACAATGGAGGATGTGGAACCTGAAAGGGACATCTCCGGTAACTAGAAAAGACTTCTTCTTTTTCTTTTTTATTTTTTTATTGGATATATTTTATATTTACATTCCATTTCCCTTTTCCTGGTTACCTGCCCCCCAAAGGTCCCACATGCCCTTTTCCCTCCCCCTGTTCCCTCATCCACCCTTTCCCACTTCCCTGTTCTGCCCCTACACTGATGCTTTGAGCCTTTCCAGAACCAGGGTCCACTCCTTCCTTCTTGTCAGACATCATTTGGTATGTGGATTGTGTCTTTGGTGTCCCAAGATTCTAGGCTAATATCCACTTATCAGTGAGTGCATACCATGGGTATTCTTTTGAGACTGGGTTACCTCACTTAGTATGATGTTCGCCAGCTCCATCCATTTCTCTAAGAATTTCATGTATTCATTGTTTCTAATGGCTGAATAGTACTCCATTGTGTATATATACCACATTTTTTGTATCCATTCCTCCATTGAGGGACATCTGGGTTCTTTCCAGCTTCTGGCTATAATAAATAAGGCTGCTATGAACTTAGTGGAGCATGTATCCTTATTGCATGCTGGGGAATCTTCTGGGTATATGCCCAGGAGTGGTATGGCTGGATCCTCTGGAAGTATTGTGTCCAGTTTTCTGAGGAACCGCCAGACTGATTTCCAGAGTGGTTGTACCAGCTTGCAGTCCCACCAGCAGTGGAGGAGTGTTCCTCTGTCTCCACATCCTCGCCATCATATGTTGTATCTTGAGTTTTTAATCTTAGCCATTCTGACTGGTGTGAGGTGAAATCTCAGGGTTGTTTTGATTTGCATTTCTCTAATGACTAATGATGTTGAACAGTTTTTAAGGTGTTTCTCAGCCATCTGAATTTCTTCAGGTGAAAAGACTTTGCTTAGCTCTGCACCCCATTTTTGATAGGGTTATTTGGTTTTCTAATGGAGAGACTAGAATACTAACTCGGCTACAGAAGTTTAGACCTCCAATTTGCCCTGCCTACAAGTGAACAGGGGTAAAGATGTAGCAGAAATTGAGGAAATGCCCAACCAATGACTGGCCCACCTTGAGCGCCATGCCATGAGGGAGAGCCCACCCCTAACACTATTAATTATTTTCTGCTATACCTGCAGACAAGCACGTAGCATAACCCACCCACAAAACATGCAACCTAACGTGCGTGTGCAAGATGTGCTGAAAGAATGGTGTTGCAGAACTTGTGAGAGTGGGCAAACAACGATTGGTCCAACTTGAGGCCCACGTGACCATAGGGAGCTTACATTTAACATTGCCTGGATGGTCAAATCCAGAGGCTGGATATCCCCACCATGTAGGATAGACTCTAACAGGACTGGCAAGAAGATAAATAAACAAACAAACAAACAAACAAACAATAAAGCCAGTGAAGTGATTATTTTTTTAATTTTTATTTCTATATTCTTTGTTTACATTCCAAAGGCTTTTCTCTTTCCCAGTTCCCCCTTTAATGATATTCTGTTACATTCATAGATCATTACTCAGCTCAATGATCATAAGATGAGCTTCATCAGCAACTGAAGGGAGCAGAGACACACAGCCAAACATTAGTCAGGACTCTGCTGAAGACTGGAGGAAGGATTGTAGGACTCGAGGGCTTGAGGGCATCATGAGAACACCGCCCATAAATGTACTAAGCAGGGCTCATAGGGGCTCACAGAGACGGAATCAAGAAGAACAGACCCTGTATAGGACTGAGCCAGATCCTCTACATAGGCATTTGGGTTGTGTTTCTTGCTGTTCTTGTGGGAGTCCTAACAGTGGGGGGGGGGGTTTGGGGGGTGGAGGGTGTCTTTAAGTCTTTTGATTGCTCTTGGTAGCTTTTCCCTCCTATTGATTTGCCTTATCCAACATTAATATAAGGGTTTATGACTAGTCTTATTGGAATTGGTTGTGCTGTATTCAGCTGGTGTCTCTAGGAGACCTGCTCTGAAGAGAAATGGAGGAAGAGTAGGGGAGATCAGTGAGGAGCGGAGGGGGGGAACTATGGTCAGGATAAAGTGTATGAGAAAAGAATAAATAAAAAGAAAATCAAGACTAGAAATTATAGTGCCTCAACTCAATATTTTCTAAGAGATTGGTTCGTTTTAAAAAGTAGTAGGGAGTTTATCCTATCATGTTCTCTGATAATAAAACTACAGTATTAAAAAATCTCATTTACTCCATAAATATATACAATAGCATGTGATCATTAAGATTTAAAACCCACATAATTAATAATATGAATGAACATAACCATCTAGCTCCTGTAGTTTAAAAATTAATCTTAATTTAAAGGTAAATCAATGCATACTCTCTGAGCTTTATGTGATCTACTTCTTTTAGTTCATAACCTGTAACAGGAATAGTGGGGTTGCCTCTATGTAAACACCGGGGGCCACACAACCATAAGCATCTCCTGCAAGAGGACCTAATGGAGGACTGCCTGAGAGACCAAGGATTGCTGGTGTAGACAATGGCAGCCAATTGGGAATTGCTGTTTAGAAGTCATGCTTTCCTGAGACCAATGGGATGTGCAAGTAGATGGTATTAAAGGAGCTTGCAGGAAGGTTGAGATGAACTTGCTGCAGTGTTTCTCACCTGCTCCGGGAGTCTGCGTCATTGACTCTGCACC
The DNA here is from genome assembly GCA_964023405.1 of Apodemus agrarius. Taxonomy (NCBI): domain Eukaryota; kingdom Metazoa; phylum Chordata; class Mammalia; order Rodentia; family Muridae; genus Apodemus; species Apodemus agrarius. The sequence continues at coordinate 12,142,233 of OZ030018.1, forward strand.
AACATGCCCCCAGCTCCCAAGGGCAGGTAGGTAGTGAGTAGTCCAAGGCACAGGCACAGGCAACAATAACCACTGAATTATTTGATTTCTTTTACTATGTTCCTGCTCACTGGACTTACTACATTTTTTTTTTCTTTTCAGGAAACATCTGGAATAACTATGGAGTCTCTGGGCTTTTTAGAATGATTATTAATTTTAGAAAATAGTGATTATTTATTTTGACATTTCCCTATTTTGATCATATTCTAGTCCCTCTCTCTTTTTCTCCTTATAGCCCTAAAACCATTTTATATTATTTTCATATCCCCACTTTCAGCACAAACTCCAAACTTGAGAAAAGTTTCTGACTCATTTCATTGTGAGACTCGCTCATTTTGGTTAAGATGGGAATTTCTCGATACTTCTAGAGAACTTAACTGACTCATGTGCATCCATGACTAAGCATCCCATCATCCACAGTGTGGAATTAGCTCACTCTTCCCTAACGTGAACCATCCTAAGGTCTATTTCCTTCTGCTCCGTAAGTAAAATGACGTTTTATCTATTTAAAGCCTTTTAATTCATTAATTACTCCTAACTACTATTTATACAGTACCTGTATTATCTCCCCCTTCTTTGTTTCAATTGTTGAATTTAAGGAATTATTTGCATATCTGCATAAGTGTACTGTGTCTCCAGTTCATGGTTAATGGAAATCACAATAAAATTCAAATGGCCTACACAGTTGCATAACCAAGGATAAATCACAGTTCAGCAGGTTAGAGATCTTTGGCATAAAACATGGTCTGCCATGATTGAGACGCTAAGTTGCATGCTTTCCTTGGACAGAATATGAAGGGCATATTCAGAATGCTGATTACTGACCTTGTGCCAGCATATCAACTCAGACAGAAGTTTGTATTCTGCTTTCAACCATCTCATTTGTGAATATATACTAGGATGTCTTTTAAATTTCCTATTTTGAGTTACCGAAACTCACTAACAGTTAGGTAGCTTGCTACTCCAAGAAAAATATTTTCATCGTAACAGGTTTAACAAAAATGTTGGAAGTATGGCAGTATTTTCATGTAGTATGCCAATTCCATGACTGTTTTGTAAGCTCAGATGTTTGCAGTGTGATGAGAATGTTAAACCACAACTCGTAAATTGAAAGAGCCAGCGGAAAAATCTCACGTGTTTCTGAAATATGCTGACTGCTTACATTCACATGTTTGTATTCCCAAGTTGAATCCTCATAACACTTAATTCTGTGCATTTTACATGGAACCTGTGGACTAAAGCGACTTCCTGACTGTATCACAGTTAGAGTTTGAAAAAGATATAATATAATACAAAGCTGTGCAATAGAAATCAAATGAAATCATTTCACATTTGAATCTTTGTGAAAGAATAATTATATACTTGCCCTTCCTAGATATAATGTTAAATATGACCAAGTATTTCATCTCTAATCTAATATTAAATAGACATATAGTATCTAGAGAAACGCAAAAATAAATCTGAATGAGATTATTGGATTTTTGCTTTTCAAGACTTTTACTTTTCATTTGCTTTTCCTTTGCATGCCTATTACTTAAGGTATAAAATAAGAGCTGTCATCTTTTTAAACTTTATCATTTCATGACTTGGATTGTGATCACTGGGAACAGAAACTTAACTCAGTAGAATGCAGTTTCCACACAACATAGCAAACCATCAAACAAGATGCTCTTCTGAAAGAAATAAGTATGGATTGTTGAAGCGCCTGAAAGGAAATATGAAGACAGGGTACTTCTCAAGACCTGTGACAAATTCAGCCACTCATTACTGTAAGTAAGGAAGTGATCTCTGCTGTGGAAGTAGGATCATGAAATAGAAAGGAACAGTTACACTGAACAAGAAAATATGTCATGACTGTTATCATTAGAAATGTTAGAAGCAACTAGATGGTTTTAGCTTCTTTGTCAAAAATCAAGTGGCCACAGGTTTTTGGATTCATTTCTGGGTCTTCAATTTTATTCCATTGATCTACATACCTGTCTCCGTACCAACACCATGCAGGTTTTATCACTATTGCTCTGTAGTAGAGCTTGTGGTCAGGGATGGTGGGTGCTTCAGTCCTACTTGGAAAGGGGAACAAAATAATGATTGGAGGTGGGGGGGAGGACTTAGGAGGAAGAGATGGGCCAGAATCAGGTGTGGGAGGAGATGTGGGAGAAGTACAGAGGATCAAGAAATTTAACAGAGGTATGTAGCAATGGGGGATGGGGATGTGGGGGTAGCCAACACAAAGTCCCAGAGACTAGGAAAGCAAGAGGCTCCCAGGACCTAATGGGGATGGCATTAGCTAAATACCCAACAAAGGAGAGAGAGAGAGCCTGTAGAGACCATATCCAGAGGTTAGACATGGCCCCAGTTGAGGGATAGAACCACTCATCCTTCTCAAAATTTTAACCTAGAATTGCTCCTATCTAAAGGAAATACAGGGACAAATTGTGGAACAGAGATTGAAGGAAAGGCCATCCAGAGACTGCTCCACCTGGGGATCCATCCCATCTTTAGACACCAAACCCAGACATGATTGCTGATGCAAAGAAGTGCTTGCTGACAGGAGCCTGGTATAGATGTCTCCAGAGAGGCTCTGCCAAAGCCTTACCAATACAGGTGTGGATGCTTGCAACCAACTATTAGAATGAGCACAGGGACTCCAATGGAGGAGTTAGGGGAACTACTGAAGGAGCTAAAGGGGTTTGCAACCCCATAGGAAGAACAACAATATCAACCAAATCGAACCTCTCCTCCAAGAGCTCCTAGGAACTAAATCACCAACCAAAGAGTACACATGGAGGAACCCGTGGCCCTAGCTGCATATGTAGCAGAGGATGACTTTATCTGGCATTAATGGGAGGGAAGGCACATGGTCCTGTGAAGGCTAGATGCCCCAGCATAAAGGAATGCTAGGGCGATGACACAGGAGTGGGTACGTGGGTGGATGGGGGAGCACCCTCATAGAAGCAGGGGGAAAGAGGGTACGATAGGGGGTTTTCAGAGGGGAAAGTAAAAGGAGAAAACATTTGAAAGGTAAATGAATAAAATAACCAACAAAAATTTTTTAAAAAGACTACTGCTCTGTATAGTATTGCTTGAGGTCCAGAATACTGATTCCCCCAGAAGTTATTTTACTGTTAATAATATTTTTAGCTATCCTGGGATTTTTGTTATTCCAGATGAATTTGAGAATTGCTCTTTCTAACTCTATGAAGAACCGAGTTGGGATTTTGATGGGGATTGCATTGAACCTGTAGAGTGCTTTTGGTAAGATTGCCATTTTAACTATACTTTTTTTTTGTTTTTTTTTTCTTTCAAACTTTTTATTTGTGTTTCTTTTTTTAATTTTTATTTTCTATATTCTATGTTTACATTCCAAAGGCTTTCCCCTTTCCCAGTTCCCCCCTCCCTATGTCCCATAATTCCTCTCCCCCTAACTATTCCCCAATCATTCCCCCTCCCCCCACGGTTTCTCTACAAAACTGGATCCAGTCTTTACAGGCCCAGGGTCCTCTCCTTTCTTCTTGGGAATCATTTGACTTGCTAATTGTGCCTTGAGTATTTAGGGCTTCTGGGCTCATTAATATCCACTTATCAGTGATTGCATTTCATGTGTATTCTTTTGTGATTGGGTTAGCTCACTCAGGATGATATTTTCTAGGTCTAACCATTTACCTACAAATTGCATGAATTCATTATTTTTAATTGCTGAGTAGTATTCCATTGTATAAATATACCACATTTTCTGTATCCATTACTCCTTTGAGGGATATTTGGGCTCCTTCCAATTTATGGCTATTATAAACAAGGCTGCTGCAAACATAGTGGAGCATGTGTCTTTATTGTATGCAGGGGAATCCTCTGGGTATATGCCCAGGAGTGGTATGCCAGGGTCCTCTGGAAGTGACATGCCCAATTTTCTGAGGAACCACCACACTGATTTCCAGAGCGGTTTTACCATTTTGCAATCCCACCAACAGTGGAGGAGTGTTCCTCTTTCTCCACATCCTCGCCAGCACTTGTTGTCTCTTGAGTTTTTAATCTTAGCCATTCTGACTGGTGTGACGTGGAATCTCAGGGTTGTTTTAATTTGCATTTCCCTGATGACTAATGATGTTGAACATCTCTTAAGGTGTTTCTCGGCCATCCGAATTTCTTCTGGTGAAAATTCTTTGTTTAGCTCTGTACCCCATTTTTGATAGGGTTATTTGGTTCTTTGGGGTCTAACTTCTTGAGTTCTTTGTATATATTGGATATTAGCCCTCTGTCGGATGTGGGGTTGGTGAAGATCTTTTCCCACTTTGTTGGTTGTCGTTTTGTCCTTCTGACAGTGTCCTTTGTCTTGCAGAAACTTTGTAATTTTATGAGGTCCCATTTGTCAATTCTTGATCTTAGTGCATAAGCTATTGGTGTTCTGTTCAGGAACTTTTCCCCTGTGCCTATGTCCTCCAGGGTCTTCCCAAGTTTCTTTTCTAATAGTTTCAGTGTGTCTGGTTTTATGTGGAGGTCCTTGATCCACTTGGAGTTGATCTTAGTGCAAAGAGATAAGAGTGGGTCAATTCGCATTCTTCTGCATGTTGACCTCCAGTTGAACCAGCACCATTTGTTGAAGAGGCTATCTTTATTCCACTGGATGGTTGTGGCTCCTTTATCAAAGATCAAGTGACTATAAGTCTGTGGGTTAATTTCTGGGTCTTCAATCCTATTCCATTGATCCACTTGCCTGTTGCTGTAACAATACCATGCAGTTTTTAACACAATTGCTCTGTAGTACTGTTTAAGGTCAGGGATATTGATTCCCCCAGAAGTCCTTTTATTGTTGAGAATAGTTTTAGCTATCCTGGGTTTTTTTTTGTTGCTCCAGATGAATTTGAGAATTGCTCTTTCTAGATCTTGAGCATGGAAGATTTTTCCATCTTCTGAGGTCTTCTTCCATTTCCTTCTTCAGAGACCTGAAGTTCTTGTCATATAAATCTTTCACTTGTTTGATTAGAGTCACACCAAGATACTTTATATTGTTTGTGGCTATTGTGAAGGGTGTCATTTCCCTAATTTCTTTCTCAACCTCCTTATACTTTGAGTATAGGAAGACTACTGATTTGCTTGAGTTGATTTTATAACCAGCCTCTTTGCTGAAGTTGTTTATCAGCTGTAGGTGATCTCTGGTGGAGTTTTTTGGGTAACTTAAGTATATTATCATATCATCTGTGAATAGTGATAGTTTGACTTCTTCCTTTCCAATTTGTATCCTTTTGAGTTCCTTATGTTGTCAAATTGCTCTAGCTAGTACCTCGCATACTATGTTGAAAAGATATGGTGAGAGGGGCAGCCTTGTTTAGTCCCTGATTTTAGTGGGATTGCTTCAAGTTTCTCTCCATTTACTTTGATGTTGGCTACTGGTGGAATAGGATTGAAGACCCAGAATTGAACCCACACATCTATGGTCAATTGATCTTTGACAAAGGAGCTGAAAACATCCAGTGGAAAAAAGATAGACTTTTCAACAAATGGTGCTGGCTCACCTGGAGGTCTGCATGCAGAAGAATGAGAATTGATTCACTCTTATCTCCATGTACTAAGTTCAACTCCAAGGGGATCAAAACCAGACACATAAAACCAGACACACTAAAACTAATAGAAAAGAAACTGGGGAAGACCCTTGAGGATTAGCTAAGGGGGAAAGTTCCTGAACAGAACACCAATAGCTTATACTCTAATATCAAGAATAGACAAATGGGACCTCATAAAATTACAAAGTTTCTGTAAGGCAAAAGACACTGTGAAAAGGACAAATCGGCAACCAACAAATTGGGAAAAGATCTTCACCAACCCTACATCTGACAGAGGGCTAATATCCAATGTATATAAAGAACTCAAGAAGTTAGACCCCAGAAAACCAAATAACCCTATCAAAAATGAGGTACAGAGCTACAGACATTTTACCTGAAGAACTTCGGATGGCTGAGAAGCGCCTCAAGAAAGGTTCAACATCATTAGTCATTAGGGAAATGCAAATCAAAACAACCCTGAGATTTCACTTCATACCAGTCAGAATGACTAAGATTAAAAACTCAGGAGACAGCAGGTGTTGGCAAGGATGTGGAGAAAGAGGAACTCTCCTCCACTGCTTGTGGGATTGCAAGCTGGTACAACCACTCTGGAAATCAGTCTGGCGGTTCCTCAGAAAACTGAACAGGATACTTCCGGAGGACCCTGCCATACCACTCCTGGGCATATACCCAGAAGATTCCCTAGCATGTAATAAGGCTACATGCTCCACTATGTTCATAGCAGCCTTATTTATTATAGCCAGAAGCTGGAAAGAACCCAGATATCCCTCAATGGAGAAATGGATACAAAAAAATATGGCATATATACACAATGTAGTACTATTCAGCCATTAGAAACAATGAATTCATGAAATTCTTAGAGAAATGGATGGAGCTGGAGAACATCATACTAAGTGAGGTAACCCAGTCTCAAAAGAATACCTATGGTATGCACTCACTGATAAGTGGATATTAGCCTAGAATCTTGGAACACCAAAGACACAATCGACATACCAAATGATGTCTGAGAAGAAGGAAGGAATGGACTCTGGTTCTGGAAAGGCTCAAAGCATCAGTGTAGGGAATACCAGAATAGGGAAGTGGGAATGGGTGGATGGGGGATCAGGGGAGGGAAAAGGGCATATGGGACCTTTGGGGGGCAGGTAACCAGATAAAGGGAAATGAAATGTAAATAAAGAATATATCCAAAGGGAAAAAATTTTTAAAAGAAGGAAAAATATGGAATTTTCAAAAAAATAATTTATTTGGAAAATATCATACTGTGAAGTAACTAAGACTTAGAAAGATAAACACTTCATGTTCTCTCTCAAAAAAATAAAATAAAATAAAAGCTAGGAACCTCAAGCAAGGCAGCCATGTCTGATACATGCTGCAGATGAGAGATAGGTGAAGGTGGTAGACACAGGAATGAAGGTCAGTTTCCTTCAGAATAGGAAGTAGGAATAGGCAAGTCCTCATGGAATTGTACACAATATTAAAAGTAGGCTGCAAGCAATGCAAGTGGACTTGAAGAGCAAATGGTCAGGCACATGATATTTGAGAGCAGAATACACTCAACTGTGCTTACAGAGATATAAAAACATTACAAAGAAAATATGCTCATGATCAGCCATCACAAAGCAAAATGGCTGAAAATATCAAAACTTTGTCACTGTGCCAAATGGATAAATTATTCAGTATCTCAAAGCTCATGGTATGGAAACAATAACTATGTAAATCAGTACAGTGACAGAGTCTAAGCAGAGAAAGGCACCTCTAGGCTGCCTTAGGTTTCCATCCAAGAAAACAGTCCAAGTTTATGACTTACAACTGTTGTTCATTGTTTCCTACAAATGAGCAAAGATCAAGCTGACCATGTGAGACAAAGTAGAAAGTGATATTTCTAAGTGCAGCTCTCTATTTGTCCTGTGTTGGTGGTGAGAGGTTCCCTGATAAGGGTCTGATGAAGAATGGATGCACTTGAAATCTCCAGGCATAGTTTAGGTTTCTTGCAAGAGACTTTTTTAAGTTTTCAGCAACAGCCATTTGTTTTAATTACATCCTTTATTTTTGAGATTATAACACAATTACATAGTTTTTCTGTTTCCTCCTCTGAACCCTCATAGCCAATTCTCCTTACTCTATATAAGATCTGTCTTTTTTTCCATAAATTGCTATTACATACACTTATGTAGATTCATATATGTTTCTATATTTAACCCTCTCACTCAATATGTTAATGGTATCTATATTTTCAGGGATTACTATATTTGAAGAGATTTATATAACGCCCTCAGCTGGTTCTGTTTCATTTGGGTTGAGGTTATTTTCTTAAAATACACACTGCTTTTTTTTATTTTCATACAAAACTACAATGTGTTAAGCATGAGCACATATTGCTAACATTGTTTTTCAGTCAGAGTTCAGAATGTTTACCAATACACCATGGAATCCACAAATGTTCTTCATTCAATATTATGATTCTCAAATGGACACTGAGTGCTTGAGAGACTCCTTGTATCAGTGGACATCCTATGCAGACATTGTAGAGCTGGTAGAATAATGATGCTCGTCTTGAGGCATATGATTCCTACCATGGGAGAGAACCATAGCTGAGGAGGAGGCAAATGCAACATGCTTTTGATGCTAGAAACAGAAAAATTTGAAGTCCTGCAGTATAATATTGGTGAGAAGAACATCATAGCTTACCATGCAGGTCTACCTAGATCCAACTTATTGTCTTAATGTCTTATAACTTCTGTGGGAACATTTTTTTAAAAATTGATTATTTCACAAGCATATTACAGAATGTCAGTATGGGAAGAAAATTCAAAATGCCCCTTCTGAATCTGTCTGGTTTTATAAGCATACATGCCAGTGTCTGAGGAGGATGAGAAATTTGACTCAGCTGAGCAAGCTTACCACTTTCAATGTCTATTTCCAGATGACTTACACAGTCACCATTTTTGGAACTGAATCCTTGAGCTGAATAAAACTTTGTGAATGAAACATGAATCAATCCTTCATAATCTGCTGGTTATGAGATGCCTTGTTTTCATAATGTTTTCCTTCTGTCCTTCCTTTCCTTCATGGTCATTTATATAAACCCTACATGCACAATGGCCATGCTACCTAGTATTAGTATCTCTCTACTAATTATAAAATTAATAGAAAAAATTCTTTATCACACAACAGGACCCAAGTAGCCCATTTATTTTACTCATCTGAAATACTGAATTTATATCAGTGTGATCTACAGAACTAGGAAAATATAAATGCAGAATGTGAGCATCATTAATAGATCTAGTGAGGCTTGCTTTTGCACTCCTGGCAAAACCAGTGAGTTCACTGCTACTTCCTGTCTCACCTTCAAGCTCTATCAGCTGCTTTCCAGGAACTGTGTCAGGAATTTCACAGTTCCTCTCATGCTTCTGCTGGTTTAAGATCTGATTTTATTACCTCTATCTAAGCAACTATGTCTACATCCTGCTAAATAGACAGATGCTTTTGAAGATAATAGCTGGAAATCATAGTCACTGGTGTCATCAGTTCTGGTGTTTGACCAAACAAGGAGTCTATTCAACTTTAGGGTATGATAGCCAAAGGCCTTGAATGTAATTAAATGGAGTGAGTGCTGGAATTTGTATGTGAATTATAAAGTAAAATATGAACAATTAAAGATAAGTACAAAATATATTTAATACACAGGTAAACAATTAAAAATTGAAAATTAATCCTACAGAGTAAATAAAAGAGATTTTAAAACCAACTCTGTAAAATAGATGGGCCAGTGAGTTATATACTTTGGAACAAACATGGTGAAATGCAGGAAATGAATCCTATAAATTATCTTTTGAGTTCTGGTCCACACCTCCTCCATAGCATGTGCGCGCGCACACACACACACACACACACACACACACACAACACACACACACACATTTATTTCTCTGTAATTATAAAATTAGTAATGAAAATGAGTGGAATACATGATTTTATTATTATATTAAAATAAATGATTAAACACACCAAATCAAAGATTATCAGATGGAAGGTAAGCATATTCTGTTCAGACAAACAATTAAACAAAGTTGAATTATTTTTGTGTCAATTAAGATGTCAAAACTAACAAACCTCCTTACTTCTATATTGAAAGAGTACACCATAGTACTAAGCATGATCTTTATCTGAAAACTTATGGTTGCTGCTCGAGTCACAATACATGCAATGAAAATGTAATTTAAGTGATTATGAAAATAAAATTTGAACTGATGAATAAATTTAATAAGAGACACAAACGTTAACTCATATAAATACTTTCACTACCACTATATGGTTTCTATGTCTTTTGACAACTATACACATTTCTTCAAGAGTCTTAAAGAATATACCAGAATTTCATCGTTAATTATTAGCAATAGTAGATTCAAATAACCTTGTAGGATGTTTCTATCAGGAAATAAATCTAAAATTTAACTCACAATGCATATTTGAGTAAACTGTACCTTCTAATTTTATTTAATACACAGAAAAATATAGTCACTCCAAATAATCATGAAATTCCCCATATTACCAGAGGGGGAATGAGTGTGACTAAATGCTATGGACAACTGCTTTTCTGGGTTATTTTTTGTTCCCTCTAAAGCAAACAAAGGAAGACATTTATTTAATGTCTTATATGTTCTATATGTATGTCATATATGTATGATTTGTAATAAGTTTGAGCAAATAATGTACATTAGGAATCAAGCCCAATAAGAATCAAATAGTGCTGGCTTATACCACAGTTAGAATAAGAAGTTCAAAAGGGTCAAAGAGACAGCCTTGGCACCCTACAAATTCACAGAGATCTTCCCCCTCCAACCTCATGTTTGAAAGATAACTGATGTTTAGGGAGACCTGCATCCCACATTCCCTCTTTTCTGATTCCTACAGTCTCTAATCTCTAAAATTCATCTCATTTTACAGAAAGTAGAGCCAAGAGTACAAGTTTGTCTAGAATAAGAAGTGCTAAAGTGAGTCGGATGACTGAATAATGGTGGCTTGTTCATGTGAAGGAAATTAAAAGGGGGCTGACTGATGAACCGGTTGTATATTTTGTCTGCATCAAATCTAACTGTCATCTCCAGGATGCATATAAAAACAGAGGGTAAAGAGGGCTGCTATGTATCTCTCCCTTTTTAGGAAGGAAGGAGCAGAGTGCCCCATGGGGGTTGTGGGGAGACAGAAAGACAGACAGGGATAAGAGATACAAGAAAAGATGGAAGAAAGCAGAGGGCGGGTAAGAAAGGAGAGAGAGAGAATAGGAAAGGAGGGGGAAGAAGATGAGAGGATTTATTTGAAGTCGAAATTCATCAATCGTCTCATGAAATCTATGAATGTATTTCTATTCATAGATCTTAAGTATCTTGACTGAAAAATCACTGGCTTAAAGAATGTTGTCATTTGGACCGGGATACCCAGAAGAAAATATTTGCTTTTAGGACTCCATTATAGAGAAAAGGAAGGAAAACAACACTAAGGAAAAGAGATTTCTTCAAGTTTCAAGTTGTTCTTAAATATTATACTGTGATAAATACTAACTATCATACTTTAGATAAAAGCCTCATTTTATTCTGCTAGGGGAATTAAAACATGTACCACAGGTATGTAAACACATACATTTTATTTCATCTCATAAATCTGGTGTTCAAGATCAGGGTTGGTGGCTTCACTTCCTGATATCAAGGATAAGACCCAATGATTTCTTGATATCACTCATAAGACCCAGTGTCTTCCTGGTATCATTTATAAGACCCAGTGCCTTCCTGATATCAGTAATAGGGACAATACCTTCTAAATATCATTGATAAGACCCAGTTCGAGCCATGCTCTTTGTTCCTACTTTGTTACCAAACAGGTGTGAATTCACGACTTGCAGCTTTGGCTCAACTGTTCATCATGTGCGCTCTCTTCTGTAATCTCCATGTTATCCTGTAATGTTTATGTCCCTAAGAATAGTAACTTCTTAGATCACAGTAGATGGTTAACATTTCCTCCATGCCACACTCTTTAGGTACAAATAAAAATTCAACTGGAAGGTCAACAGGGGGCTTACCGAAACTGAAAGCATAGACAGGGGGGGTTCTTATCAGATTAAAGATAGTCAAGGTTCCACAGAGCAGAGATTAAAAGATCCGTAGAGTTGGAATAAAGTGAGGAGGGATGCTAGCTTTCTAGGAGCTCTTTCACGATTCTGGGGGCCTTCATACACACACTCATCAGCTTGAAATATGTTCTCTCTGGTGGGAGCCACAGAGCTGACTCATATGAACGGAAGACTGATAGAGCGTCCTTGGCAGCAGAGTGGAGAACTGCAGCTGGAGAGTCATTGTGCTTCCAGCTGGGAAGAGACAGGTCAAAATACATGTCTGTGATACATGTGGGCAATAGAACAGGAGCCTAATGTCAGTCACTATGTTCTCCACCTAGAAGATGTCCTCCCATAGAAAGATGGCTTCATTAGCTCACGGCTAATAGTGGCCAAAGAAAACATCAAATTCTAGTGTCTGGGCTTCAGAGACACATCACTCAGATCATGGAAGCTACAGTCTAACAAAACAACAAGCCATCCAGAAACATACAAAATGAAAAGAAGCTTTAAATAGTTGGTAGGCACCAGATACACGGTCTCTGACTGCAGGACCAGCCAGGAAGGAAAGGTCTTTATTTGCTTCTGCATTGTCTCTCCTTTCAAATAACTCTGTACATTGTGTCCATTAGTGTGAATGTGAAATATTCCCCGAGTGTTCATGTGTTTGAACACTTGGTTCTATAAGATAGAGTTGTTCAATAAGATTGTGGAATCGCTAAGAAACTGGAGATTCATTGGAGGAAATAATAAATAGGGACAAATCTTGAGATTTTGTAGGGCTGGACTTATAGCCAGTTCAGTTTCTGCTGGTGGACTATGGCTGCAATATGATCAGATGGCCACCAGTTCTTGCGACCATGTCTCCCCCATGGTGAACTGTATTCCCATAAGCCAAAACCCTTCCTCCGTGAAATTGCTTCCTGTCCAGTCACAAGCAAGATAAATGTACAGGATGAGAAATAACTTGTGGTACAGGGAATAAAATATCATTACAAAATTCTTGAAACCCACCCTAATTATTTTGACTGATAGCCAGATGTCATTTTTAATCTGATAGCTGGCAGAGGAACAGGAAGTCCCATTGCCTGGACTAGAAATTGAAAGTACAGTTACTGAAACTAGGCACTTTAATTTGCTGAAATCATGAGTTTTCTATTTTAACGATAGAATTTTCACTATCTTAAAAAAAAAGAACAAAAAAAAAGTTTCTCCACACTATATAGCTTCAATTATTAAAAGCAAACTCTTATATTACATTAAGTATTTGATACTTAAGCATTTGACTTATTAAATCAAATTATGACATACCTAGAAAACTATTGTAATAGCTTTCTTAACCAATGCATAAAAACTCAGTGATTTGGGAAATAGCCTGTTAAGTAGTGCTATTGTTTATAGATGAAATGCTTTAAATTATTCTAAGAGTTTAGAGGCCTGTTTTCTAAGGTGTACTATTTGGTGGGGGTGAAACATAAAGATCTCTGTAGACCTTTGGGGACATATGCTGAAAGAAATCAGGGGACTGGGGTCCTCTCTTCACTCATTTTCTTCCCTGACACAGAGAGATTAGTTTTGTTCTAATGATCATATCATCTCACCACGAGCCTAAAACAACTGGAATATATGCTTGGAATTTTGAAATCTGTGAGCCAAAATAAATCTTTTACTTTATACAGCTTGATTATCTCCAGTGTCTCTCATTCTAGTAATATAAAGACAGCTAGCACACTTATTTTTAAATATATAGTTATAGATAGAAAGATACCATGACATGTAAAAGCATATGTGGCTTTCAAGAATTCAAGTCAATAAGCAATGCACAAGACATATTTTTAAGTCACTCATTAATGGAACTCATTTGGAAACACCCAGCACTTTAAATAGACATGTTTTAAGGCAATTTCTCTTGTGCTATTTTATGAGTTACATGGAGTACAGTTTGAGACTTACAAAAACTCCTGATCCCTTAATATCCTGCTGCTGCTTGTCTGGCATCGTCAGTGGTTCTTACTCATGCCCATGCCTGGTGAAGCCAGTCATTTTATGCGAACTCTATTCTGGGATCTCATTCCTTCCCATCACATTCTAGCACCACACCTGCCTACTCAGACTCTCATCCTCTGATGAGTTTCACCATTTGCTTCTAGTGTATCAGCTCTCTAGAGGCTGAGCATGGCAGGGGGAATGTTTCATCGGCTTGCTGATTGGAAGGAATTCAGGTCATTATTCAACCTCAGCTGCTCTCTCAATGTTCTTTAGCAAGTTATTTTTGCAAAATTCCAATGACATCCTTTATCAACTCCTAAAGTTTAGTAATCTCAAATCACTCTTACTCTTAAGACCTTTAAAGATTTTCTTCTCTGTAAGAAACAAACAGAAAACAAAAACAAAAACAAAACAAAACAAAACAAAACAAAAACAAAACCGAGCTAACCAAACAAAAACTATAACAAAGTAAAGGTCTTGAATAGTGGACATATTCTGACAAACCTAGTACCTTGTTTTCTTCTTTTTGTTTCTCTTCTCTTCATAGTCATCTCAGATTAGCTCCTATATAGGTCTCCATATTTACATTATTTACACATTTTACTTCATTTTTTTCATTATGACATATGACTTTTCCCAGGAAATATATGGTATCAACTCATTCAAGTTAGAGAGGAAATGACAGATATAAGAAATGATTCTCTGCAAGTGCAGTTTAGTAAATATGGTTATTATAGTTTCTTACACAATGTTTCATGTAAGCATAGGTAAACTCACATATAGTTCTACCACTGAAAAGTCCCTGGGCCATTTGTAGAAATCTACACTACTAAACAATTAATTTTCCCTTATAAAATTCTGAGGCACCAAGGAGCCTCCTAAGAATATCCTGAAGCTTTTTGAACTCCACAGGCTTCATTATCATTTATCCTTCCTTCAAGAATGAATGGCAATATGTCAGGGATCCTGGGGTTTTCCACACTGCTCTGATTTAGATGGCAGTGGTCAAGTCCGAATCAAAAGGAAAGAGCCACTTATCACAATGTCACTACCACACTTTCATTTTCTTGTTTTATCTTTAATTCAGCTTTGTTAGATTTTGGGGAATTTTATAAAATGTGTTCTGCTCATATTTATCACCTGCCCATTCCTCTAAGATCCATTCCTCCTTTCTACCTAACAAACTTGGTGTCTTCTTTCATTTACCCCCTTCAAGTACAATCCCTTCTTCCCATATATTTTTACATGTGTCCCACTGGAATGTGATCACCTTACCAGTGAGAGTAAAATTAAGCCCACTTGACCTCGCCTTTCTCAGCAGTTATCAATTGCCAATAGCTCTTTGGCTGTGTGTTAGTTAGACTTCATGCCCACTGCACATTTCATGCTAGGATTTGGTCTCATTTGACTGTACTTACATGAAGATTTTGGATGCTCTCACAGTCAGTGAGAACTCATATGAATTTAATTCAAAATATAAAATAAGATTTGATTTTTAAAAAAAACCTAGGATGCAACCCACAAACTATAAAAAGTGTAACACAGAGAAAGGCCCAAGTGAGATGCCTCAGTTCCACTTAGAAGGGAAAAGGAAATAATCATGGAAGGCAGAAGAGGGAGGAACTTGGGTTGGAGACGAGTGGGGAAGGGGAAAGGAGGAATAGAATTAGATATGGGGTGGGGGAGGAGAATCCCAGAGGGCCCAGAGAATGAATGGAAATAAACAGCATTGGGAGAGGGACCTTCTTGAAAGTGCCAAAGACCCCAGAGGTGAGAGATTCTAAGACTCAGTGGGGTGAACTTAGCCAAAATGTCCAACAATGGGGAGAGAGAACTCTAGTGGTCTGTCTCCAGGAGATAGATAGGCTTTCAATCAGAGTGACAGGATTACTAACTCACAGTCAAAATTTCAGACCCAGGACTGATCTGTCTCAAAGAACTACAGGGACATAAATGGAGAAGAGCCTGAAAGAAAGGTGGTCCAATGACCAGCCTAATTTGGGATCTATCTCATGGGGGCACACCAAGACCTGACAGTATTACTGATGTTATGATGTGCTTACAGATGGATAAGCATGACTGTCCTCTAAGAGGCCCTACCAGCATCTAACTGAGACAGAAGCAGATACTTATACTCAACCATTGGACTGAAGTCAGGGAACCCTAAGGTTGGATTAGGGGAAGGATTGAAGAAGCAGAAGGAGGGAGAGATCCGATAGGAAGACCAGCAATCTCAACTAACTCAAGACTTCAGAGAGCTCCCAGAGACTGTGCCACCAACCAAGAGCATTCATGAGCTGGTCCAAGAACCCTAGCAAAAACATAGCAGAGGTATTCCTGCTCAGACCTCAGTCTGAGAAGGTGAGCTTAATCCTTAAGAGCCTTGAGGCCACAGGGAAGAGGGAGATCTGGTGGGGTGGGGAGCATTCTCTCTGAGGCTACAGGCAAGAGGAGTTGGATGTAGAACTGTAGGAGAGGGACCATGAGGGCAGGGCAATGACTCGAATGTAAATAAATAAAAGGAGAAGAAATGGAGGAGTAAGAGGAGAAAAAGAGAAGGAGGAAGATGAGAAGAAGAAGAAGAAGAAGAAGAAGAAGAAGAAGAGGAGGAGGAGGAGGAGGAGGAGGAGGAGGAGGAGGAGGAGGAGGAGGAGGAAGAAGAAGAAGAAGAAGAAGAAGAAGAAGAAGAAGAAGAAGAAGAAGAAGAAGAAGAAGAAGAAGAAGAAGAAGAAGAAGAAGAAGAAGAAGAAGAAGAAGAAGAAGAAGAAGAAGAAGAAGAAATCAGATATCTTCACAAAGCAAAAGTGAACCTAATAGAACCTAGTATAGTGGTTAAATCCAGCCTGGTTCTAGTGAGTTTCAGACATCCACAGCTACTTACTCAGAACCTGTCTCAAGAAAATAAAAGGTTTAAGAATAAATCCACTTCACAATTTGCAAGTACTCTGAATCACAAGAGACAAAAGGAGAATGTGGAAAAGGAGATTCTGCTCCTCTTTTCTGTGGTATTGCCATGTGCCTCCCTGCTCGCCCTCCGCAGCCACAGGGTTACTTGGCCATGCTCTAGCTTTATCAGTTGAGAAAAACAAGAACACATTTTCTATCTCATCTGACTTTTCCAGGATCTGTGCTTGCCACATCGCTTCTTGTTTGAGTTAATCACAAGGGTGGGAACGTAGAAGATTCCAGACTTCAACAATTACTTCTTCACCCATGAGACAACTCTTTATAGATAAAGTCATGTTCTGCAGCACAAGGGAGGTACTCTTGGCCAACTTTAGGAGAAGAAAATGACAGAGGATAGAAGCACGGAGAGTCACTTTTCCTTTCAAGTGTTCGAAGAAGAAAATGTGCACCAGTATTTCATATACTACTATGAAAAAATATTATGCTTTATTTCCATTTTAAGAACGGTTCCACTTGAATCATTTTTTTCTTTAGTTATTTACACTATTAAAGAAAATCATTATGTATAGTTAAGGCATCATGGTCTTTATGAGAAAAGATCTGATCACTTCTCAAACATTTGTTCACTCAAAGGCAGTTATTTATTAATTAAATCAATTATACAGACAGTTTGGAAGTACTTGAGTATGTTATTTTCTCTTTGACACATTTTTTACTATTGTCTTGAAAATACTTTTTCTGAGCATCTTAATTTTAAGAGTAGAAATTATAAGTTGTGTCTTATTCTAGGAGACTAAACTCTGATTGCCAAATCTACCATTCAGGTTGGTCAATACTTCCTGCATGCATGACCTTTCATTCAAAAGTTGTCCTATGCGTAGTGGGTTTCATAATCACCATTTTATATATTTGGGTATGTCATATTCACATACAGGTAATTTTTCAAGTTTATGGGTGATGAATTTGGTCTTATTCCCCCATAAAAATGTCTTATGATTGAACAATGGATAAATAAAACCATATCTGTGATTTACAGTACATGTATACTAGATAAAATAGACTTTTTTGTTTTTTTTTTTCTCTGTATAGCCCTGGCTGTCCTGGAACTCAGTCTGTAGACCAGGCTGTCCTCGAACTCAGAAATCCACCTACCTGTGCTTCCCAAGTACTGGGATTAAAGGCATGCACCACCACCACCCGACTAAAATAGACTTTTGATCAATAGGTTGGTCCCACAATTTTCATTTGGCTCCTTGAATATACAGCATCTAATATTTGGTTTTCTTTATAAACAGTGTGTGTTTGTTTCATTGAGCTAAAACAATCTCATTTTCTTTAAAAATGCACACGCACAAAAGCCATATTTTTCAAACAGCAATTAAATTTAAAGGACAGGCACAGAAATTAGGTACCACGAAAAGAAATAAAGCATAGAGTATTATTAGTAATTTCAAATTTAAATGATACACCTAAGCCACAAATTTGTTGATCATGTTGTTTTTTAAGGTACAAAAATAATTGCTTTTTTTTGTGTTATCTTTACCAATCCCACTCTGAACCCTGATTCTGTGGCCAATACACACATTACTACTTTGTTCATATTGTCTTTTGGCTATTTTCTAGTAAAGTTGAAAATATTAGCAATATTATTTAACTGACTGATAATAGTACCTTTATGTCCTGAACAGTTAATATTTTACTTGTTTGTTTCTATAATGTCTACAGATGATATATGTATAATGAGAACATTGAATTCCATACATTTGCCAGGCTAAGAAAATTTTAACTTCTGCTAAGATCATGAAAACAATGATTTTATATTAGAAGCCCTTGCATCACCCACCTGGGGAGTTCAAACTTTAAGTATCGTCTGCATTTTCCTTTAATTAAACAATAAATCCATTCACAAACCAGGTATTTTTTCCAGGTCTATTTTTTTCCAAAATGTGTTAAGACAACTTCCTACTCATAAGTCACACCTTTTAATTGGTCATTAGAAACTGCCATTGAGAAATTTTGTTTGGTGAAGTCATGCTCTTATAGCAAGCATTTTAGGGTAAAGGGATAGTTTTGTTTACAGCATTTTTTAATTTAAATTATTATTTTCTATATTCTATGTTTACATTCCAAAGGCTTTCCCCTTTCCCAGTTCCCCCCACCATACGTCCCATAATTCCTCTCCCCCCCAACTATTCCCCAATCATCTCCCCCCCCCCCGCGATTTCTCTATTCTGGGTCTACAAAACCTGGATCCAATCTTTACAGGCCCAGGGTCCTCTCCTTTCTTATTCTTGGGAATCATTTGACTTGCTAATTGTGCCTTGAGTATTTAGGGCTTCTGGGCTCATTAATATCCACTTATCAGTGATTGCATTTCATGTGTATTCTTTTGTAGTAACATCTTTAATGCTTTATCAGTTATGGCTTGGTTTTAAGATGATGAATCATGTAGCTCTTCCTTTGGGAAATTTGAAGTTGTCCTTACCTTGAGCTAAATCGTTCTGTGATTATCCCTGGCATAGAACTTTCCATTCTGTGTACACACAGAGAGAAAGGGGTGATGGTGATGAATTACACATATGTCTCTACAATCATGCATAAAATTCCTAGAGAAAGAAGTCAGTATTAATTAAGCTCTAGTGTGAATACTCCAATAAATTGTTCATAGACATGAACACAGCTGGTCCTGAACTTACTATGTTAGAGAGGCTGGCATTTAAGTCTTCATCAGCCTAACCTCACCTTCCATGTGCTGGACTACAGACATGTGTCAATACATAACTTTAAGCCAAATAACTTCTCTCAAGAGATAAGCTTCAGTATATGAGTAGGATGACTATTCGAATGCAAAATACACAGGATAGACTTTGTGTTCCTTCTCTTAGGTCTGGTATTGCTATATATCCAAATGCTAAACTGATGAGCAAATTCCCACACACACCAGCATTTGTTGGGCAAACATTGATCCATAATCGAAAACTATTAGTTAAATAAAAAAGAGCAAAATCTCAATTACCAGGGAAAAGAAAGAGAGATGGAATTTGAGTAACAGTCTGGGACTCGCCTGTAGGGATCATGAGGGGCAAGGAAAGATGTGTGTGTGTGTGTGTGTGTGTGTGTGTGTGTGTGTGTGTGTGTGTTTGACAGAGAGAGAGGAGAGAGAGAGAGAGAGAGAGAGAGAGAGAGAGAGAGAGAGAGAGAGAATAGGAACATAGAGGATAAGAGGAGGGGGTATCTTCATTAGTCATGATGAACCAGCACCACTGCCCAAGTGAACTATCTCCTCATGACACCAGACTACTGGAGCAGAAATAACCCAGGAAGATTCAAACAGCAAGTATGTGAGGTCCACAGCTGCTAAGTAGAGGGTCTAGGTGTTAGAAAAGCTTACTAGGGTGTTAGAAAAGCTTACCTGTCCCCAGTAATTGCCAGAGACAAATAAACTATGGTCTGAGATTCATTCTTTTCAAATTTACACCATCCAATGGAGTCTGGTACTTCAGTACAAAAGCTATTTGCTAATATACAAGGAGAATGTCATCTTTTAAAAGGAGACCTAGTTCATTTTGACTTTTAACTGACTTAATAAAGCCCATCCACATTTACAAGGACAACATCTATTGTTTAAGTTCAAGTGATTCCACGCATCAAATATATCAATAATATTCCAAAGTAATACCTACATTATAGTTTATGTCATTGAATAATAGAGCCTAGTCAAGTTGATTGAACAATAATGGTGATAGGGTCTATGTCATGTTTTCTCAGTATTTTATAACTAAAATACCTCAAATATTAAAAAGAGATAGTTTTATAAAAATGACCTTCCAGGTTTGCAATGTATTAGCATTTTCTCATTTAGCTTTATATATGTGGGTGTGTACACTTTGAAAAGAAATTGAAAATGCACTGTAGATATCACACTGTATCTTTAAGAATTTCAATGTGTACATTCTAGGAATAATAAATTATTGCATCTCACAGTTATTTCATTATTTTCCTAAAGTAAGTTGATAATAATCCTATAACGTAATCAAAAATAAGTCCATACAAAAATTTTAGTTATCCCAAAACAAAGAAGAGGGGAAGAAGAAAATGAAGAATTTACAGAAAGAAAAATGTAGAAAAAACAAAAAATAATGGTTGAAAATGAAGCTTCAAGTTTCTTTCTGAGATTTAAAGTCTTGTAAGGGATTCATTGGCATGAAACACTTCTGTGTTATGCTGACACACAATCCAAGTTGAACATTAAAGAAGATTAATGTAAGTGGATCCAAAAGAGAAATAGTGTTACCTGTTGCAATACCTCATACTTCTGTATCAAAGGATAGGCTCTATATAGACTATAGAGTAATGAATATACTACAACCCAGTCTGGTACCTATATGCTACAGGTTGATTGGTTTGAGATGCAAGTGTATTGAAAATGGAATAATTTTCTTGAAACTAGTTATTGTGATGAACCAGCCTGGTGACAAATCAGTTTAATTTTATTGCACACCAAGAACTATAATTAGGTACATATAAATGATGCCTTAATTTTATTTCCCATATCTGTTTTATACTCTAAGTTCTATTAATGAACTTTTACATTACCTAAGACACAAAATCATTACTTGATGAAGCCAAGTTTTAAGTAACTTGTATTAATAAATAGGATGTTTCTTTTCATTCCTTTTTAATTAAATTTGAAATTAGGTAATAATTATATTATTAATTAATTATGGACTAAACTCATTAAAATCATTAGGGCTATAAATTTAGATTAATATTCTATCACTAGCCTAGGAAATGTAGGCACCATGGGTCTACTCTCCATCACCATGAAGAAAATACATCAAATCTCGGTTAAGATTCTTACCAGAATTCAGCATAGAGGTTGTGATGAAGTAAATGAGGCAAACATTAAGTGAAGAGAAATGGAACACAGAAATTAAAAGTCATAAAATTTGATGAGTGAGTACTAAACATCTGTGCAGTTCTAAACATCTGTGCAGTTGACTGACTCAAATCAACTCCATTCAAACTTACCTTCCCTAAGGCCTCATCACTTTCCACACTCTAAATAAGGAATTATACTGTTGCCCAATCCTGCAGCTCACAGATTGTAGAGAAGGGATTCCAAAACAGGCATTTTTTTTCAACCTGGTATATGATCAAATCATTTTTCTTCTTTATTCATTTAATTCTACTAGTTGTGTGCACACTTGAGCATTATATAAATCTAAATTCAAAAGGAATTGAGGGAAGACTACTTCAAAGACTACTCTGAGACACTTTAAAATGGAAATTAATAATATGCATATTTGCTGAAGTCTTCTGGTTCTTCACCAAAGTAGAGAGAACATGTTGCACAATGGAAGTTATTTACTATATAGCAAGTAATGAGGTATTCAAGGAAGATAACATTCAGAAACATGTTGACTTTGTTAATTTCAAGTCAACATTCAAATTTGTGGCAGGATTCTACCACACAAGAAAACTGGACTTTGAAACTTTCATACATTGGAGGATTTTTTTGAATTTGTTAGCAATCTACATTACAGACAAAATGTCACTCAGTTACTGTGTGGTGTTTCTACTATAAATTATGCCCTCAAACCTGAACATGAGCAACATCAGTATAGGCTAGATGCTTCTCTGAGGGCTGCCAATGCTGGGGCAAGATAATTCCAACACAATCACACTGCCTCATAGCTTTTGAGAAGGATAAAATGAGTTTTTGTTTTATGGCAAGACAAGCAATATTCATGGGTAAGGAAACATCCAGAAAGACCTTTTAATTGGGGGAGATTTGTTATATACAACAGTCATGTCAACTTGAGAGTATATTACAGACTCTCCTCCAGGAGTATCATTTTGGTCTTTTAAGACTCTGAATTCAAATCCTCAAATAATGTTTAAGATATTGTATCAACTCTGACAATCCAGTGTCCTACTTCTCTTCACTGTCAAAGAGTCCTGGAATGGAACTTTGTCCACATAAATACGTCCCACCTGTAATTTGATGCATTTCTCATTTTGGGGTGGGAGTCTTAGGGTGGGGTAAATGAGAAACACACACACACACACTAAGAGAGAGAGAGAGAGAGAGAGAGAGAGAGAGAGAGAGAGAGAGAGAGAAACACTAAGAGAGAACACTATGTTAAAGAAACATAGAAGGATCACTACTTGAGGTGACAAGTTTCATCCTCAAAACATAGACTACCTAATCAAAACCATAGTTCTAAACATGACAATTTATTGCTTAAGGGAGTTAGAGAGACTCCAAAACACCTTAAGTTATTACAAGACTTTGGTTGCTTTCAGAAAAGAGGGTTAAGAACCCACTGCTTAAAATATCACAAACTTTACTTATGTTAAAGAACTCGGAGTAATTGATCTGGATCTGATCAACATTGGAGGAGAATCTCTAACAGTATCAATAGGAGATATGTCAAATTCCAAAGGAGAAAAGCAATTCATACTTTTATCCCAATGAATGCTTACAAACCATGATACTGATCGAAAAGAAAACTATAAAGTTTCAATATTGTTATTTATATCCCTGGTGTTATAGCTAACAAGACATAAGGCTCCATGAAAAAGCTCAATAAATTCATGTCTGATACTGTAAAATTAGCCAAATACTGAAGGATTGTGAGATTATGAAACAGATATGAACCAACTATAACCATTTTCATAAACAAATATCCCTAACTTAATGTGAAATTAATATACGTATATACATAGATAAATGTAGGTCTCACTCTTCATTAAAGAAACTGCTTTGTAGCAGATAGGAAAATTAAATAAATTTACAACTGGTTCAAAACAAGAGGACAAGTAACTGGGTCTTACCTGGCCCACTGGATGTATTTACAGCACAATCTACTTGGAAGGCTCAGGGAACATTGTAGAAGAAGCCGAGGGCAACTTGTAAGAAGGACAAGTATCAGAGGACCAGGATATCTGCTAAGAGATAGTTTCTTCTAACTTAAAAAGGGAAGTGGAGAGTGATGGATGTGAAGAGGAGGGAGAAGTAGGAATATTAGTGGTGAATATGATCAAAACATGTCTTATAAAATTACAAAAAATTTTTAAAAATTATCAAATCTCTTAAAAAGAATAAAAGACCTTAAAGGTTTGTATCTAGTTAAAAGTTTAAGTTTCCATTCTAAAAAAAAAAATTCAAACTCTAGAATAATTGACCAATTCATTGCATTCACACAACAGTTAATAAGAATGGTTTTCAGAACACATACCTTCTAAATATCTTTGTAAAAATTCAGTTACCTTTCTTTTACTGTCTTGTATAAAATGTGTGCTCTGCATATTATGCTTTATTGTGGCTATTCTTGTCAGATAAAGACATGTTCTGTTTCGAATGATAAACCTATCAGATAAGGTAGAATGCTGCAAAGTGCTGTTCTTCTGGAAGAATGTCCACAGTCATGCACTTAAAACCAATGCAATTATCTATGCGTTACCTAAGCAATGTTTAAGCAAGATAGAATTCCTGTAGAGATGGTGGTGATGTTCCAGGTCTTACCCCATACTGAAGAGTAATTATCAGGAGGAGACAGATTCATTCTTTATTTGTCTCTTTGTTTCAGACAGCCTCTTTCTATGTATCTTAAGACTATGTAGGGCAAGTTCACTTCAAACTCCAAGAGATCTACCTGGCTCTGCATTCTGGATCAGCGGATTAATGTCACACATGACCATGCCTAACCTGGAGGTTCCTTCTTCATTAAGGATATGGCCACTTGTAGGCTTCTCATGCTAAAGTGCTTGCCCCCACAGAAATGGTAAGGCAGCCTAGACATGCATAGAGGGGAAGCTCTAACTAACCTTATTGTCTATATAAAATAGAAATGTGAGGAACACAGGAGGATGGCACTTTGATAGAATATACAGGACGCTACAAGGGCTAAATGGAGAGAGTATGGTAATATTCTGATGAATATTTATAAGAAATTCTGAAATATTTTATCTATTAAGCACATTCAAATAAAACATTTATAATTACCATCCTGATTAACTATAGTTACTCTTATGGTAGCCACATTGAAGTTATTTTCTCTATTACCTTTTGTCTCTTATTAGAGAGTAGTAAACATACTTCACATATTTTACAAGCAAATATGTTTTCCTCTACTGGATATAATTCAAAATCAATGGTTTTTTTCCTGAGCAAAATATAAGTGTTTTAAGATGAACATTTTTTTCTGTAGCTTCCATTGCTCTTCATTCTGCTTTGTCATTCATGTATACCAACTCCTTAGACATTAAACAAAAATAGTCAGAAGGGGGAAAACTGAAAGTAGAAAGGCCTTATCTAACATAAATATTAAAATATTAATAATGTGAGTTATTAATGCTGTGGAGCATTAAATGACTAAACTACTACATTTATAACACAGGAAACTTGTAGTGACATACATATATATAATTAGTTGATGTGTATCCATTCGTTAGTAATGATTTGGAAAAATTAAGGCAATTATAACCTTATCTGAAAAAAACACTTTGTTAAAATTCAGTGCTGAATTCCTTTGTGTCTTGTTCTGCCTTCTTTGTCTATATCCTCTTGACTACTAATTTCATCTGGTCACATGCAGGGATAAAGATAAAACAGATATAGAGAGAACAGTTAAGTAATGACTGCACCAACTTGAGATTCATCCCATCTGAAAGACTCAACGACTGATACTATTAATGGTACTCCACTAAGTTTTAAATCAGGAATCTAGCATGACTGTCTCCTGAGAGGCTTCATTCAGCAGCTGATGGAAACAGATGCAAAGATCCCATGGAGCTCAGGGAGTATTGTGGTGCAGTGCATGATAAAATTGAGTGGGCATAATTGATCAAGAACACCACAAGAAGACCTACAGGATCCAATAACCTGGGTCCTTGAGGGCTTACAGAAACTGAACCATCAACCAGAATATGCAGTGGCTTGACCTAGTCTCCCTACACATTTGTAGATGTGTAGCTTGTCCTTCATTTGGGTCCCCTGACAATTGGAGTGGGGACTATCTCTGACTCTGTTGCCTGCCACTAATTCCCCTTCCCCTAGATGGATTGACTTGTTGGGCCTCAGTATGAAAGGATGCTCTTAATCCTGCTGAGACTGGATGTTTCTGTGTAGGTGGCACTCAAGGGAAGCTTTTCCTTCTCTGAGGAAAAGGGGAGGGTATATTTGGGGAAGGGATTTGTAAGAGTGGGATTAGAAGGAGAGGAGGGGGGCTATGATCAGTGTGTAAAGTGAATAAAGAAATAAATGAAAACAATTTGACATAATCATGGAACAGCTTGCTCTCTTTTCTTATTTAAACTGAGAAATGGGTTACACCTGCCTATGTAGCACTATGATTCATTCTGTGTAAATTTTACCATATCAGCTCTCACCTATTTATCCTTGCTTGTACCAATATCTTTCTAGTATTTCCAAAAAACTGATGTATCATTCATCATTCTTATTTTTCTTACATTCTCTCTTTTAATATGCATATAAATCTTGGGACATTTTACAGACCTCTCTAGTCAAATTTCTCCACTAATATTTCACATTCCAGTCCTAGCCACAACACTACACACATGGATGATGACTAATGATGCTTCTTAAACTTCTGGTTATAAAAGTAATTTTTCTTAAAGCAAATAGCATTGTTTTCCAAACATCCCAACTAGGTCATGACATTTCCATGCACAAAATATTCCACAAGTTAATATTTTACTTACAATAAATTTATGTAACTCTTTCTATGCCTAAATCTTTAGAGCATTTTGTCTCTGCCCAAATTTCATTACATTCTCTTTTACTGTTTTCACTGTTTTCAGGACGGCTGCCCTGACAAGTTTTCACATGTATCAGTCTGCCTTCTTTCTGCGGGTTGACCCCATCTCTACCTGTGTCCATCTCGATTTATCTGATCCATCTTGACATTATCGTTGCAGCTTAAATGTAAGATTTTTTTAAGCTTGAGTTATTCATCCAATGTATTACAACACAGGTGACTTCTTAATTTCAACATAACTTTTAATTTTATCATAAATCTATCACAACTTAAAAGTATTGTGATTTGCACATGGGCTAGATACCATCATGGATCATAGAACCCTTTCCACTCTTGAATACTTTGTGATAAAATTTGAGCTGAAGAACTCAATGAAACCATCATTGCTTCATAATTTAAACTTTCATGAGTATTTTTTGTGAAAATTTCTGTTATTTTTATAGTTATTTGACCCAAGAAAGTACTTCACATCACCACTCATATAATAAGACTTACAGACACCTTCCATGAAACACAATATTAGTGCAAAACAAAGTGGTAGTGAGATTTCTGTCTCGTATTTTTCACAAACATATCCACAAACATATCTTCACCATCATAAGAAACATTGAACTTTAACATGATAATGGAAACTTCTACATAAGTAGTCAAGTAAATATGCTAATAATCATAGCAATATTATTATTATTATATCTTCAGTAAAAGACTGCATTAGACTGATCTATAAAAATAATTAAACTGCCAATCTTACCCCGAAGTTTCCCATTCTTGCCCAGACTGAGTGACTTTAGCACAGTTGGAACTGGTTAAGATTGGCCTTCATGTGATGAAATCTCAAGAATGCTAAGCAGCTGACATTTAGACATAGAAGCCTGGAGGCTGTAAAACTAAAAGCCGCCAATGTAAAAAATAGAGTTTCTATTAGAAGCAGTGTGAGAATATTTAACTGTGTTAAACAGGTTGAAGATTTAGACACAAGAAGAGAATATAAATAGATATTCATAGGCATGCTCAGCTCTGGGGCTATCGATGATCTCAAAAAATTCTTTACCTCATATCTATGTAGAAAATATTGACTCATGCTACCTTGACTTACAATCACACGGAGTAGATGTTTGTTTTGAGCATATACTTAAATATAATGTACCATGGTCTTTCCCATTCTGTTGTTCAATTAAGTTCCAAACTTACATTAATGAAACTCTGAATAGAATCAGTTGGGACAGTCGGTTGAAATGGCATGATAAACATGTAGCACTTGCTGACCCCTCATCCTCTCAATTCTATTTCTGCTGTTTCCTGTTACTATTTGAAAGAACTGTAAATCATATTGTTGTACAAGTGTTTACTTTTTTGTGGTCAGCAATCAAGTGGAATGAATTTAGCCAGAAGAATAAAATGTGGGTTTTGTGTTATTGGCTGGAATGCACTGTCTTTCAAAGAAAATTTTATGTTTATTTTTAAACAATATTAAACATATTGGGTTTGGTTTAGAGAGAGAGGCAAAAACCATGAAATAGCAAACATAAATGTTTCTATTTGTCAATATTAAATGTGACCATTGAACATATTATGAAAATATATAAGGATTTAAAGCACTCAAACTAAAAAGTAGTTATATATTCTAATAAATTCTTTGTAAAATTGAGCATAGTCATTTCATTCCTGGTGTTTATATCCCTTGCAATGTGATTTTTTAAAAGTCTTCAACAAATGATGGGGTTTGTTTCCCTCTCCCTTGAAGATATGCTACCCTTGTAACATACAGTGATATATATATATATATATATATATATATATATATATATATATATTAGGTTAGATGAAATACTGTATTAGATTCATGTTGAGGTGTCAAAAAATTTGTTAGTTATGCACATTCCAAAAACTGTTTCAAAGGCTATGTGGAAACATCCAGACAAACATGCCAAAAAAATAAGAAATCTGGTAGCAACTGAGCTTTTGACCTGAACTGTAACATTCTGTGCCAGCCTGTAGCCAGCCAATGTCCAAGCTCGTGGCCCAGCCAAGATCAACAGAGCTATCAAAGCAAAACACAGCTGCACTGGGATAAGGAATTCTACCTGACCAGGACTCACATTTAATAATAATACTAACAATAAGTAATTATTAGTATTATTATTTTCAACATCTCTTTAATCAGTAGCAATATTGTATCTCTAAAAAAATTCTGTAAAAGAAAACATGGTCAAAAAACCCAATTCTTAGCTTATCTTTAGTATTGTGGATCTGTATGCTATAGAACCATTCACACTTGCTATTAGATATATCATGAAGCAATGTTGGTGGTGAATAGGTATCTAATATCTATATTACGAAATGGAACTGATGATCATCAGCCATAAAAGTAGATATATGCTAAATATCTACATTTTATTAGATCAATTATACCAAAGTCACTCAAATTTTATTCAGAAAGATAACATTAGCCAAATACTCTGTCTTTATTTTATTTTATTTTATTTTATTTTATTTTATTTTATTTTATTTTATTTTATTTTATTTTTGGAAGGGACATATCTGCTTTTTGCCTTTTAGTGCATTTAATTCTAGAATCAGAAGCAAGCATTTATTTTCAACCAGCAAATAGGAACTCTTGGCTGTAAGAAGCAATGGAAAGCAGTAGCTATAGAACAAAACTGAGCTCTAAGTCATTCAGGAGGACATGGCAACTTTGGAGGCAGTAATATGAAGTTCAAAGTAGGTTTTCAAAATGGGCAAAATGCAAGCATATATGTAAAATAGCTTTCTGTCTATTTAGCCGGGATTATGTCATCTTGACTATACTTCACACTTATGGGGGCCTTTCTCAGCTTATATTCCTTGCCCTCAGATGACTCTACTTGTGTCATAAGCTTAACAAGCACAACAATGCAAGGGAATTGATAGGATTTCAATCTGATTGTTCTCTGAAAGCTTGTGCAGTCTTAACTAGCTGACAGGCTTCCTGGAAGTGGTTGGGTTAAGAATGTGCTAACATTAGCAGTGAATCCATACATTGGTGGGCTCAGAATCTGACAGCATTGAGATTGGTGGGAACCAGGAGTACTGCCTGCCTCCTAGCCTGACACGTCCTGTTTACATGGTGTTTCTCCTGTTTGTTAGAGCTGAACACAATAGACCCAGCCTATCATTAACTGGGCTTTCTAAGCCTTCAAGCCAAAATAAACTGTTCCTCTTATTCTGTGATAGGACCTGTGCCCTTTCCCCAGTCTTTGCCACAGTTGTACTTTAATGACCCAGGTGGAGTCAATTTCTAACAGGGGCAGAATGCCTGCTGAGCTTGCTTTGCATCTCAATCCAGCTGAAACAAAGGATGGGGTCTGTGGGCTCTCCCTATATAAATGCAATGCTGACTATTAGACTTTGATCCTTGATCAGAAACTTTTACCTTGACTTCACCTTTTTCTTGCACTTTTGTTTTTCATTTCCAGCCCCCCTTTTAGGTAACCCAGTTGTTCATCCATGGCTGCTGGACAGCTACAAGTATCTTTGTCACAGCAGGGTTAAAGTGAATAACACCATATATCCATGTCACCAACCTGTCATTTATGAAATTCAAATATATCCAAAAATATGAGTAAGATGATCAGTATAATGATATTCATAGCAGCTAGCTATACCTATCTTCTAGAAGAGACTTGTATGGGGTTAAGTACATGGTACTCACAGAATATGATAGGTTTGTTCTTTGGGTTTCTATCAAGAAGGAAGGATACATATATATTAATATAATATGGGATGAGTTGCACTATACATTCATAACTTTACTTCTAGTGTTCAGTTTACAATCCTCTGTCATAAATATGATGTGAAGTATTTGAACGATCAATACGGTTTTTTTCAGAGTATAACAAAGACTATTGATAATACTATGTAAAACAAATATTTTAAAGTAACATCGAATTCATTTATTTTAATTAGAAGAAACGTATTTGTTCCTGTTTACATTATTTTACCCAGACTAGAACCCCAGTTGGCACTCTGTGGAATGATGACTGATAGCATATCCAGATAGTAAGATGAAGATGACTAAACCATTCATGTTCAACTGTCAGAGCAATCCCATCATTTCAACCACATTGTGTTGGACATAATAGTCTTGCAATCTCCATTCCTGTGATGGAAAAGAAACAGAAAGAGCTGAAGATCAAGGTCACTTCATTAGAGAAGTTCAAACAAATATCACCAAGACCACATTGACCAAAGCAGGAGGAAGGGCTACCTTAGAAGATACAATCTCCCCCTCCACCTCACTCCCCCCACACAAGGTTTGTTACACTGCTACTTAAATCTTGATACAATTAACAACTGAAACAACAATTTTGAAAAATATAGTAAGTGATATCACAGTTAAATGAGAATTGCTCATTGGTTATCAATTCAAGAAGAGGAAGTGTCTTCTCAATTAATGTAATTTTATATGAAAGATTCCTATTAATGTTCAGGGCACAGAAAATTTATCCTGTCTACAGGAAATGTTGGAAC
Source organism: Apodemus agrarius (assembly GCA_964023405.1). NCBI lineage: Eukaryota > Metazoa > Chordata > Mammalia > Rodentia > Muridae > Apodemus > Apodemus agrarius. The sequence continues at coordinate 12,173,129 of OZ030018.1, forward strand.
AGAAGACTGAACAGAGACTGAGGTCTCAAGGTAGACTGGTTATTGGTTGGCCATTTCCTCAGTCTCTGTTCTGTCTTACATGGATAAGTATCAATCCCTGACACTAATAACGATACTTTGTTATGCTTGCAAACAAGACTAGTATGGCTGTCCTCTGAGAGGCTCCACCCAGCAGCTGACTCAGATGCAGACATCCACAGACACACAGTGGATGGAACTTGGGGACTTTTACAGAAGACTAAGGGGAAAAATTATGTGCCCTGAAGTGAATAGGAATGCCAAAGGAAGACCAACAGTGTCAACAAATTTGGACCCTTGACATGGACTACATTTAGGCCCTCCCTGTACATGTGTATCAGATTTGCAACTTGGTCCTCATGTGGGTCCTGAACAACTGGAGCTGAGGCTATTCCAAAAGCTGTTGCCTCTGGCATATGTTCTCCTCCTAGATGGGCTGTCCTGTCTGGCCTCACTAGGAGAGGCTGTGCCTAGCCTCAGACCTGCAGAGACTTGATGTGCCAGGATGGGAGAAAACCCAGGGAGCTCCCCACCTCCTCAGAGGATAATAGTATGGGGTATGGGGGAAAAATTGAGGGAGGGAATGATCTAGATGGGGTCAGTGAGAGGAATGTAAGGTGAATAAAAAAAAATCTATTTAAATAAAACCAATAATAAAAAGTTTGTGAATAACTTTTAGTAAAAAAAATATATTCAACATTGTTTGAGGAAAATTAAGTTGCCCACCGTGTGTTTGTGCCTTGGTTTATAGAACACAAAATACCAATATCTTAGCCTGTGTGCTCACAATAAAACAGAACCATTTTTTCATTAAAAAAAATAAACCTCAGGGCACATAAACAATGTACTTATTTATAGAAGACAAGGTGGTATCTTTCTGTACAGATATACTTAACTGAACATGCATTATGTGATAAGCACTGACTCTAAGATATTTACCATATAAAATTACCTTTTATAATACTCTTACCAGCTATAACCATTTATTACTTTTTAATACAATGATGAGCCATTTTCTTCCAGAAAAAAACTGTATTATTTTAAAAATTGTAGTACTTACTGTAGATTTCCAGTAAGTAAATCTAACAAGACTAATATGCTTTCTGGAAATGGACTGAGAAAAAGAATTTGCCTATTCTTTCTTTCTTTCTTTCTTTCTTTCTTTCTTTCTTTCTTTTTTATTGTCGATATTTTTATGAAATTATTTCCTAGACATTTCCATTTTGAAGTTACAAAATATAAGTTTACAATAACCAACAAATACCAACTTCTTAGAAAGTGAAGAAATTTAAGACAGTAGGTCCTGATGTGTGAATGACACATTCTTTTCCCTAACATAAGCCACACTGAGTATTTTATAGCAATTACACAGTGATGTCCGATATCCTTTCTTCAATATTCTTTTTTTCAAGTAGCTACAGTTTCTGTTCCTATTTATTTCGTTCTTGGAGGGCTTCAGTTTAATATGAATCCGACATAGTGCTGGAAAACTCCAGAGAAAATTGATCAAGCTGACAGAAATGAAGTAGGCACATGTTGAAAGGCTTCCTCCCTCTTACAGGATATAAAGCTGAAGAAACCTTCAAGATTCCTCAAAGAGATGAAATATTGACAGCAGAATATCTTGACCAGTTTAGACTCAGAGTGTCTGAATGTAAGACGCCACTGGATATCTGAATCTACCTTGACCCAGAAAGATCACAGTTTCATATTTGCTGATAGCAGAATTGTTGAATTTTACAGAAATTTGCTTACTTTAATTAATAGAATTACTGTAACATGATGGAAAATAATGCTTAAGTTAGATCTTCATTTGTATTTTCAGTACCAGTTGTAGAAGCACACACTATTAGTAGTGTGTGATGGTTATCTTCACTTTAGAACAATAAATCTAGATGCTAATTCTATACTTTTAGAATTGTAGACATCCTATAATCTTGCATATTCACCTTTAAACAGACTTGGGGTCTTTATTAGTTGTCTGTGAAGCAGAGATAATTATAGGTAAGAGTTGTCTCAAATCCTCCAATTTCAATTGCTCTAGCTTCAACACCAGAAGTTGAGTAAGGAGCTATGTGTTTTCTTTAACTTTTCAGGATAGACACATGGAAGAGCTGAATTTTAAAACTTCCAGCAGGATCAGATTATACATGCTGTAAGTGAATATAAATCCAGATTTCTAATGGTATACTTGATCCAAAAAGAAACATGATATGGGATGGTTTTTACAAGATCTTGTAAATACAAATACAGAATGCTCATCCAACAAAAGTGAACTCTTTTTGTAAAATATCACAAGCTCTAATCTGGAAAAAATTCTACTTACAAACAAAATAATTACAGTGAGTAAAGGCTAATTAATACTCACACTATATAATCAGCACCTTCAAGTCAGAAATGAGATGAAGAGTTTAAAGCTGAAGGGGTAAGTGTCCTTTCTCTATTGTTATGGTGGATGTGTAAGTACTGTATTTCTAGGTTATAAATGCAATTCCGAATTAACCTGGCAAGATTTAACAAAAAAAAAGTCAGACTAAAGTGTCAAATATTGAAATGTTAATATTTACTTAATATGTTAGAAATTAAATTTGGGGCTGGATAGATGGTTTATCTGTTAAGAGAACTTAGTTCACAGTGGCTGCATAATAGCTCACAACCACCTGAAACTATAATTTCAGAGGATCTGATGCCCTCTTCTGACCACACTGTGAATGTAGATGCAAATCATACACATAAACTCAAGCAGATTTACACACACACACTGGCGCGCGCGCGCGCGCGCGCGCGCACACACACACACACACACACACACACAAACACACACATGTGTACGTAAAAATAAAGCTTTTAAAAATAGTTAATTTGAAAATTTTAAGTTCATACGAAAGAGTGATATTTTAGCATATTTTAGCAAAACTCAACTGACAGGTAGCCAGTACATGTGTTTGCCTGCCTACAACTCTACTAGTTATCTGTCTGATAAATGTTCAGTCTAATTGTGTCCCAAACCTCAGGTTGAGCACCCTGCATAGATGGTTTTGTTTGGTTGTTTAGTTGGTTGGTTTGGGTTTGGTTTGATTTGGATTCTTTTTTTTGTGTGTGTGTGGCTACAAAACTAATCATAACTACATAACATAAATACTATAATTGCTATTGCTTTAAGTTTCAATATTATGTCTTTGGTAGATAGTAGAGAATTAATATTTGTGGCTTTATTCTAAAAGAAAAAGCAAATATTAGATGCAAGAGTCACTTAGAAAGAATAACTCAGTAAATGAAGAGCTCTAACTTCATTTTATCATGATATCCACTTCTCTAATTTTCTTTTGTCTAGCCCTCTCTGTCCCCATTTCTGTCTCTCTATTTGCATCTCCGCTTCTCTCTCTCTTTGTGTGTGTGTGTGTCTGTCTCAATATATATATAAAATTCTACATATATTATAATAGAATGTATATAATATAATAGAACATATTATATAATAGAATATGTACATATATATGTATATATTCTAACATTTTCTTCATTGGCCAGGCAAAGTGCCCTCTGATGGGCAAAGGATTCAATGATGAGCCTTCTGAAAGCATCCACTTTTGCACCAAGGTCATGAGAATCTTGGCTGCTTGAGCAGGAATTACAGATCAGGAACTCCCAAATATAGGTGTCCACTTAAGTTACACAACGGTGTGTAATGCATATTTATTTTAAATCTGATATACTAGTTTAATGCAATACCGTATTTACTTCCTTTTCTAAAGTCCCTAAGTGAAAAAAAATACAGCATTTGTTTTGATTTGTTTTGGTTTTGTTTTGTTTTGTTGTTAAGTATAGGTATGGAGACCTTGGCTTTGTTAGATGTCTAGAAGACTGGTGTACAGTTCACTCACTTATTCTGCACCTCTTTAATATTGAGCCCTGAAAAATCCTTACAATTTTTTCAGGGATATCACATGAAGAGCATGCTTAGAGCCTTTGCATGATTATTCTGAGGTATCTCCAATTCATTCCCAGATGTATTTTATCAAGCAATGTAAGCTTACAGGGGGAAAAGATCACTTGAGGATAAAGAACCTTGGATTGCTGCTTAGCCATAAGTTACAAATCCCACCCAGTTGACAGACTTAGAGCAGAGAAAAAAGAAAAGGAAAGAAAATACAAACTCTGAAGTTTAAACTGTAACTATGTTGCCTAAAACCATTTAAAAGTCTCTTTATGTGACGCTCTCAGAACAATACTATAAAAAGCCTTCTGAACAATATAAAACAGGGTTGCTTTCCCTTTGAGGAGGCTTCCCAGAACTGGTGATCAGACTTTCCTCTATTGCAGTGGCTTTCACCCTTCCTGATGCTGAAACCCTTTAACCCAGCTCCTCAATTTGTGGTGACCCCCAACCATGAAATTATTTTCATTGCTACTTCATATCTATAATTTTGCCACTGTTATGAATCATAATATAAACATCTAAATATCTGTGTTTCCTAGTGGTCTTAAGTGGCCCCATTAAAAGGGGCATTTGACCCCCAAAGGAGTCAGGACCCATAAGCAAGAGACTACTTCTCTACTACCAAAGAAAATCAAATGTGCAGGTACTTGATACACTTCAACCTCAGAATTGTTATATGGCTGCTCTCATAATTTTTGACTCTATATTGTAAACTTGTTCATAGGAATCTATAGAAGGCCATAGCTGTAAGGAATATCTTTGCTCATGACCTGTATCACAGGTGACTACTCAGCTCTATAACAACCTAACGAATGCGGTTACGTAGGCAAGTTAAGAGGGTGGCAATCTAAGAAAATATATGGAGTTTTCCTAGTTGCGAAACTTGGTGAAACTTGATGAAATGATAGGCAACGTATCATTTTGAAACTATGTCTGGTCCTTCCTGTAGATTGATTTTACAGCCTTATGAGGTGCCAAAACACGCCGGTCTATGACTACTCATAAGGCAGGTCAGATTTAGTTATAGTGCCCTTATTCCATTCAAAGCTGTGTGGGAGTGGGAGGAACAATGGGAGAAAAGATGACAGAATACCGTATCCCTGGACATGAAAGACCCTGTAGTCACATAGGAACACCCAAGCTGAGGTGGTAATGGTTTACTAGGAAGTTCAAGTGCTCCGTGATTATATATCCTCTCCTTCTAGGTACCACATCCATTTGCTTCCTTCTCAACTTCCAAAATACGGTCATTCTCCTAGGATTGTGCCATAAGGTCCAGAAATGTTTATTATGTTTGAGCCACAAATTTCTTACTTTCAAGTTTCTGCCTTAATCTATGGCTGTCACAACTCTATATCAGTGTCCAGTTGTAATATAACTATATACATTTATATGTATATGAATTATGTATTATATACATATAATGTATGTAATTATAACACACATACACACACACACACACACACACACACACACACACACACACACACATATATATATATATATATATATATATATATATATATATATATATATATATGGTCTAGTTCTATCCATTTGCCTGCAAACTCATGAGGTCCTCGCTTTTAACAGCTGAGTAGTATTCCATTGTGTAAATGAACCACATTTTCTGTATCCATTCTTCTGTTTAGGGACATGTGGATTCTTTCCACCTCCTGGCTATTATAAATAAGGCTGCTATGAACATAGAAGAACACATGTCCCTGTGGCATGGTGGGGCATCCTATGGGAATATGCTGAAGAATGGTATACCTGGGTCTTCAGGAAAATCTATTTCCAATCGTGAGGTAACTCAGACCCAAAAGGACATGCCTGGTATGTACTTACTAAGAAGTGGATATTAGCCATAAAAATAACATTTCCAATGTCTTAGGTTTTACTTTATTTTATCATATTATATTTCATTATTATTCCATTGAAGCATATTTGTTTTCCAATGAGAGACAAAAAGGGCATAGATATGGATGGGAGGTATTGTGGAAAGAGGAGAGGAAGAGAAAACCATAATCAGGATATTTTATGTCTAAGAAAATTATATTTTTAATAAGGATGAGAAGAAAAGGTGGAGACAGAAAAAATAATAATAAAAGATTCTGGACATTTTTATTACTTGTCATATAGAAGACAAAAACTAGAATATTAATATAATAATTTATATACATTAATCATCTATAGAACAATTATATAAATAAAGTAACATAGCATTAGTAATATACTGATATAACAATGTAGTATACAATATTAAAACTAGTATAATCATTAATATATTAATATATTCCTAAATCATGAATACAATCTTCTCAGCAATGTGATTACTACTTTTTAACTTGAGCAGTAGTTATATTTAACTTACCAGTAGCCTATTAATGAACAAAATTATTATTTGTCAATTAAAAATGCATATTCTTCCATGTAGGTGTCTTACCATACTAATGATGAACTTCATAAAAGATAAACATTAAAATTGAAGTTGGAATTTGAATAGATATTATATCACATGTAAGACATGTATTTTTATTTCACGTAAGAGGTAATATTACTACTACGAGTTCTATACATGGAATAAGGTGCAGTCTGATGAATATCAAGTAAAACATTTTTTGTATGCATATATAGATTTATCTTTTACATCTTTCTTTCCTTTCTCTTTTCTTGGCATCTTTGTTCCAGTCTGCATCTTTATGTGTCTTTATGACTTGTAGATAATCTAGGGAACTGTAATGTACAAAACATTTGTAATCTTTTCAATCCTTTAAGTCATAGTTGTACATGATTACCTTGCAATATTTCATTTTACTCCTTTATTGAAGAAGTTTGTTATGTCATGTTTCTTGGTGCTTTCAGACCTTGCTTTAGAACAGCCTAGAGAAGTAGTTTACTCATCTGCAAACTAAATATTAGTTTTTAGCTTCCCATTATCAATTTTTTTTTGGTAAACGTGAATAGTACTCTTAAGGTGTGTCGAAGGCAATAAAGTTCAGAAATTGTGTAGTGATTTGAAATTATTACATAAAGGTCATTCTTGCCTTGTCAATATAATTTGTCTTTTCTGCACAGGACTGACAAAGGACCTATAATTGGGACATTGCCTGGGACAGAGGCTCCGTTTGCATGTGTCCATCAGTTAGCAAGACAGAAGGAGAGTCTATTGATAAACAATAGTTTATGTTTTGCTAATCCCTTTCACAGAGCAAATAAGAGAAGTAAACCAATAAATTCACAATTTACACACAAAACAAGTTCAAGTATTCTCACCTTGAATCAACTGATGATGTAAATTTTTCTAATTGTATGCTAGGTAACCACTAAAATCCATAATTCCACCTGCAAATTTGTTGAGTTTGCCAATTCATTTCATTTTTTAAATAACAGTGATTGAATGTTATAATAAACTTTTGCTACCCAATAGTGACATAATATGACAGTAGGAAAATGATTAAAATTGAAGTCAAAACACTTATTACAAAGATATATGCATTTCAACAAATATCTCCTGGGCACAATAAGAGGTTTCTTTATGGTTAATTAAAATTACACATCCACTACACAGTTACTGGGTTTCCATTGAAAAGTCAAAATTCTGGCTCAAGAGATGAAATTGCTGTAGCATTATGGTTGCCTTTTCTATGAAAACATGAACTGGGGCCTTTTGATGGTATTTTGAACTTTGTTTCATTCAACAGTGTAATAGACATGTGGTTTTCAATTCAGTAATGTGAATGTTTTTACACACTTTGAGTGTGCCTTCTGTGAGGTCAATTTTTGAATTGAGCAGTTTTTCCAGTGACTCCACATGAAGAAATGAGTAATTTTAATTTGCTTCAGTGAAAACTCATCCTCCTCTTTGTTTATATGGGGTTGAGTTTTTCCCATTGCTAGTTCCTACTTATTCCACATTCATCTCATAAAGAGAGATATTTGGATATAAGATGACCCCTACGTATTATGTAAAGAGTTAGTAAGCACTTATTAGCTGTTCCAGACTCTTGCAAAATTTGTTTTTTAATACTTTTATATTTTTTCCAAAAAAGCCCACCATATAGGCAGTAAATCTCTATCCACAAAGTCAACTCTACCAATAGAAATGGAACAGCTCATTAATTGGATGTATTAAATGCTTAACTGCTGTCAGAACAGTTTAAATGCTTGCCAATGTGTGATCTCATTTTTCAGGCATGCCACACCGTGTTCACATTTTGAAGGTAGATGTGTCCAGATAATACTTCACTCTCAGATAGATATTGATATGAGATAATATATGACCAATTCTAGAATTTTTTGTGGCACATTTTCCTTTCCAATCATTTATATTTCCAAACATTTACTTCTTTTTTACACAAAGGCATAGTTTGTCTATTTTTCTCACTCTTCTCTTGAATGTGCGAATTATATACATCCCCTCAAGCTGATGGAAGGCTGCTATTCAATTAACTTTGTTCCAGCATACATGTATGGATGTTCCTAAGTCAAGTCATTCTGAATGTGTTAAGAACAGGGCTAAAACTCAAGAGAAGGATTTTCATTTTGGTACCTATAATAATAATTAATAATTCTAGTAATCCATTTAAATAGAACTTTTAAAAAAACACAAAAAGACAAAAAATACCTTTTCCCTCATGTGCTCAGCCTAGCCTACAATGTATTTGTGCATATACATAGGTTGCTGCAAGTGTAAATAAAGTCTAACAAAACTCTAGACAAAAAAATGAGAGCATATAAAGTTTGATAATGAGATAGGATGGGAATACACCAAAAACTATGTGGGACATGAAAGAGTAAAGGAGTCTGAGGAAGGGGCAGGCTCCAGAAGGAGGAGAAGATGGAGGTATGAGGCAAACAGGGAAGGAAAATCATAAAATTACACTTTGTTTGAAAATATCGTGACAGTTTGTAACATGTTACTTGCTTATTTTATAAAACAAAAAAACTTTTTAAAAAATTAACTAGCTATGTTTAAAATATGTTTTTAAAAGCTTCATCACAAGATGGTACAACCACTCTGGAAATCAGTCTGGCGGTTCCTCAGAAAATTGGGCATGACACTTCCAGAGGACCCTGGCATAACACTCCTGGACATATACCCAGAGGATTCCCCTGCAGACAGTAAAGACACATGCTCCACTATGTTCATAGCAGCCTTGTTTATAATAGCCAGAAGTTGGAAGGAGCCCAGATATCCCTCAAAGGAGGAATGGATACAGAAAATGTGGTATATTTATACAATGGAATACTACTCAGCAATTAAAAATAATGAATTCATGTAATTTGTAGGCAAATGGTTAGATCTGGAAAATATCATCCTAAGTGAGTTAACCCAATCACAAAAGAATACACATGAAATGCAATCGCTGATAAGTTGATATTAATGAGCCCAGAAGCCCTGAATACTCAAGGCACAATTAGCAAGTCGAATGATTCCTAAGAAGAAGAAAGGAGAGGACCCTGGGCCTGAAAATATTGGATCCAGTTTTGTAGGAGAGTACCAGAACAAAGAAATGGTGGTAGTGGGGGTGATTGGGGAATAGTTGGGAGGGGAGAGGACTTATGGGACATATAAGTTCCCCAGTGGGGGGGGGGACTGGGAAAGGGGAAAGCCTTTGGAATCTTTGGAATGTAAGCAAAGAATATAGAATAAAAAATTATAAAAAAAATTTTTTAAATTTAATTCTATATATTATTATAAAAGTTATATTTCAGATAATATATGTTTGGCAATATACCATGTAAAATATTAATTTTTGTAAAATCAGGGTAACATGTCATTTGAAGTACATATATAAATTTCAGTAAGTTCACTTTTAATAATTTTCTTTTAAGTGATTACACATCTAGTGAGGTCTAATCGTACATATCTATAGCCCCACCACCCATGAAAGTGAGGTACTGGGATACATAAGAAAGTTTTGACTAGCTTGAAGGATATAGCTGATCTCGAAAAGCAAGAGGAAATGGGACATGGAAAGAATGCCCAAACTTTACAAAAGAACTTAATTTTTTGCAGAAGTCTTCTACTTTAGTATTAAAAGTATATTTACAGTTTCTTCCACAAAGTTGAGAGGGAGACCGGCATAGATATATCATTTTAAATCTAGTAATTTAGTTTACACTTAAGTGACTACCTTCTTAGACTATAATTGCACAGTTTCCTATCTCTGGGTTTTATCGAGGTCTTACCACCCCAGCTTTCATTTGTCATTTGGACAGTACTAGATAAGAACAGTAAAAATCATCATGAGCAGCTGGGCGTTGTGGCGCACCCCTGTAATCCCAGCACTTGGGAGGCAGAGGCAGGTGGATTTCTGAGTTCAAGGCCAGCCTGGTCTACAGAGTGAGTTCCAGGACAGCCAGGACTACACAGAGAAACCCTGTCTCGAAAAACAAAAACAAAAACAAAAACAAAAACAAAAACAAAAACAAAATCATCATGAGCTCAGCCACTATTAGAATAGTGGCTACACAGACAAGTATCAAGGTTTCTGTCACATTATTGGCTGAAGAAAACTACTTTTATGGAAGGCAGAATATTCATACCACAGATTTCCATCTGCCCTTTGGTTCTCTGGAGATAACAAGAAAATAGTGTTTCTAACCAAATGCAGCTTTATGAGTTCCTAGTGACGTATATTCTATTCTCAATGAATTATGTGAAAAATGGTACCTCATCTACAAGTGTAGTCTTTGGAGGACATTGTTTCTCTAACATTCTGTTGTCCAGAAAGACTTAGATGGATCATGTTGAGCAGAAGGACTGTATTCCATGCCATGTTTCCTTTTAAATGTGTTGACTCTGCAAACTCATTAAAATATTGAGCCAAATGTTATCCATGTGCTCATAGCTGAGTGTGTCTTCTTGCCTCTTTATGGATTAGTGAAAGGCATTTTTTGCTGCCTCAAAAACTGATGATTTGTGCATATTGGACCAGTTTGTAGGCCTTCATTTTTAAAGATAAGCTAATTTCATTTGTATAAGATAACTGAAATATTCTTATAAGTGTACACAATGTTTCAAGTTCACCATTGTTTTTAAGTCCATCATGGTTTTCATTATAAGACACTAAATGAAAGCAAAAATTTCCCATATACCATCAGTTCAGTGAAAAGAGACAAAGACACACAGAAACACACACACACACACACACACACACAATTAGCAACATCCCATGTTATATGAATTTATTAAAATGTGTAATCCCATATTAATACATCATTAGTACTTCTACATTCATAGTATGCACTAGGGATCATTCTTCTACAGTCTATAGATTATGGTAATTGTGTGATGATGCCTGTTCAGCATTGGGGTAGCATGGTATCACAGTGTACGGAGTAGTTCTATTTCTGTAATAATCCTCTGTGCTCTGTCTACCTATTTATCCCTCAGTTATAACATCCACAAAACACTGTTTTTTTTTTCTTGGTTTGGTTTTGTTTACTTTTACTGTAGTCCATGACCTATGTGACTTTATCACTGAACAATTTTCTGTCTTGTGAACATTCATCTTCTCTTCTTCCAAGAACATAATTTGCTTCTAGTTTATTTGTTCTCAATTTTGGCAATAATAAGAAAAAAATTCTATAAGCACTCATGGGTGGTTTTTGTTTGGACATAAGTTTTCAGTTCATTGGAATAAGTGAACAAGATGTGGTCACTGAACTATCATCTGAATATTGTTATCAATGCTCTGAAAGCTTACTAGTACCCTAACATTTTATGCACTGAATTTTAGTGTTTCTAAATAATCCACTTGGTACTTACTCAAGTCTTCAAAATAATTAAATGTTATTATAAAACTGATAATTATAGGGTATTAACAAGCTATTGCCTGTAACCTTTACTCTGATTGTAATTAACCTTTTATGAAAAAACATGATAAATTAAAGTGCCATTTTACATAGGGTAATATGATTAGAGACAAAGAAAAACACAATCAATACTGCATGGTTTCTGTATTCCAAACATTCTTTCAAACTGGAAATGAAAATTCAGCAGTCTGGCTTCTCATTTAGATGTAGAAACTGAGGTTCAGGAAGCTTAAGCCATCCCTCTAAGAACAACACTGCATTCTCCCTCTGAACTACTAAGAGTTCACATCTTCATAGTTCCTACTAGTCTTGGCATTGATGGAGGCCCATTTCAAATTTACTAGCTCACTTCAGCTTTACTTTTCCCACAAAAATCTTTTAAATTTCATGCCCTAGCATACATCCCTTGTGAATTTCTCACTGTGAAAGTGGAAGGTGGGGCTGCAAATGATTTTGTAATACACAGTTCAAGAATCTAAACCATATGGCTTTATTCTGTGTTTTCACAAATAGAGTGTGTTATCTCTACTCAGCAGTAGCAGTACATGTGTAATTACATCTGCACACAGCAAGCCTCTACCACTCCAGTGCTATCAGTATTAACTGTGGAGACTCAGAAACAATGGCATCTCACATGTTCATAAAAGGAGAATGAAAATGTAAGTTTCCTTGAAATTCAAAATTCTGTTTTGGATGCAAATTAAATTTATGCTAATAAGGATTGTAGCAAAACTCCTTGCATAGATTAATAGGCATAGAAGTTCTAACAGTTTCTTAGTAATTAATGTTTTCTGCATCTGAAATTTCTCTGCTTCTGCAGCAGCTAACTATGAGTCTTTAGGAATAAAATGTCCCTCTTATGTACCTCAACAATTTGTAAATATCTCAGTATTCATGTTTTAAAATCGTTTGTGTAAATAAGTGCCAGGGTCAAGCACACTTGTTAAAACCATTTCTCTTTTAGCCAGGCAACCAACAACGAAGAGCTCTGGCATCCCAGGGGAAACTAGGGAAAGGAAATAACCCCCAGGAGGAAAACCCCTAGAATGGCTCACTCAATGTGGGAGACACCTGAAAATGTGCAGTGTCTTCTCAGCTCCTGTAGTGTCCTTCAAACAAGACAAACTAGCAAGAAGGTACCTCTTCCAGCAGCCAGGATTTTCCCTTAATCACCCACCCTAAGCCATAAACAAGCCAGAAAGATGGAAATAGATGCTTCTTCTCAATGAAGAAACAGTCAAAGTTTCTCAAGTATTTCTCTCTGAATATGAAATATTATGTTTCTAACTTAAATGTGATGGGACAGAATGGATGTTACTGATTAGATATTACAACGAGAACACAAAATCCAAATGCTCAGGCCTCTTACAGTTTGTGGGTATCAGTAGAATGATAGCATAGCTATGTGCATTTCAGTGTCTCGCCTTAGCTGCATTTGATTACAGGAAGACATGTTTGCACAATGAATCAGTGCCAGGGAGCAATGAGCAGAAGATTTTTCCTTTTAACAGGAAGTTGTATTTCATGACTTTAAAGTTGAACATTGCCTATAAAATCATTGCACGGTGCTTCTGGCTCATATGCTCTTCAAGACTAAAATGAAATTAAATATTTAGAAGTAAAGCATTTAGCCAAAAAATAATCCTCTGAATTCTGCATCACTTTCTTATATAGGTATATGTATTTATAAAATATATTTTTAAGTGTTTGAAGTATGCTGGGAAGTAATTTGCTGATTTAATTGTAAAAGGCTCCAAACATATGGCTTACATTTCTCGGTTCTACTACAGTCCCTTTGGGTTTTCAACTAATGGGGGAAACTTCATTTTAAAAAATGTGAAAAATGGCTTGAAGGTTTCAACAACCTCAAAATCAGCAGGATGCGCCTTTCCCAAGTGCACAATTGACCTAAATCAGAGCATTTCTGTACAAAAGCATACTTTCTCCTTGTCAGCATGTTCAACATCATCTATTAGGCAAAATAACAACAGAATTTTTGTTTTTACACACATTTTTTTAGAAAACCGATAATGAAATGAACTTGAAAAATAACACCCATAAGTGCTGCAAAACAGAAGGAAACTAAGAAAGAAACCAAATTGACACAACAAAGTCTTGTGTGTCAGATACTTTTTTAAAAGTTGCTTTGCAAGTCAGATTAGACCACCTAAGGTGTCACGATTCTCTGCCCCCAAATCTGCTTCTTGATTTTGACACACAGGCTGAAAACACTATTATGTATCATGTAATCTTACTCATGCTCTTGAAAAACATCTTACTGAAAACTTTGCTCATTTCAACTTGTTTGGCAGTAGTAGCCCTTATGCTTCTAAACATACAGTTTTTCACAACTATGAGAAAGTGCAAAATCCACTCAACTTGCAAAGAATTTCAGATTCCATGAATTGCAAGCGAAAATAACATTGCTCCTTATTCTTCTGTAGAGAGAATTTTTATTTTATATTGAATTCAAAGATGAGTATTCTCTAGTCCAATATCTCCGGAGAGAAAACTGCTCTAGAGAGAGAGCATCCAATGTTCTCGAGTTTGCTTCCTAAAACGTAAGCAATTGTCTTTGCACATCTGCTAGAACCCTTAGGGTAATCTGTTTCCATTGTCAATAAGTTAATCATTTTACTCTTTGATTCCAATCTTTTTTTTTTTTAATTTTATTTTCTATATTCTATGTTTACATTCCAAAGGCTTTCCCCTTTCCCAGTTCCCACCCACCATAGTTCCCATAGTTCCTCTCCCCCCCCATCTGTTCCCCAATAATCCCCCCTCCCCCCTCGGTTTCTTTACTAAACTGGAAGCAATCTTTACAGGCCCAGGGTCCTCTCCTTTCTTCTTCTTGGGAATCATTTGACTTGCTATTTGTGTCTTGAGTATTTAGGGCTTCTGGGCTCATTAATATCAACTTATCAGTGATTGCATTTCATGTGCATTCTTTTGTGATTGGGTTAATTCACTCAGGATGATATTTTCCAGGTCTAACCATTTACCTACAAATTGCATGAATTCATTATTTTTAATTGCTGAGTAGTATTCCATTGTATAAATATACCACATTTTCTGTATCCATTCCTCCTTTGAGGGATATTTGGGCTGCTTCCAATTTCTGGCTATTATAAACAAGGCTGCTATAAACATAGTGGAGCATGTGTCCTTATTGCATGCAGGGGAATCCTCTGGGTATATGCCCAGGAGTGGTATGCCAGGGTCCTCTGGAAGTAACATGCCCAACTTTCTGAGGAACCGCCACACTGATTTCCAGAGCAGTTTTACCATTTTGCAATCCCACCAACAGTGGAGGAGTGTTCCTCTTTCTCCACATCCTCGCCAGCACTTGTTGTCTCTTGAGTTTTTAATCTTAGCCATTCTGACTGGTGTGAGGTGGAATCTCAGGGTTGTTTTGATTTGCATTTCCCTGATGACTAATGATGTTGAACATCTTTTAAGGTGTTTCTCGGCCATCCGAATTTCTTCTGGTGAAAATTCTTTGTTTAGCTCTGTGCTCCATTTTTTGATAGGGTTATTTGTTTCTTTGCAGTCTAACTTCTTGAGTTCTTTGTATATATTGGATATTAGCCCTCTGTCGGATGTGGAGTTTTTTTTTTTTACCTTCTACACTTCCAGTAACATTCCTAACCCTCTTTGTACTATGGGTTCAAGTGTGTGTTATTCCCCTAACATTTCTTCTCTTATTACTTTGATCTGAATTCTCCTCTTCCATCCAAATTATCTTATAAGACACCACAAAATTCTGATTCTATTTCAGTGCAAGGCCCTTATCCAAGATGTTTTCATCCTCTGAAATATAATGCCCTTCCTCTCAAATGATTTGAGCCTAATAATTTCACTAAAAAATCCATTGGTTATCAGAATGCTGGCAAAATAAAAATAGGGATGAAATATGATCATTTTATACATTTTTTGTAATCTTTTTTTCAAATTTTAGCACTGCACTGACTGAGTATAATGTACTTCAGTGGTTTAAAATGTTGCTATACAGTTGGACTGAGGGGTGTAACTAGAATATTTTAATACACAATAAAGTATATGAAAGGCTTCATTTTATAAACAAATTAAGTAATAAGCTTATTATTAGTCCCATAGTGCATAGCCAATATGTTTTACTTAGTATCTTATATGAAGGATATATAATATTTATAAAAGGATCTAGTTGATTAAAATTTTAACTGTCATCTTAAAGTAATGATAACATATTACAATAAACACTATATTTACATTTTTGAGACTACTTGAAATATTTTAAGAAACGCTTTTAGGTTCTTGTGATGCAGATTGACGGTAGAACACTTACCATGTTCAAAGGCTTGGTCTTGACCAGCATTGTGAAGGTGGAAAAGAATAAATCCACAAAGCTTCAATAACCACATATTTTCTCCTGTCCTTTAAAACAAACGACAATTCCTGTAGGATGCATTATATGCATCCTCATCAGGCACATTGCATGTCATCTGCCTGTGTTCTTAGCTAAGGTTCCCAAACCAACATACCCAACAGTCTTGGGCTCTGAACATCACTTCTAACTTCATCTTACTGTTTTCAGATTAGGAGCTTACTAGATCATTCTCATGTGTACACAAGCACTCTTCAGGTTTTTTTTTTTTAATATTTTTCTTAAACAAAAACTGGCAAGGTCATGCTGGCTTCTTCCGTAAAGCATAGGCTAAGGATACTAAACAATGGCAGATTTTTGTTGTTGTTGTTGTTGTGGTTTTGGTTGTCTTCCCCCCTTTGGTATCTTTGGAAAAAACTTTCAATGGGGGTGGGATTTAACTTTTAGACTTTAATGGTTTTTGCAATTCTAAAATTTCTATGCGTCTTTGGTCATAGCAAAAATCTTTCAAAGGCAGTATAAATGGATAAGAACATACATATACCATTCATAAGATTAAAATACAAACAAATTCATCATGTATAAACTGCTATGAATTAGTCATTTCCTTTGGAGTAAACAAACAAAAGGCCAAATCAGTTGAGTATGCTAATGAAGAAAATCAAAGCAGGGTTTGTCAAGACCCTGGGAAACCATTTTATAGGACATATCCATGAAACATACAAGATACCTGGGAGACCACAATGGCTTGTGAGCACTCTTTCAAGCCTTGGATCTTCCCTTTTATCATAGTAAAACAGTGTGTTGAGAACAGTGGCTACAACTTAAGTCACAGGGGGGACTTGAAGAGTAGCTTGTCAAACTTACCTGCATCATCAAAAGTAAGGAGGGAAGTTTCTTTACAGAAGTGAAAGCTGTGCCTATGTCCCATTGCATCCTAATACAATCTGGGCATGGTGTACTGATCCCAAAGTTTTATTAAGGGATAATTATATCACGTTGAGGAGGACTTAATAGTGAATAACTCAAAACGATTTATAGGCATGGCTCTGACACTCAGCAGCATTGATTGCAGAGAAAATAGGAGCGGAAGGAACTTGAGTTGTCCGTGTGGTGAAATAAAATAGTGGAAGATCCACGTGTGTCATTAACTAACATCGACTCTTGCTCTAAGAGCTGTCAGGATGTTGCTATGCGGCATTGAAACTGCTAAAAATATGCTGCCCAAGACCTATGGGAGAAGTACTTTATTTGGTTTGAAATACAAAAACTAGATACTTGCTAAAATTGTAAAATGCATACGTTTTAAGCAGGTAAGGTAAAATTAACCATAAGTTTCACTGTGCTTTAAAGTAGTTGCCCCCTTTCAATACTTTACCTTGTATTAGCACTGATTGTATGGCAAGAGCAAAAGATAATCAGAAGTGAACATGTGGGATGCCAGCCCCAACCTAATAAAACTTGTACTGGAATAAGTGGGTTGGTGAGCAGGGGGAGAGGGGATACCAGTCCTGCTTAAGTTGCTGTCCTGACTTCCTCCAATGGTAGACAGTGATCTGAAAGTATAAGCCAAGTAAACCTTTTCCTCCCACAACTTGCTTTTTGATCATGGTGTTTTGTCACAGCAATAAAAATCCTAAGACCAGATGGTACTGGCAGAGTAGGGTATGGCTGTGACAGCTGATGATGTGTTTGGGGGAAGATTATGGAAGTACTTTGTAACTTTGCTCTAGAAGAGCTGTTGAGTGTTAGAAACTCTGTGGGATGTTCTGCAGGAGCTTGGAAGATCAGAAGATTGAGACAAGTGTGGAGGATGGAGGCCTGGTTTCTGATACTTCAGGGGGAAGATTAAAGATTCTGTCAGGGCCTTTTGTTGTTTTGATTTAGGATTCTGTGATTCTGGTTACCTGGAGCTGAAGGCTGTTATGATCAACAAGATAACAACAATTAAATGGAAACATTTGCATTACTGGGACAATTGAAGTTGGTTAGCTGGAGCTAAGAAATTAGTGGTGATAAGGAAGAGTTGGTATGATTTTGTGGGAAGTGTTTTCTGAGAGCGCAAAGATGTGTTTCAGGGACCTCATGCTGGTGCTGTGCCAGACTTAGTAATTTGTAAGAATCACTAGGTGGTACAGTTTTTAAAGGCATGAGGTGTCATGGAAAGAAGCTGAACCTTGGTACCATGAAAGGTCAGGAAAGGTGAATGTGTATGGTGAATGGTCTGGAACTGAAAGAATCATGTAAAGAGACTGGGCCTTGGTACCATGAAGACATCCTATGAGTGGCTACTGGTGAAAGTGCAGCCTGCTTGCAGCAGAAGATCTTAGCATTTTGGTGATGGCAGTTCCTTGGGATGGGCACTAAGAATATCAGCAGCAGTGGAGTGGAACCACATTGAACTTCAAAGACAAACTGTGTGTGTGTGTGTGTGTGTGTGTGTGTGTGTGTATGCGCGTGCATATGCGCGCATGCTTGTGTGTATGGTTTGGGGTTCTACCCTACATCTCTGAGCTATACTGCTTCTCAATCCGGGCCATCTAGGCAGTGTTGGGAATATGGTCTCTTATGTAGTGTGAGCCTCAGGAGAAATCAGTCATTGATTGGACATTCCCAAAAGTTCTGAGCCACCATTTCCACAGTGCATCTTGTAACCAGGTCAGGTCAGAGATTTTGAGGCTGGATTGGTGTCCCACTTTCACCACTGGGAGCCTAACATGGCTAGAGAAGATGGCTGGCTCGGGGTCCATATCCTCCATTATTAGAATCCCTCAGGAGGGCCACAGTCATAGGTTCCAGGAAATTTCAATCATTGTCTAAACAGTATATAAAATATAGTGTTTCCAGTTTCTTTAATTTTATTCTTTCTTTTTGGTTAAAGGGTCTTTTCTTATAGCTTAGGACATCTTTGAACTCACAATCTTGCTACATCACCCTCTTGACTGCCCAGATTGATTACCTTATGTGTAAATATAGAAAGTTCACAAAACCCATCTAAAGTGTTTCCCAATGGAGTGTTGGCTTACTTTCTTCCACAACAATTATTTTGCAAATGTAGGCTTGTAAAAAAGTAAACAATGTCTATGCACACATAGCTCTGTTTCTGTCGGCAAGCAAGATGCAGAAAGGATGCTATTGTTTCACAAATCCTGAGGACAGTCACTTGGGGAAACTGGAGCTTGTCTTAAGAAAGTAGGTCATCTGCATGGAAAAGAACCATTGGCATTGGGTGGATTGTACATAATTTTGTAATGTCTTTTTCTATGAAGACAGTGTAGCCACACCACACAAAAATCCTTACTTTAAAATTACTGTAAGCTATAGGCATGCATATAGAAATCATTGTATAATACTTGAAATGTATATTTATTGAAAGATGATTTCCTATTTAAAAGCTTCTTTAGTATTTTTAATCATCTGCAAGTTCCAACTTCTTTATGAAATTTTGGCTGTTTTTCTTTATCTTTACTTCTTTTTAAAAAATAGACTGAGCATTTCCAAACTCAGAAAGCATTCAACATTGAGCTTGACTAAACAGTCAAGCTCATCTTGCTTTTTAGATAAAGTGTTATCCTTTTCTCAGAAGGTTTTCTAGTTAACAAAATATTGTCCACTTTAACTATACCAACACATAAATAAATTTATATATCCACCATATGTTTTATTCACAGAATATATTTCCTTGGAAAAAAGGAAGTGAAATTTGGTTTTTCAATAAGATATACACAGAAGTATAGGGTTATTTAAATGTATTGGAAACAAGCATTATAATTTATATTTTAATTGATAAGAAACTAGTAAGTTATAAATCACATCTGTATTGAAGTGGATGCCAAATAATTCAAATTTTCCTTGGCATATTGTTATAAATTATTTTATAATTACAAAATATTGAAATGTATTAGAGTTGATAGAGGAAAGGTGTGACTTATTTTATCTAGCTCAATGAGTGCCTTATTTATAGGCAAACCAAATGTACCTTTTCTAAGATAAATAATAGTTGAGTCTGTCCTTTCATATTGCTAGAAGTGTTTTGGGCTTTGGCAGGCACTCGTTTCCTCCATAGTTTCACATTTGTTAATTTTCATTCTTTTGGTGGACAATCTGACTTGCCTTTTGACTATTCGCTTGTTTGTTTGTTTTGTTAGGAACCCCAGACAATTTAGGAGAACTCACAACAGTGTCTATTATATAATGCAGTCTTGAATATCTTCTAACTGAGCAGAGTCCTATGGGTAATTGAGGCCAAATCTTCAAACCAAAGTTAATTATATTTGTGCTATTTATTGAAATTGGACAAATGGAGAAGATTTCAGCAATACAATTATTTGAAATTTGTCTTTGTCTTGAGACAACTTCCTGTTTCTGGAACATGTGGTTTTATAGCACAAATACACATTTTAAACATGCATTCCTTTTAGAAAACTAGGCTAAATAGTTGGTTATGTTAAGGTTAAGTATTACCAAGGAAAGTACTAAGTTGGATTGGAACTGCCATTATTTCAGGTCCTCTGAGAAACATCAGGAAAGGACCAATAAATGGGGTCTTAAATCTGTAACGAATTATCTCTTCATGGATTTTGACTAATCTAACATATTGAAATGATTAAAATTAAATGTTTACTATATTGAAACTTTTTCTTACACGAGTCCAAAATGGTCTTATTTTTTCCAATTTTCTTCTCTCTAATTTAAGGCTTCAAGAATTGTGGCTTCCATTGGACATAGACATTTTTCTTGACTAAAAGTTTTTGATGACACATTTCCAATATATCCCCTATACACCCATCATTCACATATTCTCTCATCTGTTCATTGATATTCATATAGTTTGTACATTAATCCCACACCAATTCTACATTATGTATAGCAACAGCTTGCTAATGTAAACTAATAAGTTTAAACTCAATATCACTTCTTCAGGACACTATCTTTTGTTCTTCTGAAAATTTTGATTGAATGCTACTTTAATTAATGTACTAATGGGCAATATATGCTGATAATAATTGTGAATGACAACCATAAGATGTGTGCTGGCCAAATCTTTCATAACAGTGTACTGGCAGTAGTGGTACTAGAACATGCAAGTTTTCATGAACATGTTTCAAGACAACTGAAAACATATTCTTTTCTGTTCACTTGTTAGGACATCTTTTATTTGTTTCCTATTACTTTGATGGCTAATGTCTGTTTTCTCTCCAAGGTATTTCAGAGAAATTCTGCAAAAGGAGAAGCATAGTGTATGTGAATCATTCCTCTGTTGTTCTGTGTAGTCAGAAGAATGATTTCTGATGGGCATTCTTTTTTTATGAGAGTTCATTAAATACATAGCAAACCACACTTAAAGAACAAATAGAGATACATAAACAGACAGACAGAAAGAAAGACAGACAGCAAAACATCAATTAAATCAGGCGCTCAAAACTTCAAGTGGAAGTCAACTTGAAGATGCTTTAGGACAGCCAGCTAAAAGTACTGACAGAAACAGTCCTATACAGGGAAGAGTATGCAGTATGGAGAGACTTCCAGGTTATAAAATGAATAGTAACAGATAAGAGACACAAGAAATTTCATGGTTCACAACACCTAGCAGAAACAAACTGGGCAGTTGATAGTGGAAGCTGGAGTTCCCAGCTGAGTTTTCTAATCATGGATAAGGCATGACTGAAGTACCAGCTTTCCTTTCCCACCATAGGCATTTGCATAGTGTAAGATAAATAGAAAACTCTATTGGAGATGACAAATGTTCTAGCTGTTCTCAAGAACCTTTGGGCTGTTTACTTGTTCTCTTTCTTTTCCATCACAGAGATAGTGGGATAATTTTATCTCTGGAATATGGACCCTAATCTGGGGGACACACTAAGAAAAGTATGTTTGTGTCTGCAAGAGACAACAAGTAAGTCTTCGCCCAGACATCACTTTGCAGTGAGCTCAAGAGACATGTGATAATTTGACAAAATAATCTGCATTATACCTGTACAGAGAGATTTCCAATGAATAATGTGAAATATTTATGGGATTCATTTTTCTTCATTTTTTCAAAATTGTCTCGAATTCTAATGACTTATTTGTACTTTATTTACCAATGTTTTTTTTTTCTTGTTGACTTGTCACCAAGACATTTTGATCTGATTGACAATGGTTACAAAGAAGCACTGAAGACAATTATACAGAAGAGATTGACATACAGCATGGTCCCAGACCTGAGTATGCCAATCCTTATCCAAGTCTCAGTTATCTTCAAATTCATAATTTCTTTTCAACCTCAATGTCTCTCTTCATAATCTTGAAATATTTTAAAACTGTGGCTAGATACTCATGGATTGAGAGTATGCTACTTTAATTTTAATTTACAGAAGTCCTCTATCTTTGTTACTTTGACCTAATCTTTAAACCTAAACATATCTACATCTACATTAATGAAATATTCATGATAACAGTACAAATAGCAGGATGCCAAGTTGGTTTAGTGTAAAAGTTGCTTGCTGGAAAGCCTGAGGACCTGAGTTCTTTTCCTGGATTCCGCATGATTAAAGGAGAGAACTAATCCTTGCAACTTGTCTTTGGACCTCCAAACATGTGAACCTTGCCACATATAGGCATACACACACACACACACACACACACACACACACACACACAAATTAATTAATTTTAAAATTTGAACACTGATGCTGGGGAAGATCTTCTGCCACAGGAATCCATACCCAGGAGCTCTATTTGTTCTATGGAGCCACAATTACTCTAATACCTAAACCAGAAGAAGAAGAGAACTTCTGACCAATTTCCCTTATGAATATTGACGAAAAAATATTCAATAAAATCCCCCAAAACCGAATCCAGGAACACATCAAAACTATCATCCATCATAATCCAGTTTCATCCCAGGGATGCATGGATGGGTCAATAAACACTCCTCCACTGCTGGTGGGAATGCAAGCTGGTACAACCACTCTGGAAATCAGTATGGCGGTTCCTCAGAAAACTGGGCATGATACTTCCGGAGGACCCAGCCATACCACTCCTGGGAATATACCCAGAAGATTCACCAGCATGCAATAAGGATACATGCTCCACTATGTTCATAGCAGCTTTATATATAATAGCCAGAAGCTGGAAAGAACCCAGATGTCCCTCAACAGAGGAATGGATACAAAAAATGTGGTATATATACACAATGGAGTACTATTCAGCCATTAGAAACAATGAATTCATGAAATTCTTAGAGAAATGGATGGAGCTGGAGAATGTCATACTAAGTGAGGTGACCCAGTCTCAAAAGAATACCCATGGTATACAGTCACTGATAAGTGGATATTAGCCTAGAAGCTTGGAACACCAAAGACACAAATCACATATCAAGTGATGTCTCACAAGAAGAAAGGAGTGGACACTGGTGCTAGAATGGACCAAATCACCATTGGGGGAGAGTACAAGAACAGTAAAGTGGGAGGGGGTGGATGCGGGAGCAGGGGGAGGGAAAAGGACATGTGGGACCTTTGGGGGTGGGGAACCAGAAAAAGGGAAATGAATTGTAAATATAGAACATATACAATAAAAAAAATCAAAAAAAAGGAAATCTATCAATGTAATCCACTATAAAAACAACCCCCCTCCAAAAAAAAAACAAAAAACAAAAAAACAACACATGATCATTTCATTAGATGCTGAGAAAGCATTTGACAAAATCCAACACCCCTTCATGATAAAAGTTTTAGAAAGATCAGGAATTCAAAGTCCATATCTAATCATAGTAAAAGCAATCCCACTAAAATCTGGGACTAGTCAAGGCTGCCCACTCTTTCCCTACCTATCCAATATAGTATTTGAAGTCCTAGCCAGAGCAATTAAACAACAAAAAGACGTCAAGGGTACACAAATTGGAAAGGAAGATGTCAAAATATCACTATTTGCAGATGATAGGATAGGATAATCAAGTGACCCCAAAAATTCCACTAGAGAACTCCTAAAGCTTATAAACAACTTCAGCAAAGTGGCTTGATACAAAATTAACTCAAATCAGTGGCCTTCCTGTACTCAAAAGATAAAAAGGCTGAGAAGGAAATTAGAGAAACAAATCCCTTCACAATAGTCACAAATAATATAAAATTCCTTGTTGTGATTCTAACTAAACAAGTGAAAGACCTGTATGACAAGAACTTCAAATCTCTGCAGAAGGAAATTGAAGAAGATCTTAGAAGATAGAGAGTTCGTCCACTCTCATGGATTGGCAGAATTAAAATATTAAAAATGGCGATCTTGCAGAAAGCAATCTACAGATTCAATGCAATCCCCATCAAAATTTTAACTCAATTCTTTATAGAATTAGAAAAAGAAATTATCAAATTTACCTGGAATAATAAAAAACCCAGGATAGTAAAAACTATTCTCATCAATAAAAGAAATTCTGAGGGAATCAGCATCCTGGATCTAATGCTGTACTACAGAGCAATAGTGATAAAAACTGCATGGGATTGGTACAGTGAGAGAGGATTAATGGAATAGAACTGAAGACCCAGAAATGAACACACAAACCTAGTCACTTGATCTTTGACAAAGGCACTAAAACCATCCAGTAGAAAAAAAGATAGACTTTTCAACACATAGTGCTGGTTCAACTGCCTGACCTGGGGATCCATCCCATATACAGTTCCCAAACCCAGACACTTGTGGTCACAAGTGCTTGCTGACAGGAGCCTGATATAGCTGTCTGCTGAGAGGCTCTGCAAGTGCATGACAAATACAGAGGGGGATGCTCTCAGCCAATCATTGAACTGCACACTGGGTTCCCAATGGAAGAGCAAGAGAAAGGACCCAAGGAGCTGAAGGAATTTGCAGCCCCAGAGGAAGAATAACAGTATGAACCACCCAATACCCCCACAGCTCCCAGGGACTAAACCACCAACCACAGAGTAAACATGGAGGGACCCATGGCTCCAGCTGCACATGTAGCTACACATGTGGCCTTGTTGAACATTAAAGGGAAGAGAGGCCTTTGGTCCTGAGAAGGCTGAATGCCCCAGTATATGGGAATGCCAGGACAGGGAAGAAGTAGTATGTGGATTGGTGAGCAGGGGGAGGGGGGATGGGTTAGGTAGTTTTTTGGGGGAGTAAACCAAGAAAGGAAACAGCATTTGAAATGTAAATAAAGAATATATCTAGGACTGGAGAGGCAGCTCAGTGCTTAAGAGCACTAACTGCTCTTCTGAAGGTCCTGAGTTCAAATCCCAGCAAACGAATGGTAGTTCAACAGCATCTGTAATGAAATTTGATGTCCTCTTCTGGGATGTCTGAAGACAGCTACAGTGTGCCCACATACATGTAATAAATAAATCTTTAAAAAGAATATATCTAAAAAATCAAAACTAAAAAAAATTGAACAAAATTTTATTATATGCTTATTTAATGAACAAAATTTTGGTCTTGCCTTAATATGTTAATTTCTAAAATTTTCAAATCAATGCATACATTCCCAAGGAATCTTCGCAGCTTTTGAGACACTTATGTAATTCTAGCTCTTGGGAGGCTGGTACATGAAGGTCATGAAGGAGAGGACAACACTGTATGTAGAAACATTCTATAAGCAAACAAATAAATAAGATTTAAAATAACTATTATAGTGGTATATCAAGGTATTTCTGCAGCTTTACTTTTTGTCTTTTTTATTTTAAACTCAGCATGTCTTGTTTCCTGAATCCTTTCCATTATCTAATCATAACACCTCTCTGAAATATTTTTCAAAATTTGTACACTGACTACCTAAAGAAAGGTTTATGGATTCTTTGAATTTTCAGAAATCAGTCATATTGATTCTTCTAATTCTTCTGATTTTCCAGTTAATTGGAAGTAGTAACACATTTTCCAGAATTTAGTAGGTATAGGGCTGTGAATCTCTAGTTTGAGTCTCTCTCTCTCTCTCTCTTGATTGCTCAGTTTTCCTTATATATACATATACACAGACACATACATATACATCATACACATAGACACATATACATATA
The DNA here is from genome assembly GCA_964023405.1 of Apodemus agrarius. Lineage (NCBI taxonomy): Eukaryota > Metazoa > Chordata > Mammalia > Rodentia > Muridae > Apodemus > Apodemus agrarius. The sequence continues at coordinate 12,199,275 of OZ030018.1, forward strand.
CGTAAGGAGGATCATATGTGAAAAGTCAACATTGGGTATATTGAAGAAACACTTTCTGTAAATTAACTTACATTTTAAATAACAACTATAGTAATACATTAAATATTAGGTTTTCATAACCTTAGTCTGTGCCCATGCATTATTTTAAATTGAATGCATTTATATTTCACTGTACCTGTCTAGAAACATTCTGTCTGCAGAAGTTGATACTTTTATGTAATTCATGCTTTTTTATTTCCCCAAATTGAAGTTTCTTGATCTCTAAGGACCTACTTATACTAGATACAGTCATGTTTTGGTTTTATGATTTTGTTTGTTTGATATCTGGTGTATGTCAGGCTGCCCTTAAGCTTTCTGTAAGTCAGAAAAAATGACCTCTAATTCCTTCATCTTTCTGCCTATACCTCTTAATTGTGGGTTTTCAGACATGTGCCACTATATTTAGTTCATGTGGTTCTAGGGATCAAGCCCAGGGCTTTCTGTATGCTAGGTTTTTTTAATACAGAAAAAAATGAGCTGTTGCTTCAGTTTTAGTCCTACATATTTGAAATGCAGAAATATCTAAAATATCCACTTCTTCAATGAAAGAACTAATGTAGACCATTGCTCACATGATCTAGAATCTTTCAGACTAATGTTGAATACAGTAGATGTCCTCTTAGTAGAGTTCTTTGTTGTACGATCTCCTTTTTCTGCAAGTAACTCTTTGTTTCTTGAATCAGAATATAGTCCATGATAAGTACCATAAATTGTGACAATCAGCCCTTCATTGAGGAACTTCATTGACAACAAGAGTTCAAAATATAACTTTCACTAGGGGTAGATTTAAAATTACAAATATAAGTTAGCCCAACTTTGAGGAGCTTCTGGGTTCAAAACCAAAGATAATCATTGAAAATTACTCTTCAATTATAACACTTAAACATACTGCTCACTGATGGAATATTGCTCAGAGAATTGTCATTATATGAAAATGATTCATTCCTGGACTTTTTCAGCAGTCAGTCCTGATTACAATTCATGGCACTGAATTTATCTTATGTTTCTTCTCTTTAGAGAAGACTGCATTCTTAACCCCTTTCCCTGAGACCCAACCCTCAACAATGTCACCCTGTATTTTCTTAATGGGGGCGTAGATAAAATTTTACACCAATCCTTCTGACTCAAAACTAAAAAAGTACAATAGAACAGAGTCAAGAAGCAACTAGGCACATAGCTGCTTATCAAATGTCTTTGTCTACTGGAGTCAAGATTCTTCAACCCCTCCTGCTCTTAAATTTGGCTTCAGCTACTATGTCTTCATAGCATGACTTCATGAGAGCACTGAGAAAAGCATGCTTGTTAATCTTAAGAGTCTTCAGTGTTTCTTTTTTGACATAAATTTAAAAGTTCAAATATCTAGTCACCTAAATGTGAGCTTAGAAAATGAAAATGTTTTCTTTTGAGGAGTGGATGTTCATGTCATACGCAGAGACTGAGAGAGGGGAGTCTGCATACTGTGTTCAGAAACATTCCTAAAACCACATTCTCCCAAACTTAATGTAATACATGTTTCATAAACTACTTTTACAGATTCATTTAGATTTTGTTACACCCTTTGGGGAGTTAACTTAGAAAGTGTTCCGTAACATTCAAATGTTTGGGATGCATTCTTTAGAAATTAATATCTTATTGGCATATGAGATATATTACCTCATCCTTTCCTCTGCCTAAAATTTTATGACATTTTGGGAGGGGTAAAAAAGAGTGGCCTATCAGTGATATTGTATCCCATTATTAGTGTTATGAATCTAAGAAAGAAAATCTCAACCGTCATGTGTTAACTGTAAATTTATACCAGAGACACAAAATACAAGATTCGAAGTTGATGTGCATTAAAATCAGTTACCATTTCAGTATGAACACTGAGTAAAAGTTTGAAATATAAAGACAAGAAATAACAGATTTCTTTAGCTCTCTATGCCAGGAAATGAAATCTGTGCATTTTGACTATTTCCTCTTTGTTGTTCTGACATCCAATATTTTCAAAGTATTTACTGCAGCCAGAGGAGAAAAAAATAGTTCTTTATATCTGTCAATTCCTACAATATGAACCAAGTCCAGTCATTTTTACATGAGATGGTTGTCACATAAATTCTCATAAGAGGTTTGCAGCTTGTTTATATTTTCATTTTGTTCAAGAAAACTCATACTGTCTGATTATCTTTTATCTCATCTTGAAGAAAGTGTTCATTTGGGGAATCTTGGAAAATCCTATAAGCCCACTGATGGATACATTACCATTCAGATTTAACACATATTGATACCTTGTTCTCTTTGCAACAAATAAAGCTCTAGCAGGTTTCAACCTTAACTTTAGTTTTCTGTTGCCTAAAAAATCTTGAAGAAACAAAATTATTTTATTTAATTAAATGTAAATTTTGCATCATATCTCCCTCCGTTTTCTCCCTCCTACATATCTCATTGATGAACCTTTTCATTGTTGCCTGCATTATGCAAGCACCAACACAATGACTGGAGAACATTTAAGACAGAGAACTTAAGACTTCAGGTTTATGAGAAGAATAGCTATTACAATGCCATATAACAGCAATGAATTTAGGAGCATGAATGATTCATGCTTTACTTTTCAAATGAACATCTTGGGGAATCATATTGACATGGAAGAGTTAGGACTTCCAGTCTCTGAAGGAAACTTGATTATCTGTAAAGAAAAAAGGAAACCAGGATCAAGACCGGTCATTAGAAATATCAGAAAGATTATTGAAATTACAGGAAAATAACAAAAACTAAATGAAGCTTCTTCATGTTACAGCTGGCAAAACTGTTTATAAGCAATGTCTTGAACTGAGAGTGGAAATAAACAGTTCTGCCACACACTAATCCAGGATAGATTTAAATGTCTCCATAGAAAAACATTAAATTTCTTACACAATTCTGTACTTCACTCTGTCTTGCCTGCAAAATCTGTTAATCCATGGTGCTGAATGAGGCAAGACTCTCAAGTGGTACCAGCAATCAGTCTATACTTCTCCAGATTCCAACTGTGGGGGTAAAGCAAGGCTCTTTGAATCTCCATATTGTTATAATTGAAGATGAGTGGATTTGTTTCTTTTTCCTCAATACTGTCACAAAAACAGAGAAAATGAGAGGTGATGACAGGTTTTGATGGGGTTTCGCCACTGAAGAGTTCCTGGTGTAGAATAAGCAGACACTTGCACTACAGCAGAGCACGTGTGTTTCTCTTAAGGGAAATGCAGTACTATAACAATCACTGATTTTGTGAAATTTGCTTCTTAAATATAAAAACATTCAAGTTAGTAACATTATTTCGGTACTAAATATATGTTATATATATGTAGATATATGACTATATCTACATATCCATATATCTATATCATAATATATATGCATATATATATTTCGTAGAAATTATGGTATTAATCATGTTCTAGTGATCCCATCATCACTACAGTCTAAAAAACTTCTTTCTCATGCAATCAAGTACTAAAGTACTGAAGATTACTTCAGAAGGTAATCAGAATGAAGTGATGGCTATTGACAACTTCATTTGTTAATCACTAGCTAACAATAGTGTATCATTAATCACCAGTGAGGTTACATAGGAGGAGCCAATCTTATTTGGGCTATTGCTCTATTCTTCCTTTGGACTGTGAGTTCATAGCTACACAAAATAATTTTATATCACATGAGTCTGATATCAGTATCAGATCATAGACTAGTTCAAATTCTACCAAAGACTCTGAATGTATTCATCTATTCCTGTTCCTGTGATTTGTTTGTGAAAGGTCTTCTTGTGTATTATTGTATTTAAATGTGTCCTACCTCATTGCAAATGAAATAAATATATGCTAAGACAGTATCTTACATAATATTAAAACATAAATAATCTACTTAAGAGAGTTCATAAAAATAATCTGTATTAATATTTAGAAATATTCAGTAAATATCTATTGTAGAGATATTAATGGACATAGGTAATATAGATATTATTATTCATATTAATTAGATAATTAATATTAGATAAAATAGAGAGATTCAATGCAATCCCCATCAAAATCCAAACTCAGTTCTTCATAGAATTAGAAAGAGCAATTCTCAAATTCATTTGGAATAACAAAAAACCCAGGATAGCTAAAACTATTATCAACAGTAAAAGAACTTCTGGGGCAATCAGTCCTGGACCTCAAACAATACTACAGAGCAGTAGTGTTAAAAACTCCATGGTATTGATACAGTGACAGGGAGTTGGATCAATGGAATAGGATTGAAGACCCAGAATTGAACCCACACATCTATGGTCACTTGATCTTCGACAAAGGAGCTGAAAACATCCAGTGGAAAAAAGATAGCCTTTTCAACAAATGGTGCTGGCTCAATTGGAGGTCAACATGCAGAAGAATGAGAATTAATCCACTCTTATCTCCTTGTACTAAGCTCAACTGCAAATGGATCAAGGGCCTCCACATAAAACCTGACACACTGAAACTAATAGAAAAGAAACTGAGGAAGATCCTTGAGGACATTGGCTCAGAGGGAAAGTTCCTGAACAGAACACCAATAGCTTATGGTCTAAGATCAAGAATAGACAAATGGGACCTCATAAAATTATAAAGTTTCTGTAAGACAAAGGACACTCTCAGAAGGACAAATCGGCAACCAACAAATTGGGAAAAGATCTTCGCCAACCCCACATCCGACAGAGGGCTAATATCCAATGTATACAAAGAACTCAAGAAGTTAGACCCCAGAAAACCAAATAACCCTATCAAAAAATGGGGTACAGAGCTAAACAAAGACTTCTCACCTGAAGAACTTTGAATGGCTGAGAAGCACCTTAAGAAATGTTCAACATGCTGGGCATGGTGGCGCACACCTGTAATCCCAGCACTTGGGAGGCAGAGGCAGGTGGATTTCTGAGTTCGAGGCCAGCCTGGTGTAGAGTGAGTTCCAGGACAGTCAGGGCTACACAGAGAAACCCTGTCTCAAAAAAACAACAACCAACCAACCAACCAAATAAACAAACAAACAATCAAAAAAGAAATGTCCGACATCTTTAGTCATTAGGGAAATGCAAATCAAAACAACCCTGAGATTTCACCTCACACCAGTCAGAATAGCTAAGATTAAAAACTCAGGAGACAGCAGGTCTTGGCGAGGATGTGGAGAAAGAGGACTGCTCGTCCACTACTGGTGAAATTGCAAGCTGGTACAACCATTCTGGAAATCATTATGGCGGTTCCTCAGAAAACTGGACATGATACTTCCAGAGGACCCTGCCATACAACTCCTGGGCATATATCCAGAAGATTCCCCATCATGCAATAAGAATACATGTTCCACTATGTTCATAGTAGCCTTATTTATAATAGCCAGAAGCTGGAAAGAACCCAGATGTCCCTCAACAGAGGAATGGATACAAAAAATGTGGTATATATACACAATGGAGTACTATTTCAGCCATTAGAAACAATGAATTCATGAAATTCTTAGAGAAATGGATGGAGCTGGAGAACATCATACTAAGTGAGGTAACCCACGTCTCAAAAGAATACCCATGGTATGCACTGACTGATAAGTGGATATTAGCCTAGAATCTTGAAACACCAAAGACACAATCCATATACCAACTGATATCCAAGAAGAAGGAAGGAGTGGACCGTGGTTCTGGAAAGACTCAATGCATCAGTGTAGGGGAATACCAGAACAGGGAAGTGGGAAGGAGTAGATGGGGGACCAGGGGGAGGGAAAAGGGCATATGGGACCTTTGGGGGGCGGGGAACCAGGAAAAGGGAAATGAAATGTAAATAAAGTATATATCCAATTAAAAAATAATAATCTGTATTAATATTTAGAAATATACAGTAAATATCTATTGCAGAGATATTAATGGACATAGGTAATATAGATATTACTATTCATATTAATTAGATAATTAATATTAGATAAAATAGATAGCATATATGTTAATAATATCTACTAATATCTATAATAATACAGATTATAAAAATAAAATTGACAGAAACATAGACTGTGACAATCACTAAGCTGGGTCTATTCACCACATAACTAAGGTTTCAAATTAAAATTTGAAAGCACAAATTTGAATTTAAAGCACATTGTTATTGACTCACTTGCACAGCATTTCTCTGCAGAGCACGATTCTTTGGTAAATAAAGGCAACAAGTGCCACGCTTTTCCACCCAACTAGAGCTTCTTCAGGTGGAGGAACTCATGAGAAAAATTCAGCACACACAATGGATTTTTCAAACCAAACTTTTTATCTTTGGAAATTTTAAAATTATATGATCACCACGGAAGACTCTGCAGTGGGGTACTTTATTTATTTCAAGTTTTTTTCAAATTTTTATTTTCTATATTCTATGTTTACATTCCAAAGGCTTTCCCCTTTCCCAGTTCCCCCCCACCATACGTCCCATAATTCCTCTCCCCCCAACTATTCCCCAATCATTCCCCCTCCCCCCCATGTTTCTCTACAAAACTGGATCCAATCTTTACAGGCCCAGGGTCCTCTCCTTTCTTCTTCTTGGGAATCATTTGACTTGCTAATTGTGCCTTGAGTATTTGGGGCTTCTGGGCTCATTAATATCCACTTATCAGTGATTGCATTTTATGTGTATTCTTTTGTGATTGGGTTAACTCACTCAGGATGATATTTTCCAGGTCTAACCATTTACCTACAAATTGCATGAATTCATTACTTTTAATTGCTGAGTAGTATTCCATTGTATAAATATACCACATTTTCTGTATCCATTCCTCCTTTGAGGGATATTTGGGCTCCTTCCAATTTCTGGCTATTATAAACAAGGCTGCTATAACCATAGTGGAGCATGTATCTTTATTGTATGCAGGGGAATCCTCTGGGTATATGCCCAGGAGTGGTATGCCAGGGTCCTCTGGAACTCCTCCACTGTTGGTGGGATTGCGAAATGGTAAAACCACTCTGGAAATCAGTTTGGCGGTTCCTCAGAAAATTGGGTATTTCAAGATTTTAAAGACTGTTTTCATTGAAGAAAGGGAAAGAATATGTATCTTCCAAGTGTAGAAGTGTAGGATCAAACAAAATGATCTAATTAAAAAAAATAAAAATAATCCTGTCATTTTTATTGATACAGAATAATTATACATATTATTGGAATGTTGAGTGTTACTTTAGCTCATGTATGCAATGTATTAAATAATAATGTACAAATTGATTTTCATTACTCTAAGCATTTATCTTTTCTTTGTTTTAGGGACTATCAAAATCTTCTTAAGCTGCCACTCTGATACATATTAATATTTTCAAACATAGAAATTCACTGTGTGGCAGTTATCCCAGGCCCCTACACCAAAAGTCTCCATCTTGTGCCAGGGTCACCAGCAGAGAGGTGCAGGTATCCAGACCTAATCAGGGCCTGCCATCCCTCGGGTGGGAACCTGCCAGGCTCGGGCCAGTAGCCAGAGCCAGAGCAGCTCTGCGAAACATCTCCACAGTGTGGCTGGGAGCTGCTTTCCTTGCGGTTCTCCCAGCCCCCTACAACTCTGGTCTCCATCTTGTGGCTAGGTCACTAGTAGAGAGGGCCAGAGACACAGACTTAATTTGTTACTACCATCAATTGGGTGGAATTCTGCCAGGTCCTTGCCAGTGGCCAGTGCCTGGGCGGCCCAGCAGGACATCTCCACGGCCACCGGACCTTGTACCAACTCGGTTAGGAACTGACTACTCTGAGGTCCTGTCAGCACTCTCAGCAGCAGTCTCCATCTTGCTGCCTGGTCATCAGTAGAGAACCAACAGGCAGGCCCAGCCTCACAGGAGGTTCAAACACCAGCCAGTGACAACAAGGTCAACTAACTCCAGAGATAACCGGATGGCAAAAGTCAAACATAGGAACATTACTAACAGAAATCAAGGCAGCATACAGGCATCCGAACCCAGTTTGCCAACAAGAAGAAATCCTGGATACCCCAACACACCAGAAAAAGAAGATTTGGATCTAAAATCACTGGTCAGGATGCTGATTGCTGAACACATAGATAAATCTCTTAAAGAAATACAGGAGAAAATGGATCAAAAGGTAGAGGCCCTTACAAGGCAAATGCAAAAATCACTTAATGAAATTCAGGAGAATATGGATCAAAAAAAATGGAAGCCAATAAGGAGGAAACACAAAAATCATTTAAAGAAATAAAAGAGAACATGGGCCAAAAGCAGAAGTTATAAAAGAGGAAATAAAAAATCCCTTAAAGAATTACATGAAAACACAAACAAGCAAACGAAAGATCTGAGCAAAACCATCCAGGATCTAAAAACAGAAGTAGAAACAACTAAGAAATCACAAACGGAGACAATTTTAGAGATAGAAAACCTTTGGAAGAAATCAGGGGCCATAGATGCAAATATCAACAAAAGAATACAAGAGATAGAAGAAAGAATCTCAGACGCGAGGATACCACAGGAATCATTGATTCAAAAGTCAAAAAAAAATGCTAAATGCAAAAAGCTTGTAACCCAAAACATCCAGGAAATCCAAGACACAAGAAGACCAAACCTAAGGATTATAGGTATAGATGAGAGTGAAGATTTACAATTTAAAGGGCCAGCAAATATCTTCTACAAAATTATGGAAGAAAACTTTTCCAACCTAAAGAGAGAGATGCCCATGAATATACAAGAATCCTACAGAACTCCAAACAGACTGGACCAGAACAGAAATACCTCCGGTCACATAATAATCAAAACCCCAAATGTACTAAACAAAGAAAGAATATTAAGGGCAGTAAGAGAAAAAGGCCAAGTAACATATAAAGGAAGACCTATTAGAATTACATCAGACTTCTCACCAGAGACCATGAAAGCTAGAAGATCCTGGGCAGATATCATGCAGACTCTAAGAGAACACAAATTTCAGCCAAAACTACTATACCCAGCAAAACTCTCAATATTCATAGATGGGGTTACCAAGGTATTCCATGACAAAACCAAATTTGCACGATATCTTTCCACAAATGCAGTCCTACAAAGGATAATAGGGGGAAAACACCAACAAAGGGAGGGAAATTACACCCAGGAAGAAGCAAGATAGAAACCTCCTCTCATCAAATCCAAAAGAAGATAACCTCTCAAATATAAAAAATAATTTCTAAAATGTCAGGAGGTAATAAATACTATTCCTTAATATCTCTTAACATCAATGGACTCAATTCCCCAATAAAAAGACACAGACTAACGGACTGGATACAGAAAGAGGACCCTACATTTTGCTGCATACAGGAAACACATCTCAATGTCAAAGACAAACATTATCTTAGAGTAAAAGGCTGGAAGACAATTTTACAAGTAAATGGTCTCAGGAAACATGCCGGAGTAGCCATTCTAATATCAGATAAATTTGACTTTCAACTTAAAGTCATCAAAAGAGACCCGGAAGGTCACTTCTTGCTGGTCAAAGTGAAAATCCACTAAGAAGAACTCTCAATACTGAACATCTATGCTCCAAATGCAAGGGCACTCTCATTCATAAAAGAAACTTTACTAAAGCTCAAAGCACACATTGCACCTAACACAATAATTGTGGGGGACCTCAACACCCCACTCTCCTCAATGGACCGATCAGGAAAGCAGAAACACAGTGAAACTAATTGAAACTTTGGACCAATTGGACTTAACAAATAAATATAGAACATTTCATCCTAAAGCAAAAGAATATACGTTTTTCTCAGCACCACATTTTTACCTTCTCCAAAATCTATCATATAATTGGTTACAAGACAGATGTCAACAAATACAAGAAGATCACACTACTCCCATGTCTCCTATCAGATCACTATGGAGTAAGAGTTCTCCTCAATAGCAACAAAAATTACAGAAAGCCTACATACACATGGAAACAGAACAATACTCTACTCAACCACAACTTAGTCAAGGAAGAAATAAAGAAAGAAATCAAAGACTTTTTAGAATTTAATGAAAATTAAGGTACAACTTGCCCAAATCTATGGGACACAATGAAAGCAGTGCTAAGAGGAAAACTCATAAACCTGAGTGCCTCCAAAAGGAAACTGGAGAGAGCATACACTAGCAGCTTAACAGCACACCTGAAAGCCCTGGAATGAAAAGAAGCTAATTCACCCAGGAGGAGTAGAAGACAGGAAATCATCAAACTAAGGGCCGAAATCAATCAAGTAGAAACTAAGAAAACCATAGAAAGGATCAACAAAACCAAGAGTTGGTTCTTTGAGAAAATCAACAAGATAGATAAACCCTTCACCAGACTAACCAAAGGGCACAGAGACAGTATCCAAATTAACAAAATTAGAAATGAAAAGGGGGATATAAAAACAAAAACTGAGAAAATTCAAAAAATCTTCAGATCCTACTAAAAAAAGCCTATATTCAACACAACTGGAGAATCGGGAGGAAATGGAAGATTTACTAGACAGATACCAAATACCAAAATTAAATCAGGATCAATTAGATCAGCTAAACAGTCCCATAACCCCAAGAGAAATAGAAGGGGTTATAGAAAGTCTCCCAACAAAAAAAAGTACGGGACCAGATGGTTTTGGTGCAGAATTATATCAGACCTTCAAAGAAGACCTAACGCCAATACTCTTTAAACTATTCCACAAAATAGAAACAGAAGCAACACTGCCCAACTTGTTCTACGAAGCCACAATTACACTGATACCAAAACCACACAAAGATCCTACAAAGAAAAAGAACTACAGGCCAATTCCCTTATGAATATTGATGCAAAAATACTAAATAAAATTCTTGCCAACCAAATACAAGAGCACATCAAAACGATCATTCACCATGATCAAGTAGGCTTCATCCCAGGGATGCAGGGATGGTTCAATATATGAAAATCCATCAATGTAATTCACTACATAAACAAACTAAAAGAAAAAAACCACATGGTCATCTCATTAGATGCTGAAAATGCATTTGACAAAATTCAGCATCCTTTCATGCTAAAAGTCCTGGAAAGAACAGGAATTCAAGGCCCATACCTAAATATAGTAAAATCAATATACAACAAACCAGTAGCCAACATCAAAATAAATGGAGAGAAAATTGAAGCAAGCCCACTAAAATCAGGGACTAGACAAGGCTCCCCTCTCTCTCCATATCTTTCAATATAGTACTTGAAATTCTAGCAAGAGCAGTTAGACAACATAAGGAAGTCAACGGGATACAAATTGGAAAGGAAGAAGTCAAACTATCATTATATGCAGATGATATGATAGTATACTTAAGTGACCGAAAAAACTCCACCAGAGAACTCCTACAGCTGATAAGCAACTTCAGCAAAGTAGCTGGTTATAAAATCAACTCAAGCAAATCAGTAGCCTTCCTGTATTCAAAGGACAAGCAGGCTGAGAAAGAAGTTAGAGAAGTAACACCCTTCACAGTAGCCATAGACAATATAAAGTATTTGGCGTGACTCTAACCAAACAAGTGAAAGATCTGTATGACAGGAACTTCAAGTCCTTGAAGAAAGAAATCGAAGAAGACCTCAGGAAATGGAAAAAATATTTCATGCTCTTGGATTGGCAGGATCAATATACTAAAAATGGCCATCTTGCCAAAAGAAATCTACAGATTCAATGCAATCCCCCATCAAAATCCCAAATCAATTCTTCATAGATCTAGAAAGAGCAATTCTCAAATTCACCTGGAATAACAAAAAACCCAGGATACCCAAAACTATTCTCAACAATAAAAGGACTACTGGGGGAATCAATATCCCTGACCTCAAGCAATACTACAGAGCAATTGTGTTAAAAACTGCATGGTAGTGGTACAGCAACAGGCAAGTAGATCAGTGGAATAGAATTGAAGACCCAGAAATGAACCCACAGACTTATGGTCACTTCATCTTTGATAAAGGAGCTACAACCATCCAGTGGAAAAAAAAGAGAGCCTTTTCAACAAATGGTGCTGGTTCAACTGGAGGGCTACATGCAGAAGAAAGCAAATTGACTCACTCTTATCTCCTTGTACTAAGATCAACTCCAAGTGGATCATGGACCTCCACATAAAACAAGACACACTGAGCCTAATAGAAAAGAAACTGGGGAGACTCTGGAGGACATGGGCACAGGGGGGAAAGTTTCTGAACAGAACACCAATAGCTTATGCTCTAAGATCAAGAATTGACAAATGGGACCTCATGAAATTACAGAGTATCTGTAAGGCAAAGGACATGGTCAGAAGGACAAAACAGTCATCAACAAATTGGGAAAAGATCTTCACCAACCCCACATCCCACAGAGGGCTAATATCCAATATATACAAAGAACTCAAGAAGTTAGACCCCAAAGAACCAAATAACCCTATCAAAAAATGGGGTACAGACCTATAAAACCATTTTCACCAGTAGAAATTCGGATGGCCGAGAGGCACCTTAAGAGATGTTCAACATCCTTAGTCATCAGGGAAATGCAAATCAAAACAACCCTGAGATTTCACCTCACACCAGTCAGAATGGCTAAGATTAAAAACTCAAGATACAACAGGTGCTGGCGAGGATGTGGAGAAAGAGGAACAGTCCTCCACTCTTGGTGGGACTGCAAGATGGTACAACTGCTCTGGAAATCAGTCTGGCGATTCCTCAGAAAATTGTGCATGACACTTCGAAAGGACCCTGTCATACCACTCCTGGGCATATACCCAGAGGATTCTCCTGCATGCAATAAAGACACCTGCTCCACTATGTTCATAGTAGCCTTATTTATAATAGCCAGAAGTTGGAAGGAGCCCAGATGTCCCTCAAAGGAGGAAAGGATACAGAAAATGTGGTATATTTATACAATGGAATACTACTCAGCAATTAAAAATAATGAATTCATGCAATTTGTAGGCAAATGTTTGCATCTGGAAAATATTATCCTAAGTGAGTTAACCCAATCACAAAAGAATACACATGAGATGCAATCACTGATAAGTGGATATTAATGAACCCAGAAGCTCTGAATAAGCAAGACACAATTAGCAAATCAAAAGATTCCCAAGAAGAAGGAATGAGAGGACACTGGTCCAGACAAGACTGGTTCCAGTTTTGCAGGAGAGTACCAGAACAGAGAAGGGGTTGGGGGGTGATTGGGGAATGTGCGTGGGGGGTGAGGGGGGAGGACTTATGGAACACATGGTGAGGGGGGAACTGGGAAACGGGAAAGCCTTTGGAATGTAAACAAAGAATATAGAAAATAAAATTTAAAAAAAAAGAATCTGGTAAAAAAAAAATAAAAGAAATTCACTGTGCTATAGAAGTTGAAAAGTGAGTCTTGTTTTGCATCCACACTTTGGTCCCTTCTTAAAATCCTTGCTTTCCTTCTACTGCAGACTTGGAAACCTATGTGTCATTTTTTTCTTTTTCTTGCAACATATGACTTGGTTCATGCTTCTCTAATGAGGACCATTTGAGATTGAATGGTGAGTAACTGACCAGTCACTAGAGACAACATATCTTCAGATATAATAATGCCTTTTAAAAGGACTGCTTATCATAGTGAAAGAGACCATTCTCCCTCTTCAGTAGTTGTAAGCGAGCAGACATCATGTCCTGTCTTATCACATAAGCATTCACTGTGTTAATATGAAGGATGCTACTGTCTTCTCCGTTATACTATATAAATTATTGAGATTAGCATATTTCTATATGCTTCTACTAATTGAGAGAATTTGCTCCTGTGTTACAGTTTCAGGAGAATGCAGCAAAAAGGTTACTTAGATTTATATAGGTGTTAGAGATGTGTAATCAATAAATCTTTTCCTATATTAATTAGAAGAGTCTGAGATAAGCTACAATCCCAAAGTATTAGTGACCAAACATAACACAATTTATTCTTGTAGCTGAGAATCCTGGAAGCTTATCTTCTAGGCAGTGACTCAATAAACAAGACTTTTTACCCTATTCACACTATTTCCATGGCAATAGGCAATCTCTTCAATATATTGAAAAATGTGAAACACACAGAGCTACAAAGGGACTCACTATTGTTGCAGTTTAAGAATGTCAACTATTACTTCTATTGGAGAGTAAGGCCTATGTGGACTTCTTCCCAGGAACACCAATAGCGGCCTCAAGTAACTCCTCTCTCTCTCTCTCTCTCTCTCTCTCTCTCTCTCTCTCTCTCTCTCTCTCTCCCTCTCTCTCTCTCTCTCTCTCTCTCTCTCACACACACACACACACACACACACACTTCCTTCCATTCAGACTTGCCTATAAATAACCTGAAGGTCTCTAAGCTACTTGTTTACCATATTCCCAAGAAAAAAAGAGAATAAAATATTGTTGAGTGCTATTATTTTATGGCTCATAATTCATAAAGGTTCTCTCCTTCTCATCTCTAGCTAGTTGCTATGTTTTATAGGCACATGTTTTTGTCATAGTCATTAACAAAGCCAATCTCCCAAGTCCTGAAACAGAAACTTACTTGATAACAACACAAATTTTTAAAAAGTCATCACAGCAGAATTAATATTATACATTGGTTCAACTACCTTCTCTATCTTTTACTTCATTTCCTGAAGTATTGCCTTATATCATCTTTAAACAATGCAATCTGAAGTGTTTTATTTATCTACAGTATTACTTCAAAGCAGTGCACTTCTCTGGGCTCTTCTTGTACCACAAAATGAGGCTAGACTGAAGCTAGAGAAAAATGTTATTTTTCTTGATCAAAATATAACTAAATCTTACCTGAAATGTAAAAAAAAATCTTAACACATGCATGTATGTACACACACACACACACACACACACACACACACACATTTCTGTGATCTGAATAATATTACTTGTATGAATGTTTTCAATCTGACCACTGGTGGACTCTTCCCTACAGAAGACTATTTCTTTCTTTTTTAGTTCTCCTTAATTGCCTATGTTTCTCTGTGTAGAGTTGAAGACCCCTGGCCTTTCTTCCATCAATATTAGCATGTCTATTTCTTTGTTCTTGATCTATCTAGCAGCATATAACACAATATGGCAATCAATAAAAATTCAAACTCCTGAAACCAAGGACTTCCCAAGGAACATATTTACAACAAATCCCCTAAACCCAAGACTTACTGATTATTGGGAAAGACTATAAGAGCTAGAATAATATGGAGTATGTTTTGAGGTTAAATCTTCCAGGAATGAGAAATAATTTTTATCCATATTTTTCATTTTCCCCATGTCATAAAATTAACCTTCATTGTAGGTTAAATCTTTGTAAGAGTATTGAATAACTTTATGTGGCAACTCATGTCTCAGATAATACCTGCTAGTTTCATATTCTTGAGTTCAGCATTATGAATGTCTATGCCTTTGATGACCATAGTTACCTTAGGGGAAGCATCTCCATCAATAACATCACCAATAAAAATAATCATAGCATCACCTATAATAATATTTGAATGCTTGGATATACTCTCTTCTTACTGAGAACTTAACCAAAATTTAATTTGAAAATTGTTAAAATAAAAGGAAGTTCAGGATTAATCATTCTTTGAGCAGATTAAAAATCAATCAGGCCATATAAACAAAATACAACTAATATAATATCAATGTTCCTGATGGTCATTAGATTAACTGACAGAAGACTGCAGCTAATACTATGCCATCCTGAAAGATTACAGAATCCATAGTCATTGTCAACTTTACACAAATGTCTTGATTTGCTGTTCCAAGCCATCCTGCAATCCATGTGGCTGCCTTTCCTCTGTCTGCCTTTGATTTGATTCTTCCTAATGTCTAAATAGCTCTTCCCAATGAATCCTAAAATTTAATGCATTTGTAATTTGATATGATTCTATTCTTGGCAGTATGATATATAGAATTTTATGTAAAACAATACTGTGGCATGAAAGTTATGTTAATCTTAAAGTCAACCTTCTTACTGTGACACTGTGAACCCTGGCCAGGAGATACATGTTAGCACGTAATTTAGTTTGTGAAATTTCTTTAAACTACAAAACTTTTTTTTCTATATTCTTTGTTTACATTCCAAATGATTTTCCCTTTCCCGGTTTCTCCCTCCCCATAACTCCCATAAGCTCTCTTCTCTCCGCCCATTCCCCAATCAACCCCCTCCCACTTTTCTGTCCTGGTAATCCCCTACAATGCTGCATCAAGCCTTTCCAGGACCAAGGCCCTCTCCTTCCTTCTTCTTGGGAATCATTTGATAAGTGAGTTGTGACTTGGGTATTCAGAACTTCTGGGCAAATATCCACTTATCAATGACTGCATTCCATGTGTGTGCTTTTGTGATAGGGTTACCTCATATAGGATGATATTTTCCAGTTCTATCCATTTGCCTAAGAATTTCAAGAATTCTTTCTTTTTAATTGCTGAGTAGAACTCTACATCTGCCAGAAGTCTAATATCCAATATATACAAAGAACTCAGGAAGTTAGACTCCAGAGAGCCAAATAACCCTAATAAAAAAATGGGATACAGAGCTAAACAAAGAGTTTTCACCTGGAGAACTTGAATGGCTGAGAAGCACCTTAAGAAATGTTCAACATCATTAGTCATTAGGGAAATGCAAATTAAAACAACCCTGAGATTTCACCTCATACCAGTCAGAATGGCTAAGAATAAAAACTTAACAGAGAGCAGGTGTTGGTGAGGATGTGGAGAAAGAAGAACATTCCTCCACTGCTGATGGGGTAGCAAGCTGGTACAACCACTCTGGAAATCAGTCTGACAGTTATTCAAAAAACTGGGCATGAGGCCAGAGGATGCTGCTATACCAGTCCTGGGCATATAGCAAGAGCATTCCCTGGCATGCAATAAGGACACATGCTCCACTATGTTCATAGCAGCCTTATTCATAATAGCCAGAAGCTGGAAAGAACCCAGATGTTCCTCAATGGAGGAATGAATACAGAAAATGTGGTATATAAACTACAAAACTTTTATGGGAAAGTACTTAGGTACGATTAATGAAAACTTTCATTCCTTTATTCAAAATCTACTATGCGAACAATGATGGCTTCCTGTGATTCCTGGATAAAGAATCTCTTAGTTTCTCAAACTGGGGTGGGTCCCTTTGGTATAGGCTACTCTATCCCCTCCCATCGTTTGATGCATGGAAGCCAATGCTGGAACAAAACTATACCCAATGGAGGAAGATATACATTTTGATGGACTGTGAACTGATATTGTGTAGCATTTAATAGACTGTTAAAGCTAACATTTACTGGTGCTTGATTTTAATGTATTCTTTCCATGTATATTTTTCTAGAATCATAGGTATCTGTATTATTTAAGAAAAATGAGCGAATTTCTTTGTACAATAACATTATTATACTTTCTCTCTACTAGGAAAACAACTTTAGACACTCTCTAGTTTTAAGCTGACATGTGGCAAGATCTGTATGCAAAGTTAATGATTCTCTCTCTCTCTCTCTCTCTCTCTCTCTCTCTCTCTCACACACACACACACACACACACACACACACAGAGAGAGAGAGAGAGAGAGAGAGAGAGAGAGAGAGAATAAGATAGAATTTTGAGTGAATACTAAGGAGATATGGTGACATCAAAGAATACAAAAATAAGACAAAATAGCAAAATCATAGTGTGTCATTCTTTAGATTCCAGTCATCAGGAAGATGGCATAGGCACAGTGCCACAATTCTGAAACCAGCCTAGGTCATGTGGATTTAAATAAAATAAAACAAACTCATGATTCCTATGGTAGAAAATGTTTATCAAAATGATTATGCACGCATATCATGCATGTTAATCACTGTTGTCCATTTCTAATAATTGATGGAAAGATAGTACATGAAGATTACATTTCAAATAACCAAAAACAAATTACCTGGCTTTTTTTTCTCTGTTTGCATAATTCTGCTTCAGAAAATAAAAACTATTTATAAAACTTGTTCACTAAGCTTAATACATAGATGCTATGGGAGTTATTTGTATTTTTGTCATAATTATAAATAAATCTTGAGTTACATGTTAACTTGTAGCTAATTATTTTTTTAAACAATGTAGTAATTCCATTGGTGCATCTTAAACAGCTTAGCTGAAGCACCTTCTAATCCTTCCCTGGATATCTGGAATATTAGCATGTGTATGTAGTTTAAAAGATGCAGTTTGAGAGTGAAACGATTTCTTTGCCAGATTCTATATGAAAAAAAAGTGTGAATTTTTTAAAGATAGTTAATTAAGATAAAGTTAAATGAGAAGTTAAAATGAGAAAAAAGTGCAAAAAATGTCTGAGACCCAGACCATTTACAGAAAGGTGAATGGAAAGGAAATTTTCACATTCATTGTGTCTTTCCAGCACATTTCAACCCAGAGTTCTGGTAAATGAAGTAACTTACGGTAACATCAAATGTCTAATCTCCACTGCTGGTGGGTAAGTGGAAGATGAATGACCTGAACAGCTGATACAAAAACTCTGGAATCGCCAGTACTCCATGTTGTACATTGCTAGAACAGTTTGCTTGATGCAGCTATGAAATTTCCTGAAAATTTGTGGTAGGAAAGATAGTTCAGCTTATAAACTGTCTCAAACAAGTGAGTGGTGCTTGGTATGGCACAGACCTGCTCAGGAATAAGTAGGCTGCATTAATAACTAAGGGGATTTGACCTTGAAAATTACGGGGACCAAAAGGTGTGTTTTGAAGATATCTACTATATAATATAGTGGAACTGATACATATGTATATGATAAAAGCATGCCAAAGTGGTACAAATTTATCAGAATGGTTGTAGCGATATATCATAAAAGGATTTAAATTTTCCAAAAATATTTCACTTATGTGAGCATTAAAATTCTTTTAGCATTAATGGTGACATTTGAATGTAGCTGTATAGTGATAAAGAGACATATTTCCCAAGTGTGAGAAGGAGATACATCTTACTACAAAGCCACAGATTCATTTTCCGTATTCATTAACACTCACCTAGAACATAGCAATGGATAATGGTTTATCACATTGGCTGGACTCCCAAAAATTCCAGTGGTATATGTGATGACAGGACTCCATTTGAGCTGCTTTGTAAAGTGTAGAAGCCTCTCAGAATTAATTGTTGAGCTTCCATGAGATGAAATATGCTATGTGTGAGAGGTCATAGAATATTATTTTTCTACCTGGACAAAAGGATAATAAACCAGTGAAAGAGAAGTTAAAATTAAAAGTGAAAGTCAAAATCCAGTATCTTCCATAGTTTAAAATAGTTTTATTTCCTTTTAAATAGGAAATGTTTCCCTGATTGTAATAATGTGTTATTACACACATTTATTTTAAGAGAAATTTGAATACAGAAGGATAATATGTTTTTTCTCTTATTGTTAATTGTTTTTCAGTGGGCCATATTCTCATGATGTCCTCCATCCACTCCGACTCTTATAATATTTTTTGTCAGTCTTCAGCAGGGCTCCCCAAACTCCAGGAGGAGAGACCTGATGGAGAACTTCAATTTAGGTGCTCTTTCTGCCTAACATCTTGTTGTATGTTTCTGCACCTACTCCTATCTATTACCTGAGGAAACCACTCTGATGAAGATTGGACAAGGCAATGATCTATGAGTACAGCAGAATAACATTCGGAATCATTTCATTGACCTTTTTGGTTTTAGCCAGTAATGTTTAGTTCCATACTAGGCCTCAGGAATAATCAGTCTCCACACAGGGCTCCTATTTCCTCACAGAGACTGAAACAGCAAGCATAGAGTCCACATGGGTCTTTACCAGGTCGTCTGCATATACGCTATATGCATGTGCATATGTGGTTATTAGCTTGGTGTTTCTATTGTTTCTTAACTGTTGGAGTTCATATGTCTCTCTCTCTGACTCTTTTGTCTGCTCTTGGGACTCTTTTCTTCCCATTGGGTTGTGTTATCCACTCTCAAAATGAGAGCTTTTTCCTTCTCTTATTATATTGTTTTTTTTTGTTTTTGTCTCTCTCTCTCTCTCTCTCTCTCTCTCTCTCTCTCTCTCTCTCTCGGTGTGTGTGTGTGTGTGTGTGTGTGTGTGTGTGTGTGTGTGTGTTTGGTTTGTCCTGCTCTTTTCTGAAGGAGAACAGAGAGGGAATGGATCTATAAGGAAGAAGAGGTGTGCAGGGAGCTAGGGGGGTACTGTATTGGAATGTATCAGATGAGAAAATAATCCTTTCTCAATTAAAATAATATTCTTTCCATATAATATATTTTGATTATGGTTTTCCTTCCCTTTTCTCCATTTTCCCACCTCCACTTCTTCTAGATCCATCCAATTTCTATCTCATTGGTAAATAAACAAGTATCTAATAAATAATAATATAATAGGATCCAGTAAGTTAAATCAAAACCAAATGAATTAGAATATGATCAAACAACAAAAGAAGAAAAAGATCCAAAGGAAAAGAGAGAAACATTTCTTTACACACCAAAGGAATCATATAAAAAACACAAAGAAGAAGTCATAATCTATATTCACTTATATATTGGCTTAACATTATGAGATAAAGAACCCACAGGATAACGTTGAGATTGTTTTGCACGTGTGTGTGTGTGTGTGTGTGTGTGTGTGTGTGTGTGTGTGTTTTGGCCATCTCTTGTTGGTCACGGGGCCTACCCTTAAGAGTCTTTCCTTTCCCCAGTGATAGTCCCTTGGAGAAAACCAATTTTTTTTCTTTTTGAGTAGCTATTAGTTGGAGATAGCTTCTTGGATTGGAGTAGGGATGTGTGTTCACTTCTTCTTTTAGCTCTAGGACCCCAAATGGCTGATGATGTCATAGAACTATTTGTTTCTACTACATTTACTAGAATTTTACATTTCACAAATATTAATTTAAAGGAGGAAAAGCAAATACTAGAAAGCAAAGGATAAAAAAATAAGAAAATGAAGGTCTGTGAGGGTAATGGGAAGTGTAGAAGAGTAAAGCAACAGGCATGAAAGCAACACAACAAAATACATGAGCAAACATTACCACTTGGCCTATCCTAGCATGACTTCTAAGGCTTTGTCCTCTTCTCAGTTTTATTTACTTTATTTGTTGCTATATGACAAAACAAAGCCATGCCTGTCAATGTAGCATCTTGTGCTGCTGTGATACAGGCATCCATTACGTAGTAGGAATAAATTTCATCATATCTCCCACCTCAAACATCACCTGCATTGTCATTATGTATGGTTAAGCAACTTAAAACCCCTTTCACTAGCCATTGAAAATGAAAACTACATTATCAGCATTATTATTATTGTTGTTGTTGTTGTTTTCTTTAAAGTCTATAGCCTACAGAAATTTTAAAGCAAAAATGACAAAACTATTAGAAAATAAATATGAAAAATCTCCCCATTTAATACAATTAAATGAACAAGGATATTTTATACAATGCCCAAAATTAGAGAAAAGAAAGGCATATTAAGACAAATGGGATGGCATTAAGTTGTAATGCTTCCATGTGGCAAAGAAAATCATCTAGAAGTCAATCTAGAAAATAGCAGAACAGAGCCAGGCAGTAGTGGCGCACACCTTTAATCCCAGCACTTGGGAGGCAGAGGCAGGCGGATTTCTGAGTTTGAGGCCAGCCTGGTCTACAGAGTGAGTTCCAGGACAGCCAGAGCTACACAGAAAAACCCTGTCTCAAAAAAAAAAAAAGATTTAGGAAAATAGCAGAACATATTGGAAAACTATACATCTGCTAGTGGATAGGTGTTCAGAAAATAAAAACCACAAAAACCTTAATAGGAAAGAGAAAATATTGACTTAAAATGGATAGGAATTTGTGATCTCTGGTTTGAATCAACAAGTAGAACTAAATAAGATAAAATAATAACTCATCACCCACCACCATTGCTCATTGCTATTTAGTTACTATTTGTAACCAAGTTATTCATATAACTTGGACATTAGCAGAGCACAATAAACCATTTATTGCAGAGATGTACTCTTTTGTTTTTCCCTCATTTTATATATATCAGCATAGGTTCATTGAATATTTCACATTTAGTTTCTATATATTTATTATTATTATTATTATTATTATTATTATTATTATTATTAAATTATTTATTTACAATCCAAATGCAGCCCTCCCACCCTGTCACCACTAGAAGAGTTCCTCTCCCCATTTTCCCCTCTACCTCTGAGAGAGTGCACACCTCCTGCCTCCTTCCACTCCCACCCCCTCCCCCACATGCCAATTCCCTGGAGCATCAAGTTTCTACAGGATTAGGCACATCTTATCACAAGGAGGCCAGACAATGCTGTCCTCTGCTACATATGTGCCAGGATGTCTTGGACCAGCCCGCCTATGCTCTTTGGTTGGCGGCTTAGTCTCTGGGAGCTCCCAGCGGTCCTGTTTAGTTGATACTACTGGTTTTCCTATGGGGTTGCCATCCCCCTCAATTCCTTCAATCCATCTCCTAGGCTGTCCCCTCTCTCCATATCTTTTCAATATAGCACTTGAAGTTCTAGCTAGAGCAGCAATGTAGGGGATTACCAGGACAGAGAAGTGGGAGGGGGTTGATTGGGGAATGGGGTGGAGGGAAGAGGTCTGATGGGATTATAGGGAGGAGGAATCCAGAAAGGGGAAATCATTTGGAATGTAAACAAAGGATATAGAAAATAAAAAAGAAGTAGAGTTAGGGATTTAGTCAAAAAGTTAGAAAAAAAAAGTAATCTATTCAGAACCCAAAGCACATGTTTACTCATACCTGAAGAATAAAGAGAAGTTTGGGGACAGAGGGTTAAATGAAACTTTGGGTGAGAACAAATTTTCAATTTCAAATCCACCTATGTATACCTTCTAGGTTATTTTTTCACAATATTCATAAAATATGGCATCACCATATCTCAGTGACATGCACCTATAACACCTGCACTTGGGAGACAGCCTGGAGGAGAGTCAAGAGTTTTAAAATTAAGGTCATCTTCAGTTACATAGGGGGTGTCAGGCCAGCCTGGGTTAAATTAGACACTGCTTTAATTATCTTAGTGCCTAATTAATTAGACTTCTTTGAGCTTTATTTTATTGATACAGAAATTAGGATTAGGAGAGTTCATTAGTTCCCCCAAGAACATCCTAAACAGAAAGAAAGCAATAGCATGTCTGCTGCTTCACGGTCTGTGATGTTTCCCTCACAGGGTGTCCACACCATTTTTCTCCCAATTTACAATCTTAGAGGAGTTTCTTCAGTTTCCTTGCTCTGAGACTCATGCGTAGTTTCTCTTTTCTCTTGGTATTTTGTTTTGTTGCAAATTTCTGCCTTACTCTTTAATTGTTCTTGCTGAGAATAATGTCTTTTATTCCAACTTGTGTTGAGTACAGCGGACACATGCAAGCAATGAGTAATCCAATCCCAGGGACAAGCTGTACATCACACCCATGTTGAAAGGAGTATGCAAGCTGTGTGACTAAGTACAAACACAACTTGTAAATATCAGAAAACAGCTACTATGTATGGTAGTTTTCTAAAGTACTACTTCACACAACAGATCAATCCTTCTGTCTTTCCTTTCTTTTTTCTTCCATTTCTTGCTTTATTACTTAATTTTTGTTTTCTTGATTGTTTTGGTTGGCTTTGGCCTTGAAATGGAAAGCCTATCTTTTACAATGTCCATATATATTAGTCCCTGTGTTCACTAGATAAGCATAAGTCAATATGGATGTATCTTATCTTTTAAAATATTAGAGTTTTGCCTGGGAAAAGATAATTCTACATGAAAATATTTTGGGGCAGAGGGAGGGAAAATGGCTATAAGACAACATCATTCTACTAGCTCATCCTCAAATTTTCTAGGCATTACAGAGCCTATACTGAACAGCTATGGTAAATCAGTTCACATTTTAGGCCCTTATTTTCCTAACAGGAGTTGCTAGAAGGTACAAGCCTAGCCCTGCTTCTGGCCAGCTGGAGACATGTTCCTTCTGTGTTTTGCAATAAAAAATATGCATATGGGTTTTGTCTTGTAAAACACTGCATCCAACACAGACATGATGTACAGCTTGTCCCTGGGATTGGATACTTCGTTGCTTGCATCTGTCTGCTGTACTCAACACAAGTTGGCACAAAGGAGATTATTCACAGCTAAAACAATTAAAGAAGAAGACAGAAATTTGCAAGAAAGACAGAAGATCAAGGGAAAAATGAAACTGCATGAGTCCCACCCTCTTGACGCCAGTATGGCCTACACAAACTTTGTTAGAGGAACATGGCCAGTCAGTAAGAGAGGTGCTGACTCCAGGGATGAAAGCATATGACTCTGCCAGGAGTGACTTATTAGTTTAGTTTGGAAAAGGAGTAGGAGATTTATATTGAGCAATGGAGAGAAATGGAATCATGTTTTGTTCCATGAATTGCTTGAAGATACAGCATGTGTTTTGCAACATGTCTGTATGTGTGTGTTTGAACATTTTTTTGAAATCATTAAAATAAAAGTCTAACATACTTCCTATCATGCCCTTACATAGAGCTAAGCATCAAAAATTCATTTTCTATACATCATAGTTTCTGGTGCCTGTTTTTCATTGTTTTCTAGAAATTGCTTCTGCTATAGCTATTTCCTACACTCTTAAACTCTCAATCTGGACACATTTCATTTCAAAAACAACATGGAAATCTTTTGTGAAACTTTCGTGCATTGTAGGTTAATTTTCTGATTTGGGCTACTGCAGAGAACACATATATATCCTAAAGAGACCATATACTGTCTATGTACTAATTCACACTGAAGGGGTTACTTCTCCATATAACTCCAGTCCATAGACTTTTCTAAGTTTGAAAATCTAAGTATGTTTATTTCTTTTACTGTTTGGAGGTTTTTACATAATTACATCCCTTCCCCTATCATTTCCCCTACCCAATCCTTCCATGTACCAATCACCACCACTTTTATATTCATGTCCTCTTTTTTTTTCTTTTTTTTTAAATTTTTTATTTTCTATATTCTATGTTTACATTCCAAAGGCTTTCCCCTTTCCCAGTTACCCCCCACCATATGTCCCATAATTCCTCTCCACCTCCCTGCTATTCCCCACTCATCCCCCCCCCCCACGATTTCTCTGTTCTGGGTCTACAATACTGGATCCAATCTTTACAGGCCCAGGGTCCTCTCCTTTCTTCTTCTTGGGAGTCATTTGACTTGCTAATTGTGCATGACCTCTTTTATTCATCAATTGCTATTGAATGCACGTTCCTAATGTATAAATACAACTGCTTAGTCTGCATCTTGGTACTTGCATGTATGTTTTCAAGGCTGGCCATTTACTATTGTATAGATGCTACTATACCTCTGCTCCTTGTACTCCAAATCTTGCACATTCAATATGTGGGCATATACACTCCCTCTCTGCTTTCCTCTAAACAGAGGACAAGGATTGACCATCATAAGACTGTGAGTATCAATAGCTTTGATAAGCTCAACTGCTAACGTAAGAGGAACATTGACAAATATGGTATTTAAAAGCAAGGGCTTTGAAGTCACACATCTCAAAGTCCAAGTTCCCATCTCATCTTTTCCAAATGTTGAATTTATTTTGGAGATAATACATGGCCATGTAGCCCAGGCTGACCTCAGAGTTCAAATCTTCCTACCTTTGCTTGCAGATGTCTACTACCAAATCTGCCTATGATGTAATATCATTGATTATACTCATTCGTAAGGCAGGGGCAAGTACAAGAGATTAACTCAATGGATTGGCAAAAAGACTAAAAGGGGTAATTTTAGACTATCTTCTACTTCTATTTTTTTCTCTATATAGACTATATATACAATATCTATAGACTATGTTATATAAATTAAGTATCAGTTAAATACTGCTTATAGGCATGAACTCATATGACTGGATTACATAGATGTAAAATTTACACAAGATAAAATCATTCAGAATATCCTAAAATCATACACCATTATTATAAATGACAGTCACTCAGACTTTTTGCTCTGGGTTTGTGGAGTATCGTGGCAATTTGTGAAAGAGGAGAAAGAGTGAACAAGACAAGTGGATTAGCACAGGATAAGGGAGGTTTCACCAAAACAGGATTAGAACAAAGTGAGACAGCCTTAAGAAGTAAAAACTACCCAACAGCTGAAGCTAGCAAAGGCAGAACCTTTAGGCCTGGAAACACAGGAACTAAGCCTGGCCATCAACTTGAATGAACTTGGAAACAGAATCCTCCCAATAGTCTACCATCAGGGACCCGCCCTGCTGACAAGCTGATTGTGGTCTTGGGAAGCCTACTACACGGATATTGTCCAGCATACCCACATTACTGGACCACAGGATGTGTGAGGCAATACATTTTTTATGATTTAAGCTGTTATGTTTGTGGTAACTTTTTGTGGCTGCAAAATTTACCTATCATGAATGTTAATGTAATTTGGCCACCAATATCTTCAATAATTTATTGCATATATCTATGATCCTGAAAAGCTGCAGGGATTTACTCTAAAACAAATCAAAATATAGGGTGAGGTGAATATCATTCTTGACTCTTTAAAATTGAAAGAATATTTGTTCTAGGGAAGGAAACCCAAGACAGACCACAGTTTCTAAGACTTGTATCATAGCCAAAATCAAGGCTTACTTTTCTCAGAATCCTAGCTTGAGATCCAATCTTTTTGTGAGGCTAGAGGAAAAACTTCAATGAGAACCAGTCCAAAAATAAAAATGCATTATGATTCCCAGATGTCAGGCCCAAGGTTACCAAAACAGTGAGAAGCCTACCCAAGATGCTTTTCTACAGACTCTCTAAGGATGCTGTTGAATGAGATAGATGCAAAATAGCTTTTTCCATGGAAATTCTCCAGTTTGAAAACATCACTTAGCTTTAAAGAATAATTTCAATGAATATTTACCATAATCAACACATTTAGATACAATTTTACTCACCATTATCTTTTTGAAGTATACCAGGGACAAAGAGCTTCTGTAGTCTTTTTTCTTAAATTGGGGTTGAGATTCTATGATAATAGATGAGTGTAAGATTTCCATCATTCTGTTATCAATCTGATTGGTAATATTGCTGACTATTTAGATAGAAATTCTGTATGGAACCTGAATATAAGCCTTCTCCCTGGTTCCATCACATGTCAGCCTGTATAAAATTTTGCAACATGTGGAAATTATTATTTTGTTTTCACATAAGGAGTCTCAAATCTTTTCTGAACAATTTGGAAATAAAAATCTTGTTTTAGCATGTACAAGTTTGTAGGTTCAATATAAAATCACATAGAAATATACATGCCACAAAAGGTCCATGCAAATCCTTGCTTTGGTAGCACTCATACTGACATATAATGGAAACTGAGAAAGTGTCTTCTTAAAGCATCTACACAAAGACAGCATTCAAATTTGCAAAATATTCTGTATTTTATGCATTTATCAAAACTCGCAAAATATACTTGTGGTTACTATTCACACATAGAAATATAAGAAAAAGAAAAAGCATCAAACCAAAATGCCTTTCTGGAGCATTGCAGAACTGTGTAGTCATATTAATAGTGTGCATTAAACTACCTAGAACACAAAATAAGTTAATGGATGAAGAACATATAAATGAATGTGGATCTGACAATAGGTACTGTAAAGCCTTGATGTTAAAATTGAAATGGTATATATTCTAAGACACCTGCAGTGATGTTCAGTGGTACATTGTTCATGAAAGTGTGTATTATTTAGCTGTCCTACATGCCATTAAGTATGTGTGTATATAGAAAAATGGTCAGAGCATAAACATTCACATGTTGCTCTTAGTCCTATGAATAGTTAGCCTTTCTAATTTACTAAGGTAATCTTTGATTCATATCTGTAGTGGCTGGTTTTGTGTCAACTTGACACAAGCTGGAGAGTCATCACAGAGAAAGGAACTTCCCTTGAGAAATGCCTCCTTGAGATCCAGCTATAAGGCATTTTCTCAATTAGTAATCAAGGGTAGTAGGGCCCATTGTGGGTGGTGCCATCCCTTGGCTGATGGTCCTGGGTTCTATAAGAAAGCAGGTTGAGCAAGCTAGGGAAAGCAAGCCAGTAAGCAGCATTCCTCCATGGCTTGTGTATACACTCCTGCCTCCAAGTTCCTACCCTGTGTGAGTTCCTGTCCTGATTTCCTTTGTTGGTGAACAGCAATGTGGATGTGTAAGCTGAATAAACCCTTTCCTCCCCAACTTGCATCTTGGTCATGATGTTTTCCGCAGGAATAGAAATCCTGACTAAGACAATATCTGGTACATTTCTTCATCTAGAGAAAGCACTGCTAAAGTTGTTAGGATTAAATGAGACAAAATTTGAGAATCAATGACACTATTGCAAATATAAGAAGAAGATATAGTCTCCTGCTCAGAAAGGCTGGCTGACTTCCCCAGTAAGCCAAACAACATAAGAGGAGCAACACAAAGAAAGGCTCAAATGAAAATAATGTTCAAATACAGAAAATGGCAATGGAGCATATTCTACTACAAGTTCAACTGTAAGTAATATACCAATGTTTGCCACATATCTTGTAAACAGATTTATCCATGAGAATGGGGGCATTAATTTTCAAGTCACAGAATTCCTGTTCATCAACAAATTTGACTTAAGTGACTCTAAGATGCTAAAACTCTAATTAGTGCATTAGAAACTAGAGAACCTTTTTGTTGGAAAGTTGAATCCTAAACACAGATCTCAGATGACCTCAAGTGATAAAGCTCAGCAAAGCGCAGATTCACAACTTAAAAATCTGCAACATTTTCAAATAAAAACTATGGACCCCAAAGTAAATATCCACTAATGATATATAAACAACACTTAGACTATCATTGAATTTCAGTTGATCTATTCAGATGTACAGTAGTTTTAAAAGAACTCTTGTGAAGCAAAGGTTGATATTATATATAATCCCAGAGCATAAGAAAATAAACCAGTATAAGAAAATATAGTAGAAAAAATGCATAGCTCCTAAGATTGTAAAACCTCCTAAGATGGATTCAAATACAATCACATAAAGCACACAGAACATACTGGATGAATATGTTCTAAGACAGATTGAGGCCAGCATCTCGATGAGACTAAGTTTCTCAAGCATGTGAAATGTGAATAATCTAGTAATGACATGAGTAACAGAGATAAAAGGAGAGTAAACTGCAGTTCCAGGAAGATGAGCAAGAAGAGCGAAACATTTTTTCTTATATATATATATTCTTTATTTACATTTCAAATGTTGTCCCCTTTCCTGGTCCCCCCACTGAAAAATCCCCTAACCCATCTCCCCCACCCCTCACCAATCCACCCACTCCCATTTCTCTGTCCTGTATACTAGGCCATCTAGCCTTCTCAGGACCAAGGGCCTCTACTCCCTTTGATGTTCAACAAGGCCATCCTCTGCTGCATATGCATCTGGAGCCAAGAATTCCTCCACGTGTACTCTTTGGTTTGTGGTTTACTCCCTGGGAGCTCTGGAAGTACTGGGTGGTTCATATTGTTGTTCCTCCTGTGGCACTGAAAACCCTTTCAGCTCCTTGGGTCCTTTCTCTAGCTCTCTAGCATTGGGGACCCTGTGCTCAGTTAAACAGTTGGCTGAGAGTGTCCCCCTCTGTATTTGTCATGCACTGGAAGAGCCTCCTAGGTGACAGCTATATCAGGCTCTGGTCAGCAAGCACTTCTTGCTTGGTATCCACCATAGTGTCTGGGTTTTGAAACTGTATATGAGATGGATTCCTAGGTAGGGCAGTCACTGGATGGTCTTTCCCTCAGTCTCTGCTCCACACTTTGTCTCTCCTCCTGTGGGTATTTTGTTCCCCTTCTAAGAAGGACCAGAGTATCCACATTTTGTTCTTCCTTCTTCTTGAGTTTCATTTGGTCTGTGAATTGTATCTTGGGTATTCCAAACTTCTGGGCTAATATCCACTTATCAGTGAGTGCATACCATGTGTGTTCTTTTGTGATTGGGTTACCTCACTCAGGATGATATTTTCTAGTTCCATCCACTTGCCTAAGAATTTTGTGAATTCATTGTTTTTAATAGCTGAGTAGTACTCTATTGTGTAAATGTACCACATTTTCTGTATCCATTCCTCCATTGAGGGACATCTGGCTTCTTTTCAGCTTCTGGCTATTATAAATACAGCTGCTATGAACATAGTGGAGCATGTGTCCTTATTATGTGCTGAAGAATTGTCTGGGTATATGCCTAGGAGAGGTATACCAGGGTCCTCCAGTAGTATTATGCCCATTTTTCTGAGGAACGACCAAACTGATATTCAGAGTGGTTGTACCTTGATAGCACCTGCTCTCTCCTGAGTTTTTGTTCTTAGCCATTGTGATTGGTGTGAGGAGAAATCTCAAGGTTGTTGTGATTTGCATTTCCCTGATGACTAATGATGCTGAACATTTCATTAGGTGCTTCTCAGCCATTTGAAATTCCTCAGTTGAAATTTTTTTGTTTAGCTCTGTACCCCATTTTTATAGGGTTATTTGGTTCTCTGGAGTCTAATTTCTTGAGTTCTTTGTATATATTGGATAATAGCCCTCTGTCAGATGTAGGGTTGGTAAAGATCTTTTCCCAATTTGTTGGTTGCCATTTTGTCCTATTGAGAGTGTCCTTTGCCTTAAATAAACTTTGTAATTTTGTGAGGTCTCATTTGTCGATCTTAGAGTATAAGCTATTGGTGTTCAGTTCAGGAATTTTTCTGCTGTGCCCATGAGCTTCAGGCTCTTCCCCGCTTTCTTTTCTATTAGTTTCAGTGTGTCTCCTTTTATGTAGAGGTCCTTGATCCTCTTGGACTTGAGCTTTATACAACGAGATAAGAATGGATCGATTTGCATTAGTCTGCATGCTAACTGCCAGTTGAACCACTACCATTTGTTGAAATGCTATCTTTTTTCCACTGGATAGTTTAGCTCCTTTGTCAAAGATCAAGTAAACATAGGTTTGTGGGTTCATTTCTGGGTCTTCAATTTTATTCCATTGATCTACCTGCCTGTCATGGTACCAATACTATGCAGTTTTTATCATTATGCTCTATAGAACTGCTTGAAGTCTGGGATACTGATTTCCCCAGAATTTATTTTATTGTTGAGAGTAGTTTGAGCTATCCTGGGTTTTTTGTTAATCTAGATGAATTTGAGAATTGCCTTTTCTAACTCTATGAATAATTGACTTGGAATTTTAATGGGGATTGCATTGAATCTGTAGATTGCTTTGGCAAGGTAGCCATTTTTACTATATTTGTCCTGCCAATCCAAGAGCATGGGGAATTGGCAGTACAAATTTTGGTCCAAATATTATTTTGTGGGTGGGTTCGTGTCCATATCCCTACTGTGGGAGTTCTGCTGAGCTACAGAAGGTGGCCACTTCAGCCTCCATATCTCCTACTGCTAAGGGTCACATCTAGAATCACCATTATATCCTTCCTTGAGGCTCTCCCATCCCAGGTTTCTGTTGTGTCCTAGAGATGAATTTTTCATTCCTGCATAGATTTCAATTCCCTCTCCCTGCCTGCTCTTCCTGGTTCTCCCTGTGTGTGATCCTCCTACCAAGATCCCCTCCTCATCCTCCTCATCCTGTCTCCACTCACTTCCCAGCCCCCATCAACCTCCAATGATTATCCCCCCTCCCCCGCCCCTGGGTGAGACTCAAGCATTTTCCTTTGGACTCCTTGTTATTTGTCTTTTTGGGACTGTGGATTGTAGCATGGGTATCCTGTACTTCAAGGTTAATATCCACTTACAAGTGAGTATATTCCATACACATCTTTCTGAATCTGGGTTACCTCACTTGGGATGATATTTTCCAGTTCAATCCATTTGTCTGCAAATTTCATAATGTCTGTGTTTTGAATAGCTGAGTAGTCTTCTATTGTGTAAAGAAACCACATTTTCTTTACCCATTTTTTTCCACTGAGGGGTAGCTAGGTTGTTTCCAATTTTGGCTATTGTGAATAAATTGGGTCTATATGCTTAGAAACAGTATAGATGATTCTTGAGGTGCAACTATTATCAATATTCTGAAAAACCACTAAATTGATTTCCAGAGTGGTTGTACAAGTTGCACTCCCAGAGTGGTTGTAAGAGCTTGTACCACAAGCTTACCAACATATGCTGTTGTCCTGTTTTGATCATATATTTAAAAAGGAAAAGACAAACACTTCACAAAATAACTTTTACCATGGACTGAAAATTTTCACTAGCCATAATAGAAATAAGAAATAACATAAAAACTCTTGAATAAAAGAAATTAATAGTCAAACTTTTTATCTTTATTGTGTTTCAACAACAGATTCTTTCAGTTTAAAAATTTTCTGTATTCTTAAGTGTGTACACTTTATATGAATAATTAAAGAAATCAAGGGCCCTTTTGTTTTAGCTTTTAGATTACTGCAATACACTAAAGAAAACCAATCACAAAGCGTCAATACAGTAGAGTCAAACATTTTAAAACTTATATTTCAGCAATCCCAATTTTCTTCTTTCTACTCCTGAGAGGAGTGCTCTTTTTGAGTGGTATTAGTGCCACCTCCAAAAAAGCAATCAGGAAAGCTTATTTACCGTTCCAAAATTTGTATATTGACTAAGAGGAAATTATTTATTTTAGTCAGGAATGGGACTGCATAGGATAGGTGGGAAAAATGAAACGAAATTAAAGAGCAAAAATCACTAATAACAAGGCTGGATTAGGGAAGCCATTAAAAGGTAATGTGTCCCAAGAGCAGACAGATAGTCAGAGATACCCCTCTTCTACTGTTCAGAGTCCCCCAAAACCCAAGATAAAACAAGGATAGCATGTATGGTACACAGAGGACCTGGGACTGGCCCTGGCAAGTGCTGTGAGATTTTTGCCTGGTTTTATTGCATCTTGTTATGCTGGCTTCTGCTGATATCGCTACTCTTTTCTGGATGAAAAGGAAGGAGCAGTAGATCTGTAGGGAGAGAGAAGAAGGGGACTAGGAAAGTGGAGGGAGGGGAGGATGCAATTACAATGTGTTGAATGAGAGATAAATAAATAAAAAGAGAAAGGAACCCAGTTTTTAAAGCATGGCTGTAGGGATAAATTGTTCATTAAATACGAATGAATAAATCTAACAGAGCAATATGTGTATGTCAAGGATAGTTTCAGCTATATATTTTCCCCTTTAAATTGAATACTTAATGTGTAGATGTACATTTTTTGGTCTTTACCTATTTTAGAGCACTGATATGTTTCAGAATCAGTTTGAAAGAAAAACAGGAAAAGATAAAAGCAGGAAATTTTCTGAATTTTGAACTTCTACTTCGTATTTGTGGATTTTAAGAACTTGAAAAAATTTTACCCATATGTATTTCCATTCATGTTGGTAGGTGGTTATATCATTCTCTGATAGTCTGTACTTTTGTAAGAAGCTCAATGAAATAATGTATGTAAAATTCCTTGTTAGTCATACAAAGTAAGTGCATTATATATAAATTTTATGAATATTAAAAAAAACACATACGCCTTTCTTACAATCATGTAATTTTCACTACAATGGCAGGAAAATTAATTATTATAATCAATGTAGAACGTAGTTTTTGTAATTTTGATATCTTTGAAAGTGAGATTTTAAACTAAATTAGTGCCAAGGGA
Organism: Apodemus agrarius; assembly: GCA_964023405.1. Classification (NCBI taxonomy): domain Eukaryota; kingdom Metazoa; phylum Chordata; class Mammalia; order Rodentia; family Muridae; genus Apodemus; species Apodemus agrarius. Next base: position 12,232,821 of record OZ030018.1, read on the forward strand.
CTTTTCCAAATAGCATTATGAAATTAATTTTTTACCAGAATTAAATATTGAGAAAGAGAAAAATGATGTGTATTGGTTTGAGCAATGCAGTAATAAATTATGATCACAACAGTCACCAGTTATGGTGAAAGTTTAAACAAATAAAAAATAACACATGAATCACTATGTAATAGATAATTATTCTAATACCTGGTAATATAAATTAAAATCATCCTGTGATTAGATTAGATTTAATTGGCCACATGCTTCTAAGTCAATGAGACAGATATTTGAAGATAATTCTGAGTGACATATATGAAGAATAATATATATATTAGTAATCATTTTATTAATTTACATTTCAAATGATATTCTGCTTCCTAGTTACCCCTCTACTGTCCCCCCCATCCCATACCCCTGTCCTCCCTCCCCTCTGCCTCTATGAGGGTGCTCCTCCACCCACCCACCCTATTTCTGCCTCATGCCCCTAGAAACTCTCTACACTGGGGCATCAAGCCTCCCTCCCCTCCCACTGATATCTGATGGGGCCATCCTCTGCTACCTATGTATCTGGAGTCATGGCTTTCTCCACGTGTGCTCTTTCCTTGGTGGTTTAGTCCCTGGGAGTTCTGGATGGTATAGTTAGTTGATATTGTTCTTCATATGGGGTTACATTTTTAATAAAATGAACTAGCAGATGATACAGGAACTTCTGGGAACATTAAAGGGTTGGGAAAGACTACTTTGCATCCAAGTATTACTGATTCAAACACACCTATATTTTTAGATATAGTTATGTAAAATGGTCAGAAATGGTTAACTATTATCACAGAAAAATAGCCTTCTTACCCACTATTTGATAACATTTTCCTTACTTTATGTTTTATAGTCAAAGTATTAAATCCAAAGAAATAGTTATTTTCTCCAAGCAATTCACATAAGGCTCTGCTTTGTAAATGTCTGAATTTGTTTCTCTGTTTCTTTTCTGTCACAGACTACAAACACATCTAAGTAGAATTCACAGTTAGAAACTTCAAGCTAGGACTCTACAATAGCCTGAATATGAACCTCATCTCCTCTACCTGGACTAGATGGCAATAAGAGGGAAAATCCTCCTCTGTATTCCTAGAGTTGAGTAAGTTAATGCACGTACCACACTGAAGCAATATGTGGAGCACAGGATCTCATTAACTACCTAGTAATGGGAAGTTATTAAAGCAATGGGTAATTGTTCAGCATGGTGGGATGAATACTCAGGCTCTAAACTGGACAAATATACCATTCCCTCCCAACACACACACACACACACACACACACACACACACACACACACACACAGGAGGCAAAACAGTAATAAAAAAGCCACAGGTTGGGGAGATGTGTAGGGGGAAAACCTGATAATGGTATACTTATTGTATTCTTAAATTGAAACCATCTGTAAGTATCTCCTTAAGACCCACACATGAGTGAGTTCACAATCATATCATCCCAGCTATATCTGGAGTTCCATCTGTAATGACAGTTAACAGTTGCTGGGGAGACCTACCATTTTCTTAAATGGCATAACCACTGATAAGCTACCTTTGCTTCATGACTTTCCTCCCATGATCAGGAAAAACCTTTAATTAAGTTCAATGGGTCATACACAAAAAGAAGAGATACATGCAAGGGAGGTACTAGTTGAGAAGGAGGGTTCCAGTGGGAAAGGAAGAGGGAAGACAGAAGGAAATGGGTTAGTGAAAATGATTATAATTTATTACATTAGCGTATATAACATTTATGCTATTCTGAAAGCACAGAAGTATTATACTTCTCTATTAACTATTTATACTTTTCAACGTTGGCTTCCTCAGCTGCAGAATCCTGGAGGATACTGGTTATATAAGAGGGGCAAGCGTACCAGGTGGAGAGGAATTGTATTCTAACAACAAGGCAGCTCTAGCAAGAGATCACGTTCAAAGACCTTCTAGATCTATATGATCCAACTGGAAGGCAGACACCCCCAGTATTAAAGGATGATATATCTGGAATACAAGATTCAGTGGGATTCTTATCCATTCATCTGAGGAAATAAAGCAAAATTCCCAAGTAGGTATCCCTTTGGCCCAAGATTACAGTGCTTTTCCATGAAGTACTTTGCTACAAGTCATAAACCATTTGATTTCTATTTGTAATTCCATGTTTTTATAACCAACAATCTTTCCAGAATTTTTGTATATGGTTTGAATATTCTTGCTTTTAGGTTTTATAATTTTCATTTATCTACACTGAAAAAATTAGCTCAATTTTGAACTCTAATTTTAAAGACCTACAACTCATTTCTTAGTACTGATTGCTTTAAAAAAGAATGCTAATATTCAGGCCATGACTAACATTTACTGCTATTGGACATGATAGTAGGAGTGAAGCCCACTGATTCACAACAAAGTGGTGCCAGATGCAGGACTATCCAGCCACACCACCCAAATTCCCAGAATCTTTGATTATTATTGTCAGTTTCCAAATTGTGGGATTTAGGAGTCAAAGGCGTGTGTCAGTCATGTAGGTTTAAATTTTTATTTAACAGCTTCAAGGGCTTCATTAGTTATACAATCAATCATTCTTTGAATGCAAACCAAATCCTTTCGCCCTTAATTATTAGTCACTGATGTGAAAACACTTTTGAAATGGATAAGAAATTCACAACCAAATAGTAAGTTTGATTTACTAAATAAAGTGCTCTTAGTGCAGTATACACAATGCATTGTTCTTTTTAATAATATTTAAGTTGTTTACTCACAACTAAAATGAGACTATTAATACATAAAGATTTTTTCATCCCTCCCTCCACTCTTCCCAGTCCCTCCCCTAAACTCTCATTTTCCCCAGATCCTCCACTCCTTCATTTCTCTTCAAAATAAGAAAGAAGGAAGGGAGGGTGAGAAGGAGAGAGAGAGAGAGAGAGAGACAGACAGACAGACAGACAGACAGACGACAGAGACCCCTAGATCCTAACCCATGGAATATGGCCTAATAGTATACAAATGAACTAGGCACAAACCTAAAGCTTTTAAACTTGAACCTTTACTTGCCCCTTTCTCCATCACTTCACAGAAGTTCCTTTTTAATTTAAGGCCTTTACTCACCTAGAAACTAGGACAGTGTATGTTAAGGGCTCAAAGGGATTATCTTCAGTAGACACTGAAAGAACCAAAAGATCTTTGCAGAAATACTTGTTTGTGTTTAATTTAAAAATTTCCAGCAGTATCTTTTAACGTATTCTGTTTTGGAGAATATATAATTTCAGGTATTTGGGTAATAAAACAGGTTACAGATCAAGTTGAATTTTTACTGATAAACATGCAGAAAGGTAAGTAGGTTCAGCAATTCTTTAAGTGCAGACACGAGAAAATTGTTACAAACTCATACAAACTCATTTTCTAGAAGAGGAAAATAAGAAGAGTCAAATTCCAAGGGGATCAAATGTTCTGAACTCCTAAGACACTCTGCCTGTTGCCATGAATTCTCCTTTAGATGGTCAGGAAAGTGTCACAATGACATTCCAACGATTTCTTCTGTCCTTTGGAGAATCCATAATTCATTGATATGGTCTTTGAACTATTTCATCATGCATTCCCCACAAAGTCTCCAAATGCCAGGGTGCTTGAAATTGCATAAAATGTTACAGGCAATGTCATAAGGAATGTTTCTCGCTGTTTTTCATTTCAACACTGTATATTCCTTGACTTGTGTAGGATTCTCTTTTTTCAAAAAATTCAACATGACCATAAATGTTTGTCATACAAAGAATTTTGCCTACTCTGGTGCACAATTTATACTATCTTAAAATTGTATTCTAAATATCTACATACCGTTAGCCTCTACACTGGTCATTTTTCTGAGTGTAAATAAGCTAAACTGCTGCTTTAAAAGCCAAACAATTCATCTGCTAAAGTTGGAATATGTATAAACCACAGAGAAGATAACAGAGAGCCATGTGTATGGGAGCTCTTTACTCTAAGGTTTTCAGGTCTTGAAAAACTGTTTGTAGCTGTGTTTTATGAGTGTCAAGTGTCTTAAGAAGCCTGTATATTCTTTTGGACATATGTTTTTCAAAATTCTTTGAAGCTGGGAGTTTTTATTAACCCTAGTGATAATGGAGATGATAGTGATTATTTCAAGGAAGAAAGTAATGGTTTTGTCCCATTTTCTGCTTGGAGTACATTAAATGTTTTACCAAACCACTGAAATTTTCAATATTTTACTCAGACTTACATAAAGATGGATGCGAATTTGCTTTTCACTATAGATGAGCATTTTTATCTATGCATGGCAATGTGGTTTAACTATCCTTATCCTACATATAGTAGGGAAAATGATATTTCTTCAATTTCTCTTAGAGAAGACATAATCAACTAGCATTCTCATATCACCACCTAAGTCAGCACCATGTTATTTCCTTTATAGCATTCATATAATATGAAATGTTATCACATTATATGAAAATAAACATCTTTTGACAGAGTCATCTTGTAAGACCCAAAAGTTAATCTGTAAGTTCTACCTTTCTAAGGACCAGGTAACTTCTTGGTATTCTGAGAGGTTTAGTTCTTGGAAAATAACAACCAGGCCACAAAGATTTGTCCTTAAATATCTCCCATAAGACTCATGGCTACTAACCTGGAAATTCCAGATAGTAGTCCTGACTGAGGTCCATCCTAGTCAATATTTAATGAAATCAGATTTCAAATGTGTCTCAAAATGGTAAAACTTGGCTTTTCTCTGGCAAATCTCAGAATTAACCTTCTACGAGAAGAAAGGAGGCCGGTTATGTCCTGTTTCTGGTCTTATGTTCTTTAAATCACAATCAAGTCTATGCTTATAGTTTTGATTTTTATTTGCTTCCTGCCTCAAGTTAAAAAAATGGCAGAGATGATACAGTCTGTATACAACCCTCCTTCAAAATTTGACAATACTAAGTTATTCTCTTTTTGGTTGAAAAACTGAGTAGGCATATAGGCTGTGAAGCTAGAGCAGTCTACATAATCACCCAGGCAACATGCCTGCCCCTTTCTATTACCATTGCTACTCTCATTATGTGACATTTCCTTAATAATAGAAACAGTTGGAATACTCATGATGAACCTGATAATATTTTGGAATAGTCCTGTATCCATTCAATAGGGTTTCCCTGTTGCACAGGCAAGCCTAAGGATTTAACTAGGATACAATCATGTGCTGAGTAAGGCATTGCAAAACAATTATTTTTAAGGCCTTGAAGCTTCTACTGTTGCAAATGCCATCTTATACTTAAAAATTAAATTTCAAATATGCTTTTCATTGCTTCAAATAGCAATTCAGAGATCAATGCTCTGTAGGATGGTCACCATGAGCACTGAGGGATGTGATTTCTTAGGAAGTTTCTGTGGCATTAAGGATAGTTCCACAAAATCATGTACTATCAACTTCTGTCATCTTGTATGGTTTTAAAGCCCTGGGAATGGCACAGCTTTGGAAGCACTTCCTGAGGATCTGAGGTCTAGCCTCCAATACACATTTGTTTTTTAAAAAAAAAAAATGAAGCATAACTGCATGGGAACCTTTCACCTCAACAATGTGTTGTAAAGATAGAGGAGAAGTGGTGTGGCTTGCTGGCCAGTAGCCTGCTTTGAGATCATTGGGAGATCCTGCTACATATAATAAAGTCGAAGGTGCTACAGTAAAACAACTGATATTCTCCTCTCACCTCTGGGCATGGCTATATAATGGGCATACTTGTCTGTGCACATTGCATGCACATATGTCACAAACATAATATACACACAACATACATACATGATGCATGTACATGTACATGAGTGAGCACACACCCACCCACACACACCCACATACCCACACACACAGACACCATATATGCACATACATGGAGTTATATATTACAAAGAAACTCAGAAAGTTACCAAATCTTTTCCAGTTTATATTTCTTGACTAAAAAAAATATATATATATTAAGGAAAATAATAGCTACTTCTCAATACTTGGGGGTAGAGCTCAAAATAAAAGATTTGAGAAATGGAGAACTCCAGTGAGGTTAATATTTTGATGACTATGTCCATACAAACAGAACACCAATAGCTTATGCTCTAAGATCAAGAATAGACAAATGGGACCTCATAAAATTACAAAGTTTCTGAAAGGCAAAAGACAATGTCAAAAGGACAAAACAGCAAAAAAAAAAAAAAAAAAAAAAAAAAAAAAAAATCTTCACCAACCCTACATCTGACAGATGGCTAATATCCAATGTATACAAAGGACTCAAGAAGTTATACCCCAGAAAACCAAATAATCCTATCAAAAAATGGGGTACAGAGCTAAACAAAGACTTATCACCTGAAGAACTTTGGATGGCTGAGAAGCACCTTAAGAAATGTTCATTATCATTAGTCATTAGGGAAATGCAAATCAAAACAACCCTGAGATTTCACCTCACACCAGTCAGAATGGCTAAGATTAAAAACTCAGGAGACAGCAGGTGTTGGTGAGGATGTGGAGAAAGAGGAACACTCTCCACTGCTGGTGGAATTGCAAGCTGGTACAACCACTCTGGAAATCAGTCTGGTAGTTCCTCAGAAAACAGAACAGGATACTTCTGGAGGATCCTGCCATACCACTCCTGGGCATATACCCAGAAGATTCCCCAGCATGCAATAAGTATACATGCTCCACTATGTTCATAGAAGCCTTATTTATAATAGCCAGAAGCTGGAAAGATGTCCCTCAACGGAGGAATGGATACAAAAAAATGTGGTATATATACACAATGGAGTACTATTCAGCCATTAGAAACAATGAATTCATGAAATTCTTAGACAAATGGATGGAACTGGAGAACATCATATAAGTGAGATAACCCAGTCTCAAAAGAATACCCATGGTATGCACTCACTGATAAGTGGATATTAGCCTAGAATCTTGGAACACCAAAGACACAATCCACATACCAAATGATGTCTGAGAAGGAAGGAGTGGACCCTGGTTCTGGAAAGGCTCAATGCATCAGTGTAGGGGAATACCAGAACAGGGAAGTGGGAATGGGGGGGATGGGGGAACAGGACAAGTGTAAAGGGCATATGAGACCTTTGGGGGGCGGAGAACCAGGAAAAGGGAAATGAAATGTAAATAAAGAATATATCCAATAAAAAGGTCACAAATGTGACAATTATGAATTTGTTGAAGTGGCATTAACAAAAGCTATATTTTTCAATTTTAGCTTTGTCTGATGAATCTCTGGGAAGTCTTCACTTGTCTATCAGTATAATAATACCTTGAACTGAAGTCAATTCAGTTATAGATTGAATGAACCACATCTATCTCTTGTCTCCTGGAAGACCTGTAATAACTTAAACTAAACCAAAGTTTTCATTTAGTTATTCTTAGCCAGGTGCTTAGAGCTTTCTAAACTCTAAAGGAATATGGGGATCAGGTGTGTGGAGAGCAGAGGTGGGGGTTGGGAGGTCTGTGAGAGAGAAGGGAAATTGGGGGACATCCATAGAACAAACAGGAGACCTGGGATAGGGAGTGATATGGGGTGACCCAAGCTGAGACTCCTAGCAGAAGAGAATATGGAGCCTACAGTTGATACCTCCTCAAGCAAAGCAGTGGAAGAAAGGGACCACCAACACACTCTAAAGCCTTTGACCCAAAGATTGCCCCAACTACAAGGTATGGATTGATAAAGAGGGAGTAGAGATTAAGGGAAAGGACAACCAATAACTGGTTCAACTTGAGACTCACCCTATGGGAGAGAGCCAAGCCCTGACACTATTAATGATATTCTGCTATGTGTGTAGACAGGAGCCTAGCATAACCATCATCTTAGAGGCTTCATCCAGCAGCTGGTGGAAACAGATGCAGAGACCCATGGGCAAATATTAGGCAGAGCTCAGGGAGTCTTGTGGAAGTGTAGGAAGAATGGCGGAAGCTGAGGAGACAGTGGTCAAGGACATCATAAGAAGACCTACAGACCCAACTAACGAGCCAGTGGTGGCTCACAGAGACTGAACCAGCAACCTATGACTTAGGTCTTTCTACACATGTCACAGATGAACAGCTTGGTCTTCATGAGGGTCCTCTAACAACTGGAAAAGGAGCTGTCTCTGGCTTGGATTCTGTTGCCTACCTTTGAATCCTGTTCCCATAGTTGAGCTGTCTTGTCTGGCCTCAGTAGGAGAGGGTGTACTTAGTCTTAAGGTGACTGGAAATGCCAGGGTACATGGACACCACCCAAGTGGGGGTACCTCTTCTCTGAGGAAAAAGAGGGGGAATAGAAGAATGGTGAGAGGGTGGACTGAAGAGAGAAAGGAGGTGGACTGCAATTAGTATGTAAAGTTAATTAATTAACTAATGAAAGAGAAAAGATGCATATATTAATAGTTAATACAAATGTATAATAAATGGCCATTACTTGAGTTCAACATTCTCAGAGGAGTTTGTGATGCTTATCCCTCATTTCTTTCTCTAGACAAAGGATTAACAATAATCGTGAATACCAATGTGGCATCTTTACACTTTTTTTTTTTTTTTTTTTTTTTTTGGTTTTTCAAGACAGGGTTTCTCTGTGTAGTCCTGGCTGTCCTGGAACTCACTCTGTAGACCAGACTGGCCTCGAACTCAGAAATCCGCCTGCCTCTGCCTCCCAAGGGCTGGGATTAAAGGCGTGCGCCACCACCGCCTGGCGATCTTTACACATTTTAATTGACATGCCTTAATTTGTCTTGAAATACTGCTAAGCTATGTTACGTCTATGGTGGAAAAATATGTTGCAAATACATGGTTTCTTCTTTTTTTATTTTTTATTTAATTTCTAATTTTCCAAAGGCTTTCCCCTTTCCCAGTCCCCCACCCACCATATGTCCCATAATTACTCTCCCCCCCCAACTAATCCCCAATCATTCCCCCTCCCCCCATGGTATCTCTGTTCTGGGTCTACAAAACTGGATCCAATCTTTACAGGCCCAGGGTTCTCTCCTTTCTTCTTCTTGGGAATCATTTGACTTGCTAATTGTGCCTTGAGTATTTAGGGCTTCTTTAAGAGGCACCCTGGGTAATTATGCATATTCCTGGCAACCTTGCACCCATTATACCTCATCAGGACTGAATGAACAAAAGTGTTCCTTTTCTCGTTCTTGAAAGTGCTATCTCCAAAATTCTGTCTTTATTCTATATAACAGGTGAAATACTGAATAGGTGATAAAATAACGCATGTTCAAATAAGTGACCGGACACAGCACTAGAGGAAGGAAGAAGTCAGAATATGGAAAAAATAAGTGGGGTGAGCTGGAGAGACTCTCTAGATGAGACAGCACCAGACAAGTTAGCCTGCTAACACACCAGATGCATGTGTTTAAAAAAATGACTGTGTCATAGGTGGTGAAACTCAATGAAAAACCATCTCCATCAGGCAAGGAGGGAAACATCATGAAGGAATGCACAAGACTGAGGGGAGTGCTCTGATGTGAATGGTCCAGCAGATGAGTGGGGTTTCGGCACCCTGAAGGAACGGGCATTCAAGAATTCAAAATTACAAGCAGGAGGAAAGAATGTAAGTCTGATCAACATGACTGGCAGAAGAAGAGGGAGCTGGGGCTCCAGCAGTGAAGAGCACAGGCGGCGGCTCTCTCAGGACCCCTGAATTTGATTCCATCCCACAGGGAAGCTCACTAACATCACATCAGTAACTCCAGTCTCAGAAGGCCTCACACTCCATTTTGGCTTCCTTGCATATCAGGAACCCAGGAGCGTTCTACACAGGCATATGCCCAGGAAAAACACCCATATACATACAGTAAAATTATTCAAATGTAAAGAAAAAAAGAAGAGGGAACTGTTGCAATTAAAACTGCCTAAGAAATAGCAACAAAGGGGTCACAGTACCCAGGGAAAGTTCAGCTTGTAAACAAGTAAGAACATGCTTTAAATTTTCAGAACCCAAAGGAATGTCAGTTCACCAACAAGAGTTCAAAACATGTTTTGTTTCTTATCTTCAAAAAAAAATTCTTCCCATAGTTGGGTGTGTATAGTGTGAAAAACTATAATCCCAGTATTTGGGCAATCGAGTCAGGAAGACTACAAGTTCAAAGCCTGCTATAAGAACATAGTTTGAGGCCAGCCCTGGTTACATTAAACTATCTCAACTGAATGAATGAATTAATGAATGAATGACACAGATATACTTCTATTCTATATGAGCTAATTATTGATTATTTTTCCATAATGTGGACATAGAGATCCAAGTTTGACTATTTTTCATAGAGAATATAATCACACTTTACACAGGTACCCATGAGAAGCACAGGTAAGTCCCACACAGAGGCTGAGGGTAAAGTTAAGGCAGAAAAAGATGCATTGGTTTGAAATTGTCAAGCAAACAGAGAAATGAACTGTTGATAGTGTTCTCATATTTGACCCCACATAGACTCATGTTTTGTTCAGACAGGATAAATGCCCTTTATATGCTTTTATTAATGATAGGTATATTATTAGACAAAAGGTGATGGGACCCAGAGGCTTCCAGCTCTGCCACCAGCTTATTGCCCATCTTGAATAGCAAGTATCTTGCAAACTCAAGGAAGTAAAATGTTTCAATTTTTGCCATTGTTTTCAACACAAAAACCAAGAGTTCTTGTCTATTGCTAGTTGTCATAAATCAGCTAGTTTCTCAAGTAACGATAAGTTCCCCTTGTGGAATGGAGGCTTTGTAAACTGTGATGTGTCTTTGCTGACAGTGGGAATTTTTCATACAAACCCGTTATTGTGAGCACACAAAACAATATCAGGTCATGAGAGGTTTCTAGCTGAAAGCCTTATTCATTCGATGATGATTTCCTGTTACTGAGAAGCTGTATAGTGTTTGTGCTAATTAAAAATTCCTTCCATTTGGGGGCAAAAACTCAAGGAATGTGCTTTCTCAAAAACAACAAAATATAATTACTACCACAATTTATCAACGTATTTTGCCTGATAATAGATGAATAACTGTCACAATTAGCACTGTTTTCAGTTTTCAAAACGAATGAGATGAGGTTTTTTTCTTTTTTCCAGAAGGAAAGCTTAAGGGTTTAGACAATGCTAGTAATAAAAGTAAGGGGAAACAAATGTGCTGTGTGGAGGAACAGAAAGACAAACACAAGAGAGCTCTGAGTCTGAGTCTCAGTCTGCATCTTTCACAAGGAAGTGTCTACCAGCCCCCCCCACACACACACATATAATTCTCAGGGAAAAAAAGCACCCACAGTGACAGCCCAGACCCAGCACTAATAATCAGCTAAGGATTTGGGCTAGAAAGGTAGTTAGACCTTTCAAACATGGTTGCTCTTCCTGTTCTCAACCTACCGTAACACATTTTAGTTGCACCATTTATGAAGCACAGTTACTTTGAAATCTCACGCATCGCTGTTCTGACCATGTAAATGGATATAGATGGTATATCACACAGCAAAGGAGTTTCACAAATGCCAAGCGCAGTAGGAGCCTCTGTGTTGAACAGCCTTGGTTTCCTTAGGAGCTGGAATGACAGAGATAAGCAAAACAGAGAACTGCTTTCAACGTCAGAATATATGGCGAACAGTTCGAGGTTGTCTACCCATCAATCTACTCAGTGGGAAAATGTTTTCTAACTCAGTGTCGTAATAGTCACAAGCAGAGGGGAGTTGCAGTGCAAATTATTAAAATCCAAGTTTGGGGAAGAGTCAAAAGTCTATATTTCTAACACACTTCCTGCCCACTCCAATTCTGCTCTTCTGTGAACCAAATCGTAAGAAAGAACTATATTCTACTGAGAACACTTTCCAAGCCATGGAATGTATTACTTCAAGAGGAAGCCATTCCAAATGGTTTTATGCTTGAATCGAAATTTTCTGCTTAATGACATCCACCATTGATCCTGATGCTCGGTTTCCAGACTCAAGTTATGAGATTTCACTTCTCCTTGATGGAAAACACAACTTAAGAAATGTACCCCACCTTAACTTCTCTCTCTTAGAAAACTGCATTCCTGATGATACATCTGCAATCCTGTTTGTTCTAAACTACCATTTCAACTCAGGAAGTGGTGTGAACGTTTTCTGGAGATATGTGAAACAATGTCTACCTATCCCGATCACAGCAAGGACGATGGAGTGAAGAAATGATTCTACTCAGACACAGATTGGTAAATAAGGGAGGTTGTCGGGGGTTTAATTGGACCATGGTTGGCTCGAAGCATTTGTATAACAATAACAGAAATGCTAACCAGAATATGAACAGTTCATGAATCTGGCCTTCCGGAGACTCTTTCAGTGCTTGACTTCCAGAACCACCATAGGCTAGTTTCATATCCTGGCTCATACCCTCATCTTCTTTTTCCTATCAGTTCCCTCACTTCGAAGTCTCAGACTTCTTCAGAACCTACTTGCTCTCTCTCTCTCTCTCTCTCTCTCTCTCTCTCTCTCTCTCTCTCTCTGTGTGTGTGTGTGTGTGTGTGTGTGTGTCTCTCTCTCTGTCTCTGTCTCTCTCCTTCTCCCTCTCCTTCTCCCTCTCTTGACTTACAAAGGGGATTTTTTTTTAGAAGAAAGGATTTATTTGGTCTTACAGTTCCAGAGGGTTATAGTCCATAGTGATATAAAGACATAGCAGCTAGAGCAGCAACCAAAAGCTCACATCTTGAATCACAAACAGGAATCAGAAAGAAAGCACTCTACATAGATTCTCATGAACTACCTACATGAGCACATTTCTTCCAGCATATCCATATACTCTGAGCCTCCCCAAACAGTTCCATGAACTAAGTCCGAGTATTCAAGCATCCAATCTATAGATGGGTATAGTCATTCAATATTATACATACATCCATTCATATAATAAAGAGCTCCAGCTAATTAGCAAAAGGGAGAATAGATCTTATGAGACATTAGAATAAAAATCACTCAAGCTAAGCATGTTAGAACCTCTGTCAGAGTAACTGAATGCAGAAAGCCCCATTTTTATGCTTTCTGTTCTCTGACCCCTTTCAAGTTAGTAGGACTATGATGTGCATTAGTTTTTCAATAACTACCATTGGTATTTGAGGTCAGATGGCAGGTTCTGAAGGTTCTAAAGCTGTTCTATGCATAGTATAGATTTTAACAGAAGTCCTGTCCAAAACACTAATTGTTTAGAAACCATAAATAAATCTTCATATAAAACCGCTGTTCTCTATGTTGTATAAATGGTTGTATATGTGATAGATGTTTTGACTTGTGCTATCTCTTAAAAGTGTGTCTCTCAAGTCTTTAGATCCTTACCATTGCTTCAACAGGGACATTTCCTGTTCCCCTGAGCTGCACAGAAAACCTAATTAGCCCCCGATGTGTTCTTCCTGCCTTTGATGTCTGATGTCCCATCATGCTTGTGGTCATTATGCCCATCTGATTTTACTTTTCCTTCAAAACAGTTACAACTTCCCATTCTGTTGTTTGAAAATGTTTATACACTGTATCTCTAATGCCTCCTACAAGGTCCACATTTCCTTCCAGAATTCCATCTCTGGGAAATTCTCACTCACTATTTCTTTCACTACTTTCTGGAAAAAAAGTGCCTGCCTAAGGGGGAAAATGACTTTCGATGGACTGATTTCATTAGAAATTCAAGTGATTCAAACTTTATTGTTGATTCTGTATTTGATTTCCTATAGCAACAGACCCAAATCTTCAACATCTTGAAGTCCCCAACCTCCTGGTGAGCATAAACTTTTACAGATGAACAAATGATCTCATAGACTATTCACTGAAATTATCAAGCCCACCTGGTGTGTGATCTCTCAATGCCTTCTTCACAGACTCTCTTATTTTCAGAGACTTTTCTTTCCTAATACAGCCTTTTGCAAGATGTCCACTTTTATGAAGGTCTCTCTCTCTCTCTCTCTCTCTCTCTCTCTCTCTCTCTCTCACACACACACACACACACACACACACACACCACACACACACACACACACACACACACACACACACACATACATAGAAATTCTCAAGTGTCTACATATTTCTATTGAGCATCTTTCTGCCTACAATGGTGTTTCATCTGTTATACACTTTTGCATTTTCTTTTCAGGGTCTCTACTAAATTCGTGTCATTTCCCCCATAATAATGACAAGTCTTTTGTGGTTTGACATAAGCTTATTGGAATTTATTAATAGTTTCCTAATTCCCACAGCTTAGAATAAAAGTAGTCCTTGCTTCATGCCTGCAAACACTACTTTGTGGCACTGACATCTGCAGCTTCCTTGTCTGAAAATTTGGGCATATCTTTCCATTTGAAACAATGCCTATTGAGTCACCTTTTACCCTCAACAGAGAAACTTAATTGTTATGTAAAGGCAGATTATATCCTGGATGCAAAAGGTTTGAATTTCCAGGAAAAGACGGGCAGTTGAAATTCTACTAAAAAAAAAAGCAGAACAAATGAAAAGGAGATGAATCAGTGAAGGAGGAGAGACATAAAAAGAAGCAGGGAAGGATGGCAGGAGGAGTGGATGAGAGTGAGGATGGGAAAGTAAAGAGAATAATCAGGGAGCTTGAGACAGGGCTTCTCTCTGTGGCACAGATGCTTGCCCCCAATCTGTGAAGTCCAAATTCAGTGTTCTAGGCCCACACAGTGGAAGGAAAGCATCCTCACATTGTGAGCGAGTCAATACTGACAACTTATTCTCTGAGCACCACACGAGTGTGAGCACCACATGTGTGTGAGCACCACAAGCCCATAACTACATCAGGGTAGTATTTGTTCTTTCCTTTTCCCCTCCTCCCCCCTTTCTAGAAGGCAAGCCCAGATTAAAATTTTGGCTATTTCTTTCTTCACATTTCTTAGTGAGAGGCTTCAAATTCAGACACACTGCTGAATTTTATAAATCTGCAATTGCAAAGTTGCAGATTGTGAGGAAGGAATATTAGATAAAATATAAACAGAAACAAATGATTTGCTTATATTCTTCAGTACAATTTCTTCACCTTAATATTATTTGGTCTAAACCTGTAAACAATATATTTTGATCAAATTCGTTTCCCAATTCTTCCTGATTCCCCCACCCACACATCCAACTTCATGATTTTTTCGTGTTTCTTTCTTAAAACAAAGGCACACATAGATACACACATACATTGGAAAACATTTTGTATTGGTCACCTACTCCCAAAGACATAAATCTCCCCTGGACTTTGTTGATATACCCAATATTGTTCCAATGGGGGAAAAAATATTTTCAGTCTTTCACTGTCTATCAGACACGTACCTTCATGGTTAATGGTGGGCTTTGTATCTACTTTTCCTTGTCCACACTAGAATTTGTCTAGCTTGAACCTTGTGCGGTTTCCAATCAAGCTATTGTGAGTGATAACAGAATCAGGCCAATGAACTCCTTTATGATTGTTCTCTTGTGAAGCATCATTTGAGTTGTGTCACCTTCAGTTACTCAAGAGCGGCAAGGAAACAGCTCTTAACTTCTCATTGTGAAAACTTGATACAATTCATGAAGGAAAATGTCATGCCTCCCTTTCTAGTGCTACTAACGGAATATTAATTGATATTATCATGTAATATTATTATCAGTTTACTTAGGTAATTTTCCATTGTTTCTCTCCAGGTCAGACTGCATGCATCTCATATCTGACTGTTGAATCCATGGACCTGGGGATTATCTAAAATGTATCAACTTTTTGCTGGATATGCAATAGTAGTCAGGATTTTCTGTATGTCTTGAGAATGATCTACTTTTTCCACCATAAATAATGTGCATGTTTATGCAGGCATACATGTATTTGCATTCATGTGCACATAGTCAAGTACATGTTGATAGACTAGGACAGAATCATTTCAGGATGCTTTGCAATAGGGAGGGGAACTTGCCCATACTTTGATGGATATTCACCCTCCACTGAACTGATTTACTTAATTGCCTGGTAAGCTAATTCTTAAACTATAAAAACATGATTGACTCAAAGCTAACTTCAAAAAGGTACAGTTTACTGCATCTTTTTATTTATAGAAGACTCTAGGACTCTATTCCTCTCTCAAGGAATGTGGACACCTGCCTCACCAGAAATGGGATCATAGTAAGGCTTAATCAATGTTGTCTGTCACACGAATCATCTGATTACTTTCCCACAGCCACCACACACTCTGTGGATTTTATAAGGGTCTTTTTTTGTAATTGATTCTTATAGAAGACCTGTTCAAAGCTGTGTGAAAAGGGACAGTGCCACCCTCCCCAAAAGAGCTTGTGAATAAGGAATCTCATGGCAGTGTGGAATGGTATCATTATGTCAGTCAACCCAGACAAGTCTATAAACTTACAGGACATGACTATTTGAATGCAGGAAACATCCTCAGAAAATGATACTAACTTCTCAATAAAATTCCTAAAAGGTGAAAGAAGTTGTCTAGTTTTTACCTACAATGGCAGCAATATGTCAGATGGACATTGCTTTGAAGGTGGTTGGCATATAGTCTTCTTCAATATCCTTCCCTCTGGATATCTAGGCAATATTAACCCTTTCTATAGGGATAACTGTTTTCCTAGTTTGTTACGTGATATGAATGATAGCTTCAAAGAGATAAGGTCGCAAATACATGCAGTTATATTTATGAGTCATAATCTGACATTGGCTTCTTAATATTATTTGCTTGAATTCATCTTGGTCTATAGTTTCTTTGCTCTTAACTGATCTCTATATGAAAAATTTAAAAAAAAAGAGGCCATGAATTTGATAGAAAGTAAAGGGAGGAGCTAGAAGAGGAAGGGAGAATTTGTAATTATAATTTCAAAAATATATACTTAAAAAGAAACCACAAGGAAATGCACATACTATCTATGAGTCCAAAAGTACATGTTGC
The DNA here is from genome assembly GCA_964023405.1 of Apodemus agrarius. NCBI lineage: Eukaryota > Metazoa > Chordata > Mammalia > Rodentia > Muridae > Apodemus > Apodemus agrarius. The sequence goes on from OZ030018.1 coordinate 12,249,685, forward strand.
TAGATAATAACATAGCTATTTATAAAAACAAAATCATTGAGTAATAATTTTTAAAATAAGCAGATAAACTATGTTTTCATAAGCAACCATTATATTAGATTTTTACCTAGAGAGGTTTTATATCACTTTAAGATAAAAGACAAAGACAGTTTTTTTGTTTTTGTTTATTCTCCTTAGTGTTCATGTCATTCTACAAAACTTTTATTTTATTGGTTATTTTATTTGAATTTCAAATTTTATTCCCCTTCCCAATTTCCCCTACACAAACCTCCTGTCCCCTCCCCCTCCCATTGCTGTTATGAGGGTGCTCCCTCACTTTCCCACTCTGCCTCAGTGCCCTAGCATTCCCCTATTCTGGGTCATCAAGTGACCAAGTCAGCTCAGTCTGTCAACAGGGTCTCATGAGAGTGAGTGAGGATTGAAAAAGAAGAAAAATAATTAGACAAAATTATAACATGACATCAGCCAGTACTGAGGCTGAAGTAGCTTTATTTCTCTCCAGCTTCCTTTTATATCATTCTATGAAGAACCAAAAAATATGGTCATCTCTTAGATCAAAGACAAAGTAATCAAGTGAAGTAGTAAACAAGATCACCCAAGATAGTACTAAAGTAAACTAGTAAGCAAAAGGATCACATAGGATAATAATTAAGCAAAGTAGTAAACGAAGACCCACAGTCACTGTATCTAATATTCTCATCTGAGCTTACTTCCATGTCCGAGTCCAAGGACAAATACCAAATTTCTAGAAGTGTTACCAAAAGCTCTCAACAATTAAACTTCCACAGGACCAAGGGGCTCCCCTACCGTTGATACCAGACAAGTCAGTCCTCTGCTACATATGGAGCTAGAGCCATGGGTCTGTCCATGTGTACTCCTTTGTTAGTGGTTTGGTCTCTTGGAGCTCTGGAGTGTTTGGTTGATTGATATCATTATTCTTCCTATGGGGTTGTGTATTGGAATATGTTGACTGTGAGATTTTTCTACCTGAAAAGTGATAAACTGTTTTTTAATTGAATATAATATATCTTGACCATAGTTCCTCCTTTTTCCATTGTCCCCTGCCCCCACTCACCCCACCTCTCCTCCAGATCCACTTACCCTCTGGTCCTCTTCAGAAAAGAGAAGCCTTCAAAAGGCAACAGCAAACACACAAACAGGCCAAAACATGATACAATAATTTTTGCCATAAAAATACATACCTTGAACTCAATTTTTTTGAGATAAAATGTACAAAATTATTAATTCTTGACAGCCCACAGTCCCCATTTCTCCCTTTGAAGAGTAGCTAAGGTTCAGCTATCTTCTCTTTTCCTTGATATTTTCCTTGAACATCTCTTTATGTGGTGTCCTACTCATTTCTACCTCTCCATTTAAACAGCCTGAGCTTCCGTCTTATCCATAAAAGACAGGTTCATTTACAAACAGAATGGCAAAAGTCTCAACATTTGTCTCACAAAATTCTGGCAAAGTAAGTTAAGAATAAAATTTAATTCATTTTTCCATGAATAAACTAGTGCCATCTATAAGATTAAATAATTCAAAGAAATGGCAAATTTCAGCAACTTATTAGTTTCCTGAAGTATAGCAGATGTTTACCACAGTATCAGAAAGCAGCATAGATAGATTTGTCCACAGTTCTGGAGATGAAAAGTCTACAAGTGGAAACCTTGGTGGAGATCTGATTTCTCTAGTATTGCTTCTTTCTTCATCAGGTACGGGTGACATTTTATGGCATAAAGAGGACCATAGGCTCTGCTTTGTTTACAGATCACCTTTGTGTGGCCAGTGTCTCTTTTGCATGTTTCTTACAATAAGCAATATTCACTTAAATAACCCACAATCACATCCTCATTTTAAATGTTTAGCTTATTTATACCATCAATGTTTCCTTTTTTTAAATTTTATTTTCTATATTCTTTGTTTACATTCCAAAGGCTTTCCCCTTTCCCACTTCCCCCCCACCATATGTCCCATAAGTCCTCTCTGCCCCCCAACTATTCCCCAATCACCCCCCCCACCATTTCTCTGTTCTGTATCTATAAAACTGGATCCAATCTTTTCAGGTCCAGGGTCCTTTCCTTTCTTCTTCTTGGGAATCATTTGACTTGCTAATTGTGCCTTGAGTATTTAGGGCTTCTGGGCTCATTAATATCCACTTATCAGTGATTGCATTTCATATGTATACTTTTGTGATTGGGTTAACTCACTTAGGATGATATTTTCCAGATCTAATCATTTGCCTACAAAATGCATGAATTCATTATTTTTAATTGATGAGTAGTATTCTATTGTATAAATATACCACATTTTCTGTATCCATTCCTCCTTTGAGGGATATCTGGGCTCCTTCCAACTTCTGGCTATTATAAACAAGGCTGCTATGAACATAGTGGAGCATGTGTCTTTATTATATGCAGGGGAATCCTCTGGGTATATGCCCAGGAGTGGTATGCCAGGGTCCTCTGGAAGTGACATGCCCAATTTTCTGAGGAACCACCAAACTGATTTCCAGAGTGGCTGTACCATCTTGCAATCCTACCAACAGTGGAGGAGTGTTCCTCTTTCTCCACATCCTTGCCAGCACCTGTTGTCTCTTGAGTTTTTAATCTTAGCCATTCTGACTGGTGTGAGGGAGAATGTCAGGGTTGTTTTGATTTGCATTTCCCTGATAACTAATGATGTTGAACATCTCTTAAGGTGTTTCTCGGCCATTCAAATTTCTTCTGGTGAAAATTCTTTGTTTAGCTCTGTACCCCATTTTTTGATAGGGTTATTTGGTTCTTTGGGGTCTAACTTCTTGAGTTCTTTGTATATATTGGATATTAGCCCTCTCTTGGATGTGGGGTTGGTGAAGATCTTTTCCCACTTTGTTAGTTGCCATTTTGTCCTTCTAGCAGTGTCCTTTGCCTTACAGAAACTTTGTAATTTTATGAGGTCCCATTTGTCAATTCTTCATCTTAGAGCATAAGCTATTGGTGTTCCGTTCAGGAAATTTCCCCCTGTGCCCATGTCCTCCAGGGTCTTCCCAAGTTTCTTTTCTAATAGTTTCAGTGTGTCTGGTTTTATGTGGAGGTCCTTGATCCACTTGAAGTTGATCTTAGTACAAGGAGATAACAGTGGGTCAATTCGCATTCTTCTGCATGTTGACCTCCAGTTGAACCAGCACCATTTGTTGAAAAGGCTATCTTTATTCCACTGGATGGTTGTAGCTCCTTTTACAAAGATCAAGTGACCACAAGTCTGTGGGTTAATTTCTGGGTTTTCAATCCTATTCCATTGATCTGCTTGCCTGTTGCTGTACCAATACCATGCAGTTTTGAACACAATTGCTCTGTAGTACTGCTTGAGGTCAGGGATATTGATTCCCCCAGAAGTCCTTTTATTGTTGAGAATAGTTTTAGCTATCCTGGGCTTTTTGCTGCTCCAGATAAATTTGAGAATTGCTCTTTCTAGATCTATGAAGAATTGAGTTGGGATTTTGATGGGAATTGCATTAAATCTGTAGATTGCTTTTGGCAAGATGGCCATTTTTACTATATTGATCCTGCCAATCCAAGAGCAAGAAATATTTTTCCATCTTCTGAGGTCTTCTTCGATTTCTTTCTTCAAGGACTTGAAAAAGCATTCGACAAAATCCAGCATCCTTTCATGCTAAAAGTCTTGGAAAGAGCAGGAATTCAAGGCCCATACCTAAACATAGTAAAAGCAATCTACAGCAAACCAGTAGCCAACATCAAAATAAATGGAGAGAAACTTGAAGCAATCCCACTAAAATCAGGGACTAGACAAGGCTGCCCTCTCTCTCCATATCTTTTCAATATAATACTTGAAGTTCTAGCAAGAGCAATTAGACAACATAAGGAAGTCAAAGGGATACAGATTGGAAAGGAAGAAGTCAAACTATCATTATTTGCAGACAATATGATAGTTTACTTAAGCGACCCAAAAAATTCTACTAGAGAACTTCTACAGCTGATAAACAACTTCAGCAAAGTGGCTGATTATAAAATCAGCTCAAGCAAATCAGTAGCCTTCCTGTACTCAAAGGACAAGCAGGCTGAGAAAGATGTTAGGGAAATAACATCCTTCACAATAGCCACAAACAACATAAAGTACCTTGGAGTAACTCTAACCAAACAAGCGAATGTTTCCTTTTCTGAAAGAATTAACATTCAGACTATGGAGGTTAGGGCATGGATATATCTTTTCCTGGTCTGACATTAGCCCCTCATGGTCTACATGGGAAGTTTAGCATAGTGATGTGAATGGGGATGTTGACTTACTAATATTTGTTCATCTTTAACCAAAGACTCCAGAAGAGCCCCCACAGTTTTAACAATGATGCTATTTTCATGCATTTGTTGTGGGTTTTTTTTTGGAACAAGCTTTAAGACATAAATTATAAATACTAAGATTCTGTAATATCTAAAAAGAAAACATTGTAATGCTTTCCCCTTGCTCAACAATGAACACCCCTCCAAAATATTGCAGGAGGATTGCATATTTTAATCTTAGCCTATGTGGGAAACTGAGTAATGTGTACAAGGTAACATGATATTGACAGAGAGTATAGCTGTGAGGAGACCTCTAGAAATATATAAAGATCAATTAGAATTTTATTGCACAGAACATCATTATGCATGGCTTTAAAGGAAAACAAATAGCTCACTGATTCCTTTATCAGGGATATGGTAGGAGCTCCTCTGTGGAAAAAACTAAAAGAGGATGGAAATGCAAAGAAAAAATGGATTAAAATTGTTCCAAAATATATAAGGTTGTAGATTTGAAGAAATAAAAAAATAAAGATTCAAGCCAAATGTGTGTGATTAAAACAGTCTGGAAGCTAAAAGGAAAAAAGCAAAACCTAGTGATAACATGAAGTGATTGTGTGACTAAAGAAAAGTATTGTGTTCAAATGATTTTAAACAAAACTAAAACTAATGGTCTTAAATTATGCAAGTAAAATTTGACCAGAGTCTAAGAAGAATCCTTACTAGCAGTAACCCCTATTGAATCAGGATATATTGTCCTACAAAGAAATGATGATGCCTCATCTCAGTGTTAGGAAGTTAGAATGGGGCCTGTGTCAAGTTCAGTGGCTAAGAATACAAGATGATCCTCAAAGGATCCACATTCAATCCTCAATCTCTAGCATCTAACTCAGGGCTCACCATGAGGTATAACTCTAGCTCAATTGTAGCAGAAGTCTTCTTCTGGTTCTTTTAGAGCGCATGCATGCAAACAAGACCCTCACACACTAAACATTAAAACAGAACTCTACAATAAATTACACTAGATAAACCACTGGGTAATGGGTTATAAAGAATGTAGTTCATTGGCAGAGAAAAGGGTATAAGATCTAATAGATTCATCTGTTGTATATTCCTAACTCACATTTAAAATGACTTATCAATTATTTTGTTTATAGCACCATTTGTCTCTCAGAAACTGAACTTGCAAGAAAAAATACCATGTGCAGTGTATCAAATTGTCTTCATGTTGGTTGAATTGTGAACGCACTCAAGAAAACAAGACCTTGCAAGTCACAGAAAGCACAAATATGTTTATACCTAGATTCCTGGAAGCATCATACACTGGAAGCTTGGGCTCTAGCATGGCATTGTTGGTGTCATAGAATCTTCCAGAAGTGGGGCCTAGAATAAGGCAAGTATGTGTGGGGAGTTCTATCCCTGTGAGTAGATCCATACAGTCTTGGAGCTGTGAGCAACCATCATGTTCTAGGCTTGGTTTATTCCCCAGGTGATTCCATCCTTCTAAAGAGAACCCTAGGACCCCCATCTTTCCTTACCACCTTCTTCCCACAGATGCTCCTTGCTGCCAGCTGCTCTCTCTTCTGTTTGTAAATGACATTGTGATGTAGTCAGTGTTCCTTCTCTAGTGCCAGTGTTAATGTTCTTGGATCTTCCAGAATCTTTTCGTTCTATCTAATATAGTCTTCAGTAATCTGCTATAATAATGTAAAAAAAAACTCAATTTCTGATGAATTTAAAGAAAACAAATAATAGAATCTGTGGTAAAGAAAATCTATGATTGTTCCTACTCACATTGTTACTATCTCTGTTTTTGTTCCTCCTACATTTTCTGAACCTTGCTTCCATTCTTTATTTTTTTTAAAATAATGTTTACATCAGATATATAAAACACCCCAGGGAAAATCTCCTCTCCAGAAATAATTGACTAACATAATTAACCAACATACAACTGGACACAAAGTCTCTCTTTCTCTTTCTCTCTAGGGGATGGCATGTGTGTGTGTGTGTGTGTGTGTGTGTGTGTGTGTGTGTACAGTATGTATATGCTTTTATTTGGATGCAGTATACTTTGGGTTCTTTTTGGGTGGTATTTTATTTTTAATTTCTTGGTATTGATTATTTTTTAGAAAAAAATGAAGTTGGATGGGTAGAGAAGGGTCTAGAAAAACTTGGGTGAGATGTAGAATGTGATGAAAATATATGCAAATTAAATTTTTACATAATAAAAATATGTTTTAAAGTTTACATACAATATATTTTTTCACATTCTGTCCCAACTATGAACAGATCCTCTCTATCTCCCTACTCATACAACTTTGGTTGTCTCATGATATACTAATACAAAACCAAAAAAGAAAAGAAGCTTCTGAAATTGCTTAACTGTGATTGTAAAACTGTTTCTTCCTATAAAGCTTCATACTTTTTGGTGTTCTGTTAGTTAGGGATACATGCTTCTCTTTGTTATATCTTGATGATTAGAAGATTTTTCTATCAACTTATAATGTCCTTTTCCTTGTGTGTCATATTATAAAAATGTTAATTACAATTTTATTTTATTTTATTTTTTTGTCCACCTGTGATGTATTTTCACACATTGTGGTGTTCTAAATCATTAATGTCCCCCATATATGCTCAAGTATTTGAAATATGGCTGCTAGTTGATGGCATTGTTTCATGGGGTTGAGGATCCTGAAAGAGGTGGAACATTGCTGGAGGAATCATGACACTGGAGGTGGGATTAGAGAGTTTATTATCCTGTCTTCCATTAACTTCAATTTGTCCACTTTGTTCTTAAGGTCGAAGATGTGACCTTTCAACTACTGATCCAGCTGTCTACTGCCAATCCTCCCACCATTATGGACTCCTGCTCTGAAACTATATGCCAAATAAACTTTCCATAAAGTAATAAAAGCAATAAATGTTTATTTTATATGTATGGGTATACGTATATGCAGGGTTTTGCCTGCATGTCTTTGTGCCTGGGGGTGGGGGGAGGCTTTATCAAATTTTGCAACACTTCACATTGTAAAGTCATCTTTGGAAATATTGGTTATTCTATTTTAAACCTGACAGTCAATGAGGGTGATGAGTAAGCTTGAAGGCAAGATAATTTCTCTCAAGTGTGAGGCTCTGGGCTTGATGTTTAGCACGGAAAGCTGTGAACAAATAAAAAAATCCACCCCCCTCAAAAAAAATACCCTTGCAATCTCAGTCACTTTTTGCCTTCCCAGAAAAGTCATTTGGGTGATTAAACAAAAGCCCATGTTTGTGCTGCTTGACATCAAGTGTCACTTTGTAAATGTACCCGTCTTTTGCACCTACACCTAACTGACCCTTTAAACCACATGAAGTTCTTCGCCATCTAACCAGAGCACTAAGTGTTCTAATGGATTCAGTGACTCACTATGGAAAATTAAGTCAACATCACATTTTGAGAATCGACTATGTTAAAAACATTCTGATGTGCCAGAAGAACAAGACCCAATTTTTTGAACATAATATACGAAGATTAGTATGGTGAGAACTCTTGGAAATAAGTTGGTTGGTACACTGTTTATGGACAAGCATGGGGACCTGAGTTCAATTCCCAGGACCCACGTAAAAGCTGGTCATGGTGGTAAGTGTTTGTATAGAGCCTTAGATATGGGAGGATCCCTGGGTCAGTTTGTTGGTCAGCAAACTGATGAGCTCCTTCCTGGTTCATAGGGTAAGACCTTATGTCAAATTGGAAAGCAATAGATTGGAAAGCAATAGAATAAAATGCCATATTATTAATCTGTAGCCTCAAAAAGTATATGGACATCAAAATCCACACAAATATAAACATGAAAAGTTAAAAACTAAATTAATTAAATTATAAAATGTTTAATGTTAAGACCAAAGTAGGAACACAAACACATTTTTTGAGAGGGTCTCAAATCAAGTTTGGTCTTCTGTGTACCACAGGGATGTTCCATGGTAGGAAGAGATGCTTCACAGTATAATTGATGTGAATTTTCTACTCAACACAGTATCGTATTTGTTTGTTTATAGTTTTTCAGACAGGATTTCTCTGTGTAACAATGCTGGCTTTCCTGGAACTCACTTTACAAAATCAGGCTAGCCTGGAAATCACAGATATCTGCCTGTCTCTACCTCCCCCATAGCCTAACCTTATTGTGTGGGATTATAAATCTATGCTACTAGGCCCCTGGCTATTGCCTACTTTAAAGGGAGTCACTTATCTGAGACAGGCAGCTTTCCATAGAGCTTAGAAGATTATAACTGTGAACGGTGCTAGGTCTGGAGTTCACACATATTCTGAAAGTAATGATTCCTTTCGTCCAGCTATTCCCAGTCCTCTCTGCAAGTGAAATAAACGTCTGGTTCACATGATGAGAGGGATGCAGCACAGAGGGACTTTTATGTACAGAGATGGAAAAGGACAGACTGACTTGGGCCATTGCTACCTCCTATGAGATATGACTGTGTTTTCTCCACTTTAGACTCTAAAATGCCCTAGAAGATCCTCCCAATAAGAATTTCTATACTTTGTAATTTAGTAGTCACTTATAGAAGATGTAATTGATGGAATGGTAAGTAATAAGAAAGTTCAAGTGAGTTTCCACTAAGAAGAGAAAGCTAGTATAGAACTTTGATTGCTTTGAGACCTTATGGATTTATTTTCAAAAATGCTATTAATTACTATTGTTCTTAATAAAATGCCACAGAAGTGATTCAGTAAGGTACAAAATAGCTGTGTCTATGGGACTTGAATCTTGGTAGATTAATCAAGTGATCATTAAAGGCTAGCTTCTGTATGTTGGATGAGTTGAGGTATCAGGGAAGGTGTTTTACTACAAGAAAGTCTGTGTGTCAAGAATTTGCTAACATGAGTAATGGTGCTATAATTTTTTTTAATTCCCCAACATATTTTCTCTGAAGGTTCATCTGTGTTCCAATGAGCTATTAATGTATAACATCATCAAGAAATTCTGGTCTCCCTCTGTATCTCTAACCAAGCCCCATATGCCACCAAACCCCAGGATTAGAGGAACTACATAAAAGCCTTTGTTTCTATACCTCTTTGTGAAACCGACAGATGGACTGCTATAGTTTTTGAGCCTTTATTTGGTACTTTTCCCAATGAAATCAACACTAAGATTCTCCCTTGGTCTCCCTTACTTAGGAGCAGTTATTTCATGGGCTTCTTAGTGTAACTTAAGACCAGACATGATCATGAACTCACATCTTTTCCTGACATTTGCCATCCTGACCAGAATTCTATGCATCATGAAATGCATTTAAATAAAGTTTCAAACTCCAAAGTAGGCTTCAACCTAAATCCTGTATTATTACTTTTCCAACTACTTGTGTCCTTTATATCAAAAAATAAATTGCTAATTATTGCATTAAGTTATTTTCACTTAACAAAATATTTTTTGCTTTAGACTACCTAGCTATTTAGTTGTAAAAAGTTGCTGTATTTTCTGGAAGTCTTTTCCCAAATACAGAATTTATAAAACTTAAAAATAAATAACCCATATATTGTCATGCTGATAGAGCTATCTAGCACAATCAACTCTGAAAAAGACTTCCTTTTCTTCTTCTCTAAATGTTTCCCATCCTATTGATAATATCAATTAATTTCACATAAAAAGCGATATTGAGTGAGTACTAACTAGAGTTCAGAAACTGCTTTGAGTACTGGATCTCCTTGAATCTATCATCATAATATTAAGTCATGAGTATCTACAGAAAGCTTATGAGAAAAATGAAGATAACAGGGGGAGGAAAGGGGTTTGGGGGAGGGGGGTATCCAGGAAAGGGGAAATCATTTGCAATATAAATAAGGAATATATCAAATAAAAAAAACTTAAATGAGTATCTAGTAAGCCAAGTCGCTAGGAAATGCCCAAGTCACAACTACACTCAAAACTATTGGACACTTGGGTGTATGAATTTTTATTATGATACAGTCTGCATCTCATTTCAATCTCTTTCCTGTAGCAAGAAAATAGAAGTTAGTTATTTGAGTTTAAGAAAATACAAATAAATACTCAATTGTACATTAAGTGTGTCCATGATTGGTATGTGTACATGTATGTGTATGTGTTTATGTGTGTGTGTGTGTGTGTGTGTGTGTGTGTGTGTGTGTGTACTCTCCTAAGGAGAGAGAGGACTTTCCTCTACAGCAATTATTTCTTAAAAGGTGACATGAGTCTGAAGGTTTTCCGATTGCTTTAATCATAAACTGATCATGGTAATTTACTTACATAGACAAAAATAACTTTAATAGAACTTTTAGCTTTAACAGAAAATCTGATGTAATTTGTTTTCTGAAATACTCAATAATATGCATCTTGTACTATAGGAATGAAATAAAATAGAATGATAAATGTTGGTCATTGCTTTATAAGCAACCAGTATTCTTGAAACAGAACATGTAGACAAATGAGTTTCTGAATGTATGCATTTTGTGCTGTCTACTGATCTACTGCAAAGCTGCTGGCTGTTATCACTACATTCTGCCTGTGTTTTCAAATTACTCTATCTTTGCCTAAATAAGAATCAGCTGTTGGGGATTTGAGAAATCTGAAGGGTTATGTTCTTAATTTGTCTCAAGTAGTATCATATACAATGATATTCACTAAATAAATATTATTGGATTAAAATGTTTCTTTTAAAATTTATTTGAAATTGTCAAAAATGAAATTCAGATGTACAAGAGACATTAAATGGGAACTGTGATAAATAAGGAGTCGCTACTCACTGAGTATAAAGTTTCAAATATAGAAAATGAAAAACTCTGGTAATCAACTGTCATTACTAATATAGAAGACATAAATATATTAGAGACATGCCTCATGTTATTATTTTATACCACAATACAAAATGATAAATTGCTTTATTCTTATATGTTGTAAGCTTTGGAACTACATGCCAAAAGTGCTAAGTGACCATGCCAGTATTAAATTTCTAATGGATCACAAAGCTTGCAGCGCATAGTTTGTAACCAATCTCACATCACATAGAGCCTGGAGCATGGAGGAGAGGGTTATGTTCAGTCTGTTGTTATTTCCAAATCCACTAGGTTTCTTCTCGAATCTCTTTATTAACCACAGATGAATTCACGTTTTCAAAATAAATGGAGTAACCGACTTCTGCCTACATGGGAACTGGCTAAAAGTCTGAACAGTCACAAATGTGCAGAAAGTGATAAGAATGCTAATGTCATGGGCATAGCCCAGGATATCACTTTACCCCACAAACAGAGTAGGATGAAAACAGAGTCAACGGGGAAATAAAAAAAATAACACTAGTTTCCAATGTTTTAGTCAAAAATGCAAATGCTCAGTTGAAAATAAAGAACTGTTCTGCTCTTGATATAGACCAAGTTCTTCAGAAAATAATTTTTTAAAGTTTTAATTACTTTTAACATTAAAACCACTGTTAAACAAATACTTGCAGACATTGATTTTCACATAGAAAATGATGTATAATCTTGTATGCATATTTCACTTTACTGAAAAAAAATTATTTAGGAAGATGTGAACAGCTCGGGTTCCCAATTTCAAAATATATTCTTTCATTCCAGGGGAGAAAGCCTTTGCAAGATGCTGTTCCACATAATTCTGATTACTAATCATCAGGAGAAAATTAGTCATTACCCAAGAGACGTGGCCTTTGAAAACAAAATTATTTGAGAGTAGAGTCATTTCGAGCAGATTTTAATTTGCGTTGTGTACCAAACTCTTGAACACAGAATAGTTCATAAAACATCTTGATGAAGAGTTCCAATACGAAAGCATAGGCATTTTATTTCATCTTTGTAAAAATGTAAATAAAAATAATGCTTATGGTAAAATTTTGTCATTTGCTTCCAAAAGTAAAAACACTCAAGTTTTTATCTAGCTTAAGTTGGTTTAGCATTACTTTCTTTCAATAAAAGAAATTTGTTACACAATGCTAGAAAGTGTGGATCCCTAAACAATATTCCAACGTTCAGGGTAGCAGGTCTGCCTGCAGTTAAATTGAAGATGAAGTAATCCTGGGTGTTTCTGCATTCCTGAGACCCTCATAGTTGGATTCAGTAACAACAGGACAGCTATTTTTATTAAGTGAAACAAACAATCAATTTATACCAAAATGATTTGTGAATTAAAAACTTCTTGGTTTAGAAGCACAAATACCTGAATTTCTTGCAGTAGGGTAGATATAGTAGTTTATCTTCATGCTTTCCTCCCATCCATTCAGTAGTATATCTTAGGAGCAACTTATTTTAATAAGATGTAATAAAAACATTAAACTTACTCATGATTCTATTTGAATCTGGGCAAACTTGTAGCTGCAGCACTAAGCTTGAATTTAAGCAGCAATGAGACATGATCCTGAACTTCTATTCAGTTGTTTTGTAAAAACACCACAAACATGTTTTCAATAGATGAGCTTACTTCTTTGTAGGGAGTCAGAATGATTAGCACGCATAGTCCTATCACTGGGGTGATTTCCCTTAGAACTGTCCATGAGAGAAGTGGGTTCTGGCATTGCACAGATTGAAGATAGAATGCTTATGTCAGCTCACTGAGTTTTATCCAATATTGTGTCCTTCCATTCATGAGGAGTTTGACCTCAATCGGCTCTCCTAAATTTGGCTATTGAAAAAGCACTGAGCTCTGGAAGTCTGTCTAGTTTTTCCATCTTTGTTTTGATATTTACCAACTCACATGTGACTGATAGCAACAAGGCTGTCTCCAATCTGTCTGTTTCTACAACTCTCAAACATTTTTAAAAGTATAATTTTTCCATGCAAACAGCTATGCCCTTAGCAAGTTCTGTTTTTAATTAAAGAATGATTAGGCTATAGGTTAAGAAAGAAAATATTAAATGAAAATAACGGAAATACAAATTCCATTGATTTCAATATGCCAAAAGCAATGACTGAAGGAAAAAATGAGATCTAATTGTGTTTTTTTTGTTTGTTTGTTTTACTAAAGATGCCCTTAGATAAATCACTCCAGGTCACCACTCTTAGATGCATCACTCCAAGCTGACACCCAGAATGCACAGAATGTATTATATGCCCACTACTTTACTAAATTGTTTTGCAAAACAGAGTAGAATAATTTGCTTGATAAGGAGATTTTTACCATGAAGCAGATAGGAAATGCCTCCAAGGTTGGGGAGCAGTTAATGAAAACAGTTTCTAATGCACTAAAAATAGATTAGGCCAAGCTTTCACATAATATTCCCATTGATCCTAAAAGATAATGAATGATATAGAATCCTGGAGGCCTTTCCTAACGTGGACAGTATCTAGCCAACCAATGATCATGTGTTAAGTTTACACACAAGAATAGAGGACTTCTGGGTCTGTGTTCATCCTGAGATGATGCACCTAACCCTCAAGAGACTGGAGGCCCCAGGGAATTTTAGAGGTCAGGTAGGGTGTGGGGTAGGGACAACCAAGTCGAGACAGGGGGAGGGGAGGAGGTAAGGGATGTGGAACAGTTGGAGGGTGGACGGGGGTTGGCAGGGTGGGGAATACAATATGGACTGTATAAAAATAAGTAATAAATTTTTTAAAAAAAGAAAGATAAACTTTCATTGTCTTAAGGTTTTACTTCTGTAGACAGACACCATGACCAAGGCAACCTTATTAAAAACACATATTTAGTTGGGGCTGCCTTGCAGTTACAGAGGTCTATAGTCATGATTGGAAGCATGTCATCATACAGACAGACTTGGGGCTGGAGGAACCGAGAGTTCTATACCCTGATCAGAAAGTAAACAGGAGAAGACTGGTTTCCAGCTATGCCCACAAGGAAATACTTCCACCAAGAAGACCACACCTACTCCACCAAGGCCATACCTCCTAAGAGAGCCACTCCCTAGGCCAAGAATATTCAAACCTTCACACTCATCTACATATATCATCTTTCTCCCCAGCTCATTCCACCACCACTTTTGCATAAAGGAAAATGTTATATAATTTCATTACATGGTGACACAAAATTGTCTTCTTTTGCCCTTTTCCACCTTTGGTGGAATTAGCCCTGGAATTAAAGTACCTTTCCTTTCTTTGGTACTTTGTCTGTCTGTTGGTTTGGTTGGTTGGTTGGTTTTACTTTTTTGAAAAATTAATCATTTTGCACTTCTGTTGGTATTTTATATGAAATATATATACCATATACATTCCTCTGTTGAGGGACACCTAGATGGTTTCCAGATTCTGGCTATTATAAATAAGGCTGCTATGAACAGAGTGGAGCATCTTCTAGGTGCTCAGGAGTGGTATGGCTGCGTCGTCAGGTAGTACTATGTCCAATTTTCTGAGGACTGATTTCCAGAGTGGTTTTACCAGCTTGCAATCCCACCAGGAATGGAGGAGTGTCCCAAGGCATATTCTTAAGAGGCTTCCAAACTAAGTGCCCAGCAGGACTGAAACCCAGGGTCTCACAGTGGCTTCGGATCAACTCAATAATGCTTGCCTGGTGGCTCCGCTCCTTTCTCTTTTTTCTTCCTATTCACGAGCCAAAGTAAACTAACTGTGTTTAAGTACTTGTTCCAGACAGGCTTTGGGGCAACCGGGTGGAGAAATTCCAAAATAAAGAGAAGCTAGAGTTAAAACACTGTAAGCAACTGGCTTATAATATCTAACGAAAGGTAAAGCCAACATGATAACAGAAATACTAAAAATTCACAACTGTCCTATTTGCTGGTTTAAACAGTTCTACTAGGAATTTAAAGAGGAATAGCCTTCTTGCTACTTCAAACAGTAAGGGATCTGCAGACGCTCCCAATTACTGTCTTCTGGGAGAGAAGAGTATCGGCTGGGTTCCGATGTGTTCAGATGAAATGCCTCCAGAACTCCGAGGAGCTATGGTATTTCCTTCCTGCTTTGCTTGGCAGAAATTCCCAGTGAAATTGAAACCCACCTTCCTTCCAGCTTAAGGTTTATCTTTTACATAAATCATGCACACAGTTTCAAAATGACATGAACTATTGGGGAGGGGGATGATCTCTTTTCCCACAATACAGCCAACACCATCTCTGCTCTGAAGTTTTCCTTTCTCTTCTTCTTCAGGGACAAGATGATTTTAACAACTCAGGGTGTGGGTTAAATCTATATTGTCCCTTGCTCTCATGCTTTTTTTTTTGCAAGTATACTCATCAATTTTATGTTCAGTTTTTCCCCCATATATGAAAGTAAGAATAATTGAAAGACTGATGTGTGAGTATGAAGTCCAAATATGGCAAGATTTGGCTCTGTCTTCATTATGTTAGTTGTCTTTTATTGTACCTTATCACAGCTATGTGATGTACAGCCCTCACAGACCTACACAGTGATCCTTACCTAGACACTGTCCTTTAACTCCATATGGTATGTAAGTGCCAATTTCCTGTTGTCTGAGGCCCTTCCATCAGTGTTCTTAATCACCACAAAAAAGTCTCTCTTGAGGACCCTGGGCCTGTAAAGATTGGATCCAGTATTGTAGACCCAGAACAGAGAAATCGTGGGGGGGGGGAATGAGTGGGGAATAGCAGGTGGGGAGAGAGGAATTATGGGACATATGGTGGGGGGTAACTGGGAAAGGGGAAAGCCTTTGGAATATAAACATAGAATATAGAAAATAAAAATTTAAAAAAAAAGTCTCTCTTGCACAGAAATGTAATCATTTCCAGAGGTATAAAAAATATAGACGCAAAAAATTTAAAAGTTCAAGCAACAGATATGTACAAAATAAAAAAAATAAAAGGAAAAAAAAAGGTTCTTTAGGAGACATAGCAGCCCTGTAGAGACACTGCCTGAAAATTATCATATTCATTAGAAACTTGCATGCAAAAGAGGAAGCAGTGGTGGGAAGGTTTCTCCTATTGTAGAAAAAGAAGGCCCAGGTGCTATAACTACTTGGTGTTTTGATCACTACCTAGGTAAATGTGTCTACAGGACTCATCTATTAGCCCCTGGCCATTGTTTTGAGATATAGACTATCCAACTTTTGTTAGCTCTTTTCAGCCTTCACAAGTTTTTGTTTGTTTGTTTGTTTGTTTGTTCGTTTTAGGAAATCTTATCTTATATCCTGTGATGGTTTGTATATGCTCAGCCCTGGGATTGGCACTATTAGGAGGTATGGTCTTGGAGTATGTGTGTCACTGTGCTTGTGAGCTTTATGACCAACTTCCTAGCTGCCTGGAAGTCAGTCTTCTCTTAGAGGCCAGCAGATGAAGATCTAGACCTCTCAGCTCTTTCTGCACCATGTCTGCCAGGATGCTGCCATGCTCCTGCCTTGACTATACTGGACTGGATCTCTGAACTTGTAATCCAGCACCAATTAAGTGTCCTTATAAGAATTGCCTTGGTTAAACATTAATGAGATTCCTCAATGTAAGCTTCAGATATGAACAAATATGAAAACGGGTCCACTCGGAGGGGTAATATCTCAGCAGTCAAGATCGTGGCTGATCTTCCCAAGAACTCAGATAAGGTATAATTCCCAGAATCCACATGGTGGCTCATAACAGTCTATAAGTTCGTTCCCAGGGGATCCAATGCTATTTTCTAGTTCCATGACAAGACATGCAATTAGTGGACAAAAAATGCCTACAGGCAAAACAATCATACATACACACACACAAACACACACACACACACAAAAAAAAAAAACAGAAAAAAAAGAATATTTACTTTAGAACAGAATTCCACTCTGTTATGCTCTTGATCTTAGAGCTATTGGTGTTCTGTTCAGGAACACCAGCTACAGCCTAAATACCTGTAGAGTCATACTAGAGTTACCCTTAAACTGAAACACAATACATTTAAAAATGAAGAGAAAAGCCATAGATAATAAATTACAAAATATCATTTAGAAAAAAATCTATAAAAAATAAGGTATTTTTGGCCTGGTGAAACTCTAGAGAGAATGGAAAAACCATTATTTTTACACGTGTTTCCTGAGTACAGGCTTTTATGTAAATGTTAGTTTTTTTAATTTTTTTTATTTTCTATATTTTTTGTTTATATTCCAAAGGCTTTCCCCTTTCTCAGTTCCCCCCTCACCATATGTCCCATATGTCCTCTTCCACCCCACCCCACCCCCTACCTATTCCCCAATCACCACCCCACCATTTTTCTGCTCTATTCTGGTACTCTCCTACCAAACTGGATCCAGTCCTTTCAGGCCCAGGGTCCTCTCCTTCCTTCCTCTCGGGAATCTTTTGATTTGCTAATTGTACCTTGAGTATTCACAGTTTCTGGGCTCATTAATATCCACTTATCAGTGATTGCACTTCATGTGTATTTTTTTGTGATTGGATTAATTAATTCAGGATGATATTTTCCAGATCCAACCATTTGCCTAAAAATAGTGTGAATTCATTATTTTTAATTGCTGAGTAGTATTCCAGTAAATGTTAGTTTTAAAAGTTGACCAAAAAAAAAAAAAAAAAAAAAGAATCATCGATATTATGACTCTGCAGAAGATGCCAGGACACCCTATCCAGAATTTTGAAAATGTATCCTTATTATATGCTGGGGAATCCTCTGGGTATATGCCCAAGAGTGGTATAGAGGGGTTCTCCGGAGTATCATTTCCAGTTTTCTGAGGAACCACCAGACTGATTTCCAGAGTGGTAGTACCAGCTTGCAAACCCACTAGCAGTGGAGGAGTGTTCCTCTTTCTCCACATCCTTGCCAGCACCTGTTTTCTCCCGAGTTTTTGATCTTAGCATTTCTGACTGGTGTGAGGTGAAATCTCAGGGTTATTTTGATTTGCATTTGATTTGACTAAGGATGTTGAACATTTCTTTAGGTGCTTCTGAGCCATTTGATATTCCTCAAATGAAAATTATTTGTTTAGCTCTGTACCCCATTTTTAAGGGGGTTATTTGGCTCTCTGGAGTCTACCTTCTTGAGTTCTTTGTATAACTTGGATATAAACCTTCTTTCGGATGTAGGGTTGGTAAAGATCTTTCCCCAATTTGTTGGTTGCCATTTTGTCCTTCTGACAATGTCCTTTGCCTTACAGCAACTTTGTAATTTTATGAGGTTCCATTTGTCAATTCTTGATATTAGAGCATAAGCTATTGGTGTTCTGTTCAGGAATTTTTCCCCTGTGCCCATGTCCTCAAGGGTCCCTTGCACCCTTGTCTTCCCCAGTTTCTTTTCTATTAGTTTCAGTGTGTCTGGTTTTATGTGGAGGTTCTTGATCCACTTGGACTTGAGCTTAGTACAAGGAGATAAGAATGGATCAATTTGCATTCTTTTGCATGCTGACCTCCAGTTGAACCAGCACCATTTGTTGAAAAGGCTATCTTTTTTTCCACTGGATGGTTGTAGCTCTTGTCAAAGATCAAGTGACCATAATTCTGTGGGTTCATTTCTGGGTCTTCAATTCTATTCCATTGATCTACTTGCCTGTCACTGTGCCAATACCATGCAGTTTTAAACACAATTGCTCTGTAGTACTGCTTGAGGTCTGGGAAACTGATTCCCCCAGAAGTTCTTTTACTGTTGAGAACAGTTTTAGCTATCCTGGTGTATTTGTTATTCCAGATGAATTGGCAAATTGCTCTTGTTATCTCTATGAAGGATTGCGTTGGGATTTTGACACATGCTCCACTATGTTCATAGCAGCCTTATTAATAATAGCCAGAAGCTGGAAAGAACCCAGATGTCCCTCAATGGAGGAATGGATACAAAAAAATGTGGTATGTATATATATACATATATGCATATATGTATATATACATATATATACATACATATATATACATACATATATATACATACATACACACACACACACCACAATGGAGTACTATTCAGCCATTAGAAACAATAAATTCTTGAAAATCTTAGACAAATGGATGGAGCTGGAGAACATCATTCTAGATGAGGTAACCCAGTCTTAAAATAACACTCACTGATAAGCAGATATTAGCCTAGAAGCTTGGAATATCCAAGACACAATCCACATATTGAATGATGTCCGAGAAGAAGGAAGGAGTGGACCCTGGTTCTGGAAAGGCTCAATGCATCAGTGTAGGGGAATACCAGAACAGGGAAGTGGGAAGGGGTGGATGGGGGAACAGGGGAAAGGAAGAGGGCTTATGGGACTTTCGGGAAGGAGGGAGGATCCAGGAAAGGAAAAATCATTTGAAATGTAAATAAAGAATATATCGAATAAAAAAAAGAATTTTGGAAATGATGTGATCTTTTTCTAGTTACATATATCAATAGAACTATAAATATAAAAATAAACCTAACATGTGTGTGTGTGTGTGTGTGTGTGTGTGTGTGTATAATCTCTATATAGGTAGATATAATAAAATGTATGTACTTTCAGTTGTAGTAAGAATATTTTCATTTTTTAAAGGTAAACACGTGTTTAAAGCATTGGCTTTGTGTGCCTATGTGAGTTTGTGGACACATGTTCCAGAGCAGATATGTGAAGATCAGAGGAAAACTTCCAGAATTAGGGCATTTTCTTCTAAATAATATGAGTCTTAGGTTTGGAACTCAGTTGATCTGGCTTGGTGAAAAGTGTCTTTACCAGCTGAACCATTTCACAAGCTCCTTTTTTTTCATTTTATTATTCTCTTAGATTATATAGTATTAATCTTTGTATTCTTTAGAATATTTTAACGTTTAAATGTATTAAATATTTAGTGTATTTGAATGTAAAATTTCCCTTGTCTTTTAGGGTACTTTTAAAGTACTCTATATAAAGAATTCTTAACAACTATGTAATCACATAAGGAATAAATATATTATTTTTCTTAATACATACTTGCCAAAGTTTTACGTTTTTAGAAAGAGTTTTAATGTATCACACTAACAATAAAAATCCAATAATTCTGTTTTGAATAGAGTTATTATATTTATTTTAGAACAGATGACTGAACCCTAGTTTTATAATGCAGAGTTTATAAGTACATGAGATTCCAAATGTTTAGTTAAATATCCTTTTGTTTAGCATCCAAAAGAAGAAAAGTACTGCCTATTCCCAAATAGTAATAGAACTGGCAAGAAAGACTATCAGCATGTCAATGTGTTTGCTTTCTCTTAACCTACTCTGTGTTAGTTAGGGGTAGAGCATCAAAATGCAGATAGGATTTGTTTTTCCATAATGGAGATGAGATTCCTATGGGAATTATCAAAAAATAAACAACAAACAATATCTACCAATAAAGTATTTTGGAGAGTTGAAAGTATTAAGTATTCTAGAAAAGAAAAAAGAAAGTAAATGGTGTGGCAGGTAGGACTTGAAATATAGTGCTGACAGAAACCTCTTATACCTTAAGACTGAGCTTCTGCAGAGCTGAGAGAAACTGCATCCTGCAGAAGGAATAAGAAAGTGCAAAGTCATGAATTTAAGATTGTGTCTGTGTTGAGGAAGCCAATGTGGGCATAGCAGAATGATTCTAAGAAATCACACAGGTAGTACAGTCAAACAGGTACCAGCAAATTGGCACAGGCAGAGTCTTGATGCCATTGGAAAAGATGAGGCTTTGTACACTAAGTAAGACCACAAGGTTCTGAGATGTTTTCAGAAGAAAAAAAGAATTGCATAATTCATATTTTAGAGGGGTCACTCAGTAAGCCAATGCTGAATACAGACCACTTTTCTGGGGCACAGGAGGAAGCCATGAGTTCAATTTAGAAGATATTTCAACTATTCAAGAGATTGACATTGGCCACTTGTACTGAAAAAGACAAGAAAGCTTGTACCATTTGTGGATAACAGCTGTGTTTGAAAGGCTCACACTGGTAGATTTGGGGCAAACTATAAATAAAGGAAGCTGAGAGTAATTCCAGGGTATGTTTGTTTATTTGAATAACTGGAAAAACCAAGGTGTGTTTGTTTGTTTGTTTGTTTGGTTGGTTGGTTGGTTGGTTGTTTTAGTATAATATAGTAAATGGAGTCAGAGGGATGACCCAAAGTTGACTTTTGAGCATGATATGTTTGAGATGCCTATTAAGAATCCAACACAGGTGTTAAATAGGAATTGAGAGTTGACAAGATAGTTAATTGATTTTAGGTATTCACCTTGCAGAGGACACATGTTCAGTTGATGAGATTACAACTACCTGTGTTTACTCTCACAGAGACCTGATATCTTTATTCTCTACAGCACAACCTGTACTCATGATCACATACACACAAGCAGACAGAAACCAGTTAGAGTCAAATGAAATTATACAACTAAAAATTAGATAGGCAAGAGATAACCAGATATAGATCAGAAGAAAAGGAAGGACCAGTGTCCTAAAGTTGGAATCTTATTATTGTGCCATGGAGGCTTTTTGTATTACAAGTCTAATTTGATGATCAATGGCATGAGTGTAGATACACAGACAAGAAAAAAAATGTTAGCTCGTGTTTGGATCCTCCAGGGAACCTCAGGGAAATACAAAGAAAACAGAGGAGGTAACCAAGAAGGGTACTTAGAAGATGGAGACTATATGAAGTCCTGAGAGAAAACACCCACATAAAAAAAGAGACGTTATGTCTGTATGACATTTTATAGATATTACAAATCATACAGGGATGGAGTAGGGACTACACTGGTATGGAGACTATGAAAAATACTAAAAAAGTTTTAGGGTTTTATGGGGTGATCAAATGGATTGATTTTTAGAAGAGAATCAGAAACATAGTAAACTATAGCAACATAGATAGGCATCTATGTTGATGCATATGGGTCCCACTTCTACAGTAAGTGACCCAGGAAGGAATAATGCTGAAATTCTAAATGGAGATAAATGATATATTTTGAGGTTTCTTAAATCAGTAGCACAGGTATTGAGAACAAGATGAAAACGTATTAGTGTCAACAGTTGAGTCAGTTTAAATGAGGCTCATCATCAGTTGTATAGCAGACCTTTTTACTGTTGTCATATTCAGGAGTACATAGGACCATTTAGAATGGAGGTATGAATTCACAGTCAATAAAAGCCACTTTGTTTATCTGAAACACAACATTCCTTATCAAAATAGAGTATAACTATCCTCTGAGAGACTTCACCCAACAGCCAATGAAAATAGATGCAGAGACTCACAGCCAATCATTAGATGAAGCTAGGGGAATCTTGGGGAAGAATTGGAATAAGAATTGAGGGTTTTGAAGAGGTCAGAGATTCCTACAGAAAGACCAACAGAGTCAACTAACCTGGTATTTTGGGGGCTACCAGAGAATGAACCACCAACCCATCATGGACCAGCCTTTGTCTGCGTTCCTAAGAGAAGGAGTTTATGGGAGTGGTGAAACAAATGATTCAAAGTAAAACCATGGTGCTAAGCTTGTGTTATGCTCAACATATGCTATGTTATGTTATATTCCCTAGATAGCTCTCTGTGGATAGCTCTGGGCTCTGTTTTAAGAATGCTTTCTGCTACAGACAGTCCTGTGCTTGAGACAACTCTCTTGCTCTAAAAATAATTCTAAAACCTCTCTGGATAGCTCATAGAGTTTTTGAGCAAAGTCAGAAAAGCTGCTAGAAAAAAATTTTGGATTTTGCAATCAAGTCAAAATCCTGTTTTTAAAAAAAAAAATTCTAAAAGTAATTTTGGGTATTGTGATCAAAATCAGAAAGCCAGAAAAAAATCTAGAACTATGTTTATGCTCTATGTAGTTCTTTCTGGGTGAGTGCTAGAAAAAACTGTAAAAGTTGTGTTACCTTTTAAGTCATTCTTAGGATTTCCTACTAGAAAATTTCTTTTTTTTATTGGATATATTCTATATTTACATTTCATTTCCCTTTTTTTTGTTTCCCCACCCCCCTAAGGTCCCACATGCCCTTTTCGCTCCCGCTGCTCCCTCACCCACCCCCTTCCCACTTCCCTGTTCTGGTATTCCCCTACACTGATGCTTTGATCAATTCCAGCACTAGTGTCCATTCCTTTCTTCTTGTCAGACATCATTTAGTATGTGAATTGTGTCTTTGGTGTCCCAAGATTCTAGGCTAATATCCACTTATCAGTGACTGCATACCATGGGTATTCTTTTGAGACTGGGTCACCTCACTTAGTATGATGTTCTCCACCTCCATCCATTTCTCTAAGAATTTCATGAATTCATTGTTTCTAATGGCTGAATAGTATTCCATTGTGTATATATACCACATTTTTTGTATCCATTCCTCCATTGAGGGACATCTGGGTTCTTTCCAGCTTCTGGCTATTATAAATAATGCTGCTATGAACATAGTGGAGCATGTATCCTTATTGCATTATTCTCCAAAATCGACCATATAATTGGTCACAAGACAGACCTCAACAAATATAAAGAGATCAAACTAATCCCATGACTCCTATCGGATCACCATGGAGTAAGAGTGTTCTTCAATAGCAACAAAAACAATAGAAAATCCTCTTACACGTGGAGCCTGAACAATATTCTACTCAATGATACCTTAGTCAAGGAAGAAATAAAGAAAGAAATCAAAGACATTTTAGAATTTAATGAAAATGAAGGTACAACATACCCAAATCTATGGGACACAATGAAAGCAGTGCTAAGAGGAAAACTCATAGCCCTGAGGGTCTCCAAAAAGAAACAGGAGAGAGCATGCACTAGCAACTTAATGGTGCACCTGAAACCCTAGAACAAAAAGAAGCTATTTCACCCAGGAGGAGTAGAAGACAGGAAATCATCAAACTCAGGGCTGAAATCAATCAAGTTGAAACAAAGGGAACCATACAAAGAATCAACAAAACCAGGAGCTGGTTCTTTGAGAAAATCAACAAGATAGATAAACCCCTAGTCAGACTTACCAAAGGGCACAGAGACAGTATTCAAATTAACAACATAAGAAATGAAAAGGGGGATATAACAACAGAAACTGAGGGAATTCAAAAAATCATCAGATCCTACTACAAAAGCCTATAATCAACACAACTGGAGAATCTGGAGGAAATGGACAATTTCCTAGACAGAAACCAAATACCAAAATTAAACCAGGATCAAATAGATCATTTTACAGACCCAAAACACTCAAAGAAATAGAAGGGGTCATAGAAAGTCTTCTAACCAAAAAAAGCACAGGACCAGATGGTTTTAGTGCAGAATTCTATCAGACCTTTAAAGAAGTCCTAATACTGATACTCTTCAAACTATTCCACAAAATAGAAACAGAAGGAACACTACCCAACTCATTCTATGAAGCCACAATTACCCTGATACTAAAACCACAGAAAGATCCAACTAAGAAAGAGAACTACAGGCTAATCTCCCTTATGAATATTGATGCAAAAATACTAGATAAAATACTTGCCAACCAAATCCAAGAACACATCAAAACAATTATTCATGATGATCAAGTTGGCTTCATTCCAGGGATGTAGGGATGGTTGAATATATGGAAATCCATCAACGTAATCTACTACATAAACAAACTCAAAGAAAAAATCCACATGGTCATCTCATTGTATGCTGAAAAAGCATTTGACAAAGTTCAGCATCCTTTCATGCTTAAAGTCTTGGAAAGAACAGGAATTCAAGGCCCATATCTAAACATAGTAAAAGCAATTTACAGCAGACCAGTAGCCAACATCAAAGTAAATGGAGAGAAACTTGAAGCAATCCCACTGAAATCAGGGACTAGACAAGGCTGCCTCCTCTCACCATATCTCTTCAATAGTACTTGAGGTACTAGCTAGAGCAATTCGACAACATAAGAAAGTCAAAGGGATACAAATTTGAAAGGAAGAAGTCAAACTATCACTATTCACAGATGATATGATAGTATACTTAAGTGACCCAAAAAACTCCACCAGAGAACTCCTACAGCTGATAAACAACTTTAGCAAAGTGGTTGGTTATGAAGTCAACTCAAGCAAATCAGTAGCCTTCCTATATGCAAAGGACAAGCAGGCCTAGAAAGAAATTAGGGAAATGACACCCTTCACAATAGCCACAAACAATATAAAGTATCTTGGTGTGACTCTAACCAAACAAGTGAAAGATTTATATGACAAAAACTTCAGGTCTCTGAAGAAGGAAATTGAAGAAGACCTCAGAAAATGGAAAAATCTTCCATGCTCGTGGGTTGGCAGGATTAATATAGTTAAAATGGAAATCTTGCCAAAAGCAATATACAGATTCAATGCAATCCCCATCAAAATCCCAACTCAGTTCTTTATAGAATTAGAAATAGCAATTCTCAAATTTATTTGGAATAACAAAAAAACCAGGATAGCTAAACTATCATCAACAGTAAACGAACTTCTGGGGGAATCAATATCCCGGACCTCAAGCAATACTACAGAGCAGTAGTGTTAAAAACTGCATGGTATTGGTACAGTGACAGGGAAGTGGATCAATGGAATAGGATTGAAGACCCAGAATTGAACCCACACATATATGGCCAATTGATATTCGACAAAGAAGCTGAAAACATCCAGTGGAAAAAAGATAGCCTTTTCAACAAATGGTGCTGGCTCAACTGGAGGTCAACATGCAGAAAATTTCTAAAAGAGTTATTTCAACTTTTAGAAGAGCTGTGTTCACTCTCCATGGATTGTCCAACCAATTTCAGAAATCCTGTTAGAAAAAAACTGTGAAAGAGCTATATTGACTCTTCAGAGATCTCCAGATTCGACTCTTGCCAGGGAAAATTCTAAGAAACTACTGCTATTATTTTCTGCTAGCTCATCTCATGCAGACCAAAAGCCTAGTGTTTATTTATATATCAATACAGTCCTTCACCCCAGGTTCCCTCTAAACTATCCCATTAATCAATATTCCAAGATTTTAGCCCTTTAGCACATTATTAGCATCACAAAAGAATCCAGAGATCTCTCTACCTTTGTAAACTTAGCTGGGTGGGATCTTATCCTGAGATTATCATTCCTGGCCTGAAATTAGCTCTGTGCCAGGCTGACCTCCAACTCAGAAATCTGCCTGCCTATGAACCTTTAGGAGAAGCTGACTCATAGTGCAGCTGCCTCTGTTCCTTTAGATCTATGAAGCCCTTTAAGCAATTCATACTGCATCCTTATAGTTTGCATAGTTGAGAAAGTATATATATTTTAAACTTATGTTTTTAGAGCTCTTTCCTACAGCCTTCGAGGCTGTTCTGGAGGTGACAGAATTCTCCCATTTTGCTGAGACCTTAGACACACCATAAACTCCAGGATTCATACTGGCTTTTATTATCATAGATTAATTAACCTTGGCAGAGAGGACATTCCTTGAAGGAGGAGTATGACAATACCTGTACATTATGATACAAGCAAGCAAGCTGTACACACAGCAACCATCAACACTTGTGGAGACCCACACCCTACTGGCTCTTTTCCAGGAGCAGGAATCATGTCTTACTATCCAGACATGGCCAAGCTGAACTCAGCACTAACCAAAGAATAAGTATGGGCTTGATGTAGGCCCTCTATATGTAGCAAATGTATAGCTTGGCCTTCATCCAGATCCTCCAACAACTGGAGTGGCAGCCATCTGTTGCATGCCTGTGGATTTCATTCCCCTTTCTGGGCTGCCTTGTGTGGGCCTCTGTGGGAGATGATGTGTCTAGTCCTGAAGTGACTTGATATAACAGACAGGTTAGAGTATGAGGATCCCCCTTCTCAGAAGAGAATGGCAGGAGGAATGGGAGTGTAGATCTGTGTTAGGGGGTACTTGGAGAAGAGGGGATCTGATATTGGACTGTAATGTGAATAAAAAAATTAATGAAAAAAGAAAAATATTAGAAACACACACACACATATGGCACAAATTATTCTCTAAGTAATAACAAGGCTTACCTTAGCAATATCACTCACTAAGACTTATATTATCTGCCTTATAAGCTTTGTTTAACAAAGGGGCTGCTACTTACATTGGAGATAACTCATAACTCAAAAGGTGGGATTAAAGAAAGAGACTCTGAAACTACCACTAATTTACAAATCAAATCTTTCCCTCAATTCCCACAAGTATATCCTCTGCTCTAAAGGCAGTTGAGACCACATAAACTATCTTAGTCAGGGTTTCTATTCTTGCACAGACATCATGACCAAGAAGCAAGTTGGGGAGGAAAGGGTTCATTCAGCTTCCACTTCCACTTTACGTTCATCACCAAAGGAAGTCAGGACTAGAAATCAAGCAGGTCAAGAAGCAGGAGCTGATGCAGAGGCCATGGAAGGATGTTACTTACTGGCTTGCTCAACTTGCTTTCTCATAGAAACCGGAGACTACCATCCCAGAGATGGTATCACCCACAAGGAGCCATCCCCCCCTTGATCACTAATTGAGAAAATACCCCACAGCTGGATCTCATGGGGGCACTTCCCCAACAGAAGATCCTTTCTCTGTAATAACTCCAGCCTGTGTCAAGTTGACACACAAATCCAGCCAGTCCATAAACATAGCTTTGATCTTAAAATCCACTATTGTGCCTTCCTTAACATTCTTACTGAAGTCCTATTTGCCAGGTATGTAAAAATTTATTATGTTCATTTCCTCACGGCTATAAGCAATCCTTTCTGTTGTATTTTATGATTGTAGCATGAATGGATGAGGATACCCTATATGATGAGAATAGAAGTAGAGATGGCAATGCATAGCATGCTGTTGTGAAATCTCTGCCTTTGAGAAAAGTGTAGGAGGTGGTTAAATAATATATAAATGCAACATGACCTGACTCTGCTTCCTCAAAATGCATATATTGAAACTTAGTAGAAATGTGATATTATTGAGAAATATATTATGGGAGAGAAATTATGTCATAAGAACAGGATTCTCATTAGTGTTCTTATCAAAAGATCTCAGAGAGCTGTCTAGCCTCTTCCTTCATGCAAACACACAAGAAGACAGCATCTATGAATTAGCTAGCAAACACAGATTTTCCTGGTGTCCTGATCTTAGAAGTATTATTCACCAGGTATGTAAAAATTTATTATGTTTACTTCCTCATGTTTATAAGCAATCCTTTCTGTTGTATTTTATGATCGTAGCATGAATGGATGAGGATACCCTATATGATGAGAATAGAAGTAGAGATGGCAATGCATAGCATGCTGTTGTGAAATCTCTGCCTTTGAGAAAAGTGTAGGAGGTGGCTAAAGAGGAGGGATGCTTATGCCAAGAGCCAGACAGCTGCCTGTTAGCAACTGGGAATCTACACTGATCAGAAACAGCATACTGTATTTCATATACATTATTCAAAATAAGTTATACTCCAGAATTATATAGCAGTAAGTTGTCAGATGGATAAGTCTATATATTTTCAGAATACTCTTTTTCATTGTTTGATTTGTCTTGCCTTTGAGATAAATTATTGACAGAGTTCCTTCACTGGCAGGGGTTTACTGAAACTATAAGGAATATTTTATAATGCATACATACATACACACACACACACACACACACACACGCGTGTGTATGTGTGTGTGTGTGTGTGTGTGTGTGTATGAAACTACTCTCTGTATAAAAGAAAGCCAAATCTAAAATTCAGTGGCAAACCCAACAAACTCAGCCTTAATAAGTGTTGCAGCCAAAATTTCAAAGTAGATTTGTGATCTCCAGAGTTTAAGAATTCAGCCACAAAGTGAGGCCGACCCTGTGAGTGCACTGTACAACTCTCTTCCCATATTGGCAAACTCATAACACAGTGAAAACTCAAACAATGTCAATATCAAGTATCTATGCATTCATATATGTAAAAGCACATCTGCATCAAATGGCTGGCCCAATCAGTAAGTGTTAATAAGGTAAGGATATTCCCTGTACTTCCACACCAACTTAATCAAATGCTACATACAAATTTTGCTGAAAAAAAAAACACAGTATTTTAATTAGCACTACAAAAGTTAAGCCCCAAAGCTTGTTATCCTTGCATGAAGCAATTTATAGATATATCCTTTCTTTCTTTCTTTCTTCATAAGTCACAGTTGACTTTCGAGATAGAATGGCATACTTAAACAATTCTCCTGCCAAAGGCTTGAAAAGAATATTGTGGTATATGCACAGTATTCCCTAGTTCTTATTTCAATAGACATGTGGGAATCTACCAAATATTTTCTTGAAGAAAGAAGCTTTGATATGCAACCCTTTCCCTCAACATATTAGATTCTTGATGTAATGCCTAGAGTAGTAAACCATAAAGGAATATAAACAGCAGAAGGAAAGTCAGCCCATTGTTATGTAGAGTTAAGCATGTAAAAGTAGCACTACTTTTACAAGACATACCAAATATGTTTGTAAAACTCATTCTGTTATTTGCATTTCTCAGTTTCAAAAATGTGGAACCTGGCAATATTTTTACTTTTTTTTCCTCTTAAATATAGAATGTTATGGAGTTTTAGTATCAAACAGAAGAAATTACATCACCTAATCCTTCCTCTCAGATTTTTATTTCCTTACCTACTAATGCAGACAAGGTTCCCAACTTTCAAAACTGAATTATTTTCAAGTGCAGCTGTTAAAGATTAAGTGTAAACTCCTGTAAAGCCAGCTTATATTGGCTGCATGTTGGCAACCTGAGTTGACAGAAATAATATAACACATTTGGGGATTTACAATGCAAAACATAAACTGGATTCTAGTGGTGCACACAGGCATAATAAATATTAATGTGCAACTTCTAGTATGCTAAGGCTGTTGCTGTTTAATCATCCTATCTATACGTCATGTTTTTTCAAATCAAATGCAAAAATAATAATGAGTACTCAAGGAAGTTTTAATTGTGAGATTCCATGGTCAAACAAATTACCTATGTGTTTTAAGCCAATGTAATTAGTAAGGTAAATAGGTGATTACATATCACTGGAATGGCTGGATCACACAACCTGGTTAGTAACTCCCAGTAAACTAAACCTTGCCTGTGAAACAACTTGGCCATTAGGCATCATAGAACCACATGTTCAGTATATTCAGTAAAATGTCTAGCAAAGTAAGGATTATAGATGTGAAGCCTAGAGAGGGGACATATCACAATCTTGACAGAATAAGTCCCTTTAGAAAGATATCTGGAAAATCCAAGCCATGACTTCTCAACCCCTATTAATAGAAGTTTGCTGGAAATTCAGTACCATAATCACATTATTAGAACATATTTATAATTGACTTATGACTAGCATAACATTGTACGGCTTTATATAAACTACAGAAAATATATTTACAGCTTCCATTAAATAAGGAACAATGGAGGAGCTGGAGAGATGGCCCTGTGGTTAAGAGCGCTGACTGTTCTTCCAGAGATCCTGAATTCAATTCCCAGCATCCCCATGGTGGCTCACAACCATCTTTAATGGGATCTGATGCACTCTCCTAGTGTTTGTCTGAAGACAGCTGCAGTGTACTCATATAAATAAAATTTAAAAAAAAAATCTCTTAAAAACTGAACAATGGCACCTTGAAAATTAATAATTGCTTTTATAGCTACATTAAATTTGTAATTATAGATATATTTACCAAAATAAGATTTAATTGATACTTTGTCAAATTTGGTCTCCAACATGGATTTTAAAGCTACTTGAGACATCAAGAGACAATTGGTGTGCAAATGTAAGGAGCTTTGACATGCGAAAACTTACTCTGATAGCTCTTGAGATTGGAGACCAGAAACATGTATAAATAAATTCCCTAAGCAGATGCATAAGAAAAAATAATCAACACAGATTTCAGTCAAAGAAATTCATCTTTATAAACAACAATTATAGTTCTGGATATAAGTATGGTGCCAAAAATCTAAACCAATTTTAACAACTCCCTTTTGGAAACTTAGCTTTGGTCTATCAGGAGTTATTGACATGGATTTTTCTAGATACCTTGTCAGAAAAGCAATGTGCAAAACACAGATAAATATGTAAAATGGTTTACTGTCCATTGATATATTGGACAGGCACAATAGGCTATTGTTCCTTACAGTAAAATCTGATTTATTTTTCTTCTTAAAATATTATGATATTTTAAAGATAATTATTTGCAACAATATTTGTGTACATATATGAGTTCCTGAACTCACCTATTATGGAGTTATTTTACTGAGTAATGAAATAGTCCAGAAAATCTGAAGTAGAATATCCCAGTTCTATGCTAGCTTTTAATCTTGTTTCTGAGATTACCATGGATATTATGAATCTATGCATCTGTGATGTTGTTTTATTAGAATTTTTCTTTAGTGCTCTGGCATATCATGCAACATTGAAACTCAAGATATCTTTGACATAGGGTTTCTCTCATCTTGTAAATTAACCCACTGGCATAAAAAACATTGAAATAATGTCATTACCTAATCTCTGTAGAAAAATAGAAAGATCCATCCCATGGATTGAACTAAAAAGAAAGTGATTTAAAAAGCTAAAGAGCACTTTTCAAATGTCTACCTTTTATGTTGTACTATGACTATGTTTTAGCAAGCCATTACAGTAACATAGTAAGACTGGCCTCATGAAGACCCCTACTGGGGTCAAATTGAGCATCTGAGTTCAGACTATGAACTAACAGAATCTCGTGGCAAGGACTTGACTTCTCCTATTGTGATGAAAGGTAGTTAAGTTATACTTTCTTGATTTCACTGAAAAATGCTGGTTTTTAATTTGTTTTTCAGTATATTGAAATTTTATGTCCATTATAACAGAAATGAAAGATACCTCAATAATTTTCATAAACTTTAAGTTAGAAATAATGTTCCTTCTGGTATTATTGTAAAATTGAATTCAATTATATTAAATATGTTATGTTACACTATATTACATAAAAATAAGAACATCTAAAACTATAAAACTAAACTGAAGGGTCATAGAAAATAACTTCTTTATAATTCTAGAGGTGAAAGTTAATTTATTTTTCAGAATCAATTCCACAGTTTGTTACATTTAATGACCAATCAGATTTAAGATATGGCAAGATTCAGAATAGGACATCCTTCTTTACTTGTATCTAAAATAAGTAACACAGAACATAAATATTCTTTCAAATAGTGATGCTTGGTGGTTTATATGAATTAAAGATAGGAGATGCTTTACTTTACAGGAAGTTTTAAATGATATACAAAACCTTTATAGATATACTATTGGGACCCATGGTGAACCTACAGGGAATATCGAAAAGAGCAGGGTAAATGTACACTGTTGGGGTCCCTGAGATACTTATGTGGAATATCCATAACAGCAGGGTATAAATATCATAGTGGTGCTGACACATAAATTTAGTGACATAGTTCTATTAACATGAAAGATATACGTTCTCTACATGTACATGTTTCTATATGTTATGTCTTGCTAAGCCATGAATAACTGATACAAGGG
This sequence comes from Apodemus agrarius, assembly GCA_964023405.1. Taxonomy (NCBI): domain Eukaryota; kingdom Metazoa; phylum Chordata; class Mammalia; order Rodentia; family Muridae; genus Apodemus; species Apodemus agrarius. The sequence goes on from OZ030018.1 coordinate 12,282,191, forward strand.
GTCATATCAGGTCATTTCTTTTTAATGAGATAGTTGATCATTGCCTTGAAATATACGTGGTGCAAAATTATTTCCCTTTCAGATTTTAAATCTGAGGTTATCTTAGGTGTACCAAGGCTGGACCTGAAGACGCAAAGGTGGACAATTCAGGGAAGTAGAATCTATTGTCCATCACTTGTATTTTGGTATCAATATATTCCACGGGGTAAATATTTAAAAGAAGAACCTTGATCAATGGAATAGGATCGAAGACACAGAATTGAACTCACACATCTATGGCCAATTGATCTTCGACAAAGGAGCTGAAAACATCCAGTGGAAAAAAGATAGCCTTTTCAACAGATGGTGCTGGCTCAACTGGAGGTCAACATGCAGAAGAATGTGAATTGATCCACTCTTATCTCCTTGCACTAAACTCAACTCCAAGTAGATCAAGGACCTCCACATAAAACCAGACACACTAAAACTAATAGAAAAGAAACTGGGGAAGACCCTTGAGGACATTGGCTCAGGGGGAAAATTCCTGAACAGAACACCAATCGCTTATGCTCTAAGAGCAAGAATAGACAAATGGGACCTCATAAAATTACAAAGTTTCTGTAAGGCAAAAGACACTGTCAAAAGGATAAATAGGCAACCAACAAATTGGAAAAGATCTTCACCAACCCCATATCCGACAGAGGGCTAATCTCCAATGTATACAAAGAACTCAAGAGGTTAGACCCCAGAAAACCAAATAACCCTATCCAAAAATGGGGTACAGAGCTAAACAGAGACTTTTCACCTGAAGAAATTCGGATGGCTAAGAAACACCTTAAAAAATGTTCAACATCATTAGTCATTAGGGAAATGCAAGTCAAAACAACCCTGAGATTTCACCTCACACCAGTCAGAATGGCTAAGATTAAAAACTCAGAAGACATCAGGTGTTGGCGAGGATGTGGAGAAAGAGGAACACTCCTCCACTGCTGGTGGGAATGCAAGCTGGTACAACCACTCTAGAAATCAGTATGGCGGTTCCTCAGAAAACTGGATGTGATACTTCCAGAGGACTCAGCCATACCACTCCTGGGAATATACCCAGAAGATTCCCCAGCATGCAATAAGGATACATGCTCCACTATGTTCATAGCAGCCTTATATAAACAGCCAGAAGCTGGAAAGAACCCAGATGTCCCTCAGCGGAGGAATTGATACAAAAAAATGTGGTATATATACACAATGGAGTACTATTCAGCCATTAGAAACAATGAATTCATGAAATTCCTAGAGAAATGGATGGAGCTGGAGAACATCATACTAAGTGAGGTGACCCAGTCTCAAAAGAATACCCATGGTATGCAGTCACTGATAAGTGGATATTAGCCTAGAATCTTGGAACACCAACGACACAAATCACATACCAAGTGATGTCTGACAAGAAGAAAGGAGTGGACACTGGTGCTAGAATGGACCAAAGCATCATTGTGAGGGAGTACAAGAACAGGGAGGTGGGAGGGGGTGGATGAGGGAGCAGGGGGAGCGAAAGGGGCATGTGGGTCCTTTGGGGGAGGGGAACCAGAAAAAGGGAAATGAATTGTAAATATAGAATATACCCAATAAAAAAATCAAAAAAAATTAAAAAATTAAAAGAAGAACCTCACTAGGCTTACTTGGTAAGTGGTGGGATTTATGGATGAAAAATTTCTGGTCGTAACAGAGCTGAGTTTGAAAGTGCCACACGTGGTAGATGGGTGTGATCTTTGGAGTCAATGGAACTGGTCATAAAGGAAGTCTGAGCTATACTACTTTCTCCCTTTGAAGAATTTTTTTGATCTCTACATCTCTTTTTGAGTGTAAATCTCAAGCAGAATCCTGGCCTATCCTATATAAATTCCCCAGAGAAATAACAGAAAGTTTCTCTCTCTCTCTCTCTCTCTCTCTCTCTCTCTCTCTCTCTCTCCCACCTTTGTTGTTCAGGACAGTTAAGAGCTCCAGCTTCCACATTCCACCTGTGATCTCTAGCGTTAATTGTCAGTCTGAAGGAGGAATGTACAATCATCTGGGAAATGAGCGCTATGGAATGCCTTTATGGAATGCCTTGGGGTGATTATCTTTATTGTATTAACTGGGGCAGAAAAGATGTCCCACAGTGTGTGGCAGCACTTACTGGCTGGGATCCTAGACTGTTTAAATGGAGAAAAGTAGCAGAGGAGCCCCAAGCATCACTATTCCTACCTATGGATGTGGTGTGACTAATAGCTTCAGCATTGTGTGGCTTGGTTCACTGTGTGATAGTCCTTACACTTGAACTTTGGTATAGAATCTCTTTCCCCTTAACTTGGTTTTGCCTGAGTGTTTTATCATAGCCATGAGAAGAGAAACGAATGCTTTCTAAAACCTAGCTTACTAAACCTAGAATTCTAAAACCTAGGTTGTTTTTCCTATGCCATTTGTTGGATCTTATTTATTAACAGATCTAAATGAGTAATCAATATTATAAATAGAAAATGCTCAGAGAACTTCTGAAGTGGAACATCAGAAACATGGATTCTTCTAAGCACACATCCTAACTAAAATATCAGCTATAATTATAAAAAAGAAAAAATAATGAGCTCAGTGCGGTGGGGGAGTGGGCAGAGCACTTGCCCTAAAAGAATGAGTAACAGATTTCAGATACTTGATATCACATAAAAGTCAGCAGATCCTCTATCCCAAAGATCTGGGAGAAGAAAACAGTGGCTCCCTAGAACGAGAGGGATTGAGCTTAGAATTCAAATGAATGATACTACCTCTATATCTAAAATGGAGGGAAATCAAGGAAGATACCAACATCAACATCAGCTTCCACACACATTTCATACAGGAGAGTATATATGCATACACATAAAAACATGAATATATACATTCATATGTTGGATATGCATACATGCGCACACTTGAAAAATAGTGTATGTTTGAAAGTATAATATAACTAAGAATTCTGTATCTTATCTAAAAATATTCTTCTTTCCTTTTATAAGATGTGTCAAAGTTTTATTTGAAGATAGCTGCATGTTATTTTAAATGTTGAATATACAAAATATTTTTGCTGCAAGTGTAAAGTTTAGATTAGGGAAACCAACCTGGGTAAGAATGAGTCTGAATTAGACAAAGTGAAACTCCATTTTCCTTTCCACCCTCTCCCCCCCCACCATAAAAGAAAGTAGTTCAAAATGTTAGTGAAAACAGACAATATTCAAGTGACCTTTCAAAAATAATTGATCATGGAAAGAGATTTTATTTTCCCTGAGTCCATGACCTTCCCTAGCCAAATTATTTCCTTTGATGTCTGACTGATATTTTTCACATGGGAGGATGATAGGATTTGATAGGTGAATGTGTGTGCCAAGCATTCTACAACAGGGAGGCAATTCTGCCAAGGAAATAACACTTCTCACATTCTTGCAGAAGTTACACTAGTTTTCTACAAAAATGCTCCATTTCAAAAGCTTATGTGCATGTTCAGCAATAATAAACTATGCCCATAGCTCTTCAAGTGCACAGTTAAGTAATTGAAAGAATTAGTTGGAAATTGATTCTCTAAACAGAACATCTATTGATAATCTAGCAACCTTCTTGGATGGGAGAGGTCGAAGTTAAGTAGTCTTGGAAGGCACAGCCCTCCAAGACAAGTAGGAAATCACATGAACGCGATATTTTTTGGGTGTGTTCACACAACCTCAATAAAATGCTCTACTCAAGTTATTTTGGCAGCATTCACACTATAGAAAAACACAAGTCTAGCCCAAATGAGTGGGTAGTTTTGGAATATTGTATGGGAGTTGAAAAGTGTATCAGATGGAGGCCATGGAACTGGAAAGACACGCACACTATGCTTCCTGAAAACAATTTATTTTTTTATTTTATAAATCTTAATTTCCATGAAAACTCTTCCCATATTTTATAGAGCATTTGAGTAGTTAGCTCCAAATATAAATTGATATGACAGAAAGACAATAAATATTTAATATATTTAAGAAAAAACGTGTAAGCATGATTTAAAAAATATTCTCATAAACATCAGAGAAGGCAACAGTCTTTTTGTAAAATTAATGTAGCATTAGATCCTACATAAAATAAAAGCATCATCAGTTTAAAAAGAAAGGGTAGATATTTAGTAGGTAGGGAGTTGGGGAGGAGGTAGGAGAAGGGAAACTATAATCTGAATATATTGTATGAAAAATATATTTTAAGTTAAAAAAATTAAAAATTAGTGTACATGTTAGTTCATATATACACAAGGACAGACACAGACACACATACACATAATAATTACCCAAGCCAAAACATTATGGAAATAGTCAGGGTTGAGGTTATGCATCACCAGACACTGAATAGAAGTTCTAGGAGATAAGGGCATAGGTGCTCACTATCTTTGGAGTGTAAAAAGAAGGAAAGGGAAAGAGACTTGAGCTGAATAATCTCAGTGAAAATTATTTGATATTTTCAAAGAGAGAAGCAGACCCACAAACAATTCAAGAGTAAACAGGAGAGGTGATAAGAGGCAAAGATTAAGTCCCTTGTGTTCCTGAGTGGCTGGTGGTCTCTCAGTATGTACTAGATTCTTCTCTAATGCTCTAAAACAAAACTATGAAAACCATAAAGGCAACACTGGATGTGCCTCTTTATTAACACTTGAGCCAGAATTCATGTTTTCAAATTTGTGTTTTTGACTCTGTTCTTTCATCTAACAGCCACAGAACTTTTGCATGAAAACTCCCCAGAGAGAAGCAGAGCATCGATCTTAGTTATTTGATTTTTGAGGGTTAAGATGTTCAACATCATTAGTCATCAGGGAAATGCAAATCAAAACAACCCTGAGATTCCACCTCACACCAGTCAGAATGGCTAAGATTAAAAACTCAAGAGACAACAAGTGCTGGCGAGGATGTGGAGAAAGAGGAACACTCCTCCACTGTTGGTGGGATTGCAAAATGGTAAAACCGCTCTGGAAATCAGTTTGGCGGTTCCTCAGAAAATTGGGCATGTTACTTCCAGAGGACCCTGGCATACCACTCCTGGGCATATACCCAGAGGATTCCCCTGCATGCAATAAGGACACATGCTCCACTATGTTTATAGCAGCCTTGTTTATAATAGCCAGAAATTGGAAGCAGCCCAAATATCCCTCAAAGGAGGAATGGATACAGAAAATGTGGTATATTTATACAATGGAATACTACACAGCAATTAAAAATAATGAATTCATGCAATTTGTAGGTAAATGGTTAGACCTGGAAAATATCATCCTGAGTGAATTAACCCAATCACAAAAGAATGCACCTGAAATGCAATCACTGATAAGTGGATATTAATGAGCCCAGAAGCCCTAAATACTCAAGACACAAATAGCAAGTCAAATGATTCCCAAGAAGAAGAAAGGAGAGGACCCTGGGCCTGTAAAGATTGCTTCCAGTTTAGTAAAGAAACCGAGGGGGGAGGGGGAATTATTGGGGAACAGATGGGGGGGAGAGGAACTATGGGAACTATGGTGGGTGGGAACTGGGAAAGGGGAAAGCCTTTGGAATGTAAACATAGAATATAGAAAATAAAATTAAAAAAAAATAAAAAAAAATAAAAAAAAAAAAAAAAAAGAAAAATAGTAATCTTGAGAGTATGTAAACAGAAATTCCCAGAAATATATAAAATAAGAGATGTACTAGAAAGTCTGACAGTAGAAGGAGAAGGTTGCAGATACAGAGTCAAATCACCCTGGGTTATCTTTAGCCCTCAATGTTCATCCATTACCCACCTCTGTTTGACCAAATCTCTTTACTACTTAGATAAAGACTTTTGGAATATATGAACAGGAAACTGTCTTCCACGAATTCAAAAGTCATCAGATAGTTTCCAAAATCTATTGCAGGAAATTCTGTCTTGGTCTAACCCACCTATCTAATGCTCATTAACTATGTATTTTAAAAATACCTTGATTTACAAATTCTGTTTTTATATTATTATAAAACTTCATAATAATATTCTAGTGTTGTAGCATTGTATGTAGAGTAACTTGAATCCATATTCCTGAGCCATGAACATTCATATTTTGATACAAAACAATCATTTATTGTGTTTGAGGTCAGAGTTTTATTTTTGTAAACAAATTGATGAGAGCTTTTTGCACATCAATCCAGGAAGGTCATTGTGATAAGCAATTTGTTAGTAATAGTGACAATAACATCAATTCAGATCAACTCAATATGTGCCATCATTTCCAGTAGTGTCTTTTTTAGGTTGTCTGTTTTTTTCCCCACAGATTTTTAAAATCTGATTTACATATATAACTTTTGTTAGAAAAGTTATTAATAAGTTATAAATAAGAAAATGAAAATAAGCTAAATTTCAACTCCTTAGAATGTACCTCCTGTCCACAATCATCTTTAGAGCCAAGCCCCAGGTTCCTAACTTGTCAGGTGGAATCCACCTATTTCAAAGCAGTATTAGGAGTCAAAGGCAGCATCTCCTAACATGTAGGATTCTCTCCATTCATTTTCTTTCCTCCATTTCTACAGCCCATTTTTCCAATTATTGCCCAGGTCACTCACTTCAGGTTTGTGCCTCTTAGTTTAACCATGAACACAGGAAGTGAGTGGTCTCTTTATCCCACTCCTTTATGACTAATGCTGACAGACCCTTTAGTAATTAGACATTTTACTGTAAAATCAATACTAGAATTAGAATTCCTGCAGGTCTGTGCAATGATCACATATGCACTCCAAATGCATAGGTGTGAGATTTCATGTTGAATACCAAAAATATTATCAAAATGAGAGAACATATAAAACATGGATCTTAAATCATAAAAGAGATGATACATGACCAGGAATATTAGATTTGTTCCCATATTCCTTTCGCAGTGGGTCAAGAGAAATTCATGGGTCTACCTAATTTTACCTGTGACTAAAGACTCATGTGTCTTTTAAAGAAAAGTGTTTCAGCTAAAAGAGAGTGTTAAGTGGAAAATGTCCGTTGCCCACAGCACTGCTGTGGGCTCTTGAGACTCAGAGCAGAACCTGCCACAACAGTAGAGTCACTTAACACATTAAATCAAGCAACGACTAAAGCTATCAAAATACCAATAAATACATCAAAACCAAGCTTAGTAGCTGAAAAAAAATCTGAACTCCAAGTAATCAAATTGTTAAATGATTGTGTAATTTTGATATTTATTACATGAACTGTGAAGGAAAAGCAATTAAAGTGAAATGAAGGTTAAGAAATCGAGGGCTGGCTGGCTGTGTGTAAGTTTTACACAAATTATAACTCAAATTCCAAATTTACATAATTTCATTTACAAAGGTAAGGTCATTGACTCATTCTATGTTGTTAGTATCCATAAACATATGTATGTTTCTTCACTAATGAGATTTTATTATAAGATGTGTAGCTCTTCAGATTTACCCTTCCAAGTTGCTTAAAATGGAAAAATGCTGTATAATTTCAAAGACTTGGCAGTAGTGCAATAATACCACCACATGCTTCTTTTCATATGGTTTTGAACATGCTCTTCAAAGTCCATTTCAGGAGTCATTAAAACAAATCAGGCCTGAGTACCCTATTCCTGTACTTTCCTATAAAACCCTGCTCTAAAATTCACAAATGAAGCGTTGAGCAGCTCAAACACTTGCAAAGATTTTTAATCAGTTCAAATTTAGGTGCTGAAGGCCAAGGGCATTCCTAGACAGCCTCTGTTATTCAGGCTACATTGGAAGGCTGAAGAAGACAGTTTCCTATGGCAACAGAGGATGGATACCACAGCAGCAACAGTGCCAGCATTTACAGCACTGGGTAAAGGAACTCACCAGAAAGACAATGCAAAAGCAAACAGGCAAAAAACAACAGCCTCACCGTTTGAGCCATTTTATGTCTAGATACACCCGAGGTAGGTCTTCTCATTTCATTTAACCATGTCATAAAATCCCTGAGAGGCATGTCACTCACAGAGGATTGTCTCCCCGGTAGTTCTACATGCAACCACGCACGTCTACAATAAATATCAACTATCACTGCTCCTCTGCAGCTGTTCTTTTCAACATTAGCAGTGTATTTTAATGGTCCCCATTATAGACTAATAGTGATGAAGAGTGAAGTACTTGTTAAAGAGAGTCTTTCAGGTTCAGAAGCATCATGGACACTTGTTTCTGTATTTACAGTATCAGCTTCAAACACGATAATGTCAGCCTTGACAGCATTGTAAGCTAAACAACACTGGTTTTGTTCTATAAGGATATTGACTTCTAATATTTATTTAACATTCCAAGAGCTCATACAGAGTAGGAGTAGACTCATATTAAGCTCAAAGTTGATTCCTATATATATTTTAGATCCTTCATTTCAACTGTTTCCTTTGAATTAGTCTTTCTCAACTTTATTAATAAATATATTAGCATTGGAGAAAATGTCGTTACTCACACTCTACTGCCATATGTGAATTGTGACAGTAAAGATCCAGGACATAGGAATGCTATTTACAAGGAGCCTCTTTTTGTATTTCAATCCACAGAAATCGTTAAGTGATATTCAATAAATCATTGAACTATTTATAAAATGTTTCACATAGAAATTGATATATTATTAATTGCTAATATTAATTTGCTATTAATAGCAATTTGTTGATATTAACTATTAATATTATTAAAATATTAATTTATTATTAATTGGTGTTAATATTGATTGGTGTTATTAGACGGAATAATTCCCCTTAATCATTTGACCAATCATATTGATGAATCTTTCAGAAGAGAATTCTGAACTTATGAAAAATTTTCAGTTTTTTACTATGCTTATGATGTAGTAAATTTTTCTGTGTAATGTAACTAAGCAAGAACAAACAAAAATCCTTTTAAAAGTTTAAGCCATTCTTGTGTTCATATATTCCTTCATCAGAAATATTTTCCTTTCAAAGTGCTGTTGCTGAAATACTTTGTGATTCTTAGTGTTGTCAAGTGTGGTATACCACACCTGAAATCTCAAATACTTGGGCAACTGAAGAGGACGAATCCTCATTCCAAAATTTTAAACAGTGGCGTTCATGAAAAATCTGAAGACCACATGCTGGAATTAGCTCTTTTCTTCAATCATGGCATCAAACTCAGGTCATCAGGCTTGGTGGCAAGAGTTCCCACATGCGGAGCAGGATCACAGATACTTCTTAATAGTTTCATGATATGAAATGGCACTCAGTCAAGTAGACAAGTGAAATGATCTCAAGCTTTTCTTCTGAACCATGGCAGAGGTTCTGGGATTACAGTACAAAATTACTCAAACATTCAAGAATATGTATTTTTACAGACAGGAATTTCTGTCTGTTTTTTTTCAACTTGGTGTGTTCTCTACTAAGTCAATGAAATATTTTAAAGAAATTACCATTTCTCATAAAAACTAAAAATACCCCATCATGAAAAAGTGGATAGCTGTCCTAAATTTGCATAGTTTAATTCTGCAGTTAAGATAGTAAATGAAAAAACATGTAGATACACAAGTTAAGCAAATACCCTAAGTTCCATAATTCTGAAGCTACACTCTGTACTATTATTGGGAAGATAGTATTTCTAGCCAAGTTACTCTCTGGCCATGATGAATACTTAACACTTCATTACATCCTTTGCAACAAGTAGCTCTGTTGTTTTAACTCAAACAGTCCAAGACATACCAGAGCACCCTGACACTTAAGAAAAGTATGATGTTTGAGTGACCAACTCATTAAAGAACCTTAACTTGTTATCCCAAAATAAAAACTTTGGTTGGATGAACAGTATTCTCTAAAGTGTTTCTTTTTTTTCTTAAAATTTGAAACATAGAATACAAATCAATCATAACTAAATGGCTAGAAACACTATGAAGGGTGTTGCCTCATACGTTCATAATACCAGACACTGAAAAAATTGAAAAAAGTACTTATGCAGTAGACACAAAAATTTCTCTCTCCCTTAAGTCATCCTCTGAAGATGATGAAACTTGAAGGTCACTTTCAAATTGATACTCTCAAATTTCAGGAAAATAGCACAACTATTTGAATTTTGCTTGATGTGATGATGGTGCTGATTGTCATATTGACAGGGTTTGGGATAACTTAGAAGACATAACCATGGGCATGTCTGTTAGAGTGTTAATAGGGAGGAATAGTGGAAAGGAGATATGGCCTGCGTCTGAGTGTAGCATGGCAGTCTTCAGATACACAGACGTCTGAATGAGAAGCAGTGTACATGATCTTGCCTTGCTGGTTCTTGCTGAATGGGTGCATGATATTTGTGCTGCACTGATCCTTCACTGACTCTGGATTCCATCTCATTCTGCTTCCCTATGAAGGCTTCATACCAATAATTCCAGAAATACTTCTTGATGCCAGATTCAGTTTGTGACAATTGAAGTGTTCAAAATTTTAGACTGAGCAACTATAGAATTATCTTTCCACCCAAAGATTGGTCTGATATTATTGAGTTATACAGCTACTATCATGTAAATCAATCTAAAATCAATCAATCACTTTTGATAATGCTCACACACACACATACACACACCACACAGTTACATACTGCATCTTGAGTGTAAAGATAAGGGACAACTTAAGAGATTTGATTCTCTCCTTTAATGCTATGAGTCCTAGGATCTGAATTCAAGCCATCAGGTTTGGCAAGGAGGGCAATGAGTCACTCAACTGGCCGCATAACTTCTTTGTAAAGCAAGCAAACTGAAAATTGTATCATGGGGGTAATACGATTAAAACCAAAAGTCCAAAAAGACTTTTATCTTGTAGGCTTCCAGTATTTGTTACATACATATGGTAACAAGAAGTACAAAAAAATCTTTGTAATATACAGACATGAAGCTAAAAGTCAAAGTCAAGCCAATATATATTTGGGATTTGTTAGCAAACATATCATGGCTATATTTATATGATAGAATGAGATCACTTAGAAAAAAAGGATTAAAGGGAGAAATGAGAAAAATGGAACTTATATTTCCAACATTGAATAACTAGGTAATGGCAAAACACACTGGCCTAATACTAGATCTGGAAAAAAAAATGCAAGTCTATACTGGAAGAGATAGAAATAAAACAAAACAAAATAAAAATAAAATTTAAATGTCAAAGGTCATTAAAAAATAGTGCTTCAAAATGAAGATATAAATGGAGATCTATTTATTTGAGGCAGCTTTACTACTATAGCTTCAATTTCTTTGTGAGTCACAAGGAAACTGATCCCAGAACAATACATTTTCTTAGTAACATTGTCTCATTGAGTGAATCACGGAATCTTCAGGAAGCTAATGAAACTTACAGCATCCAGGAAACTCAGGAAGTCCCAAGTTCACAAAGCACCTCCTATCAGCTATAAATGTAGTAACTATATCTGGAAAGGAGAAACTGGACAGGAAAGTCCAGAGATGCAGGTTCAATGACTCATCACCATGCTGATCTGGGCTTTTCAGGAATGCAATGGACCTTGAGTCACTTATACTTTTGTAAGTAACCCCACACCCACATTCTTGTCAGTAATCCCCAATAAAATCACTGGATCATCAATATAGCCTTTACTGGAATCATTTCTTTGACCTGTTGTCAGTTCTCTCTGTGCAATGAATAGACCTTTGTTCATCTCTCCTGGGCAAGTCACAGAACAGGGGCAAACAGAGAAAGGCAGCAGAGTTTCTGATGGCATTGTAGGCTGGGTGGGGCACTGAATTTAGATCTCTAAAACTCATGTCAATGTCCTATATGGTAGAACATGTCTGTAATGACATCACTGAGAGACAGTGACAGCCAGGTCCCTGGAGGCAGACAACCACAGAAGAAGAAGAAGGAAATAAATGAATTATTTTCTCCAAAGCTTTTCTAAATTTCCTTAGAAATCACTCCAAAATTATAACTTTCAACTCCAGTCCTCGGGTCACTCATCTTTCTTTATTCTCTTGTAAGAATCTTTGTCTCCTTTCTATACTGTGACATTCACTCTGCCCAAGGTAACAAATCCCAACTTGTCTCTAAGGTAGTCCCTGAGGGTAGCATGGATAGAACTGTGGAGAGCTATGCCCATCTTCTCTACAACAGGCATCCTTCCTTAGCCTCCATGTCACATTACAGCACAAATGACTAAGTGTCCTTTTTCTTGTTCCTGTTTGTTTCTGTTTGCTTGGCTGGTTAGTTCGTTGTTTTTTAGGATTCATCATTATTACAGAGGAGAGGACAAGAGGGAACATGACTTCTTTTGAATCTCTACCATGAAGTATAAATAGTTTTTGTCTGACTGAAACAAAATTCTATCCTGTTAATTGCCTTCATCTCCTTGTCAGCCCTGTAGGGTATTTTATAAAAAGTTCATAGCTACTCCTCTAAAACTTTTACCAAAATAATGTAATAAATCATGGTGACTGAGCAGTGTCTATTTATAAAGAGACCCTACAGAACTATGGTTCATATGTGCAATTGTATCAGAAATCCCTCCAGTGAACAAGAAAATATGTCCTACATGCTTGCTGCCAAATCATTGACAAGTTGCTAAATTTGTGTTATAAATGTGACTAAAAGTTTTCATGCCCATAACTAAACACCATACTAAGAATAACCAAACATTTACTTATTCACAGAATACCAAAACTAAATGTTATACACAAATATGTGTGAACAAATTTTTGGATGATTTTATTTCAGGATGACCCTGTATTTATAGGTTCCACAGTCTGAAGTTCATTGTCATGATCAGCGGCAGAACATATTGCTTTTAAATAATATTGAGATGAATCTTAGTGCTCCTGGTTATGCTGACAAATTGTTTGGTCCACATACCAGCCTATTGAGTATAAACCTGCCCTTTATTAAAGGATAAGCTAATTTCCTTAAATGTTTACAAAGCTACTTCTTCAGTGACAAGATACCTTTGAAGGACAATTTTTAGGGTATGTGAAAAGATGTATAAAATTGTTGTCATATTAAAATTATAATGTACTGTGTTTAACTCAATTATTTTGATTTTATCTTTGACAGTTTCAATCACATGTACAATGCATTCTGAGCACTCTTGTCCCTACCCTCTCCAAATCATGCCCCTCCCATTTATCATTTTCCTTCTTTCTAGTGTTTTTTTCCCACTCACATCTTTTTGGTTGCTTTTCTGACTCACAGAGTTTAACCCGGACCCTCTGAGTGACAGTAGGTTTCAAACTGAGTTGAAACCTGGTAGGTTAGCCTCTAACCACACATGGAATTCCACAACTGCATTTCCTCCAGAATCCACCAATAGTCAGTTGCTCAGCAGGTAAGGGCATGGTCTCCTGAATCCCTCTTCAATACTTTTCTAAGTGGTGAAAGATCAAACCGTGTACAGGTCTAGTGTAGAAAATCACAGCTAATTCTGTTATTTAAGGTTTTTAATAAAGAAAATATTAAAACCTTCACAAAACCTAATAAGACATGATTTATCATTACTCTATTTCAAAGGCGTCCCTTTGTTTATCAATGAGGTTTCTTTTTTACCTCCAAAGTGAAGTAAGGGACTATGGAAAGAACTGTATTTGAACAGAATATGATTATGTTAGAACTAGGGAATTATTAAGCCTCATTATGATTTAAATACATGCTCTCCAAGGCTTCCAATAATTCACAACAAAGCCTAGATCTTGTAAAATGTGTGAACATTATTTATTCAACAAATATGTACTAAATGCCTATGGAGTATCTCTGTTAGTTATTGTATTTATAGTTTTCTTACGTAAAGGGTTTAGGTGACTGAATAAGACTGCAAAACAAGAACTACTAAACTTTTGTGTAGAACATATTAAGCCACATCGACTATGAAAGGCTTGACATCACATGAGCAAGGTGGGCAGGGTCTTACAACACATCAATGGTGGGTGAAGTTATTGCCAACTATTACTGAATCTTTGTCAGTCATGTAGAAATAACTTATAGCTGTTTATTTATAAAAGAATGCTTTAATATACAACCTTTCACCTGGTGCAACAAAATTGCTTGCATCTTCTGTTATTTAAGCACTGTCTTATTTCACTTTAGTCCCACTTCACATCTCAGGAGCAGAAAGATTATGATGTTGACAGAACTGTGTGAGGAGAATTGTGAAAAAATATGAAGCATGCTGACAGATTACTTGTATTTGCATTTCTAGTATTTTCATTACAAGAATGTTAGGTTCACCAATGGAAAGATGCCAAGCTTTCTAACTATATGTTCTAGAACCAGATACAGAAGTGTGTAAGTAGTATGGGCTCAAGCAAAATGAATCCATATCCCTGTTCTGCCAAAGTCCCTAAAGTACCTGAGAGAAAGCACTTGCTTGGCTCCAGAATTATATAATTTGTATCTATTTTTCATGTTGCATGAGTTTTAAAATACAATGTTTGATCAAAACATAAATAAAAACTTATATGCATGTGATACCTTAGAGAAGAAAAATCTCTCAATTTCGGTTCAAGGAATCTATTGGAAAGGTGACAAGCTAGATGCCTACTTCCTGTCAAACAGGAGTAAAGGTGGAGCACCCGTCTGCAGGAAGATATCAGGTAATAGAAATAAGGTCTTGACTTCATAATAAACTGACCCTAAAGAAATCTTCCTATTATGTTTAAAACAATATTTGTAGGAAGCCACATTCGCCATTACAAGATGGCGCCCATTTCCTGTGATGAATCAGCAATGTGCTGTTGTTTACTCCACTCCGCGCCCTACTGCGCATGCGCAGGTAGAGGTTTGGCGGGTCGCAGCTCAGTCCCGGAGCATGCTAATGAGGCATCGAGGCGTGCACCAATCAGGTAGAAACACATCCTGCCTAGGCTTATTTAAGATGCACTGCTCTACCCTTCTTGGTCTTTCGCCTCTGCAATCAACCCCGCAATAAACGTCTGTGGAAGGATCCTGACTGTCTCGTGTCATTCTTGCTGGCGAGATAGACACGCGACCTACAAATATTAACCAAGCAGACACCCCAGAGCTCCCAGGGACTAAACCACCAACCAAAGAGTTCACATGGAGGGTCCCATGTCTCCAGCTGCATATGCAACACAGGATGGCCTTATCGGGAATTGATGGGAAGAGAGGCCCTTGGTCCTGGAAAGGCTCAATCCTCAAGTGTAGTGAAATGCCAGGGTGGGAAAGAGGGAGGAGCTGGGTGGGTGGGTAGAGGATCACCCTCACAGAAGCAAGGGGAGGGGAGATAGGATAGGGGATTCTGCAGGGGAAACAGAGAAAGGGAATAAAATTTGAAATGCAAATAAATAAAATAGCCAAAAAATTTTTATCTAATCCTATTAATAAGATGCCAGGAAATATAATTGAAAGATCTTTATGAATAATACACTGACTGTATATTATGCAATGAAAGTCTTTTCCACCTTCAACTAATGCACCTAATACTACTTACTTTGGTCAATATTTTTTAATAATTTACTCAGTGTTTGACTAATTAGATTTCTTTCTTTTTGCTTTTGAATATAATATCATAGAGATTTTAAGCAAGCTTAAAAATTTTAATTACTCAATTTACATACTATCTAGAAAGATAAATATTCATGCAGCACACATAATACCTACATACTTTTAATTGTATAAAATAGATAATATTCTGTCTTGAAATTCTCTGTATTTGATGGACTCAAAAGTGTTATATAATATTTTAAAGTTTATTTTTTGATAATCTTTGTTTCACAGATCCAAGCTATATATTTCTTTAAATAGAAAACAATTCAACCAGCATAGTATTTCTGCTATAAAGGAATAAATGTACCCCACTCATTTGACAGGTGGCAGTTACTCTTAGATGTGACTGATTTAGCCACAGCTGCTTTCCGTAGAATAAAACCCACATGCTCAGTAAAAAGAGAGATTAGTTTTCATCATATAGTCATGTTGGGTAATAATATTTAAGGAGCCATGTTAATGCAAGCTAACTCCGCTTGTTTCTGGTGCACTATAAATTCAACACAGAAAATGGGCAGCATATGTGAAAAGACTTATGAATTATGAGGCTAGCCACTCAGTACTGTGAAAGGAGAGCTATTTCATGGAACACTGATACCTTCTATAAATTCCAGTATTTCTTCTAATTGCTTTATGCCTGTTGCATAGTTGCATCTGGGAATGTAATCATTAACTGTTAACTGATTCAAATATGGTTGTTTCATTACAAGGTCTGGAGATCCTCACTGGAAACTAAAAATTTAGTGTGAACCCATGGTATCCACAGTGACTGGCAGAAGCATGTGCTTTTGGCATGGCTTTCACATTTTCTCCAATTGTTTCCCAGACATTCATAATCACTTCACCTATTAGTTTTATTTAATCACCAAGTATTTGTGTTTTAAAGAATTATTATTTGCACATGTGATATTTTACAATGAAAGCGTGAGTTGACTGTTTATAGAGAAGAATAATACAAATCTACAAAGTATAATGCTTGGTTGCCCTTGCTTAATATCACTATGGAATTACCTTTGAACAGATGAAGCATTACCATACTTGAGCCACCAGAAGGAAAAATGAGATAAAAATGTTAGAAGACTAAATTGCATTGAAATGAGATTTTGTCTAATCCATAAAGATTCATTTGTGTCTAGTAGCCCACAACATCAAAGGGGCACTCATTCTACCCAAATTAACCAACTGTAATTCAGTGTAAAATATTGTGTATTGATAAGCAAATAAACTCTAATGAGTGCTCAGTGGAAAATGAACATCTATTTCACAAGGAGTGAATAAAATGCTCTCATTTATTTCAGAAGCTTCTAGGCTATTGGGTAAGTTATAGTCCTTGGCCAGTACCCATGGCTCTGATTGCCACACCTAAGGGCCCACAAAAGGAAGTATTATCAAGCATTTTATCTCAATAAATTAATCAAAATATGCTTTTTTTCAAAGCTTTGCTAAGATCCAGGAGTCCTGGAGCTGGGGTTTATTGTTACACTATGAATCTAACAATAAAAAACACTAACTTCACTTGTTTGGTCTCATATAAAGTGTTATCTGATTCCAGTGGGCCCATGAGGAGAAAGTAAATATAGCATTATCTGTAGTTAATCAACTCAGCTCTGAACTTTCTCACACAAATAGGCTTATTATGCCAGCAGTGCAGGAAATGTAATCCAGTAATCTCCAAGTCAGTATTTAAACTTGATGATATTGATTCACTCTGGGAATATAATAGAGTTCATACTCTTTAATTATTAAAACATGAATCCTGCATTTTCAACCATGTAGTTCCAAGCAGACAAATGTGTACATACATAAATACACATGCACTTTCTGCATTTTGTTTTCTTTCAAGGATAATTTTCAGGAGATTTTATTAAAATCAGTTTTAAGCATTGAGACAATAAACTATTTTCTTACGTGTTTATGCTTGATAAGACTATTATACACATTTTATATAATTAGGCCACTAAAACTTTAGCTGATGGAATTGATCATAAAGCATATATATCACATACCAGTAGTCAAAATATACTGCCAGTATCCACTACAATCCTGTTAGGAAGATAAATTCCAAAAAGAGAAGAAAACTTAAATTTTGGATTCCAAAATTTGTACCAAACATGTGTGTGTGTATGTGTGTGTGTGTGTGTGTGTGTGTGTGTGTGTGTGTAAAGGGGGAACGGCCAATTCAGAGATAGAAAATCTATTAACAATTTGTGGTTCGTGTCTGCATCAGTATTTTCTACCACACCCATGGCAATGTAATTCCATTCATGCTTGACGTACAAAGGTCCATTCACACTCTGGGATTTAATGGAACTGCTGGAGACCTTATTTATAAACTTGATAGAGGCCACTGATGTGTGAAACAGACATACTGCTTTTTATTTTCTATATCAACATCCCAAATCCCAAATGGTTGCTCTATTAACCCCCCCTCTCTCTCTCTCCCTCCCCAAGAATCAAGTAGAGAACCTAGCATAAAGTTTAAGACATATGAATATAATTTGCATTATGAACAATAAAACACACTGAGAACATTGAAGAATTATATTAACTTTCTCAGACTGTCTTTTTAAACTTAATCTACAATAAACTAATCTATAATAAAGTGCACTGAAGGCTATAACAATTCTAGGCTTGACTACTCTACACAAAAAGCATAAAAATAACATCAGGAGACTCTCAGGCCTTTCAGTGACTTCTACTTAAAATTCGGTGACAAAAGAAAGTGGGTAAAACCTTGTAGTCCACCAGCAGTGTAGTGCCACTTTCTCCACATCCTCACCAATACCTGCTGTCCCCTGAGTTTTTAATCTTAGCCATTCTGACTGGTGTGAGGTGAAATCTCAGGGTTGTTTTGATTTCCATTTCTCTAATGACTAATGATGTTGAACATTTTTTAAGGTGTTTATCAGCCATCCGAATTTCTTCTGGTGAAAATTCTTTGTTTAGCTCTGTACCCCATTTTTTGATAGGGTTATTTGGTTTTCTGGGATCTAACTTCTTAAGTTCTTTGTATACATTGGATATTAGCCCTTTGTCAGATGTAGGGTTGGTGAAGATCTTTTCCCAATTTGTTGGTTGCCGTTTTGTCCTTTTGACATTGTCTTTTGCCTTTCAGAAACTTTGTAATTTTATGAGGTCCCATTTGCCTATTCTTGATCTCAGAGCATAAGCTATTGGTGTTCTGTTCAGGAACTTTCCCCCTGAGCCCATGTCCTCAAGGGTCTTTCACAGTTTCTTTTCTGGAAATCAGTCTGGCAGTTCCTCAGAAAACTGGACACGATACTTCTGGAGGACCCAGCCATACCAGTCCTGGGCATATACCCAGAAGATTCCCCAGCATACAATAAGGATACGTGCTCCACTATGTTCATAGCAGCCTTATTTATAATAGCCAGAAGCTGGAAAGAACCCAGATGTCCCTCAATGGAGGAATGGATACAAAAAATGTGGCTACAGGAGGAGGAAGCAGGGGGAGTGTGACAGAAGAAAGGGATGTTTCCCCAAGGAGATTATAGCCAAGACCTACTTTCTGAGACCCAACTCCAGCTCCTAAAGATTCATGACCCACTGGGGACCAAGTGTTCAAACACATAAGACTTTTTTTTTCTTGGATATATTCTTTATATATATATATAGATAGATAGATAGATAGATAGATAGATAGATAGATAGATATAGATATAGATATAGATAGATAGATAGATAGATAGATAGATAGATAGATATAGAGATAGATAGATAGATATATTTATTGGATATATTCTATATTTACAATTCATTTCCCCTTTTCTGGTTCCCCACCCCCCAAAGGTCCCACATGCCCTTTGCCCTCCCCCTGCTCCCTCATCCTCCCCCTCCCACCTCCCTGTTCTTGTACTCACCCACAATGATGTTTTGGTCCATTCTAGCACCAGTGTCCACTCCTTTCTTCTTCTCAGACATCACTTGGTATGTGATTTGTGTCTTTGGTGTTCCAAGATTCTAGGCTAATATCCACTTATCAGTGACTGCATACCATGGGTATTCTTTTGAGACTGGGTCACCTCACTTAGTATGACGTTCTCCAGCTCCATCCATTTCTCTAAGAATTTTATAAATTCATTGTTTCTAATGGCTGAATAGTATTCCATTGTGTATATATACCACATTTTTTGTATCCATTCTTCCATTGAGGGACATCTGGGTTCTTTCCAGCTTCTGGCTATTATATATAAGGCTGCTATGAACATAGTGGAGCATGTATCCTTATTGCATGCTGGGGAATCTTCTGGGTATACTCCCAGGAGTGGTATGGCTGGGTCCTCTGGAAGTATCATGTCCAGTTTTCTGAGGAACCGCCAGACTGATTTCCAGAGTGGTTGTACCAGCTTGCAGTCCCACCAGCATTGGAGGAGTGTTCCTCTTTCTCCACATCCTCACCAACACCTGATGTCTTCTGAGTTTTTAATCTTAGCCATTCTGACTGCTGTGAGGTGAAATCTCAGGGTTGTTTTGATTTGCATTTCCCTAATGACTAATGACGTTGAACATTTTTTAAGTTGTTTCTCAGCCATCTGAATTTCTTCAGGTGAAAAGTCTCTGTTTAGCTCTGTACCCCATTTTTGGATAGGGTTATTTGGTTTTCCGGTGGTATAGCCTCTTGAGTTCTTTGTATACATTGGATATTAGCCCTCTGTTGGATGTGGGGTTGGTGAAGATCTTTTCCCAATTTGTTGGTTGCCGATTTATCCTTTTGACAGTGTCTTCTGCCTTATAGAAACTTTGTAATTTTATGAGGTCCCATTTGTCTATTCTTGCTCTTAGAGCATAAGCAATGGTGTTCTGTTCAGGAATTTTTCCCCTGAGCCAATGTCCCCTGAGTTGGGATTTTGATGGGGATTGCGTTGAATCTCTATTTACATTTCATTTCCCTTTTTCTGGTTCCCCACCCCGCAAAGGTCCCACAAGCCCTTTTCTTTTCTATTAGTTTTAGTGTGTCTGGTTTTATGTGGAGGTTCTTGATCCACTTGGAGTTGAGCTTAGTGCAAGGTGATAAGAGTGGATCAATTCTCATTCTTCTGCATGTTGACCTCCAGTTGAGCCAGCACCATCTGTTGAAAAGGCTATCTTTTTCCCACTGGATGTTTTCAGCTCCTTTGTCAAATGTCAATTGACCATATATGTGTGGCTTCAATTCTAGGTCTTCGATCCTATTCCATTGATCTGCCTCCCTGTCACTGAACCAATACCATGCAGGTTTTAATACTACTGCTCTGTAGTATTGCTTGAGGTCCGGGATATTGATTCCCCCAGTTCTATTGCTGTTGATGATAGTTTTAGCTATCCTGGGTTTTTTGTTATTCTAGATGGATTTGAGAATTGCTCTTTCTAACTCTATGAAGAACTGAGTTGGGATTTTGATGGGGATTGCGTTGAATCTGTATTTACATTTCATTTCCCTTTTTCTGGTTCCCCGCCCCCCAAAGGTCCAACATGCCCTTTGCCCTCCCCCTGCTCCCTCACCCACCCCTCCCACCTCCCTGTTCTTGTACTTCCCCACAATGATGTTTTGGTCCATTCTAGCACCAGTGTCCACTCCTTCTTCTTGTCAGACATCACTTGGTATGTGATTTGTGTCTTTGGTGTTCCAAGATTCTAGGCTAATATCCACTTATCAGTGACTGCATACCATGGGTATTCTTTTGAGACTGGGTTACCTCACTTAGTATGATGTTCTCCAGCTCCATCCATTTCTCTAAAAATTTCATGAATTCATTGTTTCTAATGGCCCAGTAGTACTTCATTGTGTATATAAACCACATTTTTTGTATCCATTCTTCCATTGAGGGACATCTGGGTTCTTTCCAGTTTCTGGCTATTATAAATAAGGCTGCTATGAGCATAGTGGAGCATGTATCCTTATTGCATGCTGGGGAATCTTCTGGATATATGCCCAGGAGTGGTATGGCTGGGTCCTCCAGAAGTATTGTGTCCAGTTTTCTGAGGAACTGCCAGACTGATTTCCAGAGTGGATGTACCAGCTTGCAGTCCCACCAGCATTGGAGGAGTGTTCCTCTTTCTCTGCATCCTTGCCAACACCTTCTGTTTCCTGAGTTTTTAATCTTAGCCATTCTGACTGGTGTGAGGTGAAATCTCAGGGTTGTTTTGATTTGCATTTCTCTAATGACTAATGCTGAAAAGAACCCAGATGTCCCTCAATGGAGGAATGGATACAAAAAATAATGTGGTATAAATACACAATGGAGTACTATTGGGCCATTAGAAACAATGAATTCATGAAATTCTTAGAGAAATGGATGGAGCTGGAGAACATCATACTAAGTGAGGTGACCCAGTCTCAAAAAAATACCCATGGTATGCAGTCACTGATAAGTGGTTATTAGCCTAGAATCTCTGAAGTCCAAAGACACAATCCACATACCAAATGATGTCCGACCAGAAGGAAGGAGTGGACCCTGGTTCTGGAAATGCTCAAAGCATCAGTGTAGTGGAATACCAGAACAGGGAAGTGGGAAGTGGTGGATCGGGAAACAGGGGGAGGAAAAAGAGCATGTGGGACCTTTGGGGGTGAGGAACCAGGAAAAAGGAAATTAAATGTAAATATAGAATATATCCAATAAAAAACAAGGAAAAAAAACAAGAAAAAATACAAACCCTAAAAAAAAAGTGGGTAAAACAAAACAAGAAAAAAATTAACCCTGTGTTTAAAACAGACAAACAAGGTTGGTGCTCAGTAGACGTCTAAATCGTGAGAGTCAGCATTAACTACAAAGTTGTCTAGTGCTTTATAAACCACATCTAAATATGAGAAAAATCAGTTAATCTGTTATATATTGTTCCTACATGACAGAGCATGCTATTGAAAGGCCTGTATAGAAGAAAATTCTGCTTTCATTAATGCAGTGTGGTTGTATGTTCCATGAGAGCTCAAGATCTAAAATAAAGACATTATTGTTTGGAAGACAATAGGAAGGAAAAAAATTACCAATGCAAGATTCTAGGTCTTCTTTACTCTGTGCCAGGTACAGAAAAGAGTGAAAAGGCTAGAGTCTTAAGGCTTCTTTTGGTGGAATGGACCTCCAGTGACTTTAAGAATTCCTATTAGACACTGTTTTTAAAGAGTCAACCACTTTCTAGAAGACAAAGATACCAAGTCTATAGACGGGATGAACTGGAACTTCCCTCCCAGAAGATCCTTGGGAGGATGGCTGTGAGAACAGTGAAAGCAAGGGGTTGAGGTCTTAGAAAAATAGAGTGGTGTGACATAATGTAGATACTTTCATAAGGTTTATATATTCCTCGGTCAAAAAATGAACACTAGTGCATCATAATAGTGTATTGGTGGGAATGGTATATGTACACATATGTGTTTTGTTGCATGTGTGGAGGCCAGGGGAGGAGAGTGAAGGAGAGGGAGTGCCTTATTTCTCTCTGTCTTATTTCCATAACTACTAGGGCTGTACCACCACTTCAGGTTGGTCAGCAAATTTTACTAAATGCCTTGTCTCTACCTCCACAATTCTGAATCCATGTGAGCCTTTCCCATATCGGCGGCTAGATATTTACAGGGAAGTCTTACACACAGTGCAGTGTGGCATGGATGGCACGCTACTGAGCATGGATGGTTCCTAAGTCTGTTGCTGCAATGTCATGTTGTGACCAGGATTCTATCTGAGAAACCTCACTACATTTACATGTCATGCTTTCTTGGAGCTCCCTTATCTGTGATTATTTATTGTTGGTCTCTTTTACTAAAAACATTTCTTATTAAGTGAAGACAGAATTTTACAAATGTTAAGGATTCTTTAAATACTTTGATGTTGGCTACCGTTCTGCTGTAAATTGCTCTTACTATGTTTAGGTATGGGCCTTGGATTCCTGTTCTTTCCAAGACTTTTAGCATGAAAGGATGCTGAATTTTGTCAAATGCTTTTTCAGCATTCAATGAGATGACCATGTGTTTTTTTTCTTTGAGTTTGTTTATGTAGTGGATTACATTGATGGATTTCCATATATTGAACCATCCCTGCATCCCTGGGATGAAGCCAACTTGATCGTTTTGATGTGTTCTTGGATTCAATTGGCAAGAATTTTATTGAGTATTTTTGCATTGATGTTCATAAGGGAAATTGGTCTGAGTTCTCTTTCTTAGTTGGATCTTTGTGTGGTTTTGGTATCAGCGAAATTGTGGCTTCGTAGAATGAGTTGGGTAGTGTTCCTTCTGTTTTTATTTGTGGAATAGTTTGAAGAGTATTGGTATTAGGTCTTCTTTGAAGATCTGATAAAATTCTGCACTAAAACCATCTGGTCCTGTGCTTTTTTTTTTTTTTTTTTTTGGTTGGAAGACTTTCTATGGCCCCTTCTATTTCTTTGGGGGTTATGGGACTGTTTAGACAATCTATTTGATTCTGATTTAATTTTGGTATTTGATATCTGTCTAGGAAATTGTCCATTTCCTCCAGATTCTCCAATTGTGTTTAGTATAGGCTTTTGTAGTAGGATCTGATGATTTTTTGACAGTCATTAGAAACAATGAATTCATGAAATTCTTAGAGAAATGGATGGAGCTGGAGAACATCATACTAAATGAGGTAACCCAGTCTCAAAAGAATACCCACGGTATGCACTCACTGATAAGTGGATATTAGCCTAGAATCTTGGAATACCAAAGACACAATCCACATACCAAATGATGTCTGAGAAGCAGGAAGAAGTAGAACCTGGTTCTGGAAAGGCTCAATGCATCAGTGTAGGGGAATACCAGAACAGGGTATTGGAAAGGTGTGGATGGGGAACAGGGGCAGGGAAAAGGGCATATGGGACTTTTGGGGAGCTGGGAACCAGGAAAAGTGAAATTAAATGTAAATAAAGAATTATCCAATAAAAAGTTATTTATATTAACAAAAACAAAAAAAGAAGATGGGGCAAGCACATTAGTGGACAGGAAGGTCAATCTAGCTTGTCACACCATCAGTGTTGGCAGCTTAGATACTCACTTATGCCTTGGAAACAGGCACGGTTATCTTCCTATCCAGCACTACAGAGAGAGATTGAGAAGAATGCATTATGTCACTGGAAAGGATACAATAAATACTACACATTAACAGACAAACAAAGAATTTTTATTTTGTTCCTAATAGACCACCTTGGACCCCACTGCTGTTGGTCTGGGGGGATTTCTTCCATAATGCATTCTTTCCTTTTTCCATCTAGTATCAATAAAGACTTTAAAATAATATTTTTAAAAAGCTGGCCTATGGGAATGAAGCATTTACTCAGGGGCCCCTTGGTCTCAGATATTTTTTAAATGATAAATGTAAGACCTCAGTAGATTGGTCTGGTGCTTTTGTGCTTAGAAATGCTCCTAACAGCAGAGATGTGTGCCCATGAAAATTACACTGAATTTCCTAAACTTTTTATGGTAGCTGTACTTCTTACTACAATTATGTAATTAAGTTAAATGGTATGCAAATTGATCAAAAGTGATTGATGGTAGATTTGCTGTGTAAACCAAGTTAAATGCTTTGAAGACTTCTACAAACATGAATGCCTAACATATACTCATTGGTGTGTGACAAGCAACTAAATGTAAATAATAACAAGGGTCTTGGAAGTAAAATCTAGAAAGAAATTAAAAATAAGGACTCTTTAAATAAATATGATTGAATCAAATTAAACGGTAGCTGTGTGTGGCTTATTTGAAAATATGTATATGGGAGAAGGAAGCATCCTAAACGACCCTTTTTTGGAAACTCTGACAGGTAAACCAGTATCTTTGATCAGAGGAGGTATAGTTGATAATCCATGAGGTTTACAGTCATAGTCTGATCTTGAGTGTGTGCTTGGTAGTATCCTTGAGTGTTCTTTGATAGTTCTCATTTTATATCACCTAAAAAGCCCACAAGAGAATTCAGCTATGGAACACAACCAATCACTTTTGATTTCCCTTAGTATACCTGCCACCTAATGCTCACATGTTCACGCAAAGACAGATATGCATGCTTTGCAGGCAAAATGCAAAAGCACAAATATATGCAGATAGAAATTTGCATATGCACACACACAGCAAACAACACACCTACATACATATCTGTACATACACATGCACACACACACACATGAACACACATATTTTAGAGTACTATGCTGTGGGTACATGGATCCTTAGCCATTGGGCAGGGTATACTTTTTCCACAGAGTGACATCGAAATCACTTTGTTTTTACAGGGATATTATTTTGACCCCACACAGTTCCTTCACATCTACAAGTTTGCTTTGCAATTCTAAAATAAGTAAATAAATAAATTAGTAAATAATCTGTTTTCTTGAGGCAGAGGCTAGTATTCTCAGCCAATTACTTTGAATATTCCAGATGGCTATGCCACTGTGTGATGGTACCTGACTCTCTGAGCCTTTCATTGTGCCCTACAATTCAAGAAACCTAACAACAATATGACAATATGGATTTTATATAAAATATTCTTATATAAGTATCTGTCATTGCACAGTAGAGATCAAAATGTTAATCTCTATAGGACACATCTTACAAAATGTTCTTCCAAACACTATCGATGCTGTTTTCAGAAATCAAAATTCTCCTTTACTTCTAAATAGTTGCTATCATCATGAAATACCTAGAAGAGATTTCCTATTCTTTCAACAGAAGCAAAACCTTTGGCATAGTAAAAAATACATTAGTCAATTGTGGGGAGTAAATGTACCATTTGAGTGTTAAGGTCATAAAAATATTGGAATAATAACTGAAAACAATCTTTAAAGGATGTAAATTTTTAAAAGGTAGTCAGAACCAGTGACAGAAACATTTTGGTTGTCCTCTCAGATCATGATCTAGGATAACTAATAGGTACTGAATGGGGAATAGGTCAGATCAAGAAGAATGGAGAAAAATATGGGTGTACAAGTGGGAGACAATGGTCCATCTGAAGCTCCTGGGAGAAGGATAAAACCATGACTGTCTTAGTCAGGGTTTCTATTCCTGCACAAACATCATGAAGCAAGTTGGGTAGGAAAGCGTTTATTCAGCTTACATGTCTACATTGCTGTCCATCCCAAAAGAAAGTCAGGTCAGGAAGCAGGAGCTGACGCAGAGGCCATCGAGGGATGTTACTTACTGGCCTGCTTCCCCTGGCTTGCTCAGGCTGCTCTCTCTTATAGAACCCAAAACTACCAGCCCAGAGATGGTACCATCCACAAGGGGTCCTCCCCCCTTGATCACTAATTGAGAAAATGCCAACAGCTGGATCTCATGGAGGCACATCCCCAACTGAAGCTCCTTTCTCTGTGATAACTCCAGCCTCTGTCAAGTTGACACACAAAACCAGCCAGTCCACACTACCAAACTATCAACATACAACAGCATCTCAGTTTTAGGTAGAGTTTAGCACTCATATCAGTCAGAAGTTACGAATCTTTGAATAAATTTAAGCACATGTTCTCATTGATGTCACTACTTTATCCATGCAAAAGAAGTAGAAAATGAGTTTTCACATATGTAATTCCAATGTTGCTTGAGTATGAATCTAGAAACACTTGTCTTAGCTGAGGAATATTAGTACAAGTTTAATAAAATGTCTACTAATAATACTAATAAAATTTAAATATAAAAGTAGGAAAGGTTGTGAATATTTAGGATTGAATTTCATTCACCCCTCTGATAAGTCTTCTCCAAGGCATTAAATAGTTAAAACGGTTTTCTAAAAGTAAGCATATACTACATATTTATAAATCTTAAATATTTGCTTCTTGAGATGATCATTTAAAAAAAGAAATTCAATTAACTCCAATTCTCTAAAGAGAAGCTTATTTATAAAACAATTTATTTATTACATTCTGACATTTGACCTCACATGCTTGGTTTTTAAAGACATTTTGTTCCTATTATGAGATGTAGACATTAAAATTCCTTTTCTAAGACATTACAGAGTATTTCTTACCCTTGACATCATATTTGAGCTAATAATGAACAAGCAATCTCCAGTTAAAGATAATTATTACATGTTGTATGTATTTCTTAAACTTTTCTACATATGATACTCATAGTTTTTATTGTGTCCCTTTCATGTTTGAGATTTACTAAAATCTATTTGTAGATGTGAAGAAAGTGTGTGGGGTCAAAGCAATATCCTTGTAAAAACAAAGTTATTTTCATGTCACTCTGTGAAAAAAATATCCTCTTCCCAGTGGCTAAGGATCCATGTACCCACAGCATAGTACTCTAAAATATGTGTGTTCATGTGAATGTGTGCCTGTGTATGTGCAGGTGTGTATGTAGATGTGCCTGTATATGTAGGTGTGTATGTAGAGCTGAAGGTGTTTGCAACCTCGTAGGAAAAACAACAATATCAACCAACCAGACCCATGGCAAAGCCCAAGGACTAAGCCATGAATCAAGTAGTACACATGGCTACAGCTGCATATATAGCAGAGGATTACTTTGTCAGGCATCAATGGGAGGAGAGGTCCTTGGCCCTATGAAGGCTCGATAGATGAGGGCAGGGAGGTGGAGTGGGGTGGGTGGAGGAACACCTTCATAGAAGCAGGGGAAGGGAGAATGGGGTAGGGGGTTTATGGGAGGTGGGGAAACTGGGAAAGGGGATAATATTTGAAATGTAAATAAAGAAAACATACATTAAAAATAATAATTAATTAATTAAAGCAAGCTTTGCATGTGCCAGTGTGAACATGTATGTAAGCATGCCTTTTGGGGACATGTCCTTCCTTTAGACAATGGTTCTATTCCTTCTGTTCTTTCTGGGATACACTTACCAACCAATAGCTTTGCAAGTAATGGTTTCTTAGTGAGGTTCTTCACAGGGCTTCCTCTGAGCTCCTGGACCTTTCAGGATGGAAGCACCTGCTTACAATCACTGTTACTCAGCCAGTTAATAAAGTCTGGGGAGTTTACTGAGAGGTAAAGTACTCGAAATGCTTACCACATAAACAGATTTAGGTTCAACCCCAATCACCAACATAAAATAATCAAGTAAAATATCCCACACTGTGATCTCATAGTCAGATAACTGTACTGGGGATCTCCAAGTTCAGTGAGACAAACCAAGGTTTCTCAAAAAACCAAACAAACAACCAAACAGACTGAAAGCAAGAACAATTGAGGAAGACTCTCGGTCTGTAACTTCTTCCACATGCAAACACACATGGGCAGTTACACACATTTGTTCACTTCTTTATAGGCATTTGCCAGCAGCAAGATAATGAGTTTTCTAGCCCTGGGAGATTAAACATATTTTAGAAATGATTAAGAATAAGGCCATCTAGTGAGAAATGGCTATTCTTATTTTAAAATAATGGTTTTGCCACATCTGCCTTGCTGCTTAAGGACAACAGAAATGAAGAAAGGCTTCTCTTCTCATCCTTGTGAACTGATACAACCAAACTATTCACTGCAAATAATTGGAGGATACAGTGGGATAGTATACTTCTTCTGGAGAAAAGGAAATCTAAACAAGTACACTGCACTAGATTCATTCAAGGTAAACTTTTCTGTCCACTTGAGTTATAGATATTCCAGTGCCACTTCTCAAATCAGGAAACCAAGGTTGAGGTGCAGGTAAACAAATCACAGGTGTTAGCTCAAGGATGTTCTG
Organism: Apodemus agrarius; assembly: GCA_964023405.1. Lineage (NCBI taxonomy): Eukaryota > Metazoa > Chordata > Mammalia > Rodentia > Muridae > Apodemus > Apodemus agrarius. The sequence goes on from OZ030018.1 coordinate 12,311,267, forward strand.
TTATGTTCTTGATGTCTATTCAGGATTGAAGTCCTGGTTCTTAGAGTAGAAAATGCATCAAAGTAGAAAGTATTCTTCCACACAATCAGTAAAACCATTTTTGATGACCAGTTAAGTTATTTTATCTAGACCTCATAGTACAATCATATTCTTTTATGTGAATTTTTAATAAGATCATGAAGAGGAGCAAACAAAAGGCTGTGTGTCTCAAGGAGCATGCATCAGCAACCCTGAAGGACAGGCAAGGAAATATGCACCATCTAAGTCTCAGCATCTGCTCACAGTTGCCTGTAACTCCAGCTCCAAGGGATCTGAGGCTGTCTTCTGGCCTCTAAGAGTACCTGTAAAACACACACACACACACACACACACACACACACACACTTAAACTTTAAAAAGGTGAATTTCTTACATAATATTTATGTTAGACTGAGGGCTTACATTTTATTTTAACGTCATATGAAAGAGAGTCTGGGCTTACATTTTATTTTAACGTCATATGAAAGAGAGTCTGGGAAGTATTATTCTGAACAGGACCATGTAGTGACTATCCTAGGCTTACTAGAGCAAGAAGAATAATAAGGAGCCCGTTATATTGTTATGAAGTCAGTATCTTTGAGCTGTGCATCCATAGCTACAACCAGTGAAGGAACAAAATATTCAGAAATGAATTGCATCTGTTCTGGATACAGACAGATGTTTCTTTCTATTCCCTAAGCAACACTGAATAAAACTATTTACCCAGCATTTACATTATATTGAGATCATAATTAAACATAATCTAGAGATGACTTGAAGCATACATAAGAACATGAGTAGACAATACGATACTATTTTATACATAAACTTGGACATGACTGGATTTGGGTGTGGAAGATATTAGAACCAATATTCAACAGATCATAGCAGTGATTGTATGTGTGTATGTGCAGTTTCTGTGTGTATGTTTAATGTAGACAAAAATTATAAGCATTTGATAGACCTGCAGGACATACAAAAACAAAGAATAAGTTAGGCGTGCAACGAGACATACAGTTTACCCATGCCTAACACAGGACATATGAAATGAAACAGAAGGCCAATGGAGACTAGATATTACAGAAAAAACTGAAATTGAATGCGGATCAGGGTTTGTTTCTGTTTGAGAGGAGCTGGGTGTATTTCATTTTAATGTCAGAATTTTCAGCATAATATTGGCTATCTTTGGTGTATTCTTTCCATAAATGGACAGTTTCCCACAAGAGTATTCTCTTTCAAGAATGTCAACCTTTTCCTCTTTTAGGGAAGCTGAGAAATGAGAAGTGATCAAGTTGAATAAATAGAATATGTGCTGAAAGTTTTTTGAAGGTTCCAATTTTTTTTTCCCTCAAAATAAAGGGACTCAGAAAATTGATGTGTGATGGGTGAATTTGTCAACTTTACAAACTTAGATTCATCTGGAAGAGGGATTAATTGAGAAAATACCTCTTTAAGATTGTGTTATGGGCAAGTTTATAGGATCTTATCTTGATTAATTAAAAACTTGAGAAGGCCTAAATTATTGTAGATAGTGCCATGCCTAGGTTGAAGTTCTGGGCTGTAAGAGAGATGGCTGAGCAAGTCAGCAAGCCAGTGAGCACCGTTCCTCCATGGCTCCTCTTTCAGTGCCTGTCTACAGGTACTTGAGTTGACCCTACCACCATCAGCAATGGACCTATACCTGTGTGTATAAGAAGAAAGCCAGATGGACATCCAGGCCCAAAGTCTGAGAGTTTTAGTTTTGTCTGAAAATCAAATTGGGAAGCACATAGCTGGTGAACAGTTTCGGGACACTAAGAATCCCTGTGAGGTTGGTGAGAAAAGCTATCAGAAGCCAACTTCACCCACTTTAACCTTGCCTTAAGGTCTGCCATCTACGGTCTAGATCCAGCCTTTATTATAACTTCCACCAGCATGCATTAGTGTTGTGATAGATCTTGTTATGACAGTTTGTGCAATATACTCTTCTCTTTCTCATATTCCTGTTATTCCCCTTTCTTGTCCCAACCCATTTTACTTTCATGTCTTTGTATATGTGTATATCCCTGTGTGTGCCCTAGTGAGAACATTACAATTTATAGGAAAAAAAAAGAAATAAACCCTTTATTTTCCAAATTGTATTTGTTCACGGTGTTTTATTGCAGACATAGAAGTCCTAACTAAACCAAGATACTTCCCATATTGTTCTCAATCTGAGCCTATATCAGTGTGAGATATGATGTACAGACTCATTCCAGCAATCCTGTGACCAAGCTGAATGTGAAACAGAGGCATGACAATATGGCGAGATGGCTTATATTCTGGCACTTGCCACCACACTTGATGACATGAACTAATCACTAGAACACACAGGCTAGAAAGGGAGAACCTAGTCCCATAAGTTATCCACTCATCTGCATGCAGATACACAATGTAAAAAGAATTACTACATATATATATTAATTAATAACAAAATGTTTAAAACAGGATAGTGTATGAAAACTAAGATATTATTTAGCGATGGGCTTGCTTACTTACCTAGAGTGTAAAGGGTCTCTTAAGAAAAGTTTCTGACTTTTGTCTATTTTTAATTTTGAAAGATATATAGGTCTTTTTGCCATTCTAGTCACACTTATTCATCTTGTATTGAACCTAGTTTCACTATCAATCTGGTCTTAGAAACTATTCAAATATTTTAATTTTATTTCTTTTTTTTAATATTTATTTTCTATATTCTATGTTTACATTCCAAAGGCTTTCCCCTTTCCCAGTTCCCCCACCCACCATACGTCCCATAATTCCTCTCCCCCCCCCAACTATTCCCCAATCATTCCCCCTCCCCCCGCAGTTTCTCTACAAAACTGGATCCAATCTTTACAGGCCCAGGGTCCTCTCCTTTCTTCTTCTTGGGAATCATTTGACTTGCTAATCGTGCCTTGAGTATTTAGGGCTTCTGGGCTCATTAATATCCACTTATCAGTGGTTGCATTTCATGTGTATTCTTTTGTGATTGTGTTAACTCACTCAGGATGATATTTTCCAGGTCTAACCATTTACCTACAAATTGCATGAATTCATTATTTTTAATTGCTGAGTAGTATTCCATTGTATAAATATACCACATTTTCTGTATCCATTCTTCCTTTGAGGGATATTTGGGCTCCTTCCAATTTCTGGCGATTATAAACAAGGCTGCTATAAACATAGTGGAGCATGTGTCTTTATTGTATGCAGGGGAATCCTCTGGGTATATGCCCAGGAGTGGTATGCCAGGGTCCTCTGGAAGTGACATGCCCAATTTTCTGAGGAACCGCCAAACTGATTTCCAGAGTGGTTTTACCATTTTGCAATCCCACCAACAGTGGAGGAGTGTTCCTCTTTCTCCACATCCTTGCCAGCACTTGTTGTCTCTTGAGTTTTTTATCTTAGCCATTCTGACTGGTGTGAGGTGGAATCTCAGGGTTGTTTTGATTTGCATTTCCCTGATGACTAATGATGTTGAACATCTCTTAAGGTGTTTCTCAGCCATCCGCATTTCTTCTGGTGAAAATTCTTTGTTTAGCTCTGTACCCCATTTTTTGATAGGGTTATTTGGTTTTTTGCGGTCTAACTTCTTGAGTTCTTTGTATATATTGGATATTAGCCCTCTGTCGGATGTGGGGTTGGTGAAAATCTTTTCCCACTTTGTTAGTTGCCGTTTTGTCCTTCTGACAGTGTCCTTTGCCTTGCAGAAACTTTGTAATTTTATGAGGTCCCATTTGTCAATTCTTCATCTTAGTGTGTAAGCTATTGGTGTTCTGTTCAGGAACTTTCCCACTGTGCCTATGTCCTCCATGGTCTTCCCAAGTTTCTTTCCTAATAGTTTCAGTGTGTCTGGTTTTATGTTGAGGTCCTTGATCCACTTGGAGTTGATCTTAATGCAAAGAGATAAGAGTGGGTCAATTGGCATTCCTCTGCATGTTGACCTCCAGTTGAACCAGCACCATTTGTTGAAAAGGCTATCTTTATTCCATTGGATGGCTGTGGCTCCTTTATCAAGTGACCATAAGTCTGTGGTTTCATTTCTGGGTCTTCAGTCCTATTCCATTGATCCACTTGCCTGTTGCTGTACCAATACCATGCAGTTTTTAACACTATTGCTCTGTAGTACTGTTTAAGGTCAAGGATATTGATTCCCTCAGAAGTCCTTTTATTGTTGAGAATTGTTTTAGCTGTCCTGGGTTTTTTGTTGCTCCAGATGAATTTGAGAATTGCTCTTTCTAGATCTATGAAGAATTGAGTTGGGATTTTGATGGGGATCGCTTTGAATCTGTATATTGCTTTTGGCAAGATGGCCATTTTTCTATATTGATCCTGCCAATCCAGGAGCAAGAAATATTTTTCCATCTTCTGATGTCTTCTTCAATTTCAAACTATCATTATTTGCAGACGATATGATAGTTTACTTAAGCGACCCAAAAAACTCCACCAGAGAACTTCTACAGCTGATAAACAACTTCAGCAAAGTGGCTGGTTATAAAATTAACTCAAGCAAATCAGTAGCCTTCTTGTACTCAAAGGACAAGCAGGCTGAGAAATAAGTTAGGGAAATAACACCCTTCACAATAGCCACAAACAACATAAAGTACCTTGGCGTAACTCTAACCAAACAAGCGAAAGATCTGTATGACAGGAACTTCAAGTCCTTGAAGAAAGAAATCGAAGAAGACCTCAGAAGATGGAAAAATATTTCTTGCTCCTAATTTTTATTTCTTAAACTTGAGTATATATCAATGACATAAAAGGAGTTAGCATATATGAAAGCATGACTTATAGGCCCATATTGACTGGAAGTAAAGATCTTGTGTAAACTATCATGCCAGTGTAGGCTTGCTGACTGACTTGATCTCCTTATGGAGATACTCTTCTGGGATGGTTTCATGTCTTGGGCAATGGTATATATTATTCTAGCCAATCAGTAGATATATGACAGTTTCCTACTTGTCCATATTGTCTTGGTGTCAAAACATCATGGCAGTTAGAATTAAGCCAGACAATGCTGACAAAGTACCTGTATTTGCATTTGTCCTAACTTCACATTAGCGGTGGACATATCACTAAAGAGAATGTGTTGTGAAGGACATTCTAAGAACAGAGTGTACTTAAGTACAAACAATCCTTCTCCTCTGTACCTAGGGACTATCTCAAATGCACTATGGAGGTGCTCTGAGATTGGAGCTCTATAAGCATGAAACGTGATTTCAGGATATAACAGCACAAACAGAATAACCAGATAGGATGTGCAAGCCTATATCTCGTTGCAAATCAGGAAATGCAAATATAATGATGAACTCTAGAAGATAACCAACCATTTCAGGGAACACATTCTTGAGTTCTAGTAATTATAAAGTGTCACCTTGGATTTTGAGGTGATGTTCATTTTAGTTCCAGCCTTATGTGGAGACTCCATAGGCATTCCTTGTTATTTGTACTTTACAGTTATTTTCCTTCAGACTGGATTAAGCATCAGGATAAGTGAAGGAAAAGTCCCCCACCCTCATGTCGCGTGCCAATGAACCGTAAGTTAAATAAATCATGTAGAGTCAAGCCCTTGGATTTCTACAAACATTTCCAAAATACAGCTATCAACCTGTCACTGGTGGGGAGCAAGTTAGCCTTTGCTACCTGGCAAGTGTTAAAAAATGCTTGCTGAATTAGTTTTACTACCAATGTATCTCATGGGAGGAGCATGGGTTAATAAGCAAAATCTTTATTGGCAGGGCATTTCTGAGATATTCCACTACATACTCCCTAGGTCTATATTATGTTGGAGATGTCTAATATGGTTTTAAAATCCATTATTCAGGAATGGAGGGAGAAAAGTCTACATCTTTTATGTGCCAGGTTGTGAAAGAAAGTGATCATTGAACAAAATACAAGAAGTCTTTGTCTAGGGTAAGTTTCACATAAAATTCTGGATGCTGGAATTTGAAATTGTTTTGGGACTGGGCCAGACACCTCCAAACCATGGGAGACAGAGCACAATAAAGAAGGCGGTGCACTGAGAGAGCTCTGTTAGCTCATGTGTGTTTCTTAAATGGACCCCTATGTAGAGCCACCCAAAGTTCATGACCATCCCATTATCTCAAAACAATTTATAATATTATTTACATTTACTGAATGGACAAGAATTTTAGTTTTAATATGACTTAAACTGTGTTTTAAAAAGCAGACTATTAGGTTGAAAAATCTAAACGGCCCATATCTAAACATAGTAAAAGCAATATACAGCAGACCAGTAGCCAACATCAAGGTAAACGGAGAAAAACTCGAAGCAATCCCTCTAAAATCAGGGACTAGACAAGGCTGTCCCCTCTCGCCATATCTCTTCAATATAGTACTTGAGGTACTAGCTAGAGCAATTCGACAACAGAGGGAAGTCAAAGGGATACAAATCGGAAAGGAAGAAGTCAAACTATCACTATTTGCAGATGATATGATAGTTTACTTAAGTGACCCAAAAACCTCCACCAGAGAACTCCTGCAACTTATAAACAACTTCAGCAAAGTGGCTGGCTATAAAATCAACTCAAGTAAATCAGTAGCCTTCCTATATGCGAAGGATAAGCAGGCCGAGAAAGAAATTAGGGAAATGACACCCTTCACAATAGCCACAAATGATATAAAGTATCTTGGAGTGACGCTAACCAAACATGTGAAAGATTTATACGACAAAAACTTCAGGTCTCTGAAGAGGGAAATTGAAGAAGACATCCGAAAATGGGAAAATCTTCCATGCTCGTGGGTTGGCAGGACTAATGTAGTCAAAATGGCAATCTTGCCCAAAGCAATATACAGATTCAATGCAATTCCCATCAAAATCCCAACTCAGTTCTTCATAGAGCTGGAAAGAGCAATTCTCAAATTCATCTGGAATAACAAAAAACCCAGGATAGCTAAAACTATCATCAACAGCAAAAGAACTTCTGGGGGAATCAATATCCCGGACCTCAAGCAATATTACAGAGCAATGGTATTAAAAACTGCATGGTATTGGTTCAGTGACAGGGAAGCGGATCAATGGAATAGGATCGAAGACCCAGAATTGAACCCACACATCTATGGCCAATTGATCTTCGACAAAGGAGCTGAAAACATCCAGTGGAAAAAAGATAGCCTTTTCAACAAATGGTGCTGGCTCAACTGGAGGTCAACATGCAGAAGAATGAGAATTGATCCACTCTTATCTCCTTGCACTAAGCTCAACTCCAAGTGGATCAAAGACCTCCACATAAAACCAGACACACTAAAACTAATAGAAAAGAAACTGGGGAAGACCCTTGAGGACATTGGCTCAGGGGAAAAATTCCTGAACCGAACACCAATTGCTTATGCTCTAAGAGCAAGAATAGACAAATGGGACCTCATAAAACTACAAAGTTTCTGTAAGGCAAAAGACACTGTCAAAAGGATAAATCGGCAACCAACAAATTGGGAAAAAATCTTCACCAACCCCACATCCGACAGAGGGCTAATCTCCAATGTATACAAAGAACTCAAGAGGTTAGACCCCAGAAAACCAAATAACCCTATCCAAAAATGGGGTACAGAGCTAAACAGAGACTTTTCACCTGAAGAAATTCGGATGGTTGAGAAACACCTTAAAAAATGTTCAACATCACTAGTCATTAGGGAAATGCAAATAAAAACAACCCTGAGATTTCACCTCACACCAGTCAGAATGGCTAAGATTAAAAACTCAGAAGACATCAGGTGTTGGCGAGGATGTGGAGAAAGAGGAACACTCCTCCACTGCTGGTGGGAATGCAAGCTGGTACAACCACTCTGGAAATCAGTATGGCGGTTCCTCAGAAAACTGGGCGTGATACTTCCGGAGGACCCAGCCATACCACTCCTGGGAATATACCCAGAAGATTCACCAGCATGCAATAAGGATACATGCTCCACTATGTTCATAGCAGCCTTATATATAATAGCCAGAAGCTGGAAAGAACCCAGATGTCCCTCAACAGAGGAATGGATACAAAAAATGTGGTATATATACACAATGGAGTACTATTCAGCCATTAGAAACAATGAATTCATGAAATTCTTAGAGAAATGGATGGAGCTGGAGAATGTCATACTAAGTGAGGTGACCCAGTCTCAAAAGAATACCCATGGTATACAGTCACTGATAAGTGGATATTAGCCTAGAAGCTTGGAACACCAAAGACACAAATCACATATCAAGTGATGTCTCACAAGAAGAAAGGAGTGGACACTGGTGCTAGAATGGACCAAAACATCATTGTGGGAGAGTACAAGAACAGTAAAGTGGGAGGGGGTGGATGCAGGAGCAGGGGGAGGGAAAAGGACATGTGGGACCTTTGGGGGTGGGGAACCAGAAAAAGGGAAATGAATTGTAAATATAGAATATATACAATAAAAAAATAAAAAAAAAGCAGACTATTAGGTTGAAAAATCAAGCATTATAGCCAATCAAACTGAACTGAAACCCTTCTGATATCACTATCGTATCAGAGTATATATAGGAATTAAATTATTCTGAAACTATTGAACAGATGGCTGGTATTTCTAAAATTATTCCTTTGTTCATTTATGTATTCCTTTATCAGTCCATTCAACAAGGTTATTTTGTGTGTGTGAAGCCCTGTACTTTGTACTGGAAAATCCAGAAATAAATCATCTTGAAGTTCAGCTAGTATATAACCTAGTTTATTCTATATTCTTTAAGGTAATATTCTTAGTATACTTAGGAAAATTTAGAAAAACAGCAAATCTTCAGAATTTATATAAAAAGCAACTCTAACCTAGGACAAAAGTATTATGGAAGCATAAACATATTTCATGGGATGCTTTTAGAAGTTTTATTATGTAAATATTTGAGAAGTTGTAAATGTTTCTTCTGATCTTGATTTTTCAGTAGATAGTGTAAATGTGATAAAAAGTGCTAAAATAAAGGGTCATTATGAAATGAAGGGCTGTAGCCTATGTGTATCGAATATATTATTTTTCCTAATTTGGAAATGTGCAAGTTTCACTTCACCTCCTTGTATACCTTACTGGTCCCCCAGTCGCCTAACAGCTAACTAATCCAAGGGATGTTGTTTATACACTCCACATATTTCAAATTCAGTCTCAACTCTTAGTTCTTCTGCTGTTTTCAAGGCACCCATATTTGCCTGTATTAAATAAATCATTATTGTATATTTGTTGCTCCTTTTTAGAATATATTGAACACTTACTGTCATTTGCATGAACTAAAACCAAGTTTTCACCTTCAGTTACACTTTCCTCATATTTTTTCAGTGTGTTTATTTGGTGCCACAAGTCCTAAGGCATAAAACTCTGAGACACTTCTGTTCCATTCTCAGTTTTTTAGGGCAAGAACTGAACATTCACTGGCCCATTAAAAACTATGCATAGTGCACATTAACTTACCCTGCATACACTGAAGGATGTGATGTTTCTTTGTGCTAATGAAGTATTTCATTGTCCCCAAAACTCCACTGTGTTTTAATTGAGATTGTGTTGAATACTTTGGCAATTGGGAAAACTGGTGTTTCTCTCTCTCTTTTTTTTTTTTAATTTTTATTTTCTATATTCTATGTTTAAATTCCAAAGGCTTTCCCCTTTCCCAGTCCCCCCCCTCCCTATGTCCCATAATTCCTCTCCCCCCTAACTATTCCCCAGTCATTCCCCCTCCCCCCATGATTTCTCTACAAAACTGGATCCAATCTTTCCAGGCCCAGGGTCCTCTCCTTTCTTCTTGGGAATCATTTGACTTGCTAATTGTGCCTTGAGTATTTAGGGCTTCTGGACTCATTAATATTCACTTATCAGTGATTGCATTTCATGTGTATTCTTTTGTGACTGGGTTAGCTCACTCAGGATGATATTTTCCAGGTCTAACCATTTACCTACAAATTGCATGAATTCATTATTTTCTCTTTTTGAGAATTATTTTTTATCTTTATTATTCTTTTTTTTTAATCTTTTTTCTCAGTCCCCTCGCCATCCCTCTCCTGGTCTGCTATCGGACAGTTCCCCATCCCATTCTCCCTCTCTTGTCTCCAAGAGGACAACCCCGCCCCACAGCTTCACTGACCAGACCTCCCCACTCTCTGAGGCCTCAAGTCTCTTGGGTTAAGCGCATCTTCTCTTATTGAGGCCAGACCAGGCAGTCCTCTGCTGTATATATGTCAGGGACCTCATACCAGCTAGAGAATGGTGTCTGGTTGGTGGCTCAGTGACTGAGAAATCTCGGGATCCAGGTTAGTAAAGACTGATGGTCTTCCCATGGGATCACCCATCTTCTCAGATTGTTCCAGCCTTTTCCCAACTCCGTGGCCTCTCTCCATTGGTTGGATGCAAGCATGTTTCAGACCATACTCTCTCATGGTCGGGGCCAGGATTCTTTTTTCTTAAGCAGGAGGATACGGGTTCCAGGCGGCGTGGCAAACAGAACACCAGGACACAGAGGAAGGTGTAGAATCTCCGTGTATTTGGTGTCTGAGTGCGCCCTGTTGCACTCAGCTAGAGCATTATAAACATGAGATCTTTACATATCAAAGGATGTATCTAGTACAGCAGGCACAAAGGACAATTAGCAATAACCATTTACCAAGAGGAAATGTAAAATCAGCCAGGTAGGAAACATTTCTGGGACATCCGTAAACGGACTGCAAACTATAAACGGACTGCAAACCTGACTCTTTAGGTCTTAATGAGATTCAGTGAGTAACCTAATTATCACCTGGCTCTCTCTGAGGGAACCTGAGATCTTTGTGTTAAATCAGAGTCTCCCAATGTCAGTGCCACTCTCATTAGCATAGCCACAAAAGATCAATAGAAGGATGTATACTACTAAGCAAAGCGATGGCTCCTAGGACCGAGGTGTTTTGGCCAGTACTGTAGTTTAAGGAATGAATCTTTAATAAACATTCTTGCCTGGTTGCAAATAGCTCCGGATCTCAGAAATACCTGAGAAATAGATCAAAAGAAGAAGCAAAGATAGAGCTGCCCTGAGATTAGCATCCTTTCCAGCCAGGGAAATTCACAACTTTGTTCCCTCAGGGACTGCGATTACTCATAAGGTACACTGAAACTTGCACTTTAGACAGTGCTTATTCAAAGTGTCCACTTTGAGACTCTCGCTTTACCTGTGGAATTCACAGTGTCCGTGGGGGTCCGTGATACAAGCATCTACATCTGACTCCTTCAGATCCCTGCTGGGCCTCTGGGAGGGCAGCCATTCTAGGCTCCTGCCTGTAAGCACACCAAAGCATCAGTATTAGTGTCAGGCCTTGGGTCCACTCCTTAAGCTCGATCACGATTTGGGCCTGTCACTGGACCTCCTTTCCCTCAGGCTCTTCTTCATTTTTGTCCTCACAGTTCTTTTTGACAGGAACAACTCCAGGTCAGAGCTCTTGATTGTGAGATGGCGACCCCAGCCCTCACTTGATTACCTGTCCTTCCCCTGGAGATCAGCTCCACAACTTCCCGGTCCCACTGCTGGGAATTTCATCTAAGGTCCCTCCCTTTGAGTCTCTCGCCTCCCAGGTCTCTCCAACTCCTACCTCCCAAGGTTGCCTGTTTCCATTCTTTCTGCTGACCCTCAGGGCTTCACTTCTGTCCCACCCCCTAATACCTGATCGTGTTTCTCTTTTCCCCTCCCTGTCCCCTCTCTTACCCAGGTCATTTTTGATTGCCAGTAATTTATTTGTTGGACGTTGAAAGAGTTTTAACAGTGAAAACCTTTGAGAGATTTTGGCAACATCCTGGTTGTCTTAGTTAGGGTTTTACTGCTGTGAACAGACACCATGACCAATACAAATTTTATAAAAGACAACATTTAATTGGGGCTGACTTACAGGCTCAGAGGTTCAGTCCATTGTCATCAAGGCAGGCATGGTACAGGAGGAGCTGAGAGTTCTACATCTTCATCTTAAGGCTGCTAGTAGAAGACTGACTTCCAGGCAACTGGGGTGAAGGTCTTAAGCCCATACCCACAGTGACACACCTACTCCAACAAGGCCACACCTCCGAATAGTGCCACTCCCTGGGAAAAGCATATACAAACCATAACACTGGTTCTTCCCTCATAAATGGGTTAATGTAATTGTTTCAAAATAAGATAAATATAAAAGAAGGTAAACTCCCTAGCCTCCTTCTCCTTCCCTCTACTTTTACCTCACTTCTCCCCTATCCCCCAACTCCTTCCTCACCTCCTTCCCCCTCTTTCCCTCTCCCTTTTTCCTCCCCCCTCTCTCTCTGCCTCTACTTTCTTCTTTTTCTCCCTTTTTTTCCATAGCAACATGCATTAAAGAAGACCTGACCAAGTGCTAGAAGATGCTGACAATTGATAGAGGATATTGGATTTCTCTTCCTTCCAACATCCGAGTAAACAGGATAGTAGATAGATAGCCTGTGATAGCTTGTCTCAGCATTGCAAATCATATTAATACACTATAGTTTTATTTTATTCAGTTATAGAGTACACCCTATTTCTCTTTTGAATTTCCATTTAACTCATGGATTATTCAGAAGAGTGTTTCCAAGTATTTTTGAATATTTAAGTATTTTTTTTACTGATTGATGTTATTTTAATTTCACTGTATTCAGGAAATAATATTTTAAATTCACAGGATCAAATTATTCTTGTGTTCATGCAAGTTATTTGATGCTAGAAAATCCACTGAGATGTTTAGGTGCTGTAATGTACCCTATTTTGGTCAAGTGTTAATGTGTGTTTGAGAGTAACAGTTACTCTAAAAATAATTCTCAATTAATTTAATTAATGTGAACCATTATTTTCATATGTATATTAACACTTCAAAGTAATTAACACCCTGACTCTCTGCTACAGAGGAGTGATCCTTAATATGTCTCAAAATTGAAATGATTCCTTTCTCTCCTGATGCTTTGCTCAAAGGCAAGCACTCTAGGGAAACCATACCAGTCATTGCAATTTAGATAATAAAGAGAGATAAAAAAACAGAGATAGACAGAAAGTGGGAAGAAAAGGGAAAAGTAGTAGAATATTTGCACCCTTGAAGGTTTTCTGTCAATGTGATCTTTCTATATGGGATTTAAGTATGTACAAAATTAATAGCATGAAGATCTCTTAAGAATTACCACTCATACCCATGACCAAAAATAGATGTACCCTCCTTTTGATATTTAAAGAGATTACTCAAAAAATCAACAGGGTTTATATAACACTGCTATATAGTATACAATTTATAGACTATGTAACATATATAAGCTATAAAGCTAGAAGTTTATGGCTATTTATAACTATATAGCTATAGGGCTGCTATACATTATATAATTAATCACATATTTTCTAGATAAGTGTAAAAGTAGCAGAAACCATACTTTTTATGTTTCTTAATAATGAGTTCAAGATGTCTTAACTACACATTGCAGAACTGTTACATGTTCAAGATTGTCAGTGGGACAGCAGGCACACACATTCAAAGTATTTTTTCCTTCAAGAACCCTCCAAATGCTGAGATCCTCTCCACCCTTTGTGAGCCTCACCAAGGAATGAGTCAGTTTGGGTGGGGAATGTGCACAGCATTCTCCATGAGCCCACCAATGTGTTCTTGGCAGTCACTTAAATTTACTGGCACAGAGAGGTCATCACTTTATATTTCTTGCCACATCAGAATAGGTCTTACTTGAAAACATTGTACAGATGCAATCAAATCTTGGAAATGTATAAAATACAGTCTGGATGTTATTGTTTTAAAGAGATTTTCATGGATAGTGGGAATTTTTCAGTAATAAGCATCTTCTTGGAAACCAGAAGTATTCTTTACCCAAACAATCATATTTTAAGATAATCAATCATATTTCAAATCCTGTCAAACCAATTTATTACACATAAGAAGAAGAGTCACTTTCCTGGATCTGAACAGTAGAAAGAGAATTACAACATGGCCTTTCTCTGACTTTCCTCACTCTTTGGTTTAATTTGAAATAGTCACTGACTAGCCCTGCCTCCTCCCATGTCAGTAACTAGCCCTGCCTCATCCCCTGACAGCAAATTATGAAACTATGATAAGAACAGCATTTTTATATTCCCTTAATTCACACTTGGAAAACCAATTATGTCTATGTATACTTTATGTCATTGATAAATTAGCTAACAATGATATTTCAATTTATTGGCCTAAAACAGTTTTTATAGGTTTCTGTAAAACATGTTACACTCTTTTCAGGCCCAGGGTCCTCTTCTTTCTTCTTCTTGGGAATCATTTAACTTGCTAATTGTGCCTTGAGTATTTAGGACTTCTGGGCTCATTAATATCCACTTATCAGTGATTGCATTTCATGTGTATTCTTTTGTGATTGGGTTAACTCACTTAGGATGATATTTTCTAGATCTAACCATTTACCTACAAATTGCATGAATTCATTATTTGTAATTGCTGAGTGGTATTCCATTGTATAAATATACCACATTTTCTGTATCCATTCCTCCTTTGAGGGATATCTGGGCTCCTTCCAATTTCTGGCTATCCTGAACAGAGAAATGGTGGTGGTGGGGGATGATTGGGGAATAGTTGGGGGGGAGAGGACTTATGTGACATATGATGGGGGGGAACTGGGAAAGGGGAAAACCTTTGGAATGTAAACAAAGAATATAGAAAAAAAGAGTGGCTATCATATTCTGATTATTAAAACTCATTTTTAAAAAAGAAAAAAATAAATAAATCTTAAAAAAACATGTTACATATTTAAATTGCATTCATTAATGGCTTTGGGAGCCTTGAATGAAATGAAAGAAAGTTATCATTTATTTGTATGACTGTTTTAGGTATCAGATAATTTTGTTTATAATAAAATATTGATATAGATTAACGTGCATGAAGATTATGAGACATGTGGTAACTTATGAGTTTTTCTATCAGTACTAATATGTTATAGAAATCAAGGCTGGGGATGCAGCAGTTTTGGTAGGGTGCCTTCCACTGTGCAGAAACCCTGGATCAACTCTACATAAATTGCAGATATGATGGCACATATATCATAGCCCATATATTTATCTTTCTCTCCTCTGCTGCTTCTAGCTTCTCTCAGAAGGAAGTCCCTGTCCTTTAAGAGACTACTCAATAGAGAAAGACAAGTTTCCAAAGAGACTAAGCATCCTGTGTCAGCATTGCTGCAGCTCAGCAGCTCAACAAGTTGCAAATTAGACATCCATCTTCACTCTCATCATAATAAATACTTAATTACAATAATTTAAAACTTTTAAACATCTGTATTTCTAATATTTGCATGTATATGTGTATGATATTTGTAGCAAATGCTTTATCTACTGAACCATCTTCCCAGTCTCCAGGCAGCTGTGATTTTTTTTAACATGAAACTCTATTTCCCCATCATCCAGAGACCACAACAAAGTTGGAAGCATGAATAATTTATTTCCCTTCTATAAGGAGAGATATTTATCAGAAAGTGAACTTATTTCACATGCTTATGAGTGAAAAAATCAAGTTTTATAGTCAGGAACTTCTAAGGACTTTCAAATGCAAATTTTGCTAAGTATAAGATGAAGAAACATAAGAAGCTGTAGCAAAGCCCCTAACTTGCATGAGCTCTGAGGGACACAAGTGGCATTGAAACCCTGGCCTCTTGGGTCACATATCTCCCAGCCATTCCACTAGCTCATTCATTATGTAAAAGAGAGGCATTCCTGCGGTTTTCAAGTAATGTCTTAGTTGAGTTGATCCATGATAGGCCATATTTCTTTACATCCACCGTGCATTCACTCTTTACAGGGTTTCAACGGGCTGGCTTGCAGAGTGCACGGAACTCAGACCAGTGGGACTTATAAAAGCGGCTGCTCTTAATGGCCACTTCCAAGAGAGCTTCAGAGCATTAAAATCCACCTATTGTGTTTTGCTGGGCACATAGCCAGGCAATTCAAACAGGACTGTAGCGTCAGAACCCTGGGACAAAGTAATGCATTAAGCCATTTACCTTGTTTCTCATTTTGATCCAATCTAGAGTTTATAGACTAATTGTAAAGAAACCACTAATTAGAAAATAAATTTCAGGGCCAACCTTTTGTGCATGATAATTTACTAGTCTGCAGTATACTCAAGGAAACTGAAGTTTCTAAGCATAAAAGCTACTTTTTATAGTTGTATAGCTAGGGGTGTGTGTGTGTGTGTGTGTGTGTGTGTGTGTGAGAGAGAGAGAGAGAGAGAGAGAGAGAGAGAGAGAGAGAGAGAGAGAGAGAGTGAACTACCAAATCAAATAGAGTACAAGCCTTTCTATGATCCTGGCAGAGATACATGTGGCTGTGTTTTGTGTTTACATGGAGGGTTGATTTGGAAGAAATCACTAAGTTTACTGTGATTATTGAGAGCTTTGTCAACCCACTATCATGTAACTTTCATTACACTTCTTGTGCTGAATAGGGAATATGTTTTCTTTCATTTGGGTGGACTCACTCCTCAGTATTATACCATATCACTGTCCAGTTACTGTTAGCAGAGTTCTAGTCTAATGATGAATGAACTAAAATACTAAGAAGGTCTTTTTTTTAAAAAAATATCATTAATAGTTATTTTAAATCCAATGGTAAGGGTAACTAAACATATTTTCAAGAACAGAATAGCAAACAGGGTTAGGCTTTGTGGATCATATACATGGTATTTTCTTTTACAAAACTTTTAAAAGCTGTATGTCATGTTTATCCCCACATTTTCTGTACTCCTTAATCCTACCCCGATGTTTTACCCTTGCCATCAATCCTAAAAGCAGTGTACCCAGATGGCCTTGTCACCGATCCTAAAAGCAGTGTACCCAAGTGGCTTTAGAATAAAACCGCTAAAACCATAAACCAAAAATCTTTCTTTTATGCTTTGTTTTCTAAGGCATTTTTGTCTCAGTAATGGGAAAAAGGTAGCAGAGATTAGAATAAGTTGGGAATTGTTCTTCCTCCTCTTACCCTAAAAAAAGCAATAGTAATGGATGTAAACACAGGGATCATCAAAGAATATACAATTACAAAGAAAGGAAATGTGCATATTGGTGGAATTTGCCTGAGAGTTAATAAAAAAAAACTGTAAGTTATTTTCCTAAATGTTCATATATAGCTCTCTCTCTCTCTCTCTCTCTCTCTCTCTCTCTCTCTCTCCTTCCTTCCTTCCATCTCTCTTTCTTTCCTTTTTTTTTTTTTTGCTTGTTTTCTTACTTTCTTGATTTGTTTGTTTTTTTGTTTGTTTTGTTTGTTTGTTTGTTGTTGTTTTTTGTTTTTTTGGTTTTTTGAGACGGGGTTTCTCTGTGTGGTCCTGGCTGTCCTGGAACTCACTCTGTAGACCAGGCTGGCCTCAAACTCAGAAATCCGCCTGCCTCTGCCTCCCAAGTACTGGGATTACAGGCATATGCCACCATGCCCAGCTTACTTTCTTGATTTATTTTTGAACATTTATTCTTTTATTAGGCTTTGACCCCAGGTCTTACAGTCAAGGATGTCCTCAACCTCACGGTGTAGCAGAAGCTGACCATCATGTCTTGCATTCCTCTGCTTCTACCTCCCATCTGGTATTAATGGCAGGCACTGTTATCCCTGTTGCATGTACTGCTGGAACCCAAAGTCTCATGCATGTTAGGAAGGTGCTCCATCATCTGAGGCACATCCTATTGCTGGCTTCTGAATGTTTAGTTTATTCTCTCTGGGCCCATTTTGCTTTTTACCTATGGCATCAAGGATGAAGGACATAGTGGGCAGAGGACTAGTAATGTGTATCCTTTAATTTTCTAAAATTTTGAATTTTATACTTCATTTTTTCATATATTTAAATTCATTTTCAAAAATACCTCATAGTCCCAAACTGGTTAAGTTTTAGACCAACCAAATCACATATATACTCCAATATAAAATATTTTTAAATATTCCTAAATTTATTTATTTAAAAATAGCTAACAAAACTCACAGTATGGCCCTAAAATTAGCAAGAAATTAAATCCATAATAGTTTCCAATTTGTTCAGAATTTTCATTTACCAAACTTTCATTTGAACCACACCTTTTCCCACCATCTTTTATCATTTGTTCCAATGTTGAATCTGTACAGATACTTCTTTGGAATCACTTCTTGTCTTCCTTTGTGTAGCTGGGTTTTATTTTAAAGGCACTAAAAGTTTATCTGGAAGTCAAGTCATTTCAAAATCACATATTTCTAGCAACAGACTTTTCGATTTTGACCACTCGTTACTTTTCCTTCAGTATTACCAAGTAGCAGAAAGAAAGAACTTAAGGTTGGAAACAGATATCTCATCTTGTGGTTTCAGAGAGACTCTCATGCATCATAACTAGGAAAATGACTGCATCTAATAACAGGAGTGTACAGTGAAGGAGTCGCACATCTATGTGAGCACAGAGAGCAGAAGTGGAGTCTTATAACCTGTAATGCCCTGCCCCTTGTGGTCCACTCCTGCTACACCTACTGCCAGGACTTCACAACTTTCAGAAGATACTACACAAAGACTAAATATCAGATCATGAGATGTCAACAGCATAGCATGGGACACGTGCTTACTTTGGATATGTAACAGGTGCTAATAACTGGAACAGTGAACTTCCATTTTTCTTGGCAATTCCTGTTCATTGCCCTTCAACATGTAT
Organism: Apodemus agrarius; assembly: GCA_964023405.1. Classification (NCBI taxonomy): domain Eukaryota; kingdom Metazoa; phylum Chordata; class Mammalia; order Rodentia; family Muridae; genus Apodemus; species Apodemus agrarius. Next base: position 12,329,915 of record OZ030018.1, read on the forward strand.
TTGAGATTTATCTAGTTGTGTTTGATCAGTACTGAACTACATAGATAATAGTATAGTTATGAAAGTAATCTTCAGCATACAATGTCGGGATTGTATTTTTTATATATTTAAGTCTTTTCTAATAGATTCAACTTTGAATTATTTTAGGGGATAGGATCTCACCCTATATTGGGACTGAGTTCATTGTGGAAAGGAAATAACTTCAGACTTCAACTCTCTCTGACTCCATGCTCCAAATCCTGAGATTGCAGTGCATACAATCACACCCAGGTTACACAGTGCTAAATAATAATCACAAAATGCAGGCCTGCTAAATTAGCATTCTCCTAGCTGTGCAAAATCTCCAGACCTCTTACTGATTTCAATAAGAACACTTTGTATGTTTATTGTTTGTTTGTAGAAGTGTAGAATGATTTAAATATTGATATTATATTCTATCACTATGACTTGATTTTAAATTTTCTAGGTATACTATTTATTGTCTAAACTTCTGGTTGACACTGCACTTACAAACCTCTTACTTTTTTTTATCACTATTGCTGTTCATCCAACACAAAGATCTCCTCAATATTGGAAATTAGTAAGAGAGACTGAAGAGAAAACTTTTCAAAAACACTAATAATTTTATTTCCTTATCTGTTCTGCCATCTGGTTTCCTATAGTTGTTGGTAAGAATTTGTTAATGTGGCTCTCTAGATGCAGTGTTCTTTTCACAGCAAGGATTTTAGTGACAAAATCACTTTGTTGACAATATAAAGGACAGTTTAATTTAGACTCCTTTTGATACAATGGTAGACTTTTTATTTTAGAAGGATTTGTTTGTTTCTTTATTATTTAGTTGGTAATCTATTAATACAAAGCATTAATAGGCTTTTGATATTGGAATTTTAACTTCTGTCAATTTGACACACACATGCCTTCCCTTCTGCTGACTTCTTTATTGCCCTTTAAAGGTCTATAAGCTGTGCTCTTTATTCCCAATATTGGAAACATGATTTTCTCTGCCATTACTTTTCTTATCTGATGGTCACTTTTGAGAATCCTTAGTATTTCACTCAAAAATTAGGCATATAGCGTCTTTAAAGATGTTTGGAAGCAGTTTCCCAGAGGAAGAGGTCACTTCTGACACTTGAGCTCTTGTTCCTGGGTTTATTAATTACTCCTATGTTTCTTCATATTTGCTTCTTTAAAAACTGATTACCCATAAGAAAATATTAAGTACAAGATGGCTCAGCTGGAAAGAGCAATTAAAACCAATCCTGATGCCCTGAGTTCAACCTCTGCACCCTAGCTGGTGAAAGGTGAAAACTAATTTCAGCAAGTTGTCCTTTGACCTCTACAACTGTATATGGTACACACATGTCCATACACACAGGCACACACCAAAGCCACCAAACTCCCCCCTTCATAGGCATAACATAGACATACACACATACACATACTCAATACAAATAAATAGGGAAATAAATATGTAAAAAGAGATATTCATAATAGTGTGGCTCTTGAATTAAACAGATTAATATATGTAAAAGATATAGAATGCTTTCTTCATGATTATTGCTCTCTAAAGGAAAAAGGAGCATAAACAACTAAGCATCAGTGACTCCTTTTAAAACCTAGATCCTTAGTATTACATAGGTGATTTCTCAGCAGGATCTTTTTTTTATGTTTTTAACCTATTCTTTGGATATTCCTAACTTCACTTTAATGCATTATTAATAGGATCAAAGTTCACAAAAGCTGTGCAAAATGTATTTTGGAGCAGCTCTAGGAAGAAGCTTCTGGTAGGCATTCTGTTTGTAATGTGATCCAGATTCTTGGAGGGCCTCATAGATCATTTTTCTAGGAGCACACTGTGATAGAAGAAACATGCTCAAATGTACTCTCCTCTCCAATACTCCTCAGTTTGTGTATAAACATGTCAAGAAAGAAAATATACAGACATAACTTTACTAATGCAAGATGTATGTGAAAACATGTGAGTATACATGTCTTCAAGCATGTCCACATATGTGTTCACACACAGAGGAGCACACACAATAGTGCAGCTGATTAACAGACAGATAGAACAGTATAGGTGTAGGCTCTCAGAAATGCCAGACAAATTGACTTTTTAATATTATTCGACTTTTTTCTCAATCTTGCCCTTATCCTCTGTAAAAATATGTGACACCAGCTTTCATTTATGGCTAGTAAACATGAGACACAGCTTCTGAGTATTCTCTGTACTTCATATGTTCTGGCAAGGTCCAGTCTTTTGCTGTGATTTGGATAAATACAGGAAGTAAGCCTGACAGGCAAAGAGCATGTGTTTGTAAATCCTTGAATCAGAGCAACATGATGTTTGTGGGAATGAAAGAAAGATAATGTAGTCACAGGTCAAAATAAAATAAGTATACAGAGTTACATCATTAACCTGCTTTGATCTTTGATCTATTTGTTTTCCTGTGACTGCCAATTAGAATGGTTAATTTTCTGTGTCAATTACAGAGTTGGGGGTAGACCAGATAGCTGACAATGTGTTATTTCTGGCTGGATCTGTGAGAATGACTCCAGAGAAATGAGTGTTTGAATTATTAGACGGGGTAAAGAAGTCTTAACACCACTAATATGGGTTCTCATCATCAAAGGATGAAGACCAAGGAGAAGAATGGAAGAAAAAAAGTTAACTTTTTACTTGAACTACTCTGCTGTAGATATTGGTGTCCATAATGAATGGAATCATTACATCAGTTCTCTGAATCTCCAGTTTATAGAGGGGGAATTCAAAAAAACTTAGTGTGTTTCAGAATCATTTGTTCAAAGTTGAGAACTCTGACTAAAATCCATGAAACCACATACATAGATATTCAGTAGCAATTCTCTTACAAGAGAAAAGCTCATTTAAATTATATGTTCTTTCTCTTCAGTCATGATTTTAATAAAGCCCACAGAGCAAATGTGTGTACAAAGAAAGACCACACACACACACACACACACACACAGAGAGAGAGAGAGAGAGAGAGAGAGAGAGAGAGAGAGAGAGAGAGACTGAGAACTAAGCACCCACAATAGTGTCTGGATTTGATGACTTATATGGGATGGATAGCTTCTAAAGCTACTATGCTTCACCAATCACTTAGCTATACCTGGGTGTATACACATGGAAGGGAGAGACATGAAAATCCAGCATTGACATATGTAGTAGTAGCAGTTAAAAATCAGATCTATTTCAGTTGTTTTATGAAATCCTTACAACTGGCCTTACACTTTAGGCCCCCTTTCATCTGACTATGGAGTGATTTATCAGACCTCTTAGACTTGTCTCAGCATGGACAATGCTGATGGGTAGTGGTGATGTTATCTGCATCTGGTAAGTAAAACACTAAAACTCTAAATCCTAGCCAGTGAAATCTGAACTTAGTCCTGTTATGAAATATGTCAGTGGTAACCTCACCCAGACAAATACCCAAAATTCTTTCCATTAATTTAAGCAAATTTCTTAAAGTTTAAGGTTCCCAAGAAGTTGATTTTGACTTCATAGGCCTGAATTTCTTAAACAACTGTTGTTACTTTAATACATGAGATTTCAGACATACAACCGTGAAATTGACAGTCTTTTAGAAATTTCAATTAAAACACAGGCAATAGTAAAAACTAACAAATAAATTGTAAAAGAATGCATTAATTAAAAGTTGACCAATCTTAATTTCTAGGAAATAAATACAGCATTTTCCAAAGACAATAGCTCTCCGTTCTTATTATGACATTTTAATTTAGTTAGACTTGAAATTATAAAACTATGATTTTTAAAAAAATATTAAGACACATTCTGCCTGACAACTCCCTGGTTCTCTTGTCCTTGCATTCCTTCAGCACCCTCTTTCAAATGTTCCCTGAGCATTATATTCAGGCCTTGTTTTCTAGATGTTTCAGTTGGGACTGGGCTCCACAGCACTGCGTTTTGATTCATTGTGGGGTTTGTTTGGTTGGTTGTGTGTTTTTGTTGTTGGTGGTGATGGTGGGTTTTCGTATTGTTTATTTTTTTGTTTGTTTGTTTGCTTGCTTTTAGTTGTCTCCCTTTGTCACAAAGAAAAGTTTCCATGATGAGAAGTAAGGACTGAATGATCTGTGTGTAGAAGAACACATTTTAGATTGTTGTTCGGCATTATGGTGGTTAAGTGAAGTGGTAGTTGTAGGAACTCCTCCAAGGGTCTGAGAATTCTCTAGCCTTGGGTTAGTGTGAGCTAGGTTTGCGGTACCTGTCAGGATTTTCCTCTTTTTGAGTGGGTCTCAAGACAATTAGGGGACTGTTTGTTATCACTAGGTTGGTATACTACTGTTTCAGGCTTGAGAGTATCATGCCATGCAGGTTCTGTTAAGGATTATATATACATGCACACATGTTTATGTATATACATATATATATGTATACATATATATATGTATATATATATGTATACATATATATATATATACACACACACAACAAAATTAATTAAAAAAGAGATCATGAATTAGAAAGAGCACAAAGAATATTGTACATGAGAGGATTTGGAGAAAGAAAAGGGAAGGAGAAATGATGTAATTTATATTGTAATCTCAAAACTAAAAGAAGTAATGAAATTACTATTTCTGGTCCCCAAATTCTCCCAGATAGTCTCCATTTCCCTACCAACTTAACTTCATGCCCCCTCTCTCTTTCTCTTGCTCTCAAAACAAACAAGCAAGCAAACAAATAAAAACTAATTTATAAAAGAAAATCAATAAGACAAAATCAAAACAAAGTGGGACAAAATGCGCATTCACACCAAAAGTGTCTTCCAGATACAACAGCACTGATGCACATAGGACTCAGAGACTGTGGCAGAAGATACAAGACAGATGAGGTCTTAGCTTTGAGAAGAACATGTAGAAATAGAGTCTCACACTTAAGCGAAGAGCTATCTACAATTAATTCCTTCTGTCAAAAGGATATTTCATTTCCTCACTGCAGTCTCACTGGGTATATCAACCAGAGGCCAGAAAAGGATCCATGCTCAGGAGTAGCTTTTTAGCATGATAAACTCTTGGGCTCACCAGTGGAAATACATTAATGCCATTGAACTCAAAGAGTTTTTACTTCATTTTTTCTAGCCATTTGATTAAAGCACATGCTACTATTTTAATGTGTAATGCTGCCACAAACCCCTGATGTAAAGACTTACGTGCTTTTGACAGTGTCTTTTGCCTTACAGAAACTTTGTAATTTTATAAGGTTCCATTTGTCTATCTTAGAGCATAAGCTATTGGTGTTCTGTTCAGGAACTTCCTCCCTAAGCCAATGTCCTCAAGGGTCTTCCCCAGTTTCTTTTCTATTAGTTTTAGTGTGTCTGGTTTTATGTGGAGGTTCTTGATCCACTTGGAGTTGAGCTTAGTACAAGGAGATAAGAGTGGATCAATTCTCATTCTTCTGCATGTTGACCTCCAGTTGAGCCAGCACTATTTGTTGAAAAGGCTATCTTTTTTCCACTGGATGGTTGTATCTCCTTTGTCAAAGATCAATTGGCCATAGATGTGTGGGTTAAATTCTGGGTCTTCAATCCTATTCCATTGATCCACCTCCCTGTCACTGTACTAATACCATGCAGTTTTTAACACGACTGCTCAGTGGTATTGCTTGAGGTCCAGGATACTGATTCCCCCAGAAGTTCAAGCAACCAACAAATTGGGAAAAGATCTTCACCAACCCTATATCTGACAGAGGGCTAATATCCAATGTATGCAAAGAACTCAAGAAGTTAGACCCCAGAAAACCAAATAACCCTATCAAAAATGGGGTACAGAACTAAACAAACACTTTTCACCTGAAGAAATTCAGATGGCTGAGAAACACTTTAAAAAAATGTTCAACATCATTAGTCATTAGAGAAATGCAAATCAAAACAACCCTGAGATTTTTACCTCATATCAGTCAGAATGGCTAAGATTAAAAACTCAGGAAACAGCAGGTGTTGGCAAGGATGCGGAGAAATAGGAACACTCTTCTACTGCTGGTGGGACTGCAAGCTGGTACAATCACACTGAACATGATACTTCCAGATGACCCAGCCATACCACTCCTGGGCATATACTCAGAAGATTCCCCAGCATGCAATAAGGATACATGTTCCACTAGGTTCATAGCAGCCTTATTTATAATAGTCAGAAGCTGAAAAAGAACCCAGATGTCCCTCAACGGAGGAATGGATACAAAAAATGTGGTATATATACACAATGGAGTACTATTCAGCCATTAGAAACAATGAGTTCATGAAATTCTTAGACAAATGGATGGAGCTGGAGAACATCATACTAAGTGAGGTAACACAGTCTCAAAAGAATACTCATGTAGTCACTGATATATGGATATTAGCCTAGAATCTTGGGACACTGTCTTAGTCAGGATTTCTATTCCTGCACAAACATTATGACCAAGAAACAAGTTGGGGAGGAAAGGGTTTATTGAGCTTACACTTCCACACAGCTGTTCATTACCAAAGGAAGTCAGGACTGGAACTCAAGCAGGTCAGGAAGCAGGAGCTGATGCAGAGACCATGGAGGGATGTTACTTACTGGCTTGCTTCCCCTGGCTTGCTTAGCCTGCTCTCTTATAGAACCTAAGAATACCAGTTTACAGATGGTACCACCCACAAGGGGCCCTCCCCTCCTTGATCACTAATTGAGAAAAATGCCCCACAGCTTGATCTCATGGATGCACTTCCCCAACTGAAGGTCCTTTTCCTATGATAACTCCAGCCTGTGTCAAGTTGACACAGAACCAGATAGTACAATTGGCCCCTTGTCAACTTGACACACCAACATATCACTATTAAGCCTCAACCCTTCCTTTCTTATTCATCTCCAAGATCTAAATAACATTAAAAGTCCCACAGTCTTTACATATTAAAAGTTCAATCCCTTTAAAATATCCAATATCTTAAAATTCAAATTCTTTTAAAAATTCAAAGTCTCTTAACTGTGGGCTCCACTAAAATACTTTCTTCCTTCAAGAGAGAAAAGTATCAGGGCACAGTCACAATCAAAAGCAAAACTCAAACTCCAATAGTTCAAAGTCTGGGATTCAACTCATGATCTTCTGGGGTCCTCCAAGCGCTTGGGTCACTTCTCTAACTCTGCCCTTTGTAGCACACACCTTGTCTTCTAGGGTCCAGCTGCCTGTACTCCACTGCTGCTGCTGTCCTTGGTGATCATTGCATGGTACTGGCATCTCCAAAACACTGCTATCTTCTGCTGTAACTAGGTTTCACCAGTAGCCTCTCATAGGCTTTCTTCATGGTACCATGCCTCACCTCTTTTGCACGACCCCTTCAGTCCTGGACTGTCAATTACAACTGAGGGTACACTTTCACCAATGGCCTTCCATGGCCTCTCACAGTACCAAGCCTCAGCTCTTCTTCATGATGCCTTCATGCCTTCAAAACCAGTACCACCTGGGTGACTCTTACATATAGTACCAAGTCCTGCTACAGCACGAGGTACAACCTTGGCTATCTGGAACACACCCTCTGTGCTCTCAGAAAACACATCCCATAAGATTTCACCTCAGTGATGCTGGTTTCTTCTTAATCACCGCTAATTTCTTAGTTCCAGCTAACCAGCATCAATAGTCCCAGTAACACAAAGGTTGACTTTAGTGGTTTTGGTATCTTGTTAATCACAGCTGATTCTTCAGCCCCAGCTAACCAAAACCACAGACTCCATGGCCCTGATAAGAGTCTTTAATCTTCCCTCTGAAATTTCACAAGCCAGGCCTCCATCTTCTGCACTGTTCTCAACATAATCTTCCAAGCTCTTACACAACATCTCACAGAGGTCTCAGCACTGAATGGACCATCTAGCCCGAAGTTCCAAAGTCCTTCCACAGTCCTCCACAAAATATGGTCAGGTTGTCACAGGAATACCACACTAGACTGGTACCAATTTGTCTTAGCCAGGGTTTCTATTCCTGCACAAACATTATGACCAAGAAACAAGTTGGGGAGGAAAGGGTTTATTGAGCTTACACTTCCACACAGCTGTTCATTACCAAAGGAAGTCAGGACTGGAACTCAAGCAGGTCAGGAAGCAGGAGCTGATGCAGAGACCATGGAGGGATGTTACTTACTGGCTTGCTTCCCCTGGCTTGCTTAGCCTGCTCTCTTATAGAACCTAAGAATACCAGTCTACAGATGGTACCACCTACAAGGGGCCATCCCCCCTTGATCACTAATTGAGAAAAATGCCCCACAGCTGGATCTCATGGACGCACTTCCCCAACTGAAGGTCCTTTTCCTATGATAACTCCAGCCTGTGTCAAGTTGACACACAAAATCAGTCAGTACAGACACCAAAGACACAATCCACATACCAATTGATGTAGGAGAAGAAGGAAGGAGTGGACCCTGGTGCTGGAAAGGCTCAAAGCATCAGTGTATGGGAATACCAGAACAGGGAAGTGGCAAGGGGTGGATGGGGGAAACGGGGAAGGGAAAATGGCATGTGGGACCTTTGGGGGGCGGGGAACCAGGAAAAGGGAAATGAAATGTAAATAAAGAAAATATTCAAGAAAAAAAAAGACTTATGTGTTTGAACACTTGGTCCCCAGGGGTCATGAATCTTTAGGAGCTGGAGTTGGGTCTCAGGAAGTAGGTCTTGGCTATAATCTCCTTGGGGAAACATCTCTTCTGTCACACTCTCCCTGCTTCCTCCTCCTGTAGCCCTGTGAAAAGCTAACTTTGAAACTGTCCTGTCACCATGGGTGGATCTCCTTGCAAATCTGCGCCTTCTGAAATCTGATGAAGGACTTGTTCTAAAACTGTGAATCAAAACACATCTTTCCTCTCTTATTTCTGTGAAGATATTTTGGTCAAAATAATGAGAAGATTTTAATAATTAGTATATTGTATTTTACAAATTCTTCTGACTCAATGTTAAGGAATAAAATATATTTAATTCTCTTGAAGAAATGTATTTTATTTTGAAATTAATTACACTAAAATTTTGAAATGTAAAAATATCCAAGAACAAAGAAGTACTCAATTTGTTTAAAAAAAAAAGTCATAAACATGAGAAAAAATTATTCATCTTCTCGGATACTTCACTTCATTATTTCTTACTTCCAATTTATGAGATTTAAGACATCATTAAGATATTATGCCTCTCAATTGCTACCTATTGAAACATTTATTAAATCAATTCTCTTTTTAATGCAGTATTTTATAAGAGACAAAAAGATATTAATTAATTTTAGTTATTGTGAAACAAAAATAAAGTTGGTAAATTTTTGCAAGCAGGTATATCCTCTAACAAATTTAAATAAAAACTGATATAAATATAAAAACATCAAAAACATTTAATTTCTATGAAGAATTTGCTTTAACTATAGATTTGGTTTGTTGCTTATATTTGAGTGATATCTTCATAATAAAATTAATGTGTCCTTAATTCCAGAAACCTCATTTAAAATTAAGTTGAAAGTCATTTGTCTCTCAGACAGACCAAATAAGTCAACATGCCTACAAATTATGTTAAATACTTTCGCCTTACGAATATATGAATCATGTCGTGTCAAGACACACTCTGTACATAGTCAATGTCTTTCTCAGTTGCTGCATTGCACCAGGCAGACTTCAGGGAATGCAGATGCTCAGGGAGGAGGACTGCACGGCCCAGGGCTGACTCCACCCTCATCAATTGTTCAGTGTGGGTTTCAAGTGACTTTTCCTGCCCTTCGTTTTTCACAAGCCTGAAACACAGCTGAGAAATGCTGGTAACTCCCTCACACAGCTGTCAGAAGAAATAAAATGCATTGTGTATGGCTTGTGTTGCCCGTGTTTCAATTTTATTTCCCCCCCCTCAAAAAAAACCAGTAATTTGTACTTGAAAAAGTCCTCTTTCCAGTCACTCCTGTGACTAAAATTATGTAATTACTAAATATTTAATAGGAACATTAGGCTGGAGATTTTTAAATTTCTCTTATGTTACTTTCCCAAATTGGACTATTTTCAAAGTCCAATTATAATGGCTAATATTTTTGGTGTAGTTCACAATGCCAGTCCTCTGAGCTCATTGTGATCTTGATCAGATGTTTGCCAGTAGAAAATCATGACAAAGCTATTTTATGGGTGTAAACCATGAGAAACTACTTCAATATCAACTTTTTCTTTTTGGCTTGTCTATTTCCATAGTTCTTCTTATTATTTTGGTTTGAAACTCAATAGTATTTCTACTTAATAATCAGGTTCACTAAGCATTCTTTTTTTTTCTAAAATCATGTTCTGACTATTGAGGATTTTAGACCTACAAATGATCAGTATTTTAATTTTAAAAACATCCGTTCATATTTTTATGAACATGAGCATGGCATGTTTTAACTTTCTTTCATTAATCCCATACATATTTTGTTTAGTAGATATTCAATAAACTATTTCAAACTAAAGTAGTATAGATAAATAGTGGGACTTTTGTAACCTGGAAATAGATTTTTTTTCTTTTAACATGAAGAAAAGTGTTTTGAAATCTAGTAAAAAGCTCAATTATTTTTTATGTAAATTCCATTCAAAATAACTGGGTGTTGATAGAAATTTATATAGTGTTAGAAAAGCTAACAACTTTCTGCTCTATATGGGGGAGGGCCAGAAGATGTTCTCATTTTTGTGTTCTGATAAACTCCAGTTACACAACATTAACATAGATTCCAGGGCAGCACAAATTTTCTATCAAAAATACCAGGTAAAAATCAATAGATCAACTCAGCGACTCATTTTCAGTATAAATAAGACTACAGATTAAGTGTTGTTAAGGAAAATGGTAAGGAATAACTTTTTCTAACAGGTAAATACAGAACATTTCAAACAGGAACATTGAATTTCATCTTGAAATTAAATACCTCCTCAATTTTTTTGTTTTTTTTTTTGGGGGGGGGTTGGTTTTTTCGAGACAGGGTTTCTCTGTGTAGCCCTAGCTGCCCTGGAACTCACCCTGTAGACCAGGCTGGCCTCAAACTCAGAAATCTGCCTGCCTCTGCCTCCCAAGTGCTGGGATTAAAGGCATGTGCCACCACTGCCCGGCAATTTTTTTTTTTTACTTAGTATAATTTTTCATTGCTCCTAGGAAGAAATTATGACTACTAACTATACATACATTTATATCTCATATTTATTTAAAAGTGACAAGCATTTTAGATCCATTTCACAGACTGAAAAGCTAAGTGAAGGACAGAGGAGGACTATGCGCTCTTTCATTTTTTTTTTTTTTTTGCCTCCCTATAATTTAGCATTTCCAGCACACTAGCTTTCCATGTTATGCCTCAAATGGCCCAGCAACTGAATCTATATCTCCCAGGTTTCTCTTCCTCTCCCCTATCTCCCTTCCCATTCCTCACTGAATGTGTCCATTTTCTTTCAGTGTAGATCACCTGTAAGCTCTATTCAATCTCCCCCTTCAATGGAGATGCATGTGTCCATCATAGTTCATTTCTTTATACCCTATATCTCGATACATCAATTAGAAGTTTGTTTGCAACAATTTGTGACTACAATCCAGATATAAGTGAATACATATAGTATGTATATTTCTTGGGTTTGGTTATGTCACTCAGGATGATGTTTTTATTTCCATCCATTTGTCTACAAATGCCATGCTGTCATTCTTTTTTAAAAACACCTAATCTGCCACTGTGTAAATGTAGCACATTTGCCCTAAAGGAGCTTTTCTTTTTTTTTTCTTTTTTTTATTGTATATATTCTATATTTACAATTCATTTCCCTTTTTCTGGTTCCCCACCCCCAAAGGTCCCACATGTCCTTTTCCCTCCCCCTGCTCCCGCATCCACCCCCTCCCACTTTACTGTTCTTGTACTCTCCCACAATGATGTTTTGGTCCATTCTAGCACCAGTGTCCACTCCTTTCTTCTTGTGAGACATCACTTGATATGTGATTTGTGTCTTTGGTGTTCCAAGCTTCTAGGCTAATATCCACTTATCAGTGACTGTATACCATGGGTATTCTTTTGAGACTGGGTCACCTCACTTAGTATGATGTTCTCCAGCTCCATCCATTTCTCTAAGAATTTCATGAATTCAGTGTTTCTAATGGCTGAATAGTACTCCATTGTGTATATATACCACATTTTTTGTATCCATTCCTCTGTTGAGGGACATCTGGGTTCTTTCCAACTTCTGGTTATTATATATAAGGCTGCTATGAACATAGTGGAGCATGTATCCTTATTGCATGCTGGTGAATCTTCTGGGTATATTCCCAGGAGTGGTATGGCTGGGTCCTCCGGAAGTATCATGCCCAGTTTTCTGAGGAACCGCCATACTGATTTCCAGAGTGGTTGTACCAGCTTGCATTCCCACCAGCAGTGGAGGAGTGTTCCTCTTTCTCCACATCCTCGCCAACACCTGATGTCTTCTGAGTTTTTAATCTTAGTCATTCTGACTGGTGTGAGGTGAAATCTCAGGGTTGTTTTAATTTGCATTTCCCCAATGACTAGTGATGTTGAACATTTTTTAAGGTGTTTCTCAGCCATCCGAATTTCTTCAGGTGAAAAGTCTCTGTTTAGCTCTGTACCCCATTTTTGGATAGGGTTATTTGGTTTTCTGGGGTCTAACCTCTTGAGTTCTTTGTATACATTGGAGATTAGCCCTCTGTCGGATGTGGGGTTGGTGAAGATTTTTTCCCAATTTGTTGGTTGCCACGCTCTTTCATTTTATAGATTGTAACCAAAGGGACAGAATAAAAAGAAATACCTTAATTGTCCTTGTCAATCAAGTCAGATGTTTAAGGTATTAAATATTATGAAATTTTCTAAGTTTGGTTTTTGTTTGGTCCTACTGTTTGGAACCCAGTAGTATTATAACACAAAAACTTATCTACATGGTCAGAGAGAATCCAAAAGTCATGCAGAACATCACAACAGACCAAAATTCATAAGTGGAAATGTCTGTACTGACTCTGTTCTCAAACACAAACTTAAGGGTATGGACAATCATTATTTTATTGACTGCTATATATTGATATTTAATGTTAATATTGAAATATAATACATAAATTCCTATTTAATATGTACTTGGGAAAGAATGGAATACCTCCAGTGTGAAGCTGAGATGTTATATATCAAACTCATTTCCAGACAAGGATATTTCACTTTCTCAACCTAAAGAAATAACTTTTTTAGCTCAGATATCTACTTAACTCAGATTAAACTTGTCTGTTTAATCTGAATAAATACATGCTTTATACTCTGTGATATCTGAGCACTGTACTGAAAATGCAATAGTGTTAAAGAAGATGTGATTCAAATCGTGATTATCATGGTACCTCAGGAGAGGTATAAAACCTATAGAAGACAATGTCAATGAAGTAAGATCCATCTAAAGATTTCAAGATCTAGATGTGGGGATTCTAGGGAGTTGTGTAACTGGCAAAGACCATATGCAGAAGCAACAAATGGTCAAATCTAAGAGGAAAGGAAAAAGTCTTGATTCAGTGGTGCCTTGTCATCAATTTCTAATCTTACTGAAAAATTAAGGACCACAAACTCATTTCTTTTGCCTCAGTGTGTATTGCACGAAGCAAGCAGCAGTTGCTAGGAAATTGTGAATATTCAGAGATCTTAGTGTGGTAGAAAGTCAGGGGGATTCTTTGATCAAATAATAGATGATTATAGCAAACTGCTCCTGAAGATAGATGACCTGACTTCAGCTCACATCAGGCAGCTTAATATTTAAAACTCTAGATCCATGACCCCTGCACACACTCATACACACCCCCACTGCTTTAGTGCCATGGGCTCACTAGTTAACAAAATAAGTGTCACATGAACAAAAATACTGGGAACCTGCAGAAACTATTCAGTTTCCTGTGACAGCTACTATGAATAACAGAGAAATGCCATACCTAGATAAATTTTCTGGCCAAAGTGATGATTTACATCCTGAATAAGATAAAACAAGTGATTGGAGATTTGATCAGGCTACTCAGAATAGGACATGACTTAAAATTTATACATTACTGATGTGTGATATTCTCTACTTACTAAATTCAGCCTAAGTTATATTAGTCCAGTTTTCGTTATTATAACAAAATACCAGTAGCTAGATATGTTTATAATGAAAAGAGGTCATCTTCTCTTTTGGAGGCTGGAAGGCCAAGATTGGCCAGCCCCATGTGTTTGATGTGGAAATATGTAAATTTCCTTGTGGCAGGGGCAAGCATGGGAGGAAGTGATTCTATCTGGAAAATATGCTCACATATTCATGCGCGTGCGCATGCACGTACACACACACACACACACACACACACACACACAGAGAGAGAGAGAGAGAGAGAGAGAGAGAGAGAGAGAGATGACAACAATAAAGGGGAAATGTCTCATACTCCCTTCCAAGGACAAATTCTCAGTTGACCTAAAGATCTTTAGTTCACAGTCCTTAAGGATTTGACACTACTCTCCAATACTGTTACTCCAAGCACCAAGTCTCCAACACACAAATCCTTAGGCACAAACAGCCTCTAAACCACAAAGAGTAGCTGGAAGTTGGCATCTTATACCTGGAAAACCAAATTGTAAACAAAGAGAACTTGCATAGGGAATTAGTCCATAGTCTTCCCACAGAATATTCACCTGTGAAAAATCGCCCTGAAGTGATTCTGGGGTCTAGAATAGAGTCTGAGATGATAAGAAAGAAAAGAACAAATGCATTTTATTCAAGCTAAAAGATCTGAAGATATGACGAATTTTTATGATCTCATAGCTTTACTGTAGGATTAGAAACCTTTAATGTGATTCTTTGGGGTCTAACTTCTTGAGTTCTTTGTATATATTGGATATTAGCCCTCTGTTGGATGTGGAGTTGGTGAAGATCTTTTCCCACTTTGTTGGTTGCCGGTTTGTCCTTCTGACAGTGTCCTTTGCCTTACAGAAACTTTGTAATTTTATGAGGTCCGATTTGTCAATTCTTGATCTTAGAGCACAAGCTATTGGTATTCTGTTCAGGAACTTTCCGCCTGTGCCCATGTCCTCCAGGGTCTTCCCAAGTTTCTTTTCTAATAGTTTCAGTGTGTCTGGTTTTATGTGGAGGTCCTTGATCCACTTGGAGTTGATCTTAGTACAAGGAGATAAGAGTGGGTCAATTCACATTCTTCTGCATGTTGACCTCCAGTTGAACCAGCACCATTTGTTGAAAAGGCTATCTTTTTTCCCACTGGATGGTTGTAGCTCCTTTATCAAAGATCAAGTGACCATAAGTCTGTGAGTTCATCTCTGGTTCTTCAATCCTATTCCATTGATCTACTTGCCTGTTCCTGTACCAATACCAAATAACCCTATCAAAAAATGGGTTACAGAGCTAAACAAAGAATTTTCACCAGAAGAAATTCGGATGGCCGAGAAACATCTTAAGAGATGTTCAACATCATTAGTCATCAGGGAAATGCAAATCAAAACAACCCTGAGATTCCACCTCACACCAGTCAGAATGGCTGAGATTAAAAACTCAAGAGACAACAGGTGCTGGTGAGGATGTGGAGAAAGAGGAACACTCCTCCACTGTTGGTGGGATTGCAAGATGGTACAACCGCTCTGGAAATCAGTGTGGCTGTTCCTCAGAAAATTGGGCATGTCACTTCCAGAGGACCCTGGCATACCACTCCTGGGCATATACCCAGAGGATTCCCCTGCATACAATAAAGACACATGCTCCACTATGTTCATAGCAGCCTTGTTTATAATAGCCAGAAGTTGGAAGGAGCCCAGATATCCCTCAAAGGAGGAATGGATACAGAAAATGTGATATATATATATATATATATATATATATATATATACAATGAAATATTACTCAGCAATTAAAAATAATGAATTCATGCAATTTGTAGGCAAATGGTTAGATCTGGAAAATATCATCCTAAGTGAGTCAACCCAATCACAAAATAATACACATGAAATGCAATCACTGATAAGTGGATATTAATGAGCCCAGAAGCCCTAAATACTCAAGGCACAATTAGCAAGTCAAATGATTCCCAAGAAGAAGAAAGGAGAGGACCCTGGGCCTGAGAAGATTGGATCCAGTTTTGTAGGAGAGTACCAGAACAAAGAAATGGTGGTGGTGGGGGGTGATTGGGGAATAGTTGGGGGGGGAGAGGACTTATGGGATGTATGGTGGGGGAGAACTGGGAAAGGGGAAAGCCTTTGGAATGTAAACAAAGAATATAGAATAAAAAAATGGAAAATGCAGTTGAAAAATGAAAAAAAAGAAACCTTTAATGTGACTTTGATTCTATTTTTACTTTATTAAATAAAGGATCAAGGATGTATCAGATTATGAAAACTGGCTGCAAAACACTTAGAGGCCGAGACTACCAACCAGTAGTATTTTTTTAATGAACACTAAAACTTTGAACTTTTCAGAATAATACTTTTTTTTCTTGTAGGCGAGTTACCCAAGAACCCGCTGCATGGACTAGACACAGGAGTGACGTAATTGGGATGGGCAGGGACCAAAGAACACTGATGAAGAAAGAATTCAGACTGCATGTACTCCACATGTTTTGAAATATTTTTTAAAGTAAAACATCTGTGTTATTTTTCGCCAGTGACCAGGTTGTGGTACACAAATAAAAGACATTACAATGAGGTGTGGATTCTAATTTCCTCTTGCTAGCTCATGCAATATTCTATTTCCCAGCAGCTAGATTTGAGAACATAAACAAGTTGAAAAGTGAAGCAAGCTGGAAAGGCAATAGACTTTTCTGCCCTTTGCTTGTTGGTTTGGTATTGTAGGAGATATAGTCACAACATAGGGTGAGGGGAAACATACATATGATGTTTTATAAGAAAAAATATATAACATATATGAACACATGGATGGATTGATGGGTGGATGAATTGATGGACAGATGATAGATATATAATAGGGGTTAGATATAGGCAGACACCAGTAATGAATTAATAGTTTCTAAGGTGTCCATTTAACAAGAGAAATCAAACCTTAATGTAAAAGAGTGGGTAGCTGCTTTTACCCACCACATGTTGGAGATGATGCTATTGCATTGCTTTTGACAGACAGCTGCTAGTATTCCTACAGAGGTGAGGCTTTCTGGAGCCTGGTAAAGCTGATTCCATACGAAAGAGTATCCATGCTGAAATCCAGTGAAAAAAGCTGTTGCCCCATTCAGACTCTCCAGTATCCTGGGAGGAGAAGGGAGTGATCACATACTTTGGGTATGGTTTTGACTACACATGTGCTCAATGCTGAAACATAGCAGTCATTGCCCACCCTTGCACTTGTGGCATCTTGGAGGTTAGTTTGATGGTCTGGCTAAATGCTTATAAGGAAAATATACACTTCCATGTTCTCAGGATGAAGACATTTAAGTGACCAGATGGATATTCCCAAGCTGCCGATTATCTCTAGAATCTAAGACCACTTTTTAACAGTAATAGCACACAATTCAGCTCTGACTCACAGTTCCTGATCAATCAATATTCCCACCTTGAAAGATAAAAGTTACAACTTGGTGAAAATTCTTTCATTAAAAATGTAACTTTTTTGCCAGGTCAAATTAAACAAAATCTTCCTTTTAAGAATTCAACTATGGTCACCATCTCAGAATTAGCTCTAATGCAAAACATCTCACAGGCATAACCAGTCCAAATTAGAGTCCATGGCATGTTAATCCTGATGACTTCCAGAGGTCCCCTTTTTTTGCTCATGAATAATTCTCATATCCTGTATTCAACATATACTTGTGGCACACCAGAAGTCGATGAACAGGTTACCTGTGATTGTTTGCTGAACCTCAAGGGATTTTATAACCTGTGAGGAAAACATACTTGCAAATTTTAGCACACAAAAAATAGGCACCCATGTATGAGTGTTTAAATGTGATCTAAAGAATATATTTAACAGATGTATTATTTTCCTGGCTATTGCTGCTAAGGTCTGCAATGTTTGTATCACCTTAAAATTAGTTTGCTTAAACTTGATTCCACAGATAAGGGAATTAACTGGGAAAGGCTTTGAGACTTGACTATGTCACAGGAAAGCAATTCACTTAGGGGGAAAATACTTGATGTGGTTTGGCTACAGTTTTAGTGCGTCTTCTGAAAACTTTATGTAGATGAAGATAAGTCACCATTATGATAGTGTGAAATGATGGAAATTTTTGACTAGGGAGTCTACTGAAAGGTGATGAAGAAATTGATGGTCCTGTCCTAGAGAGTGATTAGTAATCAGTCAACATTTAAACAAGATGTGGTTGAACAACATAGGTCATAAACAGCATGTTTTAGTTTTGGTTTTGTTTTTGCTTTGTTTTGTGAGAGCACTTGCTTTGATTTAGAAAATTTTGAAAGAAGGAAATTCTGCACCCAAATGTATTTTTAATAGGCCTTCTTGTCAAATGCCTTCTACATATTTATATTTATACCCAGAGATTTGTCCTGTTCCCCACCTTGGTCACAGAAGCTTTTTCTTGCAAAGGGTAGTAAGTGCAGTTACTACTCAAAGTGTTCAAAAAGAAACAGTGAGTGATCTGCTATAGATGGGACATAATATTGACCTTTCTAGAGTCAGGCCCAGTTTAGAACATGGATGTGAGATACCAACCTTTGCTGAGGAAATAGTGGGAATTGATAGATTCTGGGAGAACAAGACTCACTTTTCTTCAAGCGTGTGACCATTCGCAGGTTCCCCATGCCACACTGGATGACCTTGTATCCATGTACATATGGGTAGCACTAAATGAACTCAAAAAGTAAATACACAAACAAGTCTATGGGAAAACTATGGAGTTAAGAGGAAGAGATGATGGTAGATTCTGAGCAGTTGTGGGATAAGATGGTACATATAATCAAGAGGAAATATAGACATGTATACAATTTTCAATGAATAAAAATTAAGAATAAAGAAGTTGAGTATGTTCTAAATGCATAACATTTACACAGATAACCTATTACCTCAAGAATATGGATAGCTGTAAAAAGGGCAAGCCTAGGATCTGATATGCCTGGACTGCCGAGCTTGCTGTGTAATCGCTTCTGCATTGCTTCTTAGAGTTGTTTCCATCTGCCATGATCCCTTCAGTGGCAATAGAACACACACAAAACTACATTAGCCTTTTGTTGTTATTAATATTGTTGTTGTTGTTATTGTTGCAGAACATCTGGTGTCTTGTGTGTTATTCTATCAATAGTAATCATACCAATTCAATGTCTCTGCTAAAGACACCTAAAGAGACACGGTTCCTCTTTTTTCTCTGAGAACACAGCTAGAAGTCTCTGTTAATCAAAAAGAGAGGACATTCACCAATTTCACACACAATCTCCAAGACTCTAGTCCTCAGCAGGCTAGGTTCCAGGTGAAACATCCATGGCTATTGTTAGGGAATGATACCATCTGTTATTCTGTTTCATCTGCAAAAAGGTATTAGAATGTAGCTAGGAGAGCAGATATTCTTGTCTGATCTACAGAGTTCAGGACACCAGGACCTGATGCCAGGCAGGTTACTTGTCTTCTCACTAGTATGTATTATCCTTTTCCCGGCTCCATAAAGAATCATCAATTTTCTTACCAAGAATAATGCTTTCTTGTTTGATCCCTCATGATTTTTCCTATGTGGAAGAAAAAGGAGAAGGGAAGGAGGAGGAGAAGGAGGAGGAGAAGGAGGAGAAGTAAAGGAGAAGGAGGAGAAGAAGAAGAAAAGAAGGAAAAGGAAGAGGAGGAGGAGAAGGGGAAGAGAAAAGGGAAGAAGAAGAAGAAGAAGAAGAAGAAGAAGAAGAAGAAGAAGAAGAAGAAGAAGAAGAAGAAGAAGAAAGGAAGAAAGAAAGAAAGAAAGAAAGAAAGAAAGAAAGAAAGAAAGAAAACTGAGAAATGTAACAAAACAATGACATAAATTCTTTACAAAGTTTTAGACAATAAGGATTTGAGTAGAGACAGAATTACTTGTTTTATTGCCCAATCACTCTATATAAATACTGGCTCTGGGGCACATTAAAACCAACAGAACACTCCTGTACCCATTGGGTAGGATAAAACTATTCTATGTGGCAAAAATTTTTTATAAAATTCAAAAGTCTATTGAGGTTACCAGCTGCCTACTTATCATCATTTGATATTGGTTTTAGTACAAAAGAGGAGGTAAAAGATGGCTTTTGTGTTATCATTTTAATTGAAATATATGTGGTACAATATAAAGGCTGTTAATTATATTTGATTTTTTTTCAATCAAAATGAATTAATGGGCTTAATCCTGCTCTCAGAGGATCAAGAGTTTCAACTTCATACACCTAACTGTCTTTATCCAGGCTCTGTGTTACATTCTTTCTATTCCAGTACCAGATTCCATGAAATGTCCCTGAAGTATAAATGGAGAATCATTTCTGGTTCCCCTTTACTATGAAATCTTGAGCATCATGTTGCCCACATTCTGATCTTTAGATGAAGAAAGTAAAAGTCCCCTTAAAGGATGCAAATGTTTTCCTGCTTTCATTCTGCAACTGTATTAGCATCAATTTTTTTTCCTTTAGAGAACAACAAACCAGAATTAATGAATTTCTCAGCCTTTACATTGTATTACATATAGTTCCATTAAAGTGGTATTATAAAATCCCTCTTTTACCTCCTTGTTTATGCTATAACCAATATCAAATGATGGTATTTAGGCAGCTGTTGACCTTGATAAAGTCCTGCAATTTGTAAACAACTCTTACCACACTTGGAAAAGAATTTTTTCCACTGAATGGGAGAGGGATTGGATTGCCAGTTTTTAATGTGTCCCAAAATAGCTTTTATATAGAATGTTTGGTCTATAATACAAGTAATTCTCCCTCTACTGAAATGACTGTAGATTCTATGATACAGGAGGTATTTTCAGTAATTAAGGACATTATGTTTAGTCTCTGAAGAAACACAGATAAGAGCACAGCACAAACTTAGTAACTTTAACACAGCTATATTAAAAAGAAACCAAAACTTACCACCATAAGAAAATCAGTTTCTTATGTACCATTGGGCTTTCTTAGAGATGAAAGCATGAATTACAGTGTGATGAGAAACCTATCAAGTAATCCATATTATTCAAACCACCAAACATAATTTAGGTTTTACACAGCATTGTTGGCCATATGTTGAATATAACATTTAAATTTGACCTAACAAATTCTCAGGAACATGAACTGTTATGTAAATACTAATCCTCAATGCTGCACTACCTATATGTATTTTTCTGACATCATTTTTTATCATCTCTCCTTACCTTGGAAGGGCTCCTTACAGTTAGATAATAAATAGTGATTAAGAAATATAAAAGAATAAAACTTGACCCTGACTAGTGATGGCTCATTTCAATGTATTGCCTTGAGTCAAAATATGGACTGCCACAGGTAAAACATGGACAAAATCCTTCCTGAAAGACACAGATTAGAACAGAGCATTGAGTTTACCGTTTGACAATGAAAAATTTACTGAAAGAATAGTGACCTCCACCTAGGATATCTATGTAATACTGAACACTGGCTAATACCTTGGTTGAATAATCTCTAGTCACATACCTCCCAACAGCACCATATGGAGAGTTCTAGTAGAAAACAAAAACAAAAACAAGTGTACAGGTTAATGTGGACTGTGGAAGTACAAAAAGACAACCACCTCAGTATGTCTAATAATTTCATGGACATTTGCCTGGGGTGGAGAGGAAGGAAGAGGGCAAAGGTCTTGTCAGTACAGAATCCTTCTCATTGTGTCTGATTGGTCATCTGATACTGATAAACACTCAACCTATCAATAGAAGACTGCCCAACAATAACAAACTCTTGAGCAACAACATTAACCCTTGATGAGGCCAGTCAACTCCTTCAGATGCCTCTAAATCTAAGAGGCAAAGAATTTGCTCAGTTTTACCTGAGGATATTAGGGAGCAATAATTGGTCCTTGTATGATTTAATGGACCTTGAGATGGTTTCCTTCTTCATGAGTCCAGCACAATGAATAGCTCACATAATTTATGAAATTATGCATAACAAGTAATATGTTTTGGACAAATTTACATAATAGACTTATGACTTTGAGTACTTGAACCTGGATTGATTGCTTATAATATATTATTATTACCATGATGTTTTATTTCATTCCAACTTCTACTCAAAGGCACATGTCACTATTTAATTAAATATGGTAGTACATGGCATTGAATGATTTTACTTCTACACATAGTGTATACCTAGAACTAAAAACTATGGCAACATATGTATCATGTTTGTAGTAACAAGCATTTAGCCTTAGGAAATAATGAGGAAGAAGAAATACAGACCCTCATACCTTTATTTCCACTGACCAATTAATAAAATACTTCCATTTCAAATGGTTATAGCCTCTCCTGAAATAGAAATATTATTGCATAAGTAGGAAAGGCCATGGGGATAATGAATACTTTTTCTCTCAGGAGAAATATGTTTTAAATAAAAAAAAATCCATTACGACTATTTCATTGCTTTCTAGTCCTGATTCTTGTACCTCTTTGGACAGGATACAAACAAGGGGAAACCTGTGGAGAATGGAAATGGGCAGAAGCTCACTTGCTTCAGACTCTTTGACTCCTCTCCTCAGCTGAGGATAAAGAATCCAAACATACTTAGAAATATTCTCTGAGATGAATGCTGGTGTAAGAGTAATATGTGTTTTATCAAGAGACTAATGAAATACGGGGTTTGTTTAAGGCCTAAGTCTATGGTTTATGATATGGACTTCCTCCTTTCCTAGTTGGTTTCTGAGCACTTTGCAAAAAAATATTACATCACACTAACTTTCCTTAAAAGCCTAAGAGCCACACTATATGCTCATTGGTTGCAGAACTCACGTCATCAATATTATAAAGCTATTCTAAAATAGTGAAGGGCCATCCCCTTTCAGAAAGCTTACACCTATGTTTTCAGAAGTTATTGTTTTCTTTACAAAGTGTCTCTTTCTCTTAAAACTAATGCTTAAAATCTGCATTCAAAGATCTTTTAGAAATTTTCAACTCTGCTTTAAATTGGCTCAACATTAAATTCATTTTTGTGTCAATGTAATGAATCCATGTAACTGAATGGGACTCCTAAAGGTTTGAAAAAATTCCAAAGGCTATGAGTTAAAGGAAGGAAGGGAGGGAAGGAGAGAGGGAAGGATGGAGGAAGGGAGAGAGGGACGGAGAGAGGCAGGGAGGGAGGAGAGGAGAGGAGGAGAGAATGAAAGAGAGAGACAGAGACACAGAAAGGAGACAGAGAAGGAGAAGAAATATTAAAAGGAAGAGGAAGGAGGAAAGGAGGGATGAAAGGAAAGCAGGGAAGTAGAGAAAAATGCAGAGGGAGATATTCACTATGAGAGCTTTAAGGTCCTCTGAAATCACTGATGATTTCAAATCGCCAAGCATGGTGGTTCACATCTATAATGCCGGCACTTAGAGATTAACACAACAGAGTTCAAATATAGAAAAATTTCATACATCTATATCCTGGTCTTATTAGAATTTTTAAATTTTCTATTTTTCTTTCCCATTTACCAAACACATAAATTATTAAACCCCAGAACATATTTATTAACTTATCTTCATCATTTGAAAGAGTTCAAGTGATTTTGTTCAACTCAAAAGGCAGATGTTATTATTATAAATGCACATTGGGCGAAAGAATTAGCTAATGACAAGGGCATAAACAAACTAAGGAACGCTGTCCACAAACCTACGGTTCAGAGAAACACTTTCAACAGCGATTGCAGTGCAGATGTTGTTCCTGAGGCATGACGGGCTTAAAATGGAAAAGAGCCATGGCTCTCTGGGCAAGCAAAACTGAAGCACAAGCAGGAGGGTGAATCTATAATGTGCATTATGAAGTTGAGTGGTATATGGTGGACAGAATCGTCAATAGCAAGTTAGAGAAATGCTGTACATAAAAGGAAAGGATATGTTCAAAATAAACAGTGGGGAACCATTAATAGGCTTGACAATAGGATTCCTTTGATCTAATTGGCATTTCAGATGGAATTCTGGGGACGTATTTGAAAGAACAATTTTGAAGGTTGAGAGATCAGGCTACTTAAAGCCTTTAAAGAGAGGAGGGCCCATACCAAGAGGGAATTACAGGAAGTGAAGGAGAAGAAATACACAGGGGCTGCCTTATGCCTTATGCCAGTTCTAAAACACGGCACACTGTATTGCTCAGAGTAAAGCGGAGTGGTGGCTCTAGTCAGAGCCTGCTGAGGGATTATTTCCTGCCTCAAAGGTGACATCTCCCTGCACTCATATACTGGAAGATGCAAACAAAGCTCCCTTTTACAGAGATCTTTTCTTTTCAAGTTCCAGCAACCACCGTCTAAAGCTGCATTGCTTGTGAACACACCACAGAAATATTGAGGAACAACATGCATTCAAATCATAGTAAGAGTTCAAAATCTACAGGTAGGTGCTTCATAGCCAGTGAGCTTAGGACAGTCCTTAGTTTCTTAATCTCCTGCTTAGGTGATGTATTCAGGATGGACCAATTGGATCAAAGGGATCAACTCTGGGAACAAAAGAAGCTTTCATCGTTGGACTTGATGTTTGATACACATGTGTGTGTGCCTGCAGTTAAGCAAGGGAGAATGGAGAGCTGGAGATGAGGACTAGAGTCTTCACTCTGGCAGAAGAATAGTACCCTCTCTTCAGAGGTATTCATTTTGAAGGCATCATAAATTCATTCATCTTAAGTGTGACATTATACTGGCTTACTCAGATGTTAAAATGTAAACAGTGTGTCCTTACAAGGAAAGATAGAAACAGGAGTGAATAAGAAAGATTGGGAAGTTTGAAGATTGTGCACTATTGACCTTAAAAGTGCCAGCTAAAGACAGAATGCTCTACAAGGTAGTGAGGAGAGGTGGAGAATCAGAAACACTCTAACCTTGTGATGTATGTCCTCCATATATTGTAATAGGTAAGGTAATAACGCCATGTTGTGTAAGGCCACTTAATTAATGGCAATCTTGTACCCGAGCAGTAAGAAACAAATAGAAAGTCCCTATTAGAGCCAAATCCACAGTGTGGTTAAAGGAAGGAAGAGGGTTTTTAGAGGTACTTTGGAGAAATCAGCTCCTTAACAGCCAAGGAGGGGAAGCAAAGCAAATATGCTGTTAAGAGCTTCATAAATTAATTCTGGTATTAACATTGACATTTCAAATTCAGACTCAACATAGAAGGAAAATGTTGACAGAAGCAATTTAGTTCCTCTCCATGTGAGAATTTTTCACAAAGATTTGGTGATGAAGACATTGCTTTCTCATGCCTACAAGAAATCACATTAAAAATAAATGCTCAGAATAAAGATCACTTCCCTTAAAGATTCTATATGATATTAATAATTATCACATGGAAAGAAAACCAAATTAAGAATCTATGAAACAAACCTGGAAGCCATCAGGTGGGCAGTTTCTGGTTATTGTGGATTACGCTATGAACTTCCTGATTGGAAAAGCACAAGAAGGTCAGGTTACCCCAAGGAGAGCCAAATGAGTTCTCCTCGGTGCACTGTGTCCTTGCCCAGATCTATATTTAAATAAACCCTCTCTGAAGTTAATGTCAGAAGTCTGTGGTTGTAGCTGTGACATTAAGGTTTGCTTTTCCTGACTTAGAATAGCATGTCCAAAGCAAAGCAAAGTCATCAAACACTACTAAATCTCATATTTTCTTGTGTTCCTCAAGTTGAATGCAAAGTTTTCATGATTTTCCACCAACACAAACTCACATGTATAGTATGGGCTTCTGAAAAACAAGATCCCAGGAAGCCAAGGAAAACATGAATCAATTGCACGGGTTATCCAGGCATCTGCAAATTTGCCTTTGGGAAAGTGAAGATGAGCCAGGAAGTCAGAGATTGGGAAAGTGGATTCAGTAAGAGAGAGGAGAGAGAGAGAGAGAGAGAGAGAGAGAGAGAGAGAGAGAGAGAGATCACATGATGGAAGGAGAGAACTGACTACAGAATAATTTCCTCCAACCACCACATATGTGCCATGGCACACTCATATTCATGTGCACACACTCTCACACAGACACGCACACATATGCAAAAAGTAATAAAGTATACTAGCAGTTAAAACTTTGAAAAAAATTAGTGTGTTACATAAAACTGTACAAAAATTTACACATAAATGCATTAGGTTCCTAGAATTAAGGTTTGCATAAAGAAAGTTATGAATAAAAATTATTTTAATTAATTGATTAATTAATGACAAAGTCAGCTTAAGGTTTCAAGTAAAGTTTTTGTCTTCTAGCAGTTGGCACGTACACAGTATAGGCTGAAGTCAAGATAGGCTCTTGTATGCTTGTCTAACCTCTCTCAGGTCAGTGAAACATAGTTTACCAAAAATTCCAGATGTTTAGTTGTATTTCAATGAATTGAAAGGGTACATGTGCTTATTAATAACTGTTTATTTAAATGATAACCACATAAGACAAACCAAGGGTTTGGAAGCTTTCAGTACCTTTGGTCACTGACATCAAGTGCTAGAAACTTCAAGATTATTTATTTAATTATTTATTTTTAGAAAAATAAAAATACTGAGGATGTTGGGCAGTCCACCCATTCCAATGCTCCTCACAGCCAGGTTGGAGCTACTACTTTGTAATTGCATCTGGTTTATTATGATGTTTTTTGTGACTTGACTTCACCTTCAGTAAATTTCATGTCATGGAAAAGGAACTGGAAGAAAATGATAGGTGTCTTATTGTTTCTTTTGAAAATATTATTTCCGCGGCTTGATGGTGAGCCAGACCTCTATCTACAGCATCCACGTGTACAGCTTTGGAATTTCATCCTCCTGTTTTGCCTTCTACTCTACCCCTTTGCAAATGACTGCCCTCCCTCTCCCTCTTGCTGTTTTTCTTATTACTTGTTCCTTTTAAAGAACTTGTTAAACATGTATTAGTGAGTGTAGTGCAAAGCTCCAAAGCAAACACGTTACAGAAGAAAGGGCATGAAAGAAGAAGGAATTCACATTTCCTGCCAGGGCTCCGATGGATCTCCATAGCAGCTGGAGTCACCAGCCAGTTCTTGTACAAGAAATGGCCAAGTATTTAAAAATCTTCTAGTCTTAGAACTAGTTTCCACAGCATCAAAATACATTTCTTTTCTTTGTGAAGATCATTTACCTCATTCTTCACAAAATATATTGAGTTTGCTTTAAAGATGGCCACTCCTAAGCCCTAATTTAGAAACATTTCAGGCTTCAACATTAGGAAAATGTGCAATAAAAATATCAATGAAACCATTGCTATTTTCAAACACTATTACATTGTAAAGGGAATCATTCTGGGTGGTGTTATTTTACCTTCCTTGTCTCATTAGAAAGATTAAATTTTCAAACTTTTTTTTTAATACATGAGATAATATTATTATTCCTTTCCTCTCCATGGTGCTTACCGAAAGGTTTTATATTATGCCGATATCACCGATCTACATAGAATATTAATTGGTTTCTTTAATAGATTTTGATTAGGAATTAATTATATCAGAAATTAATTAGAAAAAAATAAAATAAATTATATGATTAATAAAAATAATATATGTTTTTTTCTGGTATTAGATCCACTTTCACCACAAAGGTTGATAACTGTGAGCTATTATTACAAATAATGTTGATAGGACTACAGGATTCAAGTCCATATTTTCAGAAAAAAAAGTATATCTTTCTGAAATTATAGTCCATGGGGGATACATATGTTAGCTGTAGTGCATACTCGCAAATAGTTTCTAAAGGGGTATATCAACTCACTTTCTCATAGGCATTGAACACCATTTCTAGGAGTCCTATACCGTTCCCAGTCTTGTTCTTTTTGTTAAATATTTATTTTTAATGACTATTTTTCAAACTGTTTCATGTATCTATTTAGATGTGTGTGTGTGTGTGTGTGTATGTGTTTTGCATGTGAATAAAGGCCAGAGATTCATGTTGAGTATCTCACTCATTAGCTCTCCCCCTTAGATTTTTGAGACAAGTTTTCTCTCTGAACAGCACTGCACGAATTGGCTGGACTGAATGGCCAACAAGCTGCAGGGATCTGCCTGTTTCTGCCTCCTGTACCGTCTTGCTCTGCTGTGATTACAGACCCATGCCTCATGCTTAGCTTTTCCCCAGGTGTTTGGGTTCAGAACTCGGGTCCTCATGCTTACAGAGCAAACGCCTTACTGACAGAGCCACCCTACATTCTTCTAGTTAGTCCTTTTAACTGACAAGAGGTGAGGGTTGTGCATATCAATGGAGATTTATGTGATATTTCATGCAAGTTAACACTGTTTAATCTTTAATCATATTATAGAGACCTGCCATTTTAGACAACTACTATGGTTCCTTGGTGATAAAACTTTTGTTAAACTGTTAAACACATACAATAGTATATAATTTGATCTATACTTAACTGAAAGTTGAATATCATGAAGTATTAGATGTTTTTTTTAATTCTTTAAATTTCATTCTGACTCATTTCCTTCACTTGTTCTCTTTTGTTACTTTACCTATTAATAAAGACATTACATAAAAAACAAAGAGAAAATTTTTTCAAAATAAACTATATTTTAATTTATTAGAAATAGCAATTTCTTTACCCATATTCAAGTCTAAAACAGTATAATTATTTTAAACACAGAAAATTTCAATTCTAATATGAATTTCTTCTCTCTAAAGTTGAATACATATTACATAAAAAATATGCCTGAATTCAAATCCATATCTTACAAACATCAAGGTCCACTCCATTACTCATGATATCAAGGATGCACCCCACAGACATTAATGTACATTATTTTATTTAGTCCTTAAAAAATAGATTCAATTTGAAATCCTGCTTCTGATGACTTACTAATTGAAATCTTAAACTTGTGAATTTTTTCAATGTCAAATTCTACAAATAAGGAAGCAGAAGTTTTGAAGTATAATCTCTGACATCCTATAAAACTAGCTTCCTCCAGATAATACTTCGAAAGGCATTATTTGAATCCCAAATCAAATCAACCCTCTATTCCACTACAGATGCCGTTAACAAGCTACGATTAAACTATATTTAAAACAGCACATAAAATCAGGCTACCAAAATTGAATTAGTCTTGCTATTCCTCTCTGTTACTTTAGGTGAAGGACATAGTTAAAAGGATTAACTCAGAAATGTCCATATATAAGAAGTATATTTAGCTATTTTTATACCAAACATATTAACTTCCCTAATTTAATTCAGAAGTCTCTAATTCTTGTATATCTAATTTGAGAAGAGGTTAAAAAAAAAAAACTCTTCTCCTGATATTACATCCCTGTTTCCTCAAGCATTAGAATCAGATGTTGTGGCTGGAAGCCAAGACTAATGTGCATCTTTACAAATACATACAAGATGGAAACTACAGTAAATAAATACTGCAGTCTTAGGGGAACCTGTAAGAAAACGTGAGTATGCATGCTTCATGCCTGACCTGTTTTCCATGGTAAGAAGTTACCCTCATCCAGAGTTCTCTGAGTGTCATGTAGCGCCCTACATGTTTTCCATATTGCTTTCCTATCTCTAAGCAATGATGCAGGTGCAATGGTGACCGCTTTGTGACAATTGCAGAAACTGGAGGACAGGATTCTAAGTAAGGGGATATGACTAGAAGGGAACATACGTGTACTTTTCCTGTCAGATTTGACAGTAATTGCTCAAGGAGAATTTTTACATTGAAAGTACCATAACTAAATACTCAAAGAAACATGTAAAAATAGACCCAGTGAAGTTTGAGGTTCCTGCGCACCGGGCTCACATGTCCATATTGCAGTGTGAGCGTGTGCTCCCTGAGTACTCATATTCTCACGGGGCTTTATTTAACCTCCCTTTCCTAGAGACACTCAGTTATAGTTAACCTCTTTCTATTCATTCTCAGGAGGGGAGTGACAATTTTTACTTAATTGGCAAAAATAGTTGTATTTATTTATATGCTATTCATATGGCATATTCTTTTACATATACATCTATATGGATAGCAATCAAAGGACTTATGTCTCTCTCTTCACCCTCTTATAATACTTTTCCCCATCAATAGCAGAGTTGGTATTTTGCTCCACATAAAGGCTTTTCTCAACACCCCAAGTACTTTCCCTGTGAATTATCTCTGATACTATCCCAATTTATTCTGGCAAAAACAAACAATCAACAAATACTCAGAAAGTGAATATTAAAAATCTTCAGTGTGGCCACCAAATACCTGCTGTTTTGGCTTCAGTGGCGATGGCCACAGTCTTAAGGGGCCTACTATTTCAATCTGACAATAGAAAACAACACTTGGTTTTGTTTTATTTTCTGTTTTGGTTTTGGCTTGTTTTAATCTACTCACAGCTTAGCTTTGTGCACAATATCAAAATTCATGCAAATACCTTCAGTTGTAAGAGTCTATACTTTTATTTTTCCACATTATAGCCTATAACATATAGTTTCTTGCTGTATATTTCCTATCTTCTTCCTTCCTTCCTTCCTTCCTTCCTTCCTTCCTTCCTTCCTTCCTCTCTCCCTCCCTCTCTCTCTCTCTCTCTCTCTCTCTCTCTCTCTCTCTCTCTCTCTCTCATTCTTCTCTCCCCCTCTCTGTTTTTCTTTCTTTTTTTAAATTTTGGATTGAGTTTAAATTTGCATTTGTTTTTCCTTCTGAGTAAGTGCTTACCGAGTACTGTTACTGAACTGGGAACTTTACCTGAATTGTTTTATTTTTCCTAGCAATCCTCTGAAGTGGGCACTTATTACAGGGAAGAAAACAGTGTTGTGATGTTAAAGAACCTGTCCGCAGTCCCCAGGAAAGAACTAAACAGGGTATGATTCTGAATTTATTTCTTCCCATTATTCCATGCTGCTCTCAAGGATTCATGCTCAGTGCTAACCTTGTTTGTCCCCATCCCTTCAGCTGTCCCCGGGCAGCCTTCGGAGTCTTTGGTCACATGCTCACTCACACTAGCATTCATTCCCCATTGCTAGTAAATCAAGCTGACTCCAGGATTTAAGTTAGTCACCTCAACCACATCAGTGGTAACTGCCTTAGCTGCAATGTAGGAAGAATGTTCTCCCTCTGAGTAAGTCCAGGTCTGTACTTAAGACTGCCCACAGTTCCCACAAGTCCCTCTGAGCAATGTGGTACCTTCAATTTCACAATCACCACTCTTACGTGGGGGAAAAGGGAAGGAATTATTTTTTATTAGATATTTTCTTTATTCACATTTCAAATGTTATCCCCAGAAATGTTTTAAAGGCAAGGTCATCATTGACTTCTCAAGGTAAGCATCACAAATGTAACTGCTATTCAACACTTGGCATGAGCCCCCCACTGTGTATAATGTTCCCAGAAACTCTAAGTTGTTTTATATAGTAGAAAAACAGAAGTCTTATAAAGGCTATATAAATGTAGCATGAATCTCTTCATTCATAACGTTGTATATTTCTTGTTTGAAGTATATGATTTTGGGCTGATTGGCTGGCTATTTTTGTTTGTTTGGGTTTTTGTTTTGTTTTGTTTTATTTTGGGGTTTTATTGTTTTTCAGTTATCACCTCCTTCAAACAGGCTCTCTTCCTAGGCCCCTAGTCGTCTGCTAAAGTTGAAATGAATTTGGTTTTCTTCAAGTGTGATAAACCTCCAGTTTTAGGAGACTCATTGGCTTTCTCTATCTATCTATCTATCTATCTATCTATCTATCTATCTATATCTATAACTCTATATCTCTATATAGATAAATGTATGTGTATATCTGTATGTATTTATATAAAACTTATTGTCATACAAGGGCTTTGAATTAATTTTATTGTTATTTATCCTACAGGGAAAAACAAAAGACATCGTAAACCCTTATGTAAATATTAACCTTTTATCTTGTAATGAGTTAAACTTTTTCTATTAAATTAAGTATATTACCTAAAATTTTCTCTGAACTCTTAACATGCTAGTTTGTACTGCCAGAAAACAATCCTTAATGATTTTATACAGAATTGGATGGAATGAAATTACTTAAGGCTTGCTCTAATAGACTAAGCCTAAGACAGTGCGAGATTAGAAATGTGGCTTTCTCTATATAAAGGCTGAGAAAGATACTGTGCAACAGTTATGTCCTATTGTGCTTTTTTTTTTTTTTTTTTTTTTTTTTTTTTTTTTTTTAGTTTGAGGAATGAGTCTAACAAAGTTATTAGTATCTTGTCTTAGATATGGTTTCCATTGCTGTGAAGAGACACCATGACCAAGGCAACTCTTATAAAGGAAAATATTTAATATATAGCTGGCTTACACTTTCAGAAGTTTAGCTCATCATAATCATGGTGGGAAGTATGACAGCATCTAGGCAGACATGGTGCTGAAAAAGGAGCTAAAAGTTCTACATTTTGATCTGTAGGCAGTAAGGAGATTGTCTCCACACTGAGTAGATCTCAAAGCCTGTCCACACAGTGACCCATTTCCTCCAACAAGGCCACACCTCCTCCAGCAAGGATTCTCTTCTAATAGTGACACTCCCTATGAGAGAATCATTCAATCATTGAATCTATTGGGGCCATACCTACTCAAACCTCCACATTCCACTCCTTGACCTTCACAGGCTTATAGCCATAAAATAATGCAAAACACAATTAGTCCAACTTCAAAGGTGCCCATAGTCTCTCACAGTCTCAACAATGTGTAAGAGTCCAAAGTTCAAGGTCTCTTCTGATATTCACCCTCTTAACTGTAGTCCTCTATAATATCAAAATAAAAAAAAACCCAAATTATATACTTCCAACATATCGTGGCCTAGGATATACATTACTATTCCAAGTAGGAAAGGGAATACTGTGAGGAAATACCGGACCAAAGCAAGACTAAAAACCAGCTGGCTGTACTCCAAACTCTGACTCTCCATGTCTGGTGTCAAACGCTCTTCAGATCTGCAACTCCTTTCAGCTTTGTTGACTACAACACATTTCTTTCTCTTTGGTTGTTTCAACTTACAGTTAGCAGCCCTCCTCAGCAGGTATCCCGGAGCTCTGGTGTCTCTAATGTCTTGGGGTAGCCAAGACAATTCAAGTTTCACCTTTACAGTTCCATGTAGTGGCTTCTGGAGGCCTCTGTGTAGGGATACCACAGGGAGGTATGCTGGCCTCAGCAACTTTCCTTAGCTGCAAAGGGAGATTCTACACTACCTTTCACACAATAGCCTTTCTGAGACTCTGTGCAGAGACATCCCTGAAACATTCCTGGCCACAGAGGCGTTCCTTTACACAGACGGAAATTCCATAACCCCTTTCTTATATCCTTGATTCCAAAGCCAGAGCCACATGGCCAAAGCTGCCAAGTTCTGTTGCTTGCTGGGGTTAGAATATGGCCCCTCATTCTAGTACATCTTCATCAGCTTTCTGTTTTTCATGGGTTCCTTCACTTTCTAGGCTTGGCTGTCCTGGAACTTGCTCTGCAGACTGTCCTTGAGCTCAGACATCAGCATGCCTGACTGTTGGGATGAAAGGTATGCAATGCCTTGCATAGACCTGAGCTTTCCTTTCCTTTCTTTTCACAAGGTGCAAACTTAAATAGCTGAGACATTTCCCCAAGCTCACCGCTCCCCTTATTTACTTTAACTTCGTTAACCTGTTTATCTCCTTGAACTCCGGATGCATTTCATTTCACTTCCTGATGCTCCCTTTAATCCTTGAACCATACATATTTTCTACTTCTCCTTGCTTAGTTTCCTATATTTAATCAAAATACTCTTCACAAGAATGAACCACAGAACAGTATGATAGGCTGTTTTGAGATTTCCTTTGTCAGTGAAATTAATTTAAATCCCTTCACTTTTTCCTCAGGCAGATGCTTCAACAGCAAAAGAGCAGCCACATTCTGCATCAAAGTATCACAGAAATGATCTCTAGGCAACATACCAAAATTCTCCTCTGAAAGCTCTTGAATCAGGCCCACAAATTCAAATCACCCTCAACCCTACTCTCTTCCATGTTTCTACTAGTATTTAGCCCAATTTAAGTCATTCCACTGCTTTCGAAAATCCCCAAATCCACACAAAACAAACAAAAGCGTGGGCAGGCCTATCCCATCAATACCTTACTCATGGTACCAACTTCTATCTTAGTTAGGACTTTGCTGCAGTGAGGAGACAACATGACCAAGTAAACTAACTCTTCTAAAGCAAAACATTTACTTGGATTTGGCTTTCAGTTTCACAGGTTTAATCCAGTATCATAATGTTGGGAAGCAGCACAGAGTCCAGGCAATCACAGTGCTGAAGAAGGTGCTGAGAGGTCTCCACCTTGGTCCACAGGCAGCAAGAAAGAAACTGTCTCCACACTAGGCAGAGCTTTAATATAGGAGGCCTCAGAGCCCACTCCACAGAGACACACAGAGATTCCAAGGAGACAATGCCTCCTAATAGGGCCATTCTTTATGACCAAGCATTCAAACACCTGAGAAGGGCCATACCAATGCAATCCACCATGCATCCCTACAAATTTCTTACTTTAAAACCATTGCAAAGGGTCTGGAGAGACTGCTCAGTGGTTTAGAGCTTTTGTTATTCTTGCAGAGGATCTCACTTTTCCCAGCAAATACCTGGTGTTTCAGAAGCGCCTGTAACACCAGTTTCAGGGGATTTCATGCCTTTCTCCTGCCTCTCTTATGTACCAGGCACACCTACGTACACTAAGGCATACTTACATACACTCTTAGGCATACTTGCATACAGTCAGGCATATACTCAGGGAAAACAGTGATATGTATAAAATAAAATAAATCATTTTAAAAAATTAAATATTTGTAATAATTTTTATCTTCTAGATGATACTTAGTTCTTTAAAAATTCACCTTTAAATCATTATAAAGTAACAACAGTTATTAGTGTAAGTTCTCAGAAACACAAGCAATCAAATAGGATGGGAAACTAGATAATAGAGAATGATGGATACATAGATGATAGTTGATTAGTATATAAATACATAAATGATAGATAGATAGATGATAGTTGATTTTTATATAAATACATAAATGATAGATAGATAGATAGATAGATAGATAGATGATAGTTGCTTTTTATATAAATACATAAATGATAGATAGATAGGTAGATAGATAGATAGATAGATAGATAGATAGATAGATAGATAGACAGATAATATTCATCTGGACCAGTTGTTCAAAACCTGTGGGATACATTTTCAAGGACTGAATGGTCCTGTCAGAAGAGTCTCCTAAGACCATTGGAATATCAAATATTTACATTATGATTCATAATAGTAGCAGAATTACAGTTATGATATGGGAACAAAAATAATTTTATGGTTGAGACAATCCCAACTTGAGGACCTGTGTTAAAGGACAGCAGCATTAGGAAGGTTGAGAACCAATGATTTAGACAAACTTAAGAGTAACTCGGTGATTAATAGCACTTGATGTTTTTGCAGAGGACCAGGTTCAACCACTAAAATGCAATACTTAGTCACTACTGGTTATAACTCCAGTTCCAGATAATCTAACTTCTTCTTCTGGCCTCTACAGGCACTTCATGCACATGGTGGTCATACATATATGAATATAAGACACTAATATATGTAAATTGCAACAAACAAATCTTTTTAAAACAATTTAATGGCTAGAATTAAAAACAAAATACACTGTTATGGTTGTCCAAGAAGTACAAATGAAGTTAATTTGTGACCATAATTCAATTAAACATAATTTTTACACTTCTACTAGTTCCCAAAGCCTCCTGACATGATATTAGGCAAGAATTTCATGCCATGATATTTTTTATATAGAACAAGTTTGGATTATAAAATTGGTTCAGGGGTAAAGAGCACTTTCATCTGTTCCAGACAATATAATCCTGTTCATAGTATCCACATCAAACTTCTCACAGCCATCTTTAACTCCAGATGCAAGGATTTGATACCTCTAGCCTCCAGGATCATCTGCATCTGCACACTCACATATTCATGCCGACATAAACACACCCACATACAATTTGAAATAACCAAGACAGTGTTCTAAAACAGAAATGGAAGAAACAATATGAAAAACAACAACAACAACAACAACAACACGTGATGCTATGCATTGGGAAGGGCTTTGTGCTGCTTCTGCTCATTCACGGTTAGGGATTAACTAGAGAGAATAAACCACTGCCCACTGATATAAAACAAGCACATAGCAATACAAAACTACTATTAAATGCATGAAGTTGGAAGAAATTAAAATCTAAAATATAAGAGTCCTAAAACAAATGGACAAATAAAAGTCATTGTTGGGACTTCATGATTTTCAAATCTGACCCATCCCTTTGGAGCAGCGGTAGCGGTGGGCCTCCATATTGCAACCAGGACACAGCTGGAGAGGCCCAGGTAGACAGACTCCAGACGGGGCTGCCATCACGTGGGGGGATCTGCTAGGCTCTTGCCACCAGGCAGGCCCAGCACCGCTGAGGCTCTGCGGGACTTCTCCAGGCCCTCCGGCCTTGCACCGAGGCAGCAGGTGGCAGCCAGCTCGTAGTCCCTTAGAGCAGGGGTCACACATAATCACCAGTAGAGAAACAGCAGGTGAGCCCAGCCTCACAGGAGATTCAAACACCAGCCAGTGACAACAAGGCCAACTAACACCAGAAATAACCAGATGGCAAAAGGAAAACGAAGGAACGTTACTAACAGAAATCAAGGCAACATGACAGCATCTGAACCCAGTTCACCAACAACAGGAAGCCCTGGATACCCCAAAACACCAGAAAAGCAAGACTTGGATATAAAATCACTGGTCAGGATGCTGGTAGCTGAACACATAGAAAAATCTCGTAAAGAAATAGAGGAGAAAATGGATCAAGTGTTAGAAGCCTTTACAAGGCAAATACAAAAATCACTTCAAGAAATTCAGGAGAAGATGGATCAAAAAGAAGAAGACAATAAGGAAGAAAGACAAAAATCACTTAAAGAAATACAGAAGAACGTGGGCCAACAAGTAGAAGCTATGAAAGAGGAAACACAAAAATCTCTTAAAGAAATACATGAAAACACAATCAAATCTGACCCATACATGACAGGAAAAAGAAATGTCATTAGAGGACTGACCTTGTAGATGTCAGTTCCTAACATAATTCATATGTCAGTATGGATGAAACACATCTAATATGTGTCAACATGAACATCATTTTCTAGCTTAACTTAATCAGATTATAAACTCAAAGTTTGCTCTCCAGGAAAGCCTACAGATTTCAAGCCCTGCCTGGCTTTTGTGTCTTCTGATGAGTATCATGGCTCCTACCACTAGTGTCTTAAGGCCTGAGAAGAGAAACCGTTCTGCACCTCTGAAGAGTTAGGGCACTTCAAAGACTTCTCCCTCTTTGTGTGAAACAAGAAAACTGGGTTTCACTCAGAGGACTGTGCTTTTGATGCTTGAGACACTTGTTTGCCATCACACTGTAATGTCAGACCGCCTCAGGTCAAATTCCTTTGGGCAGTCTTTAGATTTGAAGGGTTGTCACTGTCCACTGTAGCCTATTCCTTCTGTAGTCTGGAGTCACTCCCTGAGGCACAATGCTTGTGAGAGGAAACGAAGGCCTGGACATGTAATTTGTGTCTTCCTTTCCATATGCCACCCAGGGCCAAGGTCCTGCCCATGCAGACCAACTTGTTGGCTGCCTTCTCTCCTGCATGAGCAGACCTCCCAGAATCTTGACCTCACACACACTGAATTCCTGGAGGTAATGACCCACCCACAGAACTGGTTGACCTTCCCAGTTGTGACGCTTTCCTGGACTTAAATGGAAAACATTTTTACCCTCTCTGAAAATGACTGGACACCACAGGGCTCGTCTTTCTAAAACAACACTCAGGCTAGATCTTTTGACTCACACTGCTCAATTTGAAAATATCTATGTGCCTATAGTCTCTTCTTTAGAGACAGAACTAATAAAATGTATCTTTATAATATAATATGTATTAAAATAGAAGGTTTATCAGATTTGCTTATATGATAAGAAGTTCAGCAATCCAACGACAGCTGTAACTGCTGCTGCACTGTAAAGAGAGATCTAGGTAGCTGATGCAGTCAAGGAGCTGAAGCCCTCAGCAGTCCAAATCTGGTTTGAAAGGCCTGGAAGTTCCCTGTGGACTGGCTGGTATTGAAAGAGTTAAAGAAGCCAGTGCTGATGTGAAAAGAAAATGACAATGGACAAACATGAATTCACTCAAATAAGGAGAAAAGTGAGCATGTGCACT
The DNA here is from genome assembly GCA_964023405.1 of Apodemus agrarius. Taxonomy (NCBI): domain Eukaryota; kingdom Metazoa; phylum Chordata; class Mammalia; order Rodentia; family Muridae; genus Apodemus; species Apodemus agrarius. The sequence goes on from OZ030018.1 coordinate 12,368,157, forward strand.
TGACCTTCCTGCAACTTCTTGTCACGGAGACTTGGCAGGCATGGCCAGGAAAGGCAGGCTGGGCCTTTCTCCCCCATTGACTATCAGTCCTTTCTGGAAAAGTTTGCTCTCTACCTTTACCACAAAGAGATGCATTTTACCTATCCTAGACATTTCTTAACCTAGTCAGGTTGATAACCAAGATTAACCATAATAATCACCATGGAAAGAATAGAGTGTTGAGTTGGTGCCAACACCCCATAACACACAAAATATATATTTATATTATACATATTTGTAGATACAAGATAAGTGCTTAACATGTTACTGCAAACTATAAATCTTAGTCTGTGTTTGCTTCAATTTACCCCCATTTTATGATTCATAATCACATAATTTTAATAAATAGACCATTTGCAAATGTATAATCTATACTTATATATAGTAGTCACTCTATATCATAGGGTGTCCCAACAAATATCAAAACAAAATATCTTTTCTAAATATGCATGGCATGTTTTTCTTAGACATACATTTTGACTTGTCCAGTGATTGAACTAAACAACAACAATGGAAATAATATGTGTCTGCAACTCGGGCCCATAACACCATAGCCATGGGCTTTAGATGAGGTTCACAGTATTGAAAATGATTCTCTCCTGTAAAGGTGCTTGGTTTTCAACATAACAGCCATTCCACTATTGCCCGAGTGGGCCTGCCCTGCCCCACAGGTCAGCAGTGCAGTATGCAGAGACGATTATGTAAGACTAGTGTTGACTTTTTATAGTCTGCATAATACTCTGAAGGCTATCCAGCAGGAAGGAAGTTTCTAGAAATACTTTTGTTACATTGATAAAAATAGAATTATTAATATATGTATGTAATCACATAAATAATTAACATGATATTACTAAGATTTATTTAAATTGGTCTACTTAATAAAGCATGATTAGTTATGACATAATGGGCATAAAACCTTCGGAAAGAGATTCTTTTATTTAATTTTCCTTAATCATTTTTTACACTGCATATGTTATCCCCCTCCTGGTCCACCCTCTAACTATCCCCCATCCCAAACCTACTTCTCAACCACCTGTCTCCATGAGGATGTCCCCACGCCCCTACCACCCACCCCACCAGACTGCTCCACTCCATGGGGCCTTCATTCTCTTGAGGGTTAGGAGCCTCTTCCCTTACTGAACCCAGACCTGGCAGTCCCCTGTTGTATGTGTGTTAGGGGCCTCGTATCAGCTAGTTTATGCTGCCTGATTGGTGGTCCAATGTCTGAGAGATCTTGGGGGTCCAGGTTACTTGAGACTGCTGGTCCTCCTACAGGGTTGTCAATAGTTCACATGCTAAGATCAAGAATTATTAAACATAACCCCATGAAACTGGAAATCTTCTGAAAGGCAAACGACATAGTCAATAGGACAAATAGGCAACCCACAGTTTGGGTAAAAATCTTCACTAATCCCACATCTGTCAGAGGGCTAATATCCAAAATATATAAAGAACTCAAGAAGCTAACCACCAAGAAACCAAACAACCCAATCAAAAAATGGGGTATAGAACTAAACAGAGAATTCACAAAAAGAGTTTCTTACTAATAACCACATTATATACTTCCTAAGTTCCTATTATTTCTTTCTTCAGCGGTAGAGTGAGTTAAATTAAATGCAATGTCATTGAAAAATCAATACAAGCACAACTTTAGAAGGTTAAGTACTCAATTTAGGTTTCTGTTTCTTTTTTAAAAGACTTAAATTAGCTATATGATCAAATTAGCAATTGGGGTGGAAGAAAGCTTTGTTTCTAATTTCGATTTCACCAGTCTATTTGCCACTCTCATTTTCTTTTCTTCTTTTTGCCCAGGAAGAATGGCTTCATTAAACAGGACTCGGCGCACTAGATAGTAGTGCATTTGTGATCATCACACAATGAAATTCAATTATTAGCAGAGCTTAGAGAGGTTCATTTTCTGTGAAATGGTTCTTAGTCTTTATGCATCATTCACCCAAGCGCCTGTCGTCTTTCAGAGCCCTGAGATGTCTCTGGAACAAAGCAAAACAAGACTTCACATGCAAAAACTTTCAATATTTTGCATACAAGGTAAAATGTTGAGAAGGTGTATGTGTGTTCTGTAGATCGTGGAACAAGTCTTTATTAAGTGCGATGCTAAGAACTGAATAGGCATTATTAAAAACTATGAATTCGAAGAAAGAACAGTGATGCCCTAAGCCAAGAATAGTCATCTCACGTATCTTACTGGAACTTGAAATATTGAATGTATATACAAATGTCATTTTCTTCTGACTGGAGTGGAAGGAAGGCTGCAATAATATATTCTTACCTCTTATTCTCCATGTGATTTTTCTAAAAATCACCAATGAAACATCAGCAACCATCTTTATCTGCAACTCAGTATATAAGGCTCTAATCATATCTAGCTCATATCTTTCTATAATTACAAAGTCTGTCCATGATTGATCTCACGAGTATGTCAAAAACTGTATTTCTAATACTGCAAGCTTCCTTCCTATAGGTGGAATGTGCTTACTTTAGAAACTAATAACTGTCACGGCAAATCTCTTTTTGGAGATTGGCAAAGGTGAGGTAACATCTTTCAGTTTATTTTAGACAATAGAAGTTTCTAGAACCACAGAGCCTACTGAATCATAAGGTGCTATGGCTTAGATTTGAAATATCATCACAGGCATACATGCTATCGCTGGTATTTGAAAAGCCACCAGAAGACATAAATGATTGTATTTTTTTTCCTCTGCTTGTGATAACATTATGGGGAATTTTACCAGATGCAATCCTAGTTAACAGAAATAGAGCATTAGGATAGGCCTTTGAAGGTGATAGATGGGTTCTGGTTCTAGAATGCTTTCTGGTCTTTAACAATATAAGCTAGACCTGATATCATAACTTCCCTGACATGGTGGAGTAAGATCTTTTAAACCATGAACCAAAATAAATTCATGTTTTAACTAGTTTCTGTCTGGTGTTCTGTCACTGTAACTAGAGAAGTAACTAATCCTTCAGGTCTAGTGGACAAGACTGCTTTTTGTGACTGACAAACCATACTTTTGGTGGGCTCTGCTAATAGCTACTGATATTCCACATTATTTAAATTTGTTCAATTTAAATGATAAGCAATAGCAGATACACTTATAATAAACAGCAGATGACTCGTACGAAAATTGAGTGCTTTAAAACAATGTGCATGAATTCTGAAGAAGTCTTTGAACTCTGGTTTTAATTTATTGGAAGAATATGCAAACTTGAATAAAGTGTTCTGTACCACAGAGTCATTTCCTAAAAATGTCAACCATGCATCAGTCTCGAGGATATTGGAGCTGGTTTCCCATCTTGTAGAATACGTATTTCTCATCAAAAAAGCCAGAATTTGCCTTCCTTTCTCACCAATTGCATGCCATTGTGGAGCTGTTAGGATTCTTCAAAGTAGTCATAGTTTCAATTTTATAATGGCTCAGAGAAAAACTAACATATCCTAGGGACAAGATAACTGATAAATTCTTTGTTATGTGGGAACAGACTCTGATCCTAAATCCTAATGGCTTCCAAAGAAACAAAGCTTGTACTGGATGACTGCCTATCTTAGGGTTTCTTTTCCTGCACAAACATCATGACTAAGAAGCAAATTGGGGAGGAAAGGGTTTATTCAGCTTATACTTCCACACCGCTGTTCATCACAAAAGGAAGTCAGGACTGGAACTCAAGCAGGTCAGGAAGCAGGAGTTGATCCAAAGACCATAGAAGGATGTTTCTTAACTGCTTACTTCCTTTCCTGACTTGTTCAAGTTGCTTTCTTATAGAATCCAGGAACACCAGCCCAGGGATGGCACTACCTACAAGGGGCTAGGCCCTCCCCCTTGATCACTAATTGAGAAAATGCCTTACAGATGGATCTCATGGAGGCATTTTCTCAACTGTAGCTCCTTTCTCTGTGATAACTCCAGCTTGTGTCAAGTTGACACACAAAACCTGACAGTACACTTCCTACCACAGTGCAGACTATTTTAAACTGTTCTGATAACATGTCATACCTAACACAGAAGCTTTGTTTACGCCATTGATTTGTTAAGACTGAGATGATCATTCTCTTTGCGTTGAAAGGATAAAGAGTAGAAAATTGGTACAGTCCGTGAAGAGGCCAGTGATGTAAATGCGTAACTCAAAAGTTCACATCTTTCAAAATCTGTACTCAAATTCTTTGATGACCCAGAATAGGGGAACACTAGGCCACTGAGGCAGGAGTGGGTAGATGGGTAGGAGAGCATCCTTATAGAGTCAAGGGGGAAGGAGGACAGGATAGGGGACTTGTGGAGGGGAAACTGGGAAGGGGGATAACATTTGAAATGGAAATAAATAAAATAACCAATAAAAAGGTATTCTATTGATAAACATTGAATGTAAAAAAAATGATTGTATAAAGACCTTCAGAAGTTGATTAGGTCATTAAATGGAGCCCTTAAGGATAGATGTATTCTCCTACACAGATGTCCCCAAAGTCACTCTTCACTTCTTTCTGGCAGGTGAGCTAGAAGATAAATATATATGAAGAAAAGGCTGTCATCAGATATTGAATCCTCCAGTACTTTGAATAGGGACATCCTGATCACAGCACTATAGAAAAGAAATCATGTTCTGTTTCTAAGCCACTCATCTACAGTAATTTCTGGGCAATCTCAAAGTACCAATAAAGAATCATGGTCTGATAAAATACCACTTGACTTACTTGAGAGATTTTCATGTGCCCTCCTATTAAGAAATGATTATTTTTTTGTAAGTTACCGCTTTACTTACTGGAGGGCTTTGCATGATCATTAAGAGAGAGGAATAGGGTGGAACTATGTTTTCAGCAAAGGGAGAAGTAGACAATTGTTCAGATCTACAGGATAGAGACTTCAAGGTCATTAAGGGCTTTTCCCTTCTAACTATCAGGATTCTGCCTTTCTTTATAAAATTCTGTACTTTGTCATTAAGTGAATCGAGGATCTAGTTGTGACTGAGCATAGGCCAGTCTCAACATTAAGTTACAAATAAGTTACCTAAATAGATAATAAAGCTTGAGATCTTTTTAAAATGCTGCCAAAAAGGCTCTCTGACATTCAAAAGTCCTTTTGATATTTTAACCCAGAACACTGAACAATTAATTTCCACCTTTTAGTCATGATCACCAGTAACCAAACATCACAGCTTTTATATCACCATGCCCCATTGTTCATCAATATTCAGAAACATTACACATGTAGCTATGCCCCTTCTACCTACTTTTCTACTTTCTCAGATCACCAGGAATGAAAGAGTTTAGTAAGTCTGTTACAGTATTCTAAGGAACTCAAAATCTCCATCTGCCTTCAGTGTCTTTCCTGTTGTCATGTCCAGTGGGAAATTCATCCTGAGAAAGTGAGTGTCTTCTGGGACCAATCTCTGAACCACCTCTTTATTATCAGCTAGTCTACAAAGCAGAGCTTAAAACAGACCTTCAGATCCCTCTGGTTCATTTATGGGTCAATTCTAGGAAAAGAAAGTCAAAGTGACAGAATGAGAAAGAAGCGATTCATTCTGAGGAGAGTCTGAGGGAGAATCCGCTCCCATGAAGTATTACTTTGACCTGATTTTCCATTCCTGACATTCACTCTGTAAGAAAGAAACCAAGGGAGTGTTCTGCCATGAGGCAAGGGGATCAGCCTTTGTGCCCTTTTGTTGAGAAACCATATATTTCTATGTGCTGACCCTGCCTGGTACTGGGATTATTGCAGTCTGACCTCTTTTCTTGCATTCTTCCTTTCTTTTCTTTCTTTCCTTCTTTCCTTCCTTCCTTCCTTCCTTCCTTTCTTCTTTCTTTCTTTCTTCTTTTTACTTTTATTTCTTTACAGTCTAGCCTTTGCCTAGCTCTAAGTCTCCCCTTCCCACAGTTCCTCATCCCATTCCTCATTTTTCCCCACTCCCCACAACCCATACCGCACCCCTTCTCTAAGAGAATGTTCCCACAAGCACATTCTAGTCTCTCCATACCCTGGGACCTCAAGTCTCTGGAGGGTTAGGCACATTTTCTCTCACTGAGGCCAGACCAGACAGTCTTCTATATGTGTGTTCTGGGCCTAAGACTAGCTCCTGTATAGTGCATGCTTGGTGGTTCAGTCTCTGAGAGGAGTCTGGGTTAGTTGAGATTGCTGGTCTTCCTATGGGGTCACCCTCCTCCTCAGCTGCTTCCAGCCTTTTCCTAATTCAACCACAGGAGTCCCTGACTTCAGCGCAATGCTTGGGTATAAGTATCTGCATCTTTCTCAGTCAGCTGCTTGTTGGGCCTCTCAAAGGACCATACTAGGCTCCTGTCTGTAAGCACACCATAGCATCAGTAAGAGTGTCAAGCCTTGGAGCCTCCCTTGAGATAGACCCCAAGTTGGGCTGAGTCACTGAGCTACCTTTCCCTCAGTTTTTTTCTCCATTTTTGTCCTTGCAGTTCTTTTAGACAAGAACAATTCTAGGTCAGAGTTTTTGACTATGGGATGGCAACCCCATCCCTCACTTGATGCCCTGCATTTCCACTGGAGGTGAGCTCTATGTGTTCTCTCTCTCCATTGTTGGGCAAATGAAGAATGGATTCTGAAAATGTGGTTCATTTGCACAATGGAATACTACTCATCTATTAAGAATGGGGACATCATGAGTTTTGCAGGCAAATGGATGAAACTAGAAAATATCACCCAGAGTGAGGTAACTCAGACCCAAAAGGACATGCATGGTATGTATTCACTAATAAATGCATATTAGCCAAAAAACGTATAGAATACCTTGACTACAACCCACAGAACTCAAGAAGATTAGTAAGTAGAGGGGGCCAAGTGAGGATGCTTCAATCCTACTTGGGAAGAAGAAAGTAATCACAGGAGTCAGAGGGAGGAAGGGAACTCGGTAGGAGAGATGTGGGGGAAGGGGAAAATGGGAACATGATCAGATATTGGGGACAGGAGGGACAGAAGAGAAGCCCTGAGGGCCACCAGAATGAGTAAAAATATGCAACCTGGGACAGGGAGGTGGGGATACCCTCTAAAAAGTACAAAAGGGAAGAGAGAGACTGACTGTGCAACTTTCTTTGTGTGGTATTTTCCATGAGGAAAGAGATGTCTTTTCCTATGAATCCATCCTTCTAAATGCAGGGGGGGGGGATGTATGTACCATTCACTAAAGGGAAACCAGATGGACTTTAAAACTATTATTAAAGATTAACATACTATCTCTTGTTCATATTATATCAACAGAGTTTTAAAATTAGCATCTATTTAATAATTTTAACATGCATCTATACTTGACATGATATATCAACTCTGGCAGCTCTACTTATTATTTCATTGGACAAATATTTATTAGAGATATGCCTTATACGAACACTGCTTCACATTCTAGCCCAGCAGCATAACATAGATCTTTTCTAAATGAGGTTAAGTAGTAAAAATAATATATGCCTTAGAGAAGTCCTATGTAATGCCAAAACATTTTCCAACACAATTTAAGTTCACAGCAATAACAATATGTCATATACATTGACATATTCCATGAAATAATGAGTATTGTGCCTACATAGTCCTCAAAACGGAGACATGCATCTATCAAGTCACTAGCACAGTATATTTTGTAAAATATGTGCACAACTTAATGTATTATACTCAGTAAAACAAAAATCAATAAACTGGTGAAGTTTGCAAGTCAGCACCAACATAAAGGCATTCAAGTCAGGACTTTCTGCAAGTGACAAAGAGGTGTGTTAATAAGGCAGTTGGCATTTATAGTTATTACACTACAGTCTAAAAAGCTATATGTCAGAAAACACAAATATACTGACAGTAGTAATAAAGAATAGATTGTCCTCATTGAAATAGAAATGTAACTGTATTTACTAATTTTAACTTTTGGATACAAGCTATGGTGGAAATCTGACACAATATTTTAAACATTTGTTTAAAACAGGTATTACATAGTCAGGATAATATTTTCATATATTATTCAAATATCTTAGAGACTTACCCTCCAAACACACACACACACACACACACACACACACACACACACACACACAGACAAACACACACACACACACACACACACACACACACACACAGACAAGTTGACTTTCCTGAGTTCAGTCTTTGAGAGCAGCCATATTTTCTGGGCCCAGGGGTTTCTGAAGAGCTACCTTCTTCATGACTTTGAACAAATGCAGTTTGGGGACTGAGTTGGAACAGGGATTCTCTGGCAGTTGAGGACCTCTCCCTCTTTCTTGCTGTGGTGGATGGTCCAGGGCTTCTTACTCCTTAGAGGCCAGGTAGGTCATGAAGTACACTATCCTGTTGCTCTAACCATAGTGTCATTCGAAGAGACGAGTGTGACAAAGTGGTCACTGAGAGCAATGTCATTGTCAGCATCAAAAGTAGATGAGTGTGTATGACTATTAAAATGGAAGAAGATAACCTGGTCCTTAATATAGCCCAGAATGCCCTCAAAGGTGCCATATGTAGCCTGTTACACCCACCACCTTATTGATGTCATCATACATGGCAATCAAACTTGATGTCATTATCCTTTCTCTGGGCAGCATGTCAGATCCATGATGGATGCATTAGGAGTAGGATCACAGATGGCTATGCCACAGAGCTTCCTGCTCAGCTCCAGGATGACCTTGCCCACAGCCTTGGCAGTGCCAGTAAATGCTACCACAAGGACACTTGTTCAACTGTGTTCATTGCTGTGCTAGTTCCGATAGCCAGAAACTGGAAACAACCTAGATGTCCCTCAACAGAGGAATGAATAAAGAAAATGTACATTTGCAAAATAGAGCATAAAATGATATGAAATTTGCTGTCAGATATATAAAACTGCAAAAAAAAAAATGATTCTAAGCAAGATAAACTAGACCCGGAAAGATATAAAAATAGTATATATGTGTTTATATGTAAATATTAGCCATAAAGTAAAAGAGAACCAACCTACAATCTACCAATATAGAGAAATTGGTTTTAGAGGAGGAGATCGGGGAGACAGATGGATCTTCCTGGAAAGAAGAAATAGAATTTATTTTATGGGCAGAGTGCTTGTGAATGGGAGGACTGGAACAGGATCAGGTGAGGAAAGCAGGAATGTCTACTTATAAATTGAGACATATACTATGAAAAGTGAAACTTAAATTTGTGGAATGGGTTGAAGAGTGTGGGTTCACAGTGTTATTTAGGATAAAGTAGTAATTGTTTATTTCATTTAGAGACTACTTAGTCACCAACTCTCTCCTCTAACAAGGACACAGGGGAAATGAGTATTTAAACTGACTGTCCTTTATGAATTAGCCTAGAGTAAATCAGGATCTATAGAAACTTTTACTAAAACCAAAACCAAGACAACAACAACAAAAACAAAACCCACCCTGGCTAACATAGACCAAAGGAATGACAGAAGTACAATACCATCATTTGTTCAAACAAACAAAACAAATTAACTCATCAATTATTATCAATGGTACTTAATGTCACAAAAAGACAAACATCTAAATGTTATGCGTGTGCTAATGGAGGACACCTAGGATCAGTTTTAGGACCGGACTCAGTAGAGTCACTCAGTGAGTCAGCATTCTGACTGAGAATGTAATGACCTACACAAAGCAATTAACAACATCAGAAACAATGAACCTTTTTTTTGTTTGTTTGTTTCAGCAAAATATGCAAACATGAATAAATTGAAAGAGGACACCTACAGAGTAAAAGTATCTGTGAGAGATGAAGATTGCACCAGGTGCAAACTGTGGAGCATTTTTGCATCAACACTTAAACAGAACAACTGGTAAAAAAGAAAAAATGATATTGTGGAAGAATTAAAACAGATTAGCCATGCACATAATAAAAAGGCCCTGGTCAATGTTATTTAGGATCATCTATATTTTGGTTGTGGTTTAAGCATGTTACTATAAAAAACAAGTCATGAATAAGGTATTGTCCTTAAACTAAAACAAAATTGAGATTTCACATTTTTCCTTTGATTTAATTCATTGAGTAAATTAGTTTAAAAGCATCTAATGAAAAAGAACCTGTTTCCTAAATTAACTTCATCTTGTTTTTAAGGCATCATTTCACATCCTAGAAATCGTTCTTATACAGCTTTGTTTTAAAAGAGCCTTTGCTATACATGAATATCCAGGAAGTCTAATCTAGAACTCAAAAGCCATCAGCCCTAGTTAATTAGATTAGAAACCCAGGGATGGCCATTATAACAGTAGTTCTGATTTGAGTCAAGGGATGTCTCTTTCCACAGAGACTTCAAATTGTTCACATTTAACCTCTTCGATCAGTTACTTCAATGTGCTCATAACTGCAGCCAATCAGTAAAAATACATTTGAGTAAGTGAGCTTGCTGCACAATCTTTTTTTTTTTTTTTTTTTTTTTGGTTTTTCGAGACAGGGTTTCTCTGTGTAGCCCTGGCTGTCCTGGAACTCACTCTGTAGACCAGGCTGGCCTCGAACTCAGAAATCCACCTGCCTCTGCCTCCCAAGTGCTGGGATTAAAGGCGTGCGCCACCACGCCCGGCTATTGCTGCACAATCTTGATCTAAGAATTGAAGAGAAATGGCACACTGAAATCTGTGAGTTCTAAGGAAGGAAATAAGGCAGGAATATTAAGTGGAGATGGCAATGTAGACTGAAGAATATCACCTCACACTTAAGAATGGGTATGAATCCTGTACAGAATGATGCTAACGTTAGTACTCTTTTATTTTCAAAATCAAGAGTGAAAGCATTGTGCTGGGATGCTTATTAGCTAAGAGCTCATTGCTCTTCCCAAATTCAGTTCCTACCTCCTTCTCAAAATCTATAGTAAATCCAGCTCCAGGGAATCTGTGTTTGTCTTCTGGCCTCTATAGGCTTCAAGTGCACATCGGCACACACACACGCAGACACACACACACACACACACACACACACACACGTGAACACGCATAAATAAAAGTAAAATAAACTTTTAAAATATTGAAACTGAGGCTACTTTTAAATCAAGGCTACCAAATATTTCTGAAATTTTATATCTGAAATAGCAATTGAATTCAGCATCTGTTTAGTCAGGAAATTCCCATCAAAATGAGGAGGAAGAAACACTAGATAAGAACATGTAAGTTTTTATGTGTTGAAAACTTAGTCCTAATTCTGTATAAGGAAAAATTTTAAAGGCTAAGGATATGCTTATTGAAGAATTAAAATAAGTTCAGATGGAGACACTGAATAATAATAATAGCATTTTGGAAAAGCAATAAAAAACACTGCTGACTCTCAAAGGCACTTATTTCTGTGAATATGAGCTTTCCTTCTAGTAATAGGTAGTTATATATATAAAAGTGTTATTTTTAAAAAGTTTTTGAGATTCACATATAATTACATAATCTATTCCTTTGCCCATCCAAATCTCTTCCCATCTTCCCTCTCTTTTAAATTCATGACATATGTGTGTGTGTGTGTGTGTGTATTTCAAAACACATAATTATACACCTTTAGTCTGTATAATGTTAATTTTTATGTATGTTTTCATGGCTGACCTTTTGGTATTCGATGACCAATTAGAAAGTTCTTCCCTATGCTCAGTATTCTTTAGTTGTCTGTAGTTCTTTTTGTAGAATTGAGCCCTTGGGAGCTTAATCTTACCTTCTTTAGTGTGACTATTGCTGTCACCCCTGTGTCTCAGATCTGGGCAGTCATGTTGGTAAGACTGTATAGGTGTAGCTTCTGACATTCCTAGAAGATGCAAGTCTACATAAAACTCCCTGGTCACCTGGCTCTTACAATCATCCCTTTCTTTCTTACAATGGCTCCCGAGCCTTAGCTGGGGGAGTAGTGTTGTAAGTGTATCAGTAGTGCTGGAGGTAGATATATCAGTTGTGTTGTAGATGTATCCATTGGGGCATGGCTGCATAACTGCATTTTGATTAGTTTTAATTTTCTATTTAAATTGCATCAATGTTACCAACTGTACTTTTCAATCTATGTACTGTCCTTCTTTATTTAGTCTCCTGGATCTTCAAAGGTCCACATCAATTAAGTTAGACAAGCACTATATGCCCTACTTGCTGGAGCTCATATAACATCATCTTCATTTTTTAGATTGGCCTAAAGAGTCCAGATGTTTAACGAAATCGAATGCCCATGTTATCTGGAACTAGCGAGAAATAACTGACATCCAAGACATCCCTTATACTATTCAACAGTGGATAGCATCTTTATGGAACCTGACATTGCCAGAGAGCCTCACAGTGGCTAGACACACAGCAGCTGCTCCTCAGACAAAGGTCTCCCTTGGCTTTTGTGGAATATCATTAGAACATGCAGAACTGAGGAAAAGGAAATGAATAAAGCATTATCTCCTTATTTTTAGTAAAGTTCAGTAAAGTATCACATGGAGATAGAGTATACTCCATTTGAAATTATGAGACGCAATAAAGACAGCCAAAAAGTTATGTCGTATTCGACAAATAAAGTAATTAGTATGAGTCATAAAGGATAGAAATATTACAATATTGTTTAAATTGCTATTGAAAGCAGAGTGCCTTTATCATAGGTATCTGTAATAAAATTAAGAAAAATTTTATTTTCTTTATCCTTTATCCATGGAAAAACAATTTCACAGCTGTGCTGTTGGTTCACTCCTTTGTACATGACAAATCTTACCCAAGTTTAGAAAACACATTGTTCAATTTCTAGGTTCTATGACCATACTGGTCTCTTGGTGTAAAATTCTAGACTGTTCATTAATGTTCAATAGTCAACAGAGTCTACTTAGTAATTGAATAGTATACATGTCAATTATACTGGCACCGTCCCAGTAATTAGGAATTCATTTGCTTCATTCCATGATTTCTGATTTTATGACATCAAGTGGAGAAGTGAAATACATTATCACATGACTTTAAAAAAAAGAAAAGAATGTTAGGCTACAGAGGCAAATCTTCGAATCCTGAGTTCTATAGACAGTTCTTTCTTGTTACCAGCTGTACAGGTTTGAATTTATATCAGAGTCCCACTGTCTCCTCTATGTGTAGTGACCTAAGCTACAAACACATAGATAAGAGTTTGTAGGCCCATTAGATGCAGTGCCATGGGAAGGTGACAGATTGCACTCCTTCTTAAAAACAGAACAACAAAAAAAAAAGCTTTGTTTGCATTAATGAGATTTTTAAATAATGTTTTTAGTTCTGGAATTCCTCTCTAGGTAATATCCAGGGCTGCACGTAAATCCCCAATTCCAGAGAAGTCCCTAAAGCCCTTCCATTTAAGGATTAAGTAGTAAAAGACAGAAAGTAAATCTATTAGGTCTGCTTGATGGGCTCCTGTTCTCTGGGTCATTTGTGGAACGGTGTACAAATCATTGCACTAATGCCCGATCCTGACAACTAAGCGACAGTATGATTACCACATAGTCATGCTGAGTGGCTAAGCTTAGGCTTCTTGACTAGAAAAAAAGCAATAGAAAATGTTGAGTTCTGTGAGTTTGTGTGCATTGCATCCCTAGGCTGTACAGGGCCCTACCTGGACTGAATGTGAAAGAACTTTCCAAGTCCTGTCACCAGTGATAATTCTAAAATAGAGACTATTGAGTTACACCTGAGTCAACTGATATCCAGGAATCAATATGACTTAGTCACCAAAAGGTCAGAAAGCAGAAAATACCCTGGGTCATCTGTTTGTCGTTCTTCTTGGTTGGGGTACAGCTCTGGGGTGAAGGGCACTTTGTGAAGTATCATGTATTCAAACACATGTAGTGGGAGCAGCATGAGTCACTAAATGGAACATTGCATTTTCTTGAAGGTTTTCGATATTAACTAATTAAAGCAAGTTTTATGGGACTACAGTGCAGCTCAATGTTAGGATGCTTTCTTAATATGCAGGAAGCCTTGTGTCCAATCCCTAGTATTGCAATTAAAACAAAATATGGGCTTGCACATAAAATAATACTCCAGGCTTATTCCAACCACCCTCTGGGACTATCCCCACCCAACTCACACAGAAAACTGTTTGAATGGAAGACAACATAATGCTCTGTTTATTTTTCAACTGCTTTTCTTTTATCATAATCTTATATCCCTAAGGGCTTTGTAATACACTCCAGATTCAAGTGTTTGTTTGATGTCTGATTAAACAGTAACTCATGCTACAAAGCACATGAAAGAATTAACACAACTGGAAGGGGAAAAAAACAGAGAAGTTAACCCAGTTCCATGTACTCTTTTGGTGAACTTTTCTCTAAGGACTCTAGTGTGGAATTCGAAACCATAATGACTAATAATGGTGATGGTGATAGTGATGGTGGTGGTGGTGATAATGAGGAGGAAACCAGCAAAAACGAAAGTGAAAACAGCTATTAGAATCAAAAGCTGTACCTAACTGAATATCCCATTCATAGGTACCTAACTGAATATCCCATTCATAGGTAGGACGAAGCTATATATTTACTATACATTATTTTGCATAGTATATTTAAGAAACCTCTGTTACAGAGATCACTACCTTTTTAATAATGAAGGCTACAGTAAAGAAGATTATTTGCAGGAGTGTGACAGAGATCATTTCAGTTTTATCTACCTTTATTAAGTATATACTTTAATAGATACAGCTTTATACTCATAGCTGTAGGAGACAAAGATAAATGAAGCAGAGTCCAGCTCCTTTGCCCTATTGCTTTGCACTTAATTACAGAATCGTGGATTTAATTTATTCACATTCTCACAACTTCCCATTACAATGAAAAATAAGTGGTCTGAATATAAAAACTAAATGAACTGTAGTTAAGCCTGGTGATGGCTAGAAAAATTAATGAGCACATTAGACTCTGGCTTTAGAGAAAATTCCTCTGCTGCTGTAACAAACACATGCTAATGATTTCCCTTTACTCCCCAACAAAAACAGAGCAAGAAGAAAAATTGTCAAAATGTGAAATTAGAATGTATATATATATTTACAGTAGCATGTAATATATTCACCAAAAATATACCATTGTAATTTACCATTTTTGTTAAATGTATTACATTCCATCTCATGACCCAAAGCCAAGGTTGTTAGCAATTGGAAAGCTGACACATTTAACTCCAGACAAACCAGATCTGTCACCATGCAGGGTGTCACATCCCTCTGCAAGGTGTCACATTGGGATCTCATGGCTGGCTATGAATGCTGAGCAATCTTCTTTGATTGCCTTGATCCTCTTAAGTCTCCAAGAGGAGATTCAATTGAAAAATCACTCCTGGCTGATCTCTACATCTCACTAGACTCCTTAAAGTCACAGAGAGGCCAGCTGAGCATCACATATATCTGAAAGATGTCGCTCAGACTAAAACCTTGGTATCGTGGATGCAGGGCAATAACAATCCGTGGGCAGCAGGATAAGAGCCTGGCCAACATGAGCCCATCATTAACAGCCCGGGCATTTTCCTTCCATAACCACATGGTGTTTGATATTTACTAAGGGTGACACAAGTTTACAGCAGTTTTAACTGGGTTATTTAAAGTTGGTTTACTATTTGGGGAAAAAGAAAATTAGATTAATAAAAGATTAAAGTGATTTTACTATTTTGCAGAAGCAAGACATGTCATTAAGAAGACAAATGTTTATGAAGAATAAAATTGTTTTCCCTTCAGCAGACAAAAACATGACTACAGACTCTCATTGTTTCCATTCATACGTTTGGTCAGAGCTAATCTTCTATATAGTGAGTAGGTTACCCAACACATATCGATTTATTTACATAATCTCATTCATAAAATAGAAGTTAACGTCATACACAAGAATGGCTTTCACTATCTTCTATATAGTGAGTAGGTTACCCAACACATATCGATTTATTTACATAATCTCATTCATAAAATAGAAGTTAACGTCATACACAAGAATGGCTTTCACTATTTTAGATGAATAGTTCTCAAATTTGACTCTATAAGCCAGTCACAGGAAGATCAAGCACCACAGAAGTTCTTGAATGTTGAAACATGCTTGTTCAGGCCTTCCCTGTCAGAATGACAGTCAGCAGCTCTCTGTGTTTAACCAAATCCTCTAGATTAATTAGATACATGCTAAACTGTGGGAAACTCTACTTCAGCACTTGACTTCAGAATTTAACGGTACTGTTCTGAAGCTCTGAAAAACCAAAAATGGTAAATATATTATCTTGGAATATACCATTTTCTTGGCTCTCAGGAACTTCAGAGCAAGGTAAAAGTATTCATAAGGGAAGTCTTTAAAGGCCAGTCCTGGTTGTCAGCTGAATTTAACCCATTGACCTTAGCTAGCTTGCAAGTCTCATTGGAAAGCTCAACTTTTAACAGCACAATTGACAGTTTTAACAGAAGTTGGCCATAATTTGTAAGAAAGAAAATATTTTTGTTTCTAGCTTGCATTCTAAAAATCATCTTCAAAGCATAATTCAGTTTTCATGGTTTCAAAGATGCTAAGAGTCAACTGGAAACATAAAATCTAGGAATGAATTGACGGAGGAGCTACTAAAACAGTACAAGTATTAATTTCAAAAGAATGTTCACTTTATGTTGATAATCCTTATATCTAAATGCTATTCTGTATTATTTGATCAATACTTCTTAGTAATGTACATTCTCCATTGTGTAGGTAAATCAACACCTAGTTTTGAAGATTAAATGTTTACAAATCTGATGATTTTACAAAGACCAATCAGTTTACAGTGAAATCAGGTTTTAATAGAGACTTGCGAACTCCAGAACATTGAGAGTTTGGGCTCATAGCCATTTTCCAAAAGAGGACATTTTATCAAGGTTAAATCTCAAAAGAAAAATACATTCTTCATCTCCCCCTTTACACTCAATTATGACTTTTTTTAAAAAGCACATTTGAAAAGAACTTTTCCTTGTTTAGTCACAAGTTGGAAGGACTTATTTTTAGTTTTAACCTAAATCAAATAATGTTGAACCATCACATTTTTTAAAGTGAAGGGGGTGGGAGCCATAATCTCCCCTATTTTAAGAAACTCGAACTCCATTTGAACCTAGAGAAACAAACCCCCAAAAACCTGACCATGCAAACTTCAGAACCGAACTTGGCAGAGGGAGACTTTGATGAAGGAAAAAGGCAGTGAAAGCCAAATCCTACGATAGAGAATAAATAGAATGTCTGAGATCAAAGAAAACATATTTTCTTGCATTTGGATAATGTTGTCTCCATTTATAACAGATCAGAAAACATCAATGTGTCTAGAATGCTTGCATTATCATGACAGAATGACAGGTGTAGAAGTCAAGAGATGTGTTAAGATGGCAGAGACATTCCATCAGGAAACCATTCCCAACTGCCTTTTCTACAAACTTCAGGAGCAATAGAGTTTTTCAAATAGCCAAGAAAATATATTCTGCGTGTTTGGGGGATTAAAAGAATTAAATATCTGAGATACTGTCAATGTAAATCTCTATTGAACTAAACAATTTGCATTTCAAAAAACCCTGCCCAAACTCCTGTGAACATTGTTATCATATACCTGGGTTTGTTTTGGAAACCAAAAACTTATTTTTTTAACTTTTCTTTTAGTTTATTTTTAAATTAACTGATATCTATTAATTACTAATTTGGAAAAAAGCAAAGAAATGAAAATAATTTAAAGTCATCAGGAAGATTCCCTCCAGGTTGACTGAACACAGAATGGAGGGCTTAAACTGGCTAAGCTAATTATATACCTGTTTTAAAATGCACTCTGTGAACGGCCGCCCTATCTCTCTGTTTATGTCTGTCTCTGTTTTTGTTTTGTCTCTCTGTCTATTCATGTTTCTGTCTGTCTCTGTGTCTCTCTTTCTCTGCCTCTCTCTCTCTCTCTCTCTCTCTCTCTCTCTCTGTCTTTCTCTCTCTCTCTCTCTCTCTCTCTCTCTCTCTCTCTCTCCCCTCTCTCCTCTCCTCCTCCTCCTCCTCTTCCTCCTCGTCCTCCTCCTCCTCCTCCTCCTCCTCCTCCTCTTCTTCTTCTTCTTCTTCTTCTTCTCCTCTCTCTCTCTCTCTCTCTCTCTCTCTCTCTCTCTCTCTCTCTCTTTCTCTCTCTCTTCCACCCAGAGTGGTTGTGAGTTTACCGGCCAATATCTATCAGTTTATCTTGAATTCATTATGATCATGAAATCATGAAAACTTAGGCTTTAACATTAAATATATGAATGGTTGGATTTTTACTCCTCCCATGATTTATTAAATCTAATTGGGAAAGTTCTAGAAGCTTCCATATCTCCATTTAAAAATTAGAATGGTTTAAATATCTAAATTCCAGGACTAAAAAATACAAGCAGGGAAGGCTGGCCTCAACTGATTTATGTAGATTTTAGAATGCTGCTGAAGAATCACACTAGCAACAGCAGTAATAAAATTTGACTGAGGCACACTGAGAGCCATATATCATCAGTTTTAGATTAATTAGCATACAAATTGTGTTAACTAAGACAATCTTCTGACTACAATGGGGCCTAATGCTTGTAATCTCAGCTCTCTGAAGGCACAGGTTTCTAAGAGAATTGTGACTTTGAGACCAGCCTGGGCTGTATAGCAAGGTTCCGTTCTAAAAACGACAACATCTGGAGATCAAGCTCAGTGGTAGCTTGCTTACCTTTTATACACAATGCTCTGACTTTGATCTGATCTACTTTCTGTGCTGCACTGTAAGATGGTTCCTTACTTGACTTGTGAAGGGTTCCTTCCAATTTATGTCAACAAAGTAGTTTTGACTAATGTGCTATTATAGCATCTCCTGTATAGGATGTAAGAGGGGAAAAATAGTCTTTGGTACTACTGTTTTTGGTACTCAGAGAGAGAGAGATAACTAATAAAATGATGAAAAATCATTGAACAATTGTGTTTGGAAAACATGAACATAGCTGAGAAAGGGAGAATAAATGTCATCTAGGTTTGAGCTCCCTAATAGATTATCCAACCACAGGGCAAATCCCTACCCACGGAACACAACGAATAGACTCAGTCATGTGTGTGTGTGTGTGTGTGTGTGTGTGTGTGTGTGTTTGTGTGTGTGTGTGCATGTGTGTGTGAAATATGTATGCTTCTTTATGTGTATATATGTGTGTGCATGTAGCAATCATAATTCAAAAATGAAAAGATCATGAGTTTCAGAAACAGATTAGGGGACATGGCAAACTTTAGAAAGGGGAAGGGAATAGAAGTGATGTAAATACAGTACTCATGCATGAAATATTCTAAAAAGTAAAGTATTAATAATAATAACAACAACAACAATAGTAACTGGCACAAAATGTGAAGTTAAAAGAAGGAAGGCAAATTAAATGGAAGCATCCAGAAAAAGGCACAATGGAGTAAGACTGAAGAAAGATTCTGGGACAGTAAGCAAGACCTGTGTTGGAGACAATCTCAAGGGTGTCTTTCATTTCCTGGGGATTTTTGAGGAAGAGCACCCTTGTCCCAAATATTTTTGAAGGATGCTAGTGACAAAGTTTTAAAGAAGGCAGCATCCCTCTATCAAGCACAATGCCCATTTATATTCTATCCAGCAAAATAGTGACTGTTTTACTCTAAGAGTAAGGTCAGGGCAACAGTTTGTCAACTTTAAGGAAGTCTGAGTTTTTCCATTTGCTAACCCAGAAATAAAGAGTGTATCTAGCTTATGAGAAAATTCTCTGTAACCTGACCCCCTCATCGGGACAGTCTCTCACATAACAATGTGTCACACATCACTTCAGTTCAACCTATCAGAAAAGAGTCAAGAAAGCTCCTTCCAATGGATTATAGAAGAGAGGAAGCCGAAAACTCAGACAAGAGAAGAGAGATGAGCAATAGTGATACAATCCTCCCTCAGTTCCACTTTCTAGACATTTCTCTTGTACAGAAAGTGGAAATTGGATTCTCACCATGATACTAGTGGAGCAGTTTTGATCAATGAGAGTCAGATCATAAAACTCTCCCACTTGACTGATGTTTCTTTCACGTATAAGAAAACCAGGATTTGTTTTATTTTAGTTATCCTTTATGGCTTAATCATTGTAGGTCACTAGACTGCTTAGGAAGCACTATCCACTTGCGACTGAGACACTAAAGGGCTGATTTACATTTCCTACAATGTCAGGAAGTTATGAAGGAGAAAGAAGGGATTTTTCTATTTAAAAACATGAATTTATTTCTTGTTTTATATGTAAAACTATGCATGATGTCAGAAATGGGCATTTTGAAGATATATCACTGAATAGAAATCTATCTAAACTTCAAGTTACATATATTTTCAATTTTTATATGATTGGATAAAAATTAAATTCTAGTTTAATATAGATTTATGCTAAATAGTATTTAAATTCTTTTTTCAAGTGATATCTCCTGAAATAACAAACCTGTAAAATATCTTGCACAGTATAAAAAAATAAGTGTTCATGAATATTCGAAAGCAAGAATCTAATTCCTTAGTTAACCTTACAAGGTTGAAATTAAAGTTCTCTAGAACTAGCAGAAACAATGACAGACATTTCACCTTGTACAGGTCAAAACCATGATTTAGTGGCATTCCAGTGAAAGTGATATGCAAGGGGAGGATTAACAAGAATGAAGGGCAAAGCAGACTTTGACATTTGTCTCAAACTCTCTACATTTGCTGGGGCACTAACCACGGGAACAGTGATATCTCTCTCTTCACAGGAATGTGATAATAACCAAGATGTCACTGAAGCATCTCATAAAGCTTTTATTTTCTCAAGTATCTCAATCCGTCTCTCTTCAATGATCAACATACTTTATTGGCTGTCCTTTTAAACTCTAGTTGTTTATAATTTCTCTGAGAGCTTGTGTATGTGGTAGCCTCCAGGAAAACATGAGAGAGATACAAACATCCTTTCTACATTGCCTTGCAAACTATCCAGATAATGGTCACAAAATAAGCATACTGACAAAAATTATCCCTAATTGAATCCTCCAATTCTGCCAGTAATCCTTTTTTTTGTATACCATTCTGAAATAAAATATCTTGTTGATATTTATCATTTTAAATGATAGTAAGAATGAAGTAAAAAGGTATCCCTGGAATTCTCCAAAGCAAATTATCACTGGTAATGGGTAAAAGGATAGTATTATATCAATTGGGTTGTTTCAGAACCTATTAGAAAGTTTAAATACATTTGCTTTGGTATCAATGGTATAATTTATCCTTATTTTTTAGGTGTTAGCTTTAAATATAAATGTATAGAGGACTGCTTATATCCTTCTAGCTAGTGTGTTAGCATCAGCGCAAATTAGTTTGTTTTAATTTGAGAGTTTAAGAAAGGTTTGATGAAGTGATTGAAAGTTTTAGTATATCTTCATCCAGCTTTGTATTCCATGCTACATTTTTTTTAAAGACACATAAAATTTAAAACACACATTGCTAGCAAGCTGGAATAAAAAGACCTTTTATGCATTTTAGATCATTTTAATAATCCATTCCTTCTCTGGAATATTCATTTTGCAGAGATCCTTATGTGTACCCTTTAAACTACTTCTGACATTTACTCCAATTTCATTCCATAAATGAGACTTGGCTAGCCACACACTTACACACCCACACTGTCATATTTGCTCTCGTCTATGAGTTTCCTGGTTTTGTGCTTTTCTGTGATTCTTATTTATTTCTTTAGTTTAAGCCAATTCTAAGACCACACCAGAAGATAAATATGATGTTAGGATGATTATATATGTATATATAATCTTATTTTTATTTATATATATGTATAATCTTATATATATGTATACATAGTCTTATTTGCTAAAGATATTCTGCAGAGAATCCCTCAAGACAGTTTTTTTCATTTATGAATGAACATATCATTTATTCAATATTTAAATAAAAATTATGGGACCTCTGTTTGAAGGAACATCTGCTCAGCATTTTCCTATAAATGACTTATTTCTTGTCTGTTCTGTTCGACTTCTTATACCTAATCAAATGATTTGGATGAAGTTTGACCTATTCTTTGATTATTCTTTAGTATCCTGATCATAAGTAATTTGTCTAACGATCATTAGCTAACCCAAGTTATCTCCTACTCCGAGATTCCATACCAGAGCATTCTCGGATGGCCAAAACTATGCAGTTCTGAGCTATGGTATTTCATAACACTATCAAATACAGTGAATCAGTCTTTCCTTCTAAGAAAGCTTACTTAAGACTCTGGACGTGCTAGCCTCTAAGTTTTCTCAATCAGCTCTGAGAAAACATGATGAAGCCAATGATGGAGAAAACATAAGAAACAGAGCCATCTTGCCTAAAAAGGAAATCTTAATCTCCCAAGCCATATTGTGAGAGAAACAAATAATTTTCAACAGAGTTAAGAAAAAAAAAGAAATTAGCACCTGTGATGGTTTGTATATGATTGGCCCAGGAAGTGAACCTATTAGGAGGTGTGGCCTTGTTGGAGTAGGTGTGTCACTGTGGGTGTGGGCTTAAGACCCTTCCCCTGGCTGCCTGGAAGTCAGTCTTCCACTAGCTGCCTTCACATAAAGAGATAGAACTCTCAGCTCCTCCTGCACCATATCTGCCTGGATGCTGTCATGTTTCTGCCTTGATGACAATAGACTGAACCTCTGAGCCTGTAAGCCAGTCCCAATTAAATGTTGTCTTTTATAAAACTTGCATTGGTCATGGTGTCTATTCACAGCAGTGAAACCCAAACTAAGACAGAAGTTGGTACCAGGGACTGGGGTATTGCTGTGATAGGCCTGACCATGCTTTTCTTCAGAAGAATGTGGATTTTTGGACTTTGGATTTGGAAAGCCACGGAATGCTTTAAGTGGGGCTTAATGGGCCAGACTAGTAGGAATATGGAAGACAGTGGTGCTGAGGGTCATTTGAACTGTGTAGGCCTGACGGCCCAAGAGGTTTCAATGGAGACGAACTTTAATATGTGGCTGAGAAACTGTTTTTGTGATGTTTTGGTGAAGAACATGGCTGCTTTTTGCCATTGTCTGAAGAGACTCCCTAGGGCTAAGGTAAAGAGATTTATATTAATTGCATCTGCAAAGGAAGTCTCAAAAAAGCCCAACAAAGACTTTGTTCTCTGGTTAAGTCTGATGAAGAGAATTTTGAACAAACATAGCAAGCTGAGAAAGGAAAAGTACAAAATAGATAGTTTGAGTATTAAAGGGACTCCAGGAAGTGAAATGGAGCTGAATTCAAGGATGTTAAATTGAATTAAGGGAGTGGTGACCTTGGGGCACACTTCCACCCAGCTAAATTTACAACCAGGCTTGGTAGTACAAGCCTTTAATCCCTGAAGGCAAAGATAAGCAGATCTATGAGTTCAAGGCCAGCCTAGAATGGAGCAAATTATAGGTGAAGAAAAACTTTAATCTAGGCTTGGTGGACTACACTTTTAATTCCAGTGCTTAGGAGACAGGCATGCAGATCTCTTGAGTTCAAAGTCAATCTAAGGAGCAAGATTCAGGACAGCCAATTTAGGCAGCAAAGGAGCTAGGACAAAGGAAGCCAGAGATAATGTAATAGAACAAGGGGGCCAATGTTCCAGCTCCTGCAAGCAGCAGAACTCAGCAGCTTCGGCCATGTGTCTCTGGCTTTATATTCAAGAGGAGGAGACTACTGGGACAATTGATGCTGGTTAGCTGGAGCTAAGAAATTAGTGGTAATTAAGAAAAGACCAGCATCACTGAGGTGAAATATGGGAAGTGTTTTCTGAGAGCACGAAGAAGCTGTATTCCAGAGATAGCCAAGTGTTCCTCATGCTGCAGCTGTACTTGGTAACATGTAAGAATCATCCAGGTGGTACTGTTTTTAAAGGCATGAAGGCATCTTGAAGAACAGCTGAGGCTTGTACTGTGAGAGGCTGTGGAAGGCCATTGGTGAAAGTGTACCCTCAGTTGTAATTGACACCCCAGGACTGAAGGGGTCATGCAAAGGAGTTGAGGCATGGTACAATGAAGAGAAATGAGAGGCTTTGGTGAAGTATAGTTGCAGTGGAAGACCCTAGCATATTGGAGATGCCAATACCATGGGATGACCACCAAGAACAGCAGTGGCAGTGAGTGGATCAATCTGAACTTAGAGTGCTATAGAGGGCAAAGCTGGAGAAGTGACACCAGCTCTTTGGAGATGTACAAAAGATCATGTGTGGATCTCAGAAATTGGAACAAGAAGCTGTGAAGCTGAAATTGACTTGGGGTACCCAAGATGTTAAAGATGCCAGAGTCACAGGATGCCTGCCAAGGAAAGCTGCTAACAGGGAGTGGAACAAGCCCAGGAGAAAGAACTTTGTTGCAGTCAACAAAGATGAAAAAGAGTTGGATATCTGAAGACTGCTTTGCCATTAGACATGGAGATGCAGTTTGGACTTTGCCCAGCTGGTTTCCTGTCTTGCTTGGGGGATTACACTTAAGTGATTGAATGAATCTCAGAAGAGACCTTGAACTTTGGACTTTTAACACTGTTGAGACTGCTATAGACAGGGACTTTTGAAGTTGGACTAAATGCATTTTGCATTATGCTATGTTTAAGTATGACCCCCATAGACTCATGTTTGAACAAGCCTATGGGGGCCAGGGAGTGGAATGTGATGGTTTGTATATGATTGGCCCAGGAAGTGAACCTATTAGGAGGTGTGGCCTTGTTGGAGTAGGTGTGTCACTGTGGGTGTGGGCTTAAGACCCTCCCCCTGGCTGCCTGGAAGTCAGTCTTCCACTAGCTGCCTTCAGATGAAGAGATAGAACTCTCAGCACCTCCTGCACCATATCTGCCTGGATGCTGCCATGTTTCTGGCTTGATGACAGTAGACTGAACCTCTGAGCCTGTAAGCCAGCCCCAATTAAATGTTGTCTTTTATAAAACTGGCATTGGTCATGATGTCTGTTCACAGCAGTGAAACCCAAACTAAGACAGCACCTAATCATCGAAATTTAAGACACTGAAACATCATTTCATTCTTCATGTTAATGGTATTTTTTCTTTAGAGATAAGAGTAATGGATCTGATCTACCACGGGTGTAATTTTCATGCAAATTTCCCATTATTCCTAGTTTTAAGACAAAGGAATTAAGTCTATTCACAGTGGGTTGTGTATTTTATTGTTATTGAGAAAAGATTCTGGAGAGTCTCAAGTAACCAAGTGGATGCCAAACTTACTGAGGTAGATTTCATTCCATAGTGCTCCAGTTATTCTTGGAATGCTGTTTAATCATACCCTAACTTAGAGGCTAAAAGAAATAGATTAAAATTATCATCGCTTTTAGTTGGTTACAAGACAATGAATACAATAACAGCAAGTTTATAACCTAGGAACTAGGCCCTGGAGGGATGAACCTATACCTCATTTTTAATTAGAGAGTTTATAAATCAAAATGGGTGGAGAATGCTTTCCGAAATAATTTTTCATCATAACAGGGAAAGAGGTCCTCCCCATTTCACAAGTTTGCCAAAGCTAATCCACATAATCTTAAAGGCAATGTTAGTCTTGTCTTCCAGCCATGTGGATCCCTGATATTTCTTTTCAGATGAACTTGCCACAAAAAGTTAAAAATCTCTGGTTCACCAGGGCAGCACAGTATTGCTGTCCCTGGATGTGGTGGTTGTGGGTAAGTCAACCCTGGGACATGAGCATGAGAGACCCGGCCATGACTCTTGTCTGCTGTACAGTGGTACAAAGAAAGATGCCACTTCCCCTCCTTTGTCCCTCTCCACCTACGGCAGCCAGGAAACTTGAATCCAGGATCATGAGAGTAAGAGAACTGGCCATGTCCCTCACTGGCTGCAGCACTAGGAAGGACTGTCCCTGTACCTTTTCTGGTTGCCAGGGCTGCACATGAGCCAGCCCAGAAATGCATGAGCGCATGAGAGCTGCATCTCACCTGTTACAGCATTCAGGAAGGCAGGTGCAGCACCTTGTATGCCTGACACAGGAGAGCTGACCCTGTGCCAGCCCAGAAGGCATGAGATCAAGGTGGCCCTGCCACTTGTTTGCATTGGATAGGCCAGCCAGGGTACCTGGTCTAGGTGGTCTGGGTGTGGAAGAGTTGGCAGGCTTTCAAACTCGGATCCTCTCAGGTAGAGATCCAGGACTTTGGATTGGCCCAACCCAACATCTACCCCATCGATGAACTGATGGAGTGCATGAAGGCCAGTCTTAAAGATCCAAAACTACAGGAACTCCATGACACAAGGCAATAACATGATATCTGAAAGGAGTTCCAATGGGGTTCCAGTATTGATGGAGTAGCTGAAGCCAGAAGCCTGGTACCAGACCAAGTCATTTCAATGAAAATTTGCAAGCAAAGAAGTATTGACAAGTGGATATACTGTTGGACACATTGTCACACAACACAACTTCCAAAATGAGATGTTTTTTCTCTGTTGATGGTGTTGCAAGATTGAGAGGGAATATGGGGGAAGGGGGTGATGAGTGGGATTGGGGTTCATGATGTGAAATTCACAAAGAACCAATGAAAAGTTAAAAAAAAATTTCTGCAGCCAATACACAGTTTTACAATACTTACTTTCTCTTCACAAGCCCACTTGCATGAAACCCTGAGTTACACTATAGGTTAAAGCCCTTGCCCTCGGTATGCCACAGGGGGAGCTCATTTGTCAAAAGAGTCACTGGTAATGTTATTAGGAAAAAAATGGGAACATAAATACATACTGGGAAAACATAATGTGAAGACATAAGCCAGGCAAACATCTGTAAGACCTGGAGAAAGTTACGGAGAACATTTTTCCACAGCTCTCAGAAGAAAGCAATCCTGCTGATAACTTGATCTCAGACTTTGACCTTTAAAACTTCTTGTGCTGTGTTTCTGTTGTTCAAAGCATCCACTTTTTATTATAGACTTGGCACACGAGCACATAGGTATCTTGTTTCTATGTCAAGTTAATAGATCTCTTTTCTGGACTGTGTGTGTGCCTGCATGCCTGAATATATATGCCTGTATGTATGACTGTACATGTATATGTGTATGTGTATGTATATATGTGTATATGTATGTATGTGTGTATGCATATATTTATGTATGCATGTATGTATGTATGCATGTGTATATGTATGTATGAATCTCCACCAATGAAAATCTTTTGAAGAAACTATTGCTCTTAGTATATGATGATGCACGACTGCCTGTATTATATCATGAGCAGTGTCTTCTTGCCAGGGCCTACATGTTTAGGCTTGTTTGAGCTCTATTGCATTCTTGCTAATTACGGCGTGTTAGAAGTAACACAGTCTTGTGCTTTTATATCATAAATAGTCACTATCATTATGTGACTAGTTTATTTTTATTCTCCAAGCTTGTAGACCTTCGTTATTAAGCATGTTTAAGTCACAAAGTCCATCTCATAATATGGAGCTTTATGGAGGACCATGAAATGTACCACCTACCAATGCTACAATCCTCGTATGAAATAAGAGGGGGACTGCACACAATCGGCCCATACTCTGCTCTGATTTAGTCTCTACTATGTGTCACTTCTAACACTTGCCCAACTCATCTTGCTCACATGACAAAACTTTACCAAATATTTTGTCTCTCCTATTTTGACTCTTTTTGAGAAAGCTTTTTGACTGCCAACTCAAAGATTACCACAGAACTAAAGAAATCCACTAGTACCATTTAATTACCTATGTCCTCAAAATACCAAACTCTTTATAGTCAAGTCTGTGTCGTCTTCACCATTGTATCTTCCAAATGACACAAAGATGGGCCAGAAGCAGGCTCTAATGTCAAAGAATTATATTGAGTTGGGTGAGGCTGTAAAAGACATTTCTAGATTCTACTTCTCTGAATTCCTTGTAATGTAAAACATAATTTTTATAACATATGATATATATCTTGGGAAGCTAAAAATTAGGAGTTTGGAGTGACCATGACTTTAATCTTAGTACTCCAGAGGCAGAGGCAGGCATATTTTTCTGAGTTATAGACTCCATTGAGTTCCAAGACAACCAGAACTACATAGAGAGACTCTGTCCTAAAAGACCAAACAAAAATTAGGAAATTAATGCTATTTGTATACATAGTACATTCTCTCTTTTATTGATATGACAATGTTTGCCAAACAATTACTTGATAATGTCTTACTCTATCAATTTTATGAGAAAATATTGCAGCTTAGAGTTGCGAGACAGTTTGTGGTGTATTGTAAGTATCCATAACATTTATCACTAAAGTAATGAAATGACACTATGTAAAAAAAAAATTGTTCTTTAGTGGAACTAAAAATCTTTCCACATTGAAGTCAGTTCTAAATTCAAACCATCTAAATTTAAAGCCAGGCATCAAAGTACTCAAACTAGTGAGCCATTAATTGCCACCCAAACAGACCTACTAATACTCTTTAAATAGCTAAAACTATCATCAACAGCAAAAGAACTTCTGGGGGAATCAATATCCCGGACCTCAAGCAATATTACAGAGCAGTAGTATTAAAAACTGCATGGTATTGGTTCAGTGACAGGGAGGCGGATCAATGGAATAGGATCGAAGACCCAGAATTGAACCCGCAAATCTATGGCCAATTGATCTTCGACAAAGGAGCTGAAAACATCCAGTGTTAAAAAGATAGCCTTTTCAACAGATGGTGCTGGCTCAACTGGAGGTCAACATGCAGAAGAATGAGAATTGATCCACTCTTATCTCCTTGCACTAAGCTCAACTCCAGGTGGATCAAGGACCTCCACATAAAACCAGACACACTAAAACTAATAGAAAAGAAACTGGGGAAGACCCTTGAGGACATTGGCTCAGGAGAAAAATTCCTGAACAGAACACCAATTGCTTATGCCCTAAGAGCAAGAATAGACAAATGTGACCTCATAAAATTACAGTTTCTGTAAGGCAAAAGGCACTGTCAAAAGGATAAATCAGCAACCAACAAATTGGGAAAAGATCTTCACCAACCCCACATCCGACAGAGGGCTAATATCCAATGTATACAAAGAACTCAAGAAGTTAGACCCCAGAAAACCAAATAACCCTATCCAAAAATGAGGTACAGAGCTAAACAGACTTTTCACCTGAAGAAATTCGGATGGTTGAGAAACACCTTAAAAAATGTTCAACATCACTGGTCATTAGGGAAATGCAAATCAAAACAACCCTGAGATTTCACCTCACTCCAGTCAGAATGGCTAAGATTAAAAACTCAGAAGACATCAGGTGTTGGCAAAGATGTGGAGAAAGAGGAACACTCCTCCACTGCTGGTAGGAATGCAAGCTGGTACAACCACTCTGGAAATCAGTCTGGCGGTTCCTCAGAAAACTGAATGTGATACTTCCGGAGGACCCAGCCATACCACTTCTGGGAATATACCCAGAAGATTCCCCAGCATGCAATAAGGATACATGCTCCACTATGTTCATAGCAGCCTTATATATAATAGCCAGAAGCTGGAAAGAACCCAGATGTCCCTCAACAGAGGAATGGATACAAAAAAATGTGGTATATATACACAATGGAGTACTATTCAGCCATTAGAAACAATGAATTCATGAAATTCTTAGAGAAATGGATGGAGCTGGAGAACGTCATACTAAGTGAGGTAACCCAGTCTCAAAAGAATACCCATGGTATGCAGTCACTGATAAGTGGATATTAGCCTAGAAGCTTGGAACACCAAAGACATAAATCACATACCAAGTGATGTCTCACAAGAAGAAAGGAGTGGACACTGGTGCTAGAATGGACCAAAGCATCATTGTGGGGGAGTACAAGAACAGTGAGGTGGGAGGGGGTGGATGCGGGAGCAGGGGGAGGGAAAAGGGCATGTGGGACCTTTGGGGGTGGGGAACCAGAAAAAGGGAAATGAATTGTAAATATAGAATATATCCAATAAAAAAACAATAAAAACTCACAAAAAATTCATTAGTGAACATATTGTATATAAAGGCAATGATTTATCAACCATTGCTTAGAATCTTGAATTAAATGCTTTTTCAGCATCAAAAAAAATAAACAAAAAAAAATACACAACAGTATTCAGATTTCAACAATATAACTTCACCATTCTCAATACCCAACCAAAAGACACAACATTTCAACTGAAGTGAAAAGTTACAACAAGTAGAAAAAAATTAATCTGAATAAACAAATGCAGAGTTTTCTTGTCTTAACCACATGTTGCAGATTCTATACTTGATATTCTGAATGATTTGGGATGTAATTGACTCTGAAGTTTCTGTGGGTAATCTACTTGCTTTATGATTCACTTTCATATAAAAACTCACCAATCTGGACTCAACATTCTAAGTGTGTCCTTTATTGAGTTTTTCTGGGACTCTGCTACTCCAACCATTACTTATCACAAGAAAGGTTCCTAGATATAAACCCTGTGCTCCAAACCTGCTTCCTACTCTACATGGTAACCAGACACAAGGCTGCTGCCCACCTAGTTTCCTTGATTTCTCTGCATCTGAACACGGACTGGTATTCCTTCTGAGTTAAGTGATAACCTGACTGGGTCCTGGGATTTGGGAACATACTAAACAGTTCTCTCATTTGCAACTATCTCTTGAACTATGGCCTGTGTATACTTAAATAATAAATCTAATTTAGAGACTGTCAGTAATGATATAATTAGCCACCAGATGCATCAAAATATCTTTATATGTAAGAGTAAGTTACCCATGATTAGAGAAAACTATTAACTTAATCAGAAGTATAAAAGACTTGATTTTCAAAAATAAGGCCAATAAAAGAGTAATTGAAGCCCAATAAAACAGTAACAGAAATTAGAAAAAAAACGATAACAATGAATAGAATCTTGATGGTTTCTAGATAAATATGAAAGTCTAATATTAAAAGAGTGAGAATCCTCAATTGGGCAGAAGTCAGAAAGCCATTCACATAAATATTGTTCATTAACTTTTTAATTTTTACAAAGCTTCAACATGCACTTCCAAAAATAAAAAAAGGAGCTAATTACTGTTAACTGATGCCAAGTTAATTATTGTTAAAGATGCCAAGCGTATGAAACTGCTCCTGCTTCCTCCTTACAATGGTAAGCAAAAGAATAGTATAGATTTCCCCCCTTCAAGTAGCTGCCATCACTTGCAGTCAAGGAAATAATCAGCTACTCTCTCTAGATAGGAACTGTACAGTCTTAATAAGCATCTCTCCTCTTTGGAAAAACATAGAAAAGTTCTGTCTCTCCACATTTAGATGAGCTTTCACAAACAAGCAGATATTATGGCTCTGCCCTTGACATTCTGATTTATTCCCCAACACTTTTAAGAATAAAGAATACACGATTAATCTCTTATTTCACTTTCTGCTTTTTGTTCCCTATATTAAGCTGTATCTAGTGTTACACATAATGTTACATGCAATCCTATTTGAGTGACTAGAAAAGTAAATTCCTGTCAGCTAAACTGGTTGTTGACAAAATCTATTGAGACAGAAAATGTAGACTTCAGATGTGACCTCCAGTAAAATGAATTTTTCCCCCTGGCCATTAAAGTATACTAATTTTCAACATTGTGAAATGTTTAAGAGAAACTGTTTTAAAGGAAAAAAAAAGATTAGTTGGTTTATGCTTTCAGAGTGTTAAGTCCACAGTCAACTGCTGGAACTATTTACCATGTTTTGGCAAAATATCACATCATGCCAAATGAACTTCATGGCAAGAAGGCACACTCAGATGGTAGAGGAAGCTATGTAGGAAGGGGCCAAGGAGAACTCACCCTACATGCCACATCTGAGATGCCTTATTTGCTTCAGCCAAATACTGCAGCAAGATTCCTACCACTAAAATGTCAACACATGAGCCTGTGTCTTAGGGTTTTACTGCTGTGAACAGACACTATGACCAATGCAAGTCTTATAAAAGACAATATTTAACTGGGGCTGACTTACAGGTTCAGAGGTTCAGTCCAGTATCAAGGAAGGGACATGACAGCATCCAGGCAGGCCGGGTGCAGGAGAAGCTGAGTTCTAGGTCTTCATCTGAAGGCTGCTAGTGGAAGACTGACTTCCTGGAAACTAGGATGAGGGTCTTAAGCCCACAGGAATGACACACCTACTCCAACAAGGCCACACCTCCTAATTGGGCCAGTCCCTGGACCAACCATATAGAAACCAACACAGCCTACATAGACTATTTCATATTCCATCCACCACACAGAAGAAAATGGGTGTCATTCTCAATAGTAACATCAAAGCTACAGAAAAACCTGTGAAGCAATGCATCACATAAATAAATAAGAGATGTCATCTATCTAACTGTGAAAAAACTAAGGTAAATGTTCACAGTGTGCAATCAGGACCTCTGACAACTTATCTGTCTCTAAGTACAATTATTTCTATGTATTTATTCATTCATTGATTGGCTCACCTAGTAGCTTTATTGAGGCATACTCATGCCTCCATGTAATTTTGACATACATTGTGATGGTTTAATGACTACTACTCAATGTAAAATGAACAGTAAAATTGCATTAATAAGGATGTGTATCAAGGTACATAGTTAAGTTTCTTTTAACAATTACATTTGCAATACAGTCTGTATTGGCTGGTTTTGTGTGTCAACTTGACACAGGCTGGAGTTATCACAGAGAAAGGAGCTTCAGTTGGGGAAGTGCCTCCATGAGATCCAGATGTGGGACATTTTCCCAATTAGTGATCAAGTGGGGAGGACCCATTGTGGGTGGTATCGTCTCAGAGCTGGTATTCTTGGGTTCTATAAGAGATCAGTCTGAGCAAGCTAGGGAAAGCAAGCCAGTAAATAACATCTTCCCATGGCTTCTGCATCAGCTCCTGCTTCCTGACATGCTTGAGTTCTAGTCCTGATTTCCTTTGGTGATGAACACCTGTGTGGAAGTGTAAGCCGAATAAACCCTTTCCTCCCCAACTTGTTTCTTGGTCATGATGTTTGTGCAGGAATAGAAACCCTGACTAAGACACAGTCTTTGAAAAGGTTAGGTGTGTGATACAATAGTATTGTTATCTATTGTAAGGAATATTAGTTCTCCAGAATTTATTCACTCTTCCTAATTGAATTTGCACATTCAACATTTTTCCATTTTCTAAGACCTAACACCACTACCAATTTCTTCTGTTCTTTTCTGAGTTTAATATTTTGAAGAGTCTACATACAACTAAAAGTGTGCACTATTTGTCTTGTTATATAAAACTTATCTCAGTTAATAGTTGGCTATGCTTATTCATCTCTCTGATACATCATCACACTGTGGCCTGGCCTGTCAGGTCTCCACTGAGAAAGCCAATTGTAGTCTGATGGAGGGTCTTTTATATGTAACTGCTTTGCTTATTTTGTTGTTTGGTTATTCCTTACTTTTGGCCTATTGGAATTTGACTGAAATATTTCTTGGCAAAGGTCTCTTTCATCTGATCTATTTTCTAGTTACTTATTTAATTATGTCATACAAAGTGCTTTTATTATATTCACTCCCTTACTCCAGCTCCTAATATATCCACCCTTTTCCCTACTCACCCAGCATTGTGTCCTGTTGTTTAAAAAACTCATCAAGCCCAGTGTGTACCATCTATATATGCTTGAGTGCATGGCTTGTCCTGGAGGTTGGTCAGCCTACTGGGAGTAACACTGGTAGAGACAACTTGCATATGGAGAATGTCAGACAGATCATATTAGGACCTATTTTGTCAGAATACAGCAACTCCCAAGTAACTCTTACACATGTAAACATTGAGGACCACTGACTACACCAACTCACGGTGGTTCATGAATTCAAACTGGCAAAAGAAAACAAAGCAGAGGAAGTGTAAGAAATCACTTTGCTCATTTTGACTTTGTCTAGACATTTTTATTTATAAATGGTTTACATGAATGTCTGTGACTTAGCAGCTACATGAGAGTCTCAGAGAAAAAAATTGGATTTTTTTGGCTTGGTAGATTGCATTGATGGCCATGCTAACAAGTTGTTTTATTTTATCATTTTCTGGTTTGCTGAAATGGCCCTCTTGAAAAACACACATGGTTGGCGTGGCGGCTGACACACTTATTAGGAGAGAGCACTGCCTACATATTTACCTAATTTCTATGGCTGCTTTTTGAATGAGGAAGACAAAACTGACAAGCTGTGACAAAGTCCATATGGCCCACAGAGCCAAATGTATTTATTAGGTCTTTTAAAGTAAATGTTTGCTGATTCTACACAATGCAATATACTCAAGAACAAACTAATTACATTTTCTTATTTTTCCTCCTCAGGAGCAAAACAAAAGTACATTCCTAGCCTAGAGTAAATTGGTACAAGATTTGGATTCCAGGAGGATGAGATGAAATTCCCAATGTAAGATCATGGCTATTTATAACAAACCTGGGTGGATTCGATTGACCATTCTCTATGCTATTTAATGGCTTGAGTCATAACATGTGTACTTGGTGCTCAGGGTCTATTTGTTCCTAAGATTGTTATTGTTTTTGTTAAGAAATGTAGGACATTGACCTGGGAGGCAATTATAACCACAGTCAAAACATTTTCCAATATCATCAAACTATACCCCTAAAGAACACATAAAACTTAAAAAGAACATGCTGATTATACCTATATCAGAGTTCACATTCTCCTATTATCTGGCAAATGTGTCAATATTTTTATAAAAGCAACCATATAAACTGACACACTAGTAGCCAACCATAGTAGCTAGCATTTCTGCTCTCAGCACTTGGGAAGATAAAACACAAGGATGTGGATCTCAAAGTCCTTCTGGACTAAATCTGAGGTTTAAAGTCAGATGCATGGAATAAACACCAACAATATTTTAGAAGCTAAGACATGGAAAAACACTGATTGATTCACAGATAGCTGAGAGTACCGCTCAGTGGCAAAGTACTTGTCTAGCATAATAAAAAAAAATCTTTGTTTGATCCCTAGTAGGAAAAGATTAAAAGATGAAAAACACCTTGGCACCTCGGTGGAATTAGCCTAAGGTAGACTTCTGTCTTTACAAGTGGTTTTCAACCTTCCTAATGCTGTGATCCGTTAATACACTTCTTCATGTTGTGGTGACTACCAAACATAAAATTATTATTTTTCTATTTCATAGCTGTAATTTTGCTACTGCTATTAATCCTAATGTAAATGTTTGATATGTAGTATATCTGATATGCAACCTCTGTGAAAGACTCATTCAGCCTCATAAAGAGGTTGTGACCCATGGGTTGAGAACTGCAGATCTGTACTGCCTTATAGAAACTGAACTCCAGGATACCTTGGGAATTGGACTTCCAGGGAAGCAGAGTCTAATGAGGTAGCAACCAGATAGTATTTTTTTAGAATTTTCTTGCCAATTTAATAATCCACTATTTATTAATCTTTCAATAGAAATAATTTCCTTCTCTATGAATATTATTATATAAAAGTAGTATGTGAATTATGAAAGTCCTATCTACCCAATCCTTATTTTCAGGCCTACCTTTTTACAGCTTTCACTGATGAGCAAACAAACACTTCAAACACCAAACTGGAAAGCCAGAATACCTAACAGCCATTCTAAAACTTATTCTGTACCGAGTATACCGTCAAGTATGTTATATATCTATAAAAACTAAAAACTTAAGCTAAAAGTTAAAACTTCATGTGTAGAAATTGAGAGGTTGCTCAGTTGGTAACAGTGGTTTCTGCACAAGCATGGGGAACCTGAGTTGGAATCCCTAGTAATCATTTAAAACCTAAGGGTGAGTCTACAGGCTTAGCACTGGGAAGACAGAGACAGAAAGCTGTTCAATAAAAGGCTAGTTGCTCAGCCAATCTAGCTGAATCAGTGAACTCTAGGCTCAGAGAGAGACCTTACCACAAAAAAATCATGTGGAAAGCAACTGAAAAAGACAACCAACACTGACCTTTGACCTACATATGAACCTATAGAGAGAGTGGAGTGAGAGGGAGAAAGAGAGAGAGAGAGAGAGAGAGAGAGAGAGAGAGAGAGAGAGAGAGAGACAGAGACAGAGACCGGGAGGCAGACAGAGACAGGAAGACAGGGAGATAGAGACAGAGAAAGAGAGAGCACAAGAATATATACATATACCTATCCACATACAAGTCTCCCACACAAAACTTCACAGGGGCACATCATGTGATTTTTAGTTGTTCCCCAATATGAGAGAGCTACTACACTAGCAAATCCATAGGACAGACACAGTCACTTGTGGACCTTTCTGACCTTATGTACTGAAGAGACTGATCTGTTTCATGTTCAAACACATTGATAGAACAACTCTCTAAAGTTACTTCAGGGGTATTTCAGTATACTGTCATTCTCTCTCTCTCTCTCTCTCTCTCTCTCTCTCTCTCTCTCTCTCACAGTGTGTGTGTGTGTGTGTGTGTGTGTGTGTGTGTGTGTATGTGTGTGTGTCTATCACTTCAAACTTTTATTTAAATCATATTTTATTGCTGTTCAAAATGTTCACAGATTTTCTCATTAGTAGAAAAAGAGATATTGGAAAATATGTCTTTCAGAGAGTGTTCTTCCCCTTTTCCAAAAGGAATGAGTATTAAAATGTATTAATTGTAAAATTATAATAAAATCATCTTTCTAGCCATATTAACTTCTTACATTCATTTTTAAAATGGCAATACTTTTGCTCTTATTAATAATTGGTGCATACTTACAAAGACCCAAACAAATTTCAAATATTGTCATAGTTCATAAATCCCTCCTTTATTATTTTTAATAAAATGTTTTAAAAGACATAACTGTACAAATTTATGTAAACTTTAAAAAATCTCTCCTTGGAGGCATCAAAGCCAGATATGAACTTATTGAAGTGAAAATTAGTGAAAAAATATATACTGAATATGTCATGATTAAAAGAGAAAGAACTGTTTAATGGCCAGGAATCTAAGATTCTAGATAAATATCATGTTCAAATATTTACTCATGATCATCAAATAAATCTATGAAATGAAGTGATGGCTTAATCAGAATAACTAATGTGGAGAATTGACTAAAACACAAGATTCTGTATTGGACTAATGTTACTTTTAAAATAAACTACCTAAAGTGGTAAACATTTACCTCATTCTCTCTTTTGGGAGCAAGCTGATTACTACCCCTCAAATTAAATTACTTTCCAAGTGGTCTTATGTATGAAAATCATGTGATAAAATAAGAAATAATCATGATGAAAGTGTACATTCTGACCAGAAGTGACCGACACACTGCTTATATTTGACTGGCAAGAGCTGCTCATATAATGTCCTTAATACACCAAGAAACCAAGAAATAAAATTAAGAAGCAAGAGTCCAAAAATTCAGGCTTTGATAAAACCTAACTTGTTGCTTATTTTTGTGTGCCCTGAAAGTTTGTAATGTGTTTTAGATTTTAAGTGGTTGTTATTGAAGTCCCTACAGGATGTCCCCTGTTTTACTTCTTGGTCTATGAGGTGTCAAATATTCTTTGGAACCTGACAAAAAAAATTGCTGACTTGCCTACACTATGAGAACAAAAGCTATTTGAGGGACAGAATGCTCTAGTAATCAGCCTTCTAGCTTCCAAATGTCAATGTGCCTGATCCTTTTCCTCAGAAAAAACCTTGAGGAAACTCCAGGAACCAGTATCACTAGTTATCAAGTCAGGTCTAGTTCAGATCTCTTTAACTTAAAATTCTTCATGATCCAGAAGATACTCATGAATAAGTCACAACCCAATTTAAGTCCATTTCTTTTCAGTCAGTATAAAAGCAATGGACAAGAAAAGTATCAGCATCCACAATGCAGAAAATTAGGCCACTCAACAGCAATATAAACAGAAATGGAAAATCGCCAGCCATTACAAACACTCATGGACCATGATTAGCAAAAATCTTCAAAGCAATATTCCACTATTGTCCTCGAACTTCCAAACTCTATTTCTTTAGCAATTTTAGGGGCCCAGTTGTTATTCTAAAATCACTTAATGATTATTTTATTTATAATTTAGACTCACTATTCAGAAGATAGTCTCCTTCAACACTTCCTTGATTTTGCAAAGCTAGGCTGCATGCAGGATGCCAAGTTCAATTGAATCTCTATAAACAGAAGTATGACCTTTTAAACCAACTAATATGTATGACAGAGACCGGATCCTACTGAGCCACTATTTGCTGCTTATTGGAGCCTTGGTTTAACTGGAAACCATCTCTTCTTCCTTGCTAAACCTGGCAGCCGTATGCAGATTCTTTAAACCCATGTTTCAGTAATTACATTCCAAAGTCTTTCTAGATATTCCTGTCAAGCTCGATTGATTTCTTGAGGTTTTAGCGCAAAAGCTCCCCCTTTCAAGTTTCTGTGTGACATCTTTGCTACTACAACCAGATGGACAGGAAGATCCACACTCAGTGTAATCTCTGACACAGGACTGGTTGTTAATGGGCCCTGGAGACTAAAAGCTTTTTAGGCCTTATCTCTCCCCATTTTGGAATGGAAGTGTCTCTGACCCCAGAGGCCCCACATTCCTGCAGATTTATTCTCCTTGAGTGTGCTCTCAATCACACCAATTATTGCCTGAGCTCATCTCTTTCCTTGCAATAATTTGCTAAACTCAGCAAATGACAACCAACATAAACTATTAATATCTTCCCTTTTCCAAGTCCTTTCCCTTATGAGCTTTAAAATCAAGAATTCCAAAATACTATAGGCAATTTTTACTAAATGTTTTGCCACCCGAGTGCTAAGTTCTTTCAAAGGCAAGGCATAAGTATTATCTTTGATCAATGCCTGACCTGAAAGTCCAAGCCATCTATTTTAACAGCACTATTGCTTACAACATTTTCTGTACAACTTCGGGTAATGCTAGCTGGTCTAAAATGAGCTTCACAATCTAAGTAGTTGAACAGAAGGTGATTTTAAGTAACAGTCCACCAGGAAG
Organism: Apodemus agrarius; assembly: GCA_964023405.1. Lineage (NCBI taxonomy): Eukaryota > Metazoa > Chordata > Mammalia > Rodentia > Muridae > Apodemus > Apodemus agrarius. Next base: position 12,406,994 of record OZ030018.1, read on the forward strand.
GTTGCATTTTTGACAGAATCCAAATGCTTTACTCTCTGCTTTACAGATAAGGCTAATGCAGGCTCCCTCATCTTTGGAATGGTATTCGCTGGGGCATTCAGTAGGCAAAAGAGACAAGAGAAAAAGGAGGAATATTTGCTTCTCCCATCTTTGGTCAATAAGGGTCCTCTATCAATATTCCTTGTCATGGTCCACTATGTTTCTTCTAAAATGCATGTGTTTGTGGGCTTAACTCCAAGTCTGTATATTGATAGTATTTAGTGGCAGGGACAGTTGGGAGTAGGGCTGTGTTTGGGATTAGATGAGAGCACAAGGCTGGAGCAGCAAAGTGTTGTTAGTGGTTGTGATAGCTCGTTTTATTTCAAATTGATACAAGCTTGCAGAACTTGGGAGAAGTATCCTCAACTATAAAAAATGCCACTATCAAACTGGCCTGTGAAAAGGCTGTGGTGCATATTCTTGGTTAATGATTGAAATGGTTGTGTTCAGCTTACTGTTGGAAGTACAACCACTGAGAAGTTGGTCCAGGATGGGGAAAAAAATAAAAAGGATAGCTAAGCAGACCATGGGGAATAAATTAAAAAAAAGCACCACTCCTCTATGGCCTCTGAATCCATTCCTGACTCCACTCTCCTGTCTTGAGTTTATACTATGACTTTACTGAATATTAGACTACAAAATGCAAGATAAAATAAAGCCATTTCTCCCCATGTTGATTTTGGTCATGGTCTTGATCACAACAATAGAAACACTTGCTCTGTTTCACCCTCAAGTGGTCTGCCATGGTATGACAAAGTAATATGGCTCTGGTAGCCCTCAACCTTCTTAATGCTGCGGCCCTTAATTCTAGAGTTGTTCATGTGGTGATGATCACCAATCATAAAATTATATTCAATGCTACTTCATAACCTTAATTTTGCTGCTGTTATAAATCACAATGTAAATATCTGTGTTTTCTAATGGTCTGAGCTGACCCTCCTGAAAGGGTCATTTGACCCCCCCCCCAAAGGAGACCTTGACCCACAAGTTGAGAACCACTTCTCTAACCAGATCACCATAGCATCAACAACTAGGACTTAAAGTTTAGTTTTGTAAATCTCTTATTTTCATAGTTTTCCATAGCAACAAAAAATATCTAAGACACATTCTAATACAGAGGAATAATCAGAAGATTCACTTAGGTAGTATGGCATGGAATCAATAGATTTTGAGAAGGCAACTAAGGAGGAGTCATACAGATGGTAAACTAATGTCTGGAAATCCAAACTTCAGGTGGTCAATACATCCTCCTTATTCATCTCCAAGAGTTAAACACAGGAATAGAATTTATATTTTGACTATTTGTGAGGTGACAAAATATTTACTCAAAACTAATGAAAAATGGTAAACAAAGGTCCGGTCATGGTCTGTGCCAAATAGTAAGTGCAGGCTGCATGGGCTTCCTTGGATTGCCATGAAAGAATTGCACAGAATGGGAGGTGACAACACCGTCAGTCCGTGGTTGTGAGCACTGGAAATTCAACCAAGGTTTCAGAAGGTTGGTTTCTGAAAAGTGGAAAAGAAGGACTCTAGGTCTCTCTTCCTCTCTTGCACATGGCTGTCTTCTTGTGTCTCTTCATGTGGTTTTCCTCCTGTGTGTCTGCTGCTCAGTTTCTTCTTAGAAGATGCTTAGAACAGCCATCTCAGCCCAGATAGCATCACTATGTTTTTAGCTCCATAACTGTAAAGGCCTTGCTTTCAAATACAGAGGTTCATAACCCCAATGTAAGAGTTGAAGATAGAATTAATTCAGTTGGTGACACACGTCTTAGCAAATAGATGTGCTTTTCATGTTCTTTTTCATCTACAGAGTCGTTTACTTGAGTTATTCTTCCAGTCTGACATCTGAAATTGGTTTGACTCATTTCCTGGGAAAGGAGGCACAACCTTTCTAAGCCAGAAGGATAGTGATCCAAAGGAACAGGATGGACTGCAGTGTAAGCTTTCCTCTTAACGCCTTTGGAGTGACAGTGTTAAAATTGTGATCGTGCTTAACGAATCGCTTATGGAGCAAAGGCCAGCTTTTCCATATGGAATCAACTGACATAAAACCATAGTGACAGGATTAAGTCCTTTCAGTCTGCAGTATATGCAAAAATTAAGATATCTTAGATTTTATCAGGAATAGGGTCTTTATCCATGTAAAATTTGCCTCATGCTAAACACCTTGGTTGTTATAACTTTTGCAATCCTGAGTTCCAGGATGTTGTCAAAGTTAGTTGTTACAAAAACACCAGGAAATCACAGTTTAGTGGGATTACAAAGTCCCTTCAACTAATAGGTAAAGAACTTGAATGTAGAGAAAAAAAAATTACTTGAAACCTAATGTATCTTTCTTTCCATGAGCATAATTTTTGGTAAGTGAGAAGAATGCAGTAGAAACCATGAAGAAAAACAACAACAAGAAACAAACTCAGAGCAGGCCCCACTAGCTCTCAGAACAGCCCTCACTGTCTCTCTGACAGTGTTGACCCCACTGTTTCTCAGAGCAGTCCCCGCTGTCTCTCTTGCATAAACAGACTCTAATTGTCCCACAGAAATTAGTACTTGCATTTCAAGTTATTTTGACATTCATATTTCTGAGTCTTTATTTCATGTTTTCCTTCGATTTCTCTGCTTATACTTCTCTGCATTTCTGGCATGACCCTAACATATGGGTGATAGATCTGTAGCCATAACCTAATTTCCTTGTGGCTGAAACGATCCTGCCTACATAGAGAGGAAACCTACAATTTTGGTCCATGCAAAATAATCTCCAGTGTGCAAAGATATTTGGCCCAGTCTCTGCAATCCGCAAGAACTAACAAGCAGAACAACAAAGCAAAGGGTTGGGAAGGCCCTGTTTATGTGGTGTATCAATTATTGAAAACTCTCTTAAGAAAACCCCAGGTCAGAATGCCAGACAATGAGTTGTTGAGCCAGTGAATTTCAGAGATTGAAATGTTTGCTCTCCCACTAATAGGAAGCTGACCCACAAGTGAACTATCGCAAGAAACATGATTTGGCGCTTAGAGCAGATTTTTTCTGACCACTCAGCCAGAATTAATCTTTTCATTTCCAGCTTTTAAAATATAAAACGTAGGAGTAACACAGGTGCTGCTGGTGTTCTAGCTAGAGCTGCCAAATCAAATGAGCATCTTGTAGATCAGGCTGGCTCGATTTTACCACCCTGGACTTAGTTATAAAAACACACCGTGTCAGTAGCACCAATGTTCCCAGCACAACAGGACATACAGCATCGGACTGTGCAGAGCTTACTTCCCTTCCAGTTTATCAATGGACCGACACACCTGCCAAAACCAGCTATACCAAGTCAGAGTTTCTAGACCTTGACATAGTGGCACATTTACAACAGGAGAGTCCTTATTCATAAGGAACTCATGGGCACTGATATGCCATTCACATTGTCTCAAGGGACCCATACAGTAGAGGCCTGAACCATAACTCAGTCACAACCACACCCAAGTCTAGGTATTATTGATGATGAAGATGGTTCAGAAACGCTCTGGTTGAAAATCCTGTATCTAGCTAATAATGCTACACAGGGATGCCTAAAAATATTTGACTGGATCTTCTTGAAAAATAAATTTATGGAATCCTTAACCAAATATTAGGAATTTCAATGCATTAAACTAAACACAAATCTTCTAAGGAGGTGGTCTTACACAGATGCTAATCTCAAAAGATTTCCCTGGGGTGCATTATGCAAGTGTACCTACAACATCCCAATGTTCATGAACCATGTCTGTATACCTTACAACTGCCAAAGTTTAGTTAGCTGTCTACACCCATGAATTTGTTAGGTTTTATGTAGTTGCTTTGATTAGCATGTCAGTTCCAAACCATTTGTCCGTTTCTTTATGTCTCATATTCTATTTACCAGAATGGTCAGCCAATGTGCTGATTAGAAGAAACAACATTTAACATTCCTTCAGCCAGAATTCTGTCACTAATTCTACTCATCACCAGATATCCTGGGGTGTTCTTAGGCAAACTCTTAATTTCATTATGTACGTCTTGCCCTATTATCTTATATAACCCATGGGCTACCTTATACTATCCTTGCCTTCAGAAAACATCTTAGTCTAAGTTACTGCTAAAATCACATATTGCTTTTAAGCAAAGCTTACCCCACACTAAACACTTCCTAAAGGGACAGCCACCAGTGCTTGAAACACCACATCAGCAATTTGTAAATGAAGAGATAAAAAGCTTTGAAGGTTTTCCAGATGAGCCAATAAAATGCAGGAACATTTTATCTCCAATGCCTTTAACCTTAAAGATTTTATCTCATGCCCTACCCCACCCCATTTCCCTTGAGCATGGATTTTGTTAGGATAATTTTCCATCACAGCCATGAGTTAGGAAGCTATATCTCAAAACCAAAAAAGCATTGTTTCAAAATTCTTAGTGTAGTAATATCTGTTGTGCTTCAATAGAAAGTCAAAACTGTATAAAGCAGATGTGCCATTAGTTCTCTGTCCTTTTATCATCTTGCAAAATAGGAAGAAGGAAAGAAAGAAGGTAAGGAGGAAAGAAAGAAAGAGAGAGAGAGAGAGAGAGAGAGAGAGAGAGAGAGAGAGAAAGAAAGAAAGAAAGAAAGAAAGAAAAAGAAAGAAAGAAAAGGAAGGAAGGAAGAAGGAAGGAAGAGAGGAAGGATGAAGGATGAAAGGAAGAAGTTATGAGTGGCCCTAGCTTTGTTAAACATAAAAACATAATTTCTACTATTCTAAATCATATCACCACTAATACATGGTCTTTAAGTATGGATTATAATCATATCACACTTGAATCTGAAATGGTATCCCTTGTGAAATACTAATACTGAATTTGTCAGACAAGGATATCACGTTCTACCTCTTGGTTTAAACATTTTGTTTGATCTCTGATCTCTCAAATCTAGAAATTTTATACACAGCTCTCACCTGAAATGTCTTGTAGAGCCAAAGGAGTCTTTCATAAAATTGACATATAACAATTCTGCAGGGTAGTTCATGATTCCTGTGCTTGTTAGTGAATAGCACGGTCGAGGCCCAGTTGGCCTGAGGAATGTTCTCTCTGTCAAGCTCCTCTGCCAAGAAGCACTTTGTGTTGAACTCTGACCACTAAATCTAACCATTGTGAACCAATCCCATGAGAAGAGGAGACTGGAGAATGGTACATAATGAATATCTTTGTGGGATCTTTTTCAATGTATTGAATTTCCCACAGTCATCAGTGGTAGGTCATGGGCCTTAGAAAGGAAACACGTGACATGGACCAAGAATGTGTGAGAATGTACAGCCATTCAGTGTCCAGTGTCAGAGAAGTCACTTGTTTTCTGCATGTAGCCAAAGTCCTGAATAGTTGTGAAAAAATCTAAGAAAAAGAAATTCTTTCATCAACTGAAATGGCTACATGTGAAAAAGAATCTATAGCTTCTGGTGGAACAATTCTGGCTCACAAAATACTCTGTCATCACAAAAATACACTATGAACTGTGTGTGCAGAAAGTGAATTTGAGAAATACCTGAGATAGCCAGGCACAATGCTCTGAGGATAAAGCATGTTGATGAAAACACAGTCATGTAGACGATAATCATTCCCAAATCTATCAAAGCAGTTACAGCTAGTTATTATTTTAAATATGTCAAGCAAGCTTAAATGCAGAAGCAAAGACTAGTATCTATCCCCTGGCATCTTAGGTCCTTCACTCTCCTTCTAAATCCTGTCTACTTCCATTTTCCAGACATTACTAACATTTCTCTGTGATCTATCTTCCTGAATCATGAGTCTGTAAGCTGCATTTTGATTTTTATAACTCTGCCACTATAAAACATCTCAAAAAGCTCTCCCTCTCCCTCTACCTTATGGGTTTCCATCTTTCCCTTTTCCATTCTTAAATAGTCGAGGACCCCACAGCTCTGCCATGGGGGCATCTTCCATTCTTTCGGCTTCTTTCCTGGTCTCCCGTTTCCCTCACATGCCACAGCTACCTCCAGAGTACCCATAATTCTCACACACATGCCCAGCATAGTGTTTTTACCCTAAGGACTGCATTTATACAAGCAACAGACAAAAGGCCTCTCTACCTCAATGCCCAACAGCACTTTGCAAAACAGAGTCAACACAGAAAAGATAAGACCTCCCCATATTTTAGAGGTCACCCAATAAAATAATCTTTTACTTCAGGTCTTGTCCCTCTGCCCACCAGCAGAATACGCTTTATCCCTAGGCATTGTTATAACATGACCAGCTGTATTATCTCCCTAGGCACACTCTATAGGTCTAAGATGGTAAGGGACACTAGGAATCCTCTGAAGTTCTTCTCTCTTTCTTGAATATGTCCAAGCCAGTGAGTGACCCTAGTGACCTGACTCATCAATCAGTATCCCCTCTCCCTCCCAGCCCTACAGATTTAGTAGAGTTTGCACTTTGTGTTTCCCAGGTAGCTGAGAGTTTCTTCGCTGTGAATCTGTCTAATTTCTCTCCACGTTCTCCTCCCTAGTGGTAGCAGAATTATTTTATGAAACCCAAATTAGATCATAAAATTTGTCCCTTAACTAGGATTGCATGACTGTTTTATCCTGTAAGACCATCTAGAATATAAAGTCATTTCCAGCCACTCCCCATGTTTCCTCAACTGCTGAGATCAAAGACGATCAAAGATGATCTCAGCAGAAACTCAACTCATTTTTATCAACTCTTCCCTCCTCCTATGTCCCCTCTCTCCCAGCTGACATCAAAGTGGCTCGGAGACCTCAGAAACTTGGCTGTAATACTAACCAACTTTTTGAACATAAACTGTTTAATCTCTGTGTATCTTATCTGCCCACTGGTGAAACTGCTATAATATTAGCATCGTCCTCATGGAGTTAGGGAAGTTCACAGTTCCTACTGGGGGTATGACAAGTGCCGTTTATGAAGATTATCAAGACAACTCATGTGTGCATCCTCCCACTAAGACTCACTGGAGGGAACTGCCTTGTGTTTAACAGCAACATGTGTGCATGATTATTGTTGAGCACGTTCGTGGGAAAGGAAATCACTAAATCCTATTAGAATGTACATAATTTCTAGTCACCAAGTACAACATAAAGCATTGTAAGATGCCTAATAAATTATTCTTATACTTCATTATTTATTTCTCATATCTTTGAAGAGGGAGTTGGAGAAACACAGTCCCTGAGTCCTTCCTAGTTTGGACCTTACTATGTAGACCAGGCTACCCTCAAACTTTAAGAGTTCTACCTATTTCTGCCTCTCCTATCCTAAGATTGAAGGAGTGTGCAGCCTTGCCTAGGTGAATTATTATCTTATTTGATTTATGTGCTTATTCAGAAGTAAGATTTCATGAAATATGGAATATCTTACAAGTCTATACTAGTCAGGGTTCTGCAGAGAAATGGGGAGAGAGAAAGAGAAAGAGTGGGAGAAGGAAAAGGAAAGAGAAAGAGACTTTAAGGAGTTGAAAAATATGACTGCAGCTGATGGCCATTCAAAATCCATATCAAAAGACAGTATCCTTGAGACAAAGGGAAGTACTGTTGTTACAGTTGAAGTCCAAGGCTGTTTGTCTGCCAGCGCTCAGAATGACCTTGTCAGGAGGGCTGTCCACAAACACAAGAGTCTGCTTTAAAACCTGACAACACACGTGTTATTTCTTTGGAAAAAATTGGAAAGTATCTATAAGCAGGGGGCCCAGATTCTGAGAAATAGTCTCTGGAACACAGTTTCTCTCCTTTTAAGGTATGTTTACAACTGACAGGAAAATAACAATACATTCCAAGTATTTTAAGTTAATTTTGGCTTAAGAACACATAGAGTATTTTTATGCCTGTCAAAATGAATTTTTGTACGGCAACAACTTTGTCCTGATTGATGAATGGCAAGGCCCCAGAATACTTTGTGCCAAGGAGTATAAAGGACAGCACATGTGGTTATTACTTGCTCTCCAGAGCTCTCCACAGCACTATATATGGATCTACACCTTCAGAACATAGTTTTTCTAATGAAAGACCATGATAGGCATGATGCTGTACGTACTCCTATGTACATGGTTCATAATACCACATTAAGAATTTTGAACAAGTATATTCTGAAAAATGAGTGTTTGGGAATTATCTTTTAACCAAATTTATTAACTCCAAAGCATACTGTCCATCACAAAGGTAATAAAATAAATTTGCCAAGTGAATTCTCCATTAGGATTATTAGGATTAGCAACTTAGGTGGAATTGGGGGAAGAAAACTAAAGAAAGTGAGGAGGGAGCATTGTAATGATTTCTGATTTGGAAAAGGGAAAGATCACATAATTTATCAAGATATGGATTACAAGAATAGAATATGTATAACAGGGTTAGCCATGGATGTGATATTTCTGTTGAGAAAAAAAAAGGGGGGGGGATACTGCCCATTGTAATTCTATTAATTTGCAGCTTGAGGAAAAGAGCAGACAGGGAACTGACTTACCAAACCCAGACACTAGTGTGGATGCCAACAAGTACTTGCTGATAGGAGCCTGATATAGCTGTCTCCTGAGAGGCCCTGCCAGTATCTGAAAAATACAGAGGTGGATGCTCTCAGCCAACCAATGGGCTTAGCACAGGGTCCCCCATGGAGGAGCTAGAGAAAGGACCGAAGGAGGTGAAGGGGTTTGCAACACCCTAGGAGGAACAACAATATGAACCACCCAGTAGCCCCAGATCTCCGAGGTGCTAAACCATAAACCAAAGGGTACACAGGAAGGGACCCCTGGCTCCAGATGCATATGCAACAGAGGAAGGCCTTGTTGGACAGCAAAAGGAAGAGAGGCTCTTGGTCCTGAGAAGGCTCGATGCCCCAGTATATGTGGCAGTGGGTGGATTGATGAGCAGGTGCCGGGTGGATGAGATAGGGGGGTGTTCATGGAAGAAACCAGGAAAGGGGACAATATTTGAAATGTAAATAAAGAATATATCTAATTAAAGAAGAATTTTCGGTTATCTGAAATCAGACCTTAGACATGAGAAAATAGGCAGTTTATAGAACACAAAAGTAGAATGACACTAATAGTCACTATAGAAAGGTTGTTGTTTTTCTTAATACAAATACTGTGTACAAAAGTACAATATAATAAGAATGAAAAGGTTTTACTAATGGCTTCTATGTGTATTTTAATTGGCAAGAACATAAATTTTCCATGCGTACAATATACTAGAGAAGTCTCTTTAAATAAACTCAGGAGGCAGGCAGATGTTTATTATTATTATTATCAATTAATATTGCTGTCATTATTATTATTAAAATTCTCTCACAATATAATCTAAATGGTATCTTTACAGTTCACGATCCTGTGTTCAAAGCAAAACAATACAATTATACCAGGGGAAGATATGTCTAAATTTGATACCTTGTGCCATCAGCTACTCCCTGCTCCATACTTCAAACATTTTGTTACCTTATATAGCTCACCAGAGAAAATTATACAAGATGCTAAAAACTAGGAATTTCCACAATCCCTAGATGACAGAGGAAGGTTCAGACATTGCTTCCATTACTTGCTATGTGAAGTTAATTCAATAGTAGCAATAACAAACATCAACTGGATACATAACGTGTCATATAAATGTTTCACGTAGCTTAAATGCTCAGTTTCTATAAACAGGCAACAATGAAGGAACTGTCTTTTGTACCCACATCAAAGCACTCGCTGTTGGCTCACAGGTCTCTCCCTGTCTGTCACCCTGCTCTAATTGGCAGCAGGGCAGAATTCCCTAGACACTTGCTTCAGCTGGTGTCTGGCCAAATTCAACCAAGCGGGGGCACTGGTGTGAGATTAGAGGGCAGCGGGAAAACTGAAGTTGAGACATTTTTCTTTTTGTTGGTCTTGGATGGCAGCAATCCCCTTTAAATCAGCAGGTCTTCCTGAATACAAACTCAGTGCTCCCCAGGGAACACACCACATGAGCTATCCCAAGATCTCCTACATTGCCCTTCCTTGAAGGTAGTATTGCTGTCCTAACACTGTTGTCCTCAGAGATATCTCTCAACACCCAATCTTTGGTTTCTCTGCCCAATTTATCTGTTGCATTAACAGCACAATACTTATTCAGAGAATATTTTAATTTCCTGAGTAGATACTGATATGTACATTATTGCATGTGTATGAATATACCACACATATTAAATGTGTGACATAGTTTTATGTATGTTATAACCTAGAGAAAAAGCAACAATATTTACTCTATCTGAAAACTGTAAAGTAAATCCCTCACAGTTAGAAAGTGATTGAACCAGGATTTGATGCCAAGTCAATAGCGTCCAGATTCCAAACTCTCAGCAGGACAGTGAAATGATATATTCTGAACCACACTGATTTAACTGCATTGCCTCCCATAAAAGACTAATTTTTTTAGTCTGCAGTGCACTCTGTGTGGATCATCTCAGTTAATATTTGTGGTTACTTCTTATGTGTCAGACATTATTTTAGGTGTTCCATAATCCTTCTGCAACTTTAAAATAAGTATTCTGATCATCTCCTTGGAGGCAGTTTTATCTTTTACAGAACATATTAGCTATTAGATTTCAATAGTACTTTCAAAAGAGTGCTCCTCTCTCTCCCTCCCTCCGTCCGTCTATCTATCTATCTATCTATCTATCTATCTATCTATCTATCTATCTATCTATCTATCTATCATCTATCTATCTATCTATCTATCTATCTATCATCATCATCATCTATCTATCTATCTATCTATCATCTATTTCTAACACACACAGATACATGCATACTTTCTCCTCAGTATGCATCTGTTTGTTTATTTTATAAGTATTTATTAACACATCTCTGGTGTAGTCTACTTATTTTATAGATGGAAGGTAGAAATAGAATATGACAACACAATTATGGAAAGAAGGAGTAAGGACATAAAAAGATGTGAAGGACATTGTTACTTCAGCTGACTCCCCTAGGAAAGCCACCCATATCCTGAGAAAGTCTCAGAACTGTCTTGGAAATGTTGTAAGCCTGAAAGTTACCCAGAAATGGCAGCATAGGAAGTAAGCGCAAGAGAGAGCAATGGGAAGGAGGATGTAAGCCTAGGATGTAAGCCAGACTGAGAAGGAGGGTTCACTGTGCTGGGATTTCAAGTTCCATAGTAGAATATAAACCAAACGAGAATTAGAGTATGCGTCCCACCTTGAGGTCAAGTGGATTGAACTTTCAAGGCTGTGGAAAAGACTAGTCCAAAGCCATGCATGATAGCTGAGAAGTTTTGGGGAGATTATGTTTTGACAAAAATTTCCTAGACAGTTCATGAGATAGGTAAGTCTTTCATCATTTTTAGGACTCCCTTAAGTAAATTTTCCTATGAATTTCTGTCCTGAAATAGGTTTCCAGTATGTAGAGAGGTACCAATACCTCAAACAACATTTTTATAATACCATTCAAGAGGTCAATATTCCTAAGATGTGAGAGGTAAAAGCTCAAAAGACAGCACTCCTCAGAATGGTATGAATCCTAATATTAACAAATTAACTGAATAATGCTTACCACATTTAACTCATCTGGTGATTACCTATTCTCATTGTGGTATTGATTGATCTGATCTGATGTTGTATGAAAAGTTGATCTATCCTATATAATTCTAAAATGAAAGGAGAATAAAAGCCATTGCCTATATTATAAGCTTAAAGAAGGGAAATTGTTCAAAAAATCAAAAATAATACATGCTCTTCTTGGAATAAATGTGTTATGTAACTTTTGCAAGCACATATGTGGCACTCTTTTCAAGTTTGTACTTCTGGGACCTTGGTGGCTGCAAAGCTTCCCTAAGAGTAGAAGTTTCTTCGTTTCATCCAACTGTACTTGGCTCTCCTTCTTGGCACAGATTCCTGGAACACAATGAAGTTGGACCCTCTCTCAGTTCTATCATCTGAAGGCTGTGACAGAATTTGACAATTAGAAGTTAGCGTTTATTCAAACTCATGGGTCCCAAGTGGGTAGGTGACATCTCCATACTGATGCTAAAGAAAATATGACAGGTAGCCTTGAGGAAAGGTGGTGGAGATAAAGGAGTTCCCTGTTTCTCAGAGGTGCATCAGACCTGAGCATTGCTAGGGCACTGTATTGAGTTGGGTTTCATTGGGCCAGCATGACCCAGCAAAATGGTCCCATTAAATTTTTACTTTAAGTAGAAATCCCACATGTATGTGTATAACTTTTATTATTTAAAGATATATTTGTCATTTTATTTTAACTCACATTACTATTGAAAACCCTAAAAGTAATAACATCACTGTATATAGTCTACAGTCCATAGAAAAATAGACCTCCTGTAAATGTGAAATGGAACAGTCCAAAAGACCAAATAGTCCTAAATTTGTGAAAAAATTCTAGGCCCCAACATAACTTGATTTCTTACTAAAGAAAAAAATAGCTCTTATACTTTATTATGCTGTGATTATTTCTTGTTGTGATAGCTGGTTCTGATTATCAATATGACTACATGAAGATGTATATAGCTAGTGAAGTGGGCGTATAACTTTTTCCAACATATCTCTAGCATTTTTCTGGATTTTAGATTCACTGAATCTAAAGGAGATAAGAGGACTAGCTTATCGGGTAGTAATTCCATATGGGTGACACCATTAGCATTCTAGGGATCCAGATAAGAATAAACATTGAGAGAAGAGGAAGCCAAAAAACAAATGGATGGTTCATGCTTCCTGAGTAAATGTAGCTCTTGGTGCTAATATTGCCTGGCAACATCATATTCCAAATTCTTCAGTCTTTCAACACAAAATCATACCACTGATTATCTAGGGAGCATACAGTCCTTTATAAGGAGAGTGGAGCTTGCAGGCTGTCTGCTTCTTGAACTGAGCAGCTACTGTGTTTTCTGTTTCTCTATCATGTAAGTCACAGTTGCTGGACTACCCAGCCTCATTGCTTGAAGCCAAACCAATAAATTCCTTTTGAAATATACGGGAATTTATATTATATGTATAAGGTAGAAAGAGAAAGAATGTAGATATGTAGATTATAATCAGATAGATCAATAAATAACCAAATAGAAAAGTTAGATCCATGTCCTCTAGAGAACTCTGATTTGCATACTTGACTTAGGTTGCAATTGAAAATGAAATATTCTTAATTCATATAGTGTATATATCTAATAAGTAGATTTAATATAATTGGATTTTAATGCTTAAAGATAATTATGTTCTATGAGGAAATTGACATTTATTTACATATTTGAGTTTTGCTTAAGGAAATAATGTCCAATCCTTATACCTACTCCAAAAATCCAAATGTTTTCATAAGATGGGAGGTGAGTGTTAAAAAGCACAGTAAAGTTTCTGAGAGAGTAAAAGCTTTTAAGTGCTTACTGACTTATTTATCTCTTCACTGGGTCACATTGCTGCCTGTGCGGTAGGTCTTTTTTTTTTTTTTTTCTCTCACTTGAGTGCATAGATTCTTCAATCATTTTGCATTTTTCTGATATTACATATACAAGAATACTTCACATATATACAATTGCAGTGGTCCTGAAAAGGGAAAACAAGAGAATGAATAAAAATAATTATCGCAAAAATAGTTTTAAAATTAATGCAGTATTGGATAGTGTAAAGTCTTCTGTGTTCTATTTAATATCTTATATCATGCAAAGTTTAATAAACTCACAGTCACATTATCATGGAATTTACAGCATAAGAAACAAAAAAATCCTAAGACCCTCCTCTGTCAGTAGACATGTTCCAACAGAAAAAACAAAACAAACAGAAAACCCCTTATACTGATGATAATCAAACAAAAGTAATGAGACCTAGGGAATGCAAGGACAATGTATATTACTATGGCAGTAACTACCCATGAATAATCTCATTCTCCTCTAAAACTTGATCTCAAACTTCACTACTATATCCACATAATTACATATGTATTACTGACACATGTGTGCTATTGGCACACACTGGCTATGTGTACAGTGAATTGTGAGTGGCAGGCCTTTAGGTCTCATCCAGGTAGAAAGTGCATAATGGGTCATTCCCACTTCACCTGACTTAGTCAATATGGCTATTTAACTTTCTTGGACAATTATGTATAATTGGAAGTCATGAGTGCCTCACTCAGATGGGCTTTCTCAGAGCTGTTCTACAGAGCTCCCCTTTACCTGTCTTGCTAATTACAAGAGCATTTGAGGTGGTGACTTAATTGGATTATAGTTCACAAAGCTCCTTTTCAAGTCTGCACTTGGCACATAGCATACATTTTACAAAAGTACATATTTTCTTGCTTGATCACCAGGATGTGTAGTCTGTTCATTGAGATAGCATAAGTAACTGAGTTGTTCTTATGTGAGAAAGGAATCTCTCCCCCAGTGCAAGCTATCAGTGAATACAGATAAGACACCTCAGACATGGGGTTAGAACAAATACTTCTATTTATATTGTGTCCCAGTTACTTGAGAATGTACTGCCATGAAAATTGGTAAAGTAATAAATAAAAAGATGCGGAGACTGCAAATAGCCAAACCGAATGTAAGAGCAGTGAGAAGAAACCTAAAACAGCAGCAGTCTGAGCCAGCCGAAGCATGAGGAACACAGCTGAAGACTGCAGGAAAGGGCTGAGGATGCAGACACAGTCATCTGAGGGAGAAACAAGAGAGGGTCTCTGTGATGGACCAGATGAGAGGTTGGTACATTTAAATTATGAAGTAGGCAACTCCACACACACACACACAAAAAAAAATTAAAGACTCCTGGAAATGTGTACCTTTCACATTAATGTGGAATCTCAAATGTGAAATGAAACACTGAATGATCTTTAAATCAACAGAGTATACACTAAAGAAATGTTATTTGCCTTTGACCTAGAGAAGTGTTTTTGTCAGATGCAGGGATTATGGTAGTACACTTCTAATGCCATATGCAATACTGAAATTCTAATGCCTTATATAATAATCTTGAACAAAGCCGGGTGTTGGTGGCGCACGCCTGTAATCCCAGCACTCTGGGAGGCAGAGGCAGGCGGATTTCTGAGTTCGAGGCCAGCCTGGTCTACAGAGTGAGTTCCAGGACAGCCAGGGCTACACAGAGAAACCCTGTCTCAAAAAACCAAAAAAAAAAAATCTTGAACAAAATAAGACAACACTTCCTATTACCAGTACAGTTATCATGAGAATAAACTCAATGTAATCATGTGATATACTAAAGGGGGATTTTTCTTTCTATGTATTTTTTCTCAGTTATGTCACTTTTTATTAGATATTTGCTTTATTTACAATACAAATGGTATCCCCTTTCCTCTTTACCCTCCTATAAACCCCTATCCCATCCTCCTTCCCCCTGCTTATGAACCCCCTCCCACTTTCCTGATCTGGCATTCCCCTACACTGGGACATCTAGCCTTCACAGGACCAATGGGCTCTCCACACATTGGTGTCTGAAAAAGCCATCCTCTGCTACATATGTAGCTGGAGCCATGGGTCCTTCCATGTGTATTCTTTGGCTGGTGGTATAGTCCCTGGAAGCTCTGGAGGTACTTGTTGGTACATATTATTGTTTCTCCTATGTGAATGCAAACCTCTTCACCTCCTTGGGTCCTTTCTCTAGGTCCTCCATTGAGGATCCTATGCTCAGTCTATTGATGGGCTATGAGCCATGAGTATTTTGATCCCCCTTCTAAGAAGGATCAAAGTATCCACACTTTGGTAATCCTTCTTCTTGAGCTTCATGGGGTATGTGAACTGTATCTTGGGAATTCTGAGCTTTGGGGCTAACGTCCACTTATCAGCATACCAGGTGTGTTCTTTTGTGATTGGTTTACCTCACTTAGGGTGATATTTTCTAGTTCCATCCATTTGCCTAAGAATTTCATGAATTCTTAGTACTCCATTGTGTATATATATATCACAGTTTCTGAATCCATTCCTCTCTTGAGGGATATCTGGGTTCTTTCCAGCTTCTGGATATTATAAATAAGACTGATATGAACATAGTGGAGCATGTATCCTTATTACATGTTAGAGAATCTTCTGGGTAAATGTCCAGGAGTGGTATAGCTGGGTCTTCAGGTAGTCAAATGTCTAGTTTTCTGAGAAATTGCCAAACTGATTTCCAGAGTAGTTTTACCAACTTGCAATCCCACCAGCAATGGAGGACTGTTCCTCTTTCTCCACATCCTCTCCAGCATCTGCTGTCCCCTGAGTTTTTCATCTTAGCCATTCTGACTGGTATGAGATGGAACCTCAGCTTTGTTTTGATTTGCATTTCCCTGATGATTACAGATCTTGAACATTACTTTGGGTGTGTCTAAGCCATCTGGTGTTCTTCAGTTGAGAATTCTTTGTTTAGCTCTGCACCCCATTTTTTTATTTTCTATATTTTGTTTACATTTCAAAGGCTTTCCCCTTTCCCAGTTCCCCCCCTCACCATATGTCCCATAAGTCCTCTTCCCCCTGCCCATTCCCCAGTCACCCTCCAACGCTTTCTCTGTTCTGGTACTCTCCTGCAAAACTGGAACCAGTCTTTTCAGGACAAGGGTCCTCTCCTTCCTTCTTCTTGGGAATCTTCTGATTTGCTAATTGTGCCTTGAGTATTCAGAGCTTCTGGGCTCTTTAATATCCACTTATCAGTGATTGCATTCCATATGTTTTCTTTTGTGATTGGGTTAATTTGCTTAGGATGACATTTTCCAAATCCAACGATTTGCCTACAAATTGCATAAATTCTTTATTTTTAATTGCTGAGTAGTATTACATTGTGTAGATATACCACATTTTCTGCATCCATTCCTCATTTGAGGGACATCTGGTCTCCTTCTAACTTCTGGCTATTATAAATAAGGCTGCTATGAACATAGTGGAGCATGTGTCTTTATTGCATGCAGGGGAATCCTCTCGGTATATGCCCAGGAGTGGTATGCCAGGGTCCTCTGGAAGTGTCATGCCCAATTTTCTGAGAAACCGCCAGACTGAGTTCCAGAGCGCTTGTATCATCTTGCAGTCCCACCAACGGTGGAGGAATGTTCCTCTTTCTCCACATCCTCGCCAGCACTTGTTGTCTCTTGAGTTTTTAATCTTAGCTATTCTGACTGGTGTGAGGTGGAATCTCAGGGTTGTTTTGATTTCCATTTCCCTGATGACTAATGATGTTGAACATCTCTTAAGGTGCTTCTCGGCCATTTGAGTTTCTTCAGGTGAAAATTCTTTGTTTAGCTCTGTACCCCATTTTTGATAGGGTTGTTTGGTTCTTTGGGGTCTAACTTCTTGAGTTCTTTGTATATATTGGATATTAGCCCTCTGTCTGATGTGGGGTTGGTGAAGATCTTTTCCCAATTTGTTGATTGCCATTTTGTCCTTCTGACAGTGTCCTTTGCCTTACAGAAACTTTGTAATTTTAAGAGGTCCCATGTGTCAATTCTTGATCTTAGAGCATAAGCTATTGGTGTTCTGTTCAGGAACTTTCCCCTGTGCCCATGTCCTCCAGGGTCTTCCCCAGTTTCTTTTCTATTAGTTTCAGTGTGTCTGGCTTTATGTGGAGATCCTTGATCCACTTGGAGTTGATCTTAGTACAAGGTCATAGGAGTGGGTCAATTTGCATTCTTCTGCATGTCGACCTCCAGTTGAAACAGCACCATTTGCTGAAAAGGCTATCTTGTCCACTGGATGGTTGTAGCTCCTTTATCAAAGATCAAGTGACCATAACTCTGTGGGTTCAATTCTTTTCCATTGATCTACTTGCCTGTCGCTGTACCAATACCATGCAGTTTTTAACACAATTGCTCTGTAGTACTGCTTGAGGTCAGGGATATTGATTCCCCCAGAAGTCCTTTGATTGTTGAGAAAAATTTTAGCTATCCTGGTTTTTTTGTTACTCCAGATGAATTTAAGAATTGCTCTTTCTAGGCTTAATGTTGGTCAGGACTTAAAACAACTGCCCTTGAACTTGCATATAACAGAATATCCATTTATTATCAATGTAATACTTGCAGATTAGCACTCAGCAATTTTGCTTTTTAAAGATTTGTGAATGTTTATTTTATTATATGTGGTTTGTCTGGTAGTCTCTCTCTCTCTGTTTCTTTCTCTGTCTCTGTCTCTGTCTCTGTCTCTCTCTCTCTCTCTCTCTCTCTCTCTGTGTGTGTGTGTGTGTGTGTGTGTGTGTGTGTGTGTGTGTAAGTGCTGTCAGAGGCAGAAAGGGGGTATCACATGACCTGGAACACGAGTTATAGGTGGAAAAAAAAAAGAATTGCTCTTTCTAGATCTATGAAGAACTGATTTAGGATTTTGATGGGGATTGCATTGATTCTGTAGATTGCTTTTGGCAAAATGGCCATTTTTACTATATTGATCCTGCCAATCCAAGAGCAAGAAATATTTTTCCATCTTCTGATGTCTTCTTCAATTTCTTTCTTCAAGGGCTTAAAGTTCTTCTCATACAGATCTTTCACTTGTTTGGTTAGAATCATGCCAAGATACTTTTTATTGTTTGTGGCTATTGTGAAGGGTGTTATTTCACTAACTTCTTTATCAGCCTGCTTGTCCTTTGAGTACAAGAAGGCTACTGATTTGCTTGAGCTGATTTTATACCAAGCCACTTTGCTGAAGTTGTTTATCAGCTGTAGGAGTTCTCTGGTGGAGTTTTTTGGGTCACTTAAGTGTTTTATCATATCATCTGCAAATAATGATAGTTTGACTTCTTCCTTTCCAATTTGTATCCCTTTGACTTCCTTATATTGTCTAATTGAAAAGATATGGAGAGAGAGGGCAGCCTTGTCTAGTCACTGATTTTAGTGGGATTGCTTCAAGTTTCTCTCCATTTATTTTGATGTTGGCTACTGGTTTGGCTGCATATCGCTTTTATTTTGTTTAGATATGGGCCTTGAATTCCTGTCCTTTCCAGGACTCTTAGCATGAAAGGATGCTGAAAGCATTTTTGTGAAATGCTTTTTCAGCATCTAATGAGATGACCATGTGGTTTTTTTTCTTTTAGTTTGTTTATGTAGTGGATTACATTGATGGATTTCTGTATATTGAACCATTCCTGCATCTCTGGGATGACACCTACTTGATCATGGTGAATGATCGTTTTGATGTGCTCTTGGATTCGGTTGGCAAGGATTTTATTTAGTATTTTTGCATTGATGTTCATAAGGGAAATTGGCCTGTAGTTCTCTTTGTTGGATCTTTGTGTGGTTTTGGTATCAGTGTAATTGTGGCTTCATAGAATGTGTTGGGCAGTGTTCCTTCTGTTTCTATTTTGTGGAATAGTTTGAAGAGTATTGGTGTTAGGTCTTCTTTGAAAGTCTGATAAAATTCTGCGCTAAAACCATCTGGTCCCATACTTTTTTTGGTTGGGAGACTTTCTATAACTCTTTCTATTTCTCTAGGGGTTATGGGACTGTTTAGCTGACCTATTTGATCCTGATTTAATTTTAGTATTTGGTATCTGTCTAGGAAATTGTCCATTTCCTCCAGATTCTTCAGTTGTGTTGACTATAGGCTTTTGTAGTAGAATCTGATGATTTTCTGAGTTACCTCAGTTCCTTTTGTTATATCCCTCTTTTCATTTCTAAATTTGTTAATTGTATACTATCTCTGTGCCCATTGGTTAGTCTGGCTAAGGGTTTATCTATCTTGTTGATTTTCTCAAAGAACCAGCTACTGGTTATGCTGAGTCTTTGTATGGTTTGCTTTGTTTCTACTTGATTGATTTCAGCCCTTAGTTTGATAATTTCCTGTCTTCTACTCCTCCTGGGTGAATTAGCTTCTTTTTGTTCCAGGGCTTTCAGGTGTGCTGTTAAGCTGCTAGTGTATGCTCTCTCCAGTTTCTTTTTGGAGGCACTCAGGGCTATGAGTTTTCCTCTTAGCACTGCTTTGCATTGTGTTCCATAGATTTGGATAGGTTATACCTTCATTTTCATTGAAATCTAAAAAGTCTTTGATTTCTTTCTTTATTTCTTCCTTGACCAAGGTGTCATTGAGTATTGTTCAGTTTCCATGTGTATGTGGGTTTTCTGTTGTTTTTCTTGCTATTGAAGACCACTTTTACTCCACAGTAATCTGATAGGGGGTATGAGATTAGTTCCATCTTCTTGTATTTGTTGACATCTGTCTTGAGACCAATTATATGATCAATTTTGGAGAAGGCACCATGCGGTGCGGAGAAAAAGGTATATTCTTTTGTTTTGGGATGGCATGTTTTATATATATATAAAACATCTGTTATATATATATAACATATATATATAACATATATATATGTGTGTGTATATATACATACACATATATATGTATATATACATACATATGTGTGTGTATATATATATGTATGTGTGTATATATATGTGTATATATATACACACACACACACACACATATATATATATATATATAAACATATATATATATATATATATATATATATATATATATATATATATATGTTAAATCCAACTGGTCCAAAGCCTCAATTAGTTTCACTGTGTCCCTGTTTAGTTTCTGGTTTCCTGATCGGTCCATTAAGGATAGTGGAGTGTTGAAGTCACCCACAATTATTGTGTTAGGTATAATGTGTGCTTTAAGCACTAGTAGAGTTTCTTTTAAGAATGAGGGTGCTATTGCATTTGGAGCATAGATGTTCAGTATTCAGAGTTCTTCTTGGTGAATTTTTCCTTTGACCAGCAAGAATTGACCTTCTATGTCTCTTTTGATGACTTTAGGTTGAAAGTCAATTTTGTCTGATATTAGAATGGCTACTCTGTCTTGTTTCCTGAGACCATTTGCTTGTAAAATTGTCTTCCAGCCTTTTACTCTAAGGTAGTGTTTGTCTTTGACACTGAGATGTGTTTCCTGTATGCAGGAAAATGTAGGGTCCTGTTTCATTATCCAGTCTGTTAGTCTATGTATTTTATTGGGGAATTGAGTCCATTGATGTTAAGAGATATTAAGGAATAGTAGTTTTTTCTTCCTGACATTTTTGACATTATTTTTTTTATATTTGAGTGGTTATCTTCTTTTGGGTTTGATGAGAGGGGGTTTCTATCTTGCTTCTTCTGGGGTGTGGTTTCCCTCCTTGTGTTGGTGTTTTTCCCCTATTATACTTTGTAGGGCTGGGTTTGTGGAAAGATATTGTGCAAATTTGCTTTTGTCATGGAATACCTTGGGTTCTCCTAATATGACTATTGAGAATTTTGCTGGGCAAAGTAGTTTTGGCTGAAATTTGTGTTCTCTTAAAGTCTGCATGATATCTGCCCAGGATCTTCTAGCTTTCATGGTCTCAGGTGATAAGTCTGATGTAATCCTGATAGGTCTTCCTTTATATGTTACTTGGCCTTTTTCTCTTACTGCCTTTAATATTCTTTCTTTGTTTAGTACATTTGGGGTTTTGATTATTATGTGGTGGGAGGTATTTCTGCTTTGGTCCAGTCTGTCTGGAGTTCTGTGGGCTTCTTGTATATTCATGGGCATCTCTCTCTTTGGATTGGAGAACTTTTCTTCCATAATTTTGTAGAAGGTATTTGCTGGCCCTTTAAGTTGTATATCTTCCCTCTCATCTATGCCTATAACCCTTAGGTTTGGTCTTCTCGTTGTGTTCTGGATTTCCTGGATATTTTGCATTACAAGCTTTTTGCATGTTGCATTTTCTTGGACTGTTGAATCAATGGTTTCTATGGTATCTTCAGCATCTGAGATTCTTTCTTCTATCTCTTGTATTCTATTGTTGATATTTGCATCTATGATCCCTGATTTCTTCCCAAGGTTTTCTATGTCCAAATTCGTCTCCCTTTGCGATTTCTTAGTTGTTTCTACTTCTGTTTTTAGATCCTGGTTGGTTTTGCTCAGATCTTCTGCTTGCTTGTTTGTATATTCATGTATTTCTTTAAGATATTTTTGTCTTTCCACTTTCATGACTTCTACTTGTTGACCCACGTTCTCCTGTATTTCTTTAAGTGATTTTTATAATTCCTCCTTATTGACTTCTATTTTTTGATCCATATTCTCCTGAATTTCTTTAAGTGATTTTTGTGTTTGTCTTGTAGGGTTTCTAATTTTTGATCCATTTTCTCCTGTATTTCTTTAAGAGATTTATCTATGTATTCCACTATCAACATCCTGACCAGTGATTTTAGATCCAAATCTTGTTTTTCTGGTGTGTTGGAGTATCCGGGATTAATGCTCTTGGGGAACTTGGTTTGGCTGCTGCCATATTGCCTTGATTTCTGTTAGTAATGTTCCTATGTTTGCCTTTTGCCATCTGGTTATCTCTGGCCTTAGTTGGTCCTGTAGTCACTAGCTGGTGCTTGAACCTCCTATGGGCTCATAAGGCTATTTCCCCACCACTGGATGACTGGGTTTCCCCTGGCACAGATTGTTGACGTGTTGTTCTCTTCTTGGGTGCTGTTGGACCCCTGGTGTATCTTGCACCAAGCAGTGTTATAATCGGTTATCTCTATGAACCTGATGCTGCTTGTCTGCTCTGTCAGGGGGTGAAGATGGTGGTTGGGCGCCCCTCCAAATGCTGAAGACCCTGTCAGGCACAAGACCCAGGCCTGTCTGGCTCATAGATGAACCACCTCTCTGCTCAGATTCTATGTGCAGGTCCCTGCCTGAAGGCCTGAGTCCCCAGACTTCCCAAATTCTGGATATCACGGGTACCTGGTTCTGCTTTCTTAGTCCAGACAGCTTCAAGGATGCTGGCAGTGACCTCAGGGAGTAGGGAGTGCAGAGTCCAGGGTCTCCCACAGGGCAGAGAACCCATGCCCTGCTGGAACACAGGAACGACTGCTCTGCCAAGCTCCTGTTCTTAGATGACTGGCTGGTGGCCCGAGTTCCCAGAGATCTTAAGCTTGGGATATCTCAGGTATCTGGTTCTTCCCTCTTAATCCAAGCAGCCGCCACCAAGATGGCCAAGGTTGCGTGGAGTGCAGGGTCCCCCTCAGAGTGCAGAGCCCACACCTATTTGGGACCCAGGAACTGCTGCTCTGCTCAGGTTGCTGCCTGGTGGCCTTGAGTCCCTAGAGATCCCAAATTCTGGATATCATGGTACCTGTTTCTTCTCACTTAGTCCAGACAGTTGCAAGGATGCTGGTGGTGGCCGCGGAGAGTAGGGAGTGTGTAGTACAGGGTCTCCCACAGGGCAGAGAACCCAAGCCCTGCTGGAACACAGGAACTGCTGCTCTGCCAAGCTCACATTCATAGATGACTAACTCCTTTCTATGTGTTTTTAATAGTAAAAATTATATTCTTTTTTGCAACTAGGTGAAAATAAACAATACCACTACCTCTTCAAATATTCTAAAATTGTAAAAGGTTCATTTTATCCATGGGTGTCCCGTGCTACCGTCTCGCCAGCAAGAACGACGCGGCACACTCAAGATCCTTCTGCAGCAAAGCTTTAATGCTCTTGAGAGAGAGAGCATAAGCCTACAGAACAGAGACCCAAATACCCAGAAGCCCATCCCTTATATAGGCTGCAACCCCTGCCTCGGACGTGTCATCCCCTGATTGGCTGCAGCTCGGGAGAGGTGGAGACCAAGGGATGGTAAACTACCCAGCACCTGTGCACTGACTTGTTTACTTCATGCCGGCAGGATGTTTGGGCCGGCAGGATGTTTGGGCCGGCAGGATGTTTACTCCGTCGGCTCCCCACACATGGGGTTAAAGTATATTCTTGGTTTAAATATTAGAATGCACATCGTATTTGTTTCTTGGGAACTTTCTTATAGTTTCAAAAAAGCACAATGACCCAGGCACTGTTTATTTTTGTTATTGTTGTTGTTGTTGTTGTTGTTGTTGTTGTTGGTTTGTTTGTTTTGTTTTTTGAGACAGGGTTTCTCTGTGTAGTCCTGTCTGTCCTGGAACTCACACTGTAGACCAGGTTGGCCTCGAACTCAGAAATCCGCCTGCCTCTGGCAGGCACCTTTTTAAAAAAAGAAGCATTTAACTTTGGAGTTCAAGGTTCCTGAAGGTTCTAGACCATGACTATCATGGTGGAGAATACAGCAGCAGGCAGGCAGCCATGGTGCTAAAGGAGTAGCTGAGAGTCCACATATGATTCACAAGTATGAGGTAAAAAGGATGTTAGCTAACTGGGAATGGCATGGGCTTTGGAAATCTCAAATTCTACCCTCATAGTTTTTCTTACCTACGCTGTACTGATAAATAATTTTACATGAGTCGAAGTCATATAGAATTCTTCGCTGAAAGAAATATTCATAAGCAAGAGTGTGCTTTGAATGAAAATGGCCTCCATGAACGGAAGCCAGTATTCTGCTAGCAGTCTTCTGATGTAGAACCCTCAGCTCTTCCTGTACCATGCCTGCCATGGTGCCACCTTGATGATAATGGACTGAACCTCTGAACCTGTAAGCCAGTCTCAATTAAGTGTTGTCCTTTATAAGACTTGCCTTGGACAGCCTTCTGTGATCAGTGGAGCAGCTGGTACAGAAGTCTTCCTGCCACCATTTGCACCAGGGAGCCCAGAAACTGCACAACCTTCTGTGCATAGCCCACCAGGAGAGAGAGAGAGAGAGAGAGAGATCTCCCAGCAGTGCTTTCAATTTTGAGCTCAGAGGAGTAAGGACACAGGTTTACAGGCCCACAGGAGGAACAAACTCCATCCAGAGGCAAGAATACCAACTAGCACAAGATGGTGAAAGGCAAGCACAAGAACCCTACCAACAGAAACCAAGGCTACATGGCAACATCAGAACCCAGTTCTCCCACCACAGCATATCTCGATACCCCAACACACCGGAAAAAGCAAGAGTTGGGTTTAAAATCATATCTCATGATGCCAATAGAGGACTTCAAGGAAGACTTAAATAACTTCCTTAAAGAAATACAGGAGAACATCGGTCAACAGGTAAAAGCCCTTAAAGAGGAAACACAAAGTGACTTTTAAAAGTAAGCCTGATTCTGAAGCTTACAGCTTCAGAGGGTCAGAGTCTCTGATGGCGGGGCACGTGTACAGCAGCAGCAACAGCTGCACGCTCATGTCTCCATACACAGCGTGGACTCAGGAAGAGACACTGGGAATGACACGGGGATTTGAAACCTCATGAGCCATCTCTCCTAAAGCCATGCTTCCTAAGTCTTTCCAAACCATCACACCAACTGTGGGCCAAGCATGGAAGCCCATGGAGGCCATTCTCTCTCTCTCTCTTTTTTTTTTTAATTATTTTTTGATTTATTGAAAAGGGAAGTAAAGGGAAGCAAAACCACTTTATGATAAAACTAAAGATTTACATGAAAAATATTTTAGATAAACACGTTAAAATTGACAATTTTCATGGAAAGATAAAGAGTAAAGTGGTAGATATGTAAAATATTGCTAAATTTATTGAAATATGGGATAGAAACATTTTATGATAGAACTGAAGATTTATGTGGAAAATATTTCTGATAAAATTGTAGAAAAAAGTACAAAAACATGTTAGAATTGAAGATTATCATGGAAATTTTTATATAGATATAATAATGGTAGGTATAAAAGTATTCCTTAAGTTGATTGAAAGGGGAATTATAAACATTTTCTGATAAACTTGAAGATTTACATGGAAAATATTTCTGATAAAATTGAAGAAATATATAGAAAAACATGTTAAAATTAGAGATTATCATGGAAATTACATAGATAAAATGATAGGCATAAAGATAATTCTAATTTGATTGAAGGTGGAATTACAAACATTTTCAGATAACATTGAAGATTTTCATGGAAAATAACAAGATTATTATTCAAAACATATATTATGTATTATGTATATATGTACATATACATATATATGTATATAATGCATATTAACTATACAAAAGAAGTGGAATAGGGAACCAATTAATTTTAGTGTCTATAAATTTTTAGGTCACAGCCTGCTCAAGAGGATAAAGGAGTGGGGCAGCCACACTTTTCATTATGCTTTTCATTTCTTGGAGAATCAAACAAATATATAATCAATTAGAGTGCATTAGAACACAATCCCATAGTCCATTGTTTTAAAAACCAGAGAGACTTTGGAATTGATATACAGAGTACTGGTCTGCAGAATTCTATAAAGTTTAAGTTTTCCTTGTTTGTAAATGTTTATGGACCTTTATGTGTCTGCATATATGTTCCCTAGATGCTGGCCTACTTGCCACAGAAGCTACAAATAGAAAATAAGTCCTCTGAAACTGAGTTACGGTTAAGAGCTGCCTTGTACATGATTAGAACAAAGCCTGCATCCTCTGAGAAAGCAATGGTTGTTCTTAACATGTGAGGATCTTTTCATCCCTGAGAAACATCTCATATCATTAGTTCCAATTTGGATTGTACAGCACTCCTTCTCCACTTCCTGGAAGGTTCTGGAAACCAAACTGGGGTGTTGAATAAATGCAGAAATGATTGAAGAAAGTGATGACAGACATGGGGACACAGAAAATCTTGGATACGTGGGTCATACAAGCTCTAATGGAACCATACCAACTGTATAGAAACTTGGAATGTCAGCTTGTTTGTTATGCACATGTGGTATAGAAGGAAGGAGTTGATCTCTGTAGGAAAGCTGGAAACACCTAGGTGTCCAGCTATAAATATCAATGAGGAGAAAGCTGCAGTTTCTGATATCTGCATACACTGCTAACAATTGCACTGAAACCAAAGGAAGACTGCTGATTCTGAGGTTGACCCACATGGAGAAGGCTTTGCAATTTCCCATGGTCTGAAGCTTTCATCCATAATATAGCTATGCCTATGTTACTACTATACATTCACTCAGTGTTCAGTCCAGGCTTCCTCCACATGCCCTAAACTACAGTGTATTGTGGGTGATTTTCCAACTCGTGGAATTATTAGAAATATGGGAACCATAAGAGATTGGACTTAATGGAATTTCAATTCTCTCCTAAGGGTGAACATTACTAATGGACATCTTAAGACCTTAGACTCTCTCTATCTCTTTTTTAATCACTGACTAACAAGAGATAAGAGACTGCTCTCTTCCATGTTCTCTGCACTATGATATGCTGCCTTACCACACCTCAAAGCAACTGAGTTCAAATAAACTTCCCAACTTAAGTTGACTACGTAAGACATATCTTGTGTGTATGAAATGCTAATCAACGCAGTCATCTGAGGCTCTACCAAAGAAAGGAGAGACAGAGAACAATGGAGAACTCAGCAGGTTCATGCTCTGGATAACTTGGCTAACACAACCTGAAGGTCTTGACTTTTAGAGGCCTTTTGCTTTTGGTTTTCTTTTCTTTTTCTTTTTCTTTTTTTTTTCTTTACTTGCAGTTTCTTTTTTGTTTTTTTTTTTATTGGATATTTTCTTTATTTACATTTCAAATGTTGTCCCCTTTCCCTGTTATCTGCCACCTGAAAACCCACTATCCTATCCTCCCTCCCCCTGCTTCTATGAGGGAGTTCCCCCATCCACCCAATCTGCCTTGCCACCCTCAAATTCCCCTACATTGGGCCATGGAGCCTTCACAGAATCAAGGGCCTCCCCTACCACTGATGCCCAACAAGGCCATACTCTGCTACATATGTAGCTGGAATCATGGGTCCCTTCATGTGTACACCTTGATTGGTGGTTTAGTCCCTGGGAGCTCTGGGGGGGGGGATTCTAGTTGGTTAATATTATTGTTCTTTCTATGGGGTTGCAAACTCCTTCAGCTCCTTCAGTCCTTTTTCTAACTCCTCCATTGGGAACCCCATGCTCAGACCAGTGGTTGACTGCAATCATCTGCTTCTGTATTTGTCAGGCTCTAGCAAAGCCTCTCAGGAGACATCTACATCAGGCTCCTGTCAGCATGCACTTCTTGGCATCCACAATAGTGACTATATGGGATGGATCCCCTAGGTGGATGAAAGGCCATCTTTGGAAGGCCTTTCCTTCAGACTCTGCTCCATACTTTGTCTCCATATTTGCTTCAGTGAGTATTTTGTTTCCCTTTCTAAGAAGGACTGAAGCTCCTATACTTTGGTCTTCCTTCTTCTTGAGCTTCATGTGGTCTGTGACTTGTATCTTGGGTATTCTGAGCTTCTGGGATAATATTCACTTATCAGTGAGTGCTTACCATGTGTGTTCTTTTGTGATTGGGTTATCTCACTCAGGATGATATTTTCTAGCTCTATCCACTTGCCTAAGAATTTCATGAAGTCATTGTTTTTAATAACTGAGTAGTACTCCATTGTGTAAATGTAGCACATTTTCTGTATCCATTCCTCTGTTGAAGGATATCTTTCCAGCTTCTGGCTATTTTGAATAAGTCTGCTATGAACATAGTGGAACATATGTCCTTATTATGTGTTGGAGCATCTTTTTGGTATATGCCCAGCCAGGAGTGGTATAGCTGGGTCCTCAGGTATTACTATGTCTAATTTTCAGAGGAACTGCCAGACTAATTTCCAGAGTGGTTGTACCAGCTTGAAATCCCACAAACAATGAATAATTTTTCCTCTTTCTCCACATTCTCACCACCATCTGCTATCACCTGAGTTTTTTGCTTTTCTTTTAAGAGAAATATAGTCCACGAGGTTAAGTTGGGTAGGTGGGTAAGGGGAGGATCTGGAAAGGGTTGGGGAAAGAGAAACAGTATGATAAAATTATACTGTGTAGAATTCTCAAACTTTTAAAAAGAAAGAAAGCCCCTAGTTAAATCTTACCTGTAAGTGTATATATTCTTAGATTCATAAACTAGAAAAGCAATCACTTAAAAAATTTTCTCCTGAAAGTTATGCAAAGTGGCTAATCATTTGGTGAGCCTCTAAAGGAGTTGATTCTATATAATACTTCTGTTTAGAATCATCAGAATGAAACTGGAGTTATGGTACCCTTGTGTCTCCAGTAGTGCCAACAAGAGAGCTGCACAGGCACAGTTCTTCCAAATACAGTTCATCTCTATGAGATCCATAGAGGAAGTATGTAGTAAATATAACTA
Organism: Apodemus agrarius; assembly: GCA_964023405.1. Classification (NCBI taxonomy): domain Eukaryota; kingdom Metazoa; phylum Chordata; class Mammalia; order Rodentia; family Muridae; genus Apodemus; species Apodemus agrarius. The sequence goes on from OZ030018.1 coordinate 12,435,922, forward strand.
TTACCATGATGTTGCTGTAAGTATGATTACTATTTAGCTTGTGTCATATGAATACAATTAAACAGTTAATAAAGTATACTATGCATGGATGATTTCATATAAATTTCCTTCTCCCCCAGATCACACTAATCACTCCTGTGTCTTTGTACAGAAGAATGCTTCACATGGATTAACTATGCCCAACTATTTGGTAGGCAAGGTTTCAATACTTAGACCCAGGTCTTTGGGGCCTGCTTGAGCAACATAGTGAAGTCTAGATTCGTGGAGAAAGTAATGCTTTTAACAATATTCTTACCTAAAATATAAAACAACACTTTCAGTATGCAGTTATCTAACTCAGTCATTAACTAGTAACAACTTTCCTTACTCCCTCTAACTACATGGTCTCTTCCACACAAGAAAAGTTTTCTTCCTGAAATTTCTCCCTAACACAAGATGAATATAAGAAACTAAGGGTTAGTTGATAATATTAGACAAAGGATTAATTATGTGGTTTTATCTGAAAGGCAGGCTTACATTAGCCTTTGTAACGGTATTAGAAGAAAGTGCTAATGCTGCACTGTTTCTTTCCAACTTAAATCAAAAGTGAGTAAGCACTGTATTACGATTTCTACTCCCCCAAGCTGAGATTATCTTGGAGTGGAGGCAAAACCAGGAATGAACTACAACTGAAAGACATTTTCATTGTATTTGATACATATGTAAACAACAACAACAACAACAACAACAACAAGCCAGGCTGGAAACCTATGGCCTCTTCTTAAACCTTAGGGAGCTACCTCATTGAAAATGTTAGCTACTACACGGAAAATAACCACAATGGATTAGCCTCATGGAACAAAAGAAATGACATTCTAAAGTCAAGTCAGAAGCAACAAGATCCCATAGGAAGCAAATTCCACCGACAGAACTCTTCAAAATCCCTTTGTTCCAGGCTTATCAGCATGAGAAGCTTAAGTTCATGGACGCTTTGGAGAGAAAGTGAGCTGTGGCACACACTCCACTGACTTCAGATCCCTTAATCCTTCTAAATTGCTCCCTCTTGTTTAGAAAGATCTGCTTACAGCCATCATTGTGCAAGCGTAAACACAAATTCTCTCAGAGGGTCCTTTGTGCTTCAGATCTTCCAGACATCCCACGTCTCATTTTACAGGCTCACCCCTTAGCACCACCATAAGCGTCTTTAAAAAAACCAAACTATGATGTGTGGTGCATGTACAAATCCCTACATGTCTGCCTTTCCCTATAAGGGCATTGGGTTTTATTCCCATCACAACTCTTGTTTATAAGTCACTGGATTTATAGCCAGCCTCAACCATCTTCAGGCGCCACTTTTCCCCTGCTTTTTTCCCCCTAAGGAAAAATACAGCTCACTAGTGTCACAGCATAGGAAGCAGATAATGTCTCCTATTCAGCTTTAGGTGGAATCTTGTGTTCTGTGTCTTTACCACTGAAGTAGCTCTCATGTAAGACTAAACACTGCCAAGAAAATAGGGACGAGGGACTTTGACGCTGAAACTTTAATATTTCTGAAAGATTCTATTCGTTATAGGGTATGAAAGCAGAATGCTAAGTTAATGGCTTTACTAATTTAGTGTTTATTGGTTGCCCATTGCTCCATTTTGGTTGGCTTTCATAGAAACATAGACTCTTATAGCTAGGAGAAACCCTGAGGTTTTACAGAATACAGCATGCTGATTTTAAAGAGAAGTTCCTATATCTCAAACCTCTAATTGAACCTCTCCTGGGAGAAGAGCTGGAATGTCTCATCTGCAAAGTTTACAGCTTGCCCACTGCCTGCTCAACCATACTCTGACTCATATTCCTCAGCCAAGGCCTAATGACAGGTTTCATGTCACAGGCACATTGCAGGGATCACACAAAATATTTGACCTGGAAGTATCCTAGTGCATTAGCAAATATAACCCAAGTGCAAGATGCTGTGTCTCTTAAATTTCACAAGAGCTGTAAAGTACAAGCATGAAGGTCCCTTTTCCAAAAAGCTACTTTTGAACTTTTATAATGGCGCAGTATCAAGAAAGAGATTACAGACTGGTAAGAAGGCTCAGCTGGTAAAGGCACGTGCAGCAAGCCTAAAAACCTATTTTCAATCCCAGGAACTCACATATTAGAAGGAGAGAATCAGTAACCTCTGCAAGTTAGGAACAACACATCTCATTCTTTGACACATGCTTATCCACATACATATACATATAGAATGAACAAAATGATACATTTTAAAGAACATTTTAGTTTACATCCACAAGACCTTCTCTTATATGTATACATCACATCTTCAGTTTGTCATGATTATGACTCTAATGTTGCAAATCACTCGCAGTAGACTGGATTGCTTCCTGGCAAATTTCAGATCTTGAAGCTGTAATCTTATAGCTGACTCCATTTGAAAGGATTTTTTTCAGAGTATATTTAATAAAGATTAAATTACATGTTAAGCACAATGCCCAGCAGGATGGTGACCTTACAAAAGTGGGAAAAGAGATTAGTCCACGGTCACAAAACCACAGAACGGTTATGTGAACTTACTGCATGGCAACAGCATTTGCAAACTGGGAAGGGAAAACTTGCCAGAAACACAAAGGGTTGACAGTGGAGTCAATCTGCAGAACCATCAAAGAATACAGCTCTCCTGTTGATAGCTTCCAAATGGACCAATAACTGTCTTCCGAGAAAAGTCTACTGAAAGCTACTAATGTAAGAAATGTGAATAAGCATGAACTTTATGTTAATAGAAGTCAGGCTGTCTTTTGAAACCCAGCCATGTGTGTTTGGGTAGCTACTTTCCATGTCGCTCCCTGACACATCTGGCTTTAGCAGATTGCCAACATGACGTGCGGCGGACAAACACAAAAACAACAACAATTCAATCAGATCCCTAACATCCTGATTGCATCCAACAAAAACATGTGCCCTGTCCCAGAGCAATAAAAAATGTTGTGCTGTTGTTCTCATTTCTAAATATATAACAGGTCTTGGAAAAAAATCTCATCCTTTCATCAGGACAACCAAAAATATCTTTAAAGAGAAGACTCTTTGCAACTTGCTTCCTCCTCTTGGTGAACTCTAGGCTGAACTGTTTTGGGGGCTGGTGACAGGATGCCACCACACTAGGATTCTTTTCAGCCACTGGAGCATTGTCCCAGCTGACACTGCCTGTGTAGCAATTATTTAAAGTCCTTTCCCCTTCCTCCCCAGCTCTTCCTTGCAAGCATTTTCTCCCCAAACTGTTTCTCTTTTGTGTTGCCAGAAAACTCCAGGCTCTTTTTCAATGATTAGATTACCAGCCAGTGACTCTTCTTTGTTAAAAGGACAAGCTTTCTAACAAAGGAGGTGCCTTTCAGGGTAAAGTGCGATGCAGCCACACAGTGTAGAAGTTAACATGGCAACAGTCTTCACACAGCAAAGCAACCGTAAGGTGCACTGTCTGCAGCATGTGCTTTCTCTGCCTCTTTGTCTGTTTTCTGCCTCTCTGCCTTCTGTAATGCAGAGAGTTGAACCTAGGGCCGTCCTGGACAAACATCCCATTGCTGTGGGGTATCCACCAGAAAAGACTGCTCAGACACAACTTTAAGCCAATAGAAAGTCTTTATTAAGCAGCTGGTGACTGGGCTGCTTATTCAGTCTTCCGGAGCCTTTCTCCGAGTGAACTTTTAATCACAAAAACTGTATCCTGGGTTTGCATATTTCAGTTAACGAAAACTATTAGCCAGAAGTAGAAATTGAGAATCCAAGATGGAAGGTTAGAACTTTTAGAGAACTTCCCAGAACTTTGATAAACTTGTTCTTTGTTTTTGTTTTGGCAGATGGTGCTTTATACACACTAAGTTTTATGGTTGGGATGGCACTTCCTTCATGGAGTCGATTGTACTGAAGTCTGGGGCCTGCTATGCTACCACTGGGCTCTATCATCCTTGATCTTCATCTTTACCAAAAGAGAAACCCAGAAAAAGGCCCTCTATTCTCCCCCCCTCAAATAACACCCAGTATATTAGTAACAAAGGTTTTAGTTCAAATGTAAAAGGAGGTAGGTAAAGAGATGGCTCAGCAGCTAAAAGCTCTTGCTGCTCTTCCAGAAGTTCTGGGTTCAAAACCCAGCTCCCAAATGGGCACTCACAATTGTCTGTAACTTCAGTTCCTATGTGGCCGACAAAGTCTTCCAGTCTTCATAGGTACTACACACACACAGACTATGCAAACACACAAGCAAGCAAAACATAAAGCAAAATAAAAATAAAGGGAGAAGAAAACTAAAAAGAGATCTCTCTATATTTGATGAAAAGCCCTTGAATTCATTTCCATTGTAAAGGAATAAAGATAAGTATCATGTTCATACCACTTAAACTGCTCTAAAATATGTCTCAAAATTGAAAAGTTCTGAATTTTTTTCAATGCTCTTTCCCATAAATATATTGCAGAAAATTTCTCTTGGTATCAGGGGCCACATGTTATTTGTAGGAGTTATCAAAGCACTAGAAGAAAACAGAAGGGGAAATGTGATAACCTTGCCAATTCACTCCACCCCCATTCTAAAACCATTATTAATTCACAGATCACTTCAAGATAGTGACCTATGCTTTCAAATCGTATCTATGACTTCAGTCCTACAGACATGACTACCAACCAACTCATATCTATTATTTTTCTCTCTCCCATAAAATCCATCTCAGAGCAGGAGCACCTGTCATTTTCAGATAGAAACTAGGGGCAATATTAAGGAGAAGATTCTGGGAAATAATGCTTAAAAGAAGCGGGTAGAGGCAATGGAGCCTTTTCCATGGACAGTGAAGTGGAGGTGTATTTGAGAAAGTTGAGTAAGGTATTATGTGTTTCACTGGAACCATGCCCTCTCATTAGAACGTCAACATTATTTTAACCATGTCAGTACCATGCTTCAGACTTTCTGGAGTTATGGTGCATTCTACCTTTGTGTTTTATTTGTATCTTTCTTTCAATTGTATTTTGGTTTTATTAGCCCTATTCCTCCTTCTCTGGGACTGTCCATCTCTCATCAGTGATTCTTCTTCAGACCTAGTCTGTCTCACTGACACCCATAAATATGTCCTATGTCCTATTCTCTTCCCTGCCAGGATTTTTAGCTCACTAATTGAGTATCTCATTTCATACAGGCTAGGGCAATCTATGTTTGTCTTTCATTTACTCATTGCCAATATTTTTTAGACTTCCTGGTGTCAGAGTCATGTCTCTCTGTCATTCTCTGGTATAAAGTATTCTCTTTACAACTAAGAATAATAGGACCTTTGCCTTTCTTCAATGTGTATTGCCATTTTTTAAATTTTCTCTTAAGATAAATTTGTGGAAGCACTAAGTCGTGTCATATAAAGGAAGACACAAATTACAAGTCAGTAACAATAGAATGCAATCTAAATTTTATAAAGTCTGAGAAACATTGGAAAAGTTATAAACATTATTGAACTTGGAGTCACAAGTCCCATAAGGACTGCTGCCTTATACGGCCGCTGTTTGACTTTAGGACCTGTTCTTTAACTTTCCTGAGCATGTTTTATTTTCTAGAGACATCTCTTTAACTTCACTTGTTCCACGTCCCCCATGAATACCATATAAGATGCGTAGAGTTGTATTTTACAGGATTCGCTACTCAGGGTGCTTTCTGATTCCTATCTACAAACATGTATTCATGACAAAGTGATACTACTCTAATAGACGTTATATTATTCTAGCAAACATTTCTTGGTAGAGTTTTTGGTGCATCTTTTTGAAGTCTTCTCAGCAAGAGCACCAGATACCAAGGAACTCTGTTAGTATTAGTCTGGAACCCCTGCTTGCCCGTACACAAGCTGGAAACCCCCCTCTTCCCTCCTTCCCCCAATCCTGACCTCTCTGAGAAGTTTCTAACCCACCTCTCTGTATTTCCTGCAACCCACCCAAGAATGCCCACTCAGGAGCTCAGTTTTTGACCATATATGGGCACAAGCCTAGCTCCTAACTGACATTCACTGCTCCTTACCTAAACTCTATAAAATCCTTTAGCCTGCATGTGAGACTCCACTAAGCTCCACCTATAATATTGGTGACCTTGCTCAAGAGCTGTCTCCTAATAAACCTGCCTTTATCTACTTTTAATCTGGTCTAATCTGGCCTGTATCTGTGTCACCACTGAGAGAAGAAGCAATTCAGTTGGTAAGCACTAAATAGCTAGTATACACAAAGGGAACGTCAATTTAATGTATGAGAGTTGAGCACAACTCTAGGTAGGAATACTCACCAGATGTATGAGGTACAAAAACTAGTTGTTACTATCTAATTAACACCTACCACTAGATAACAGGAAATAGGCCGTTTGCTTATCTCTTGAAGTTAGGATAGATTGTATTACTACTTGGAGTTATGAGAAATACATCGTAAGAAAATGTACAGCAAGCACTTCTACACAATCAGTAACATTCCTGGAAGTCAACTCAGATCCCCTGTATAAAGACAGGAATGACCAAAAATGGCTGAGAGCTGGGGGTAGGCAGCAACAGCGGGAGAACCGTTGGAACCTAATGTCCACCGGGCTAGCTGTGCATTCAATGAGAGATGATGTTTCAAGGGCATTAATATAGAGAAAGTTAAAGAAGGATGTCTGAAGTCCTCCATGGTGCAAGGAAAAACAGAGAGGGGGATGGAAGAAGGGGAGAAGGAATGGAGAGAGAGAGAGAGAGGAAAGCAGGGAGGGAGAGCATGATAGAGAGTCACAGAGAGACAGAGAGACACAGAGGGAGAAAAAAAAGAGAGTAGAAGATAAAATAATGCTAGTTATTGAGGCTGGCAATCCAACAATGGGCACTATGTTGACTTTTAGAAATGTGATTTATATTCATAAAACCATTCATAATAGCACCAAAAACATTATATACCTGTGAATAAGTCAAATGACAGGTGAAGGAAACCTTTCCCTTTCCCATAGATTTATAGCAAAAAAATAACCCAAACAAGCCTTTGGAGGAAAAAAATGATGAATTGTTGAACAGTATGCCATCTTCATTACCTGGAAATCTCATTTTTTTTTATGACATTTGTATCTTCAAACTAATGACTGGAAAGCAACACAGTGGACAGTCAGACCTCTCATTGTGAAGCTTGTATATTCTGCACTTGAATAGAAATCACATAAAATGGTTGGTAATTACTTACAGAAAAGAAATACTTTGTGTCAGCGTATTTCTGTTGCCCATTTTAGATGAGGATGTATGACTATCTAGCAGTGGTGCTAATACGTTCCATTGCTCATGTCAAACTTCTCACCTTCTCAAATTGCATGAGCACAGACGTTTTGGACCTTTATACCCATGTCATTCTGGGAAACTGTCTTACCATTCCTCAGTAATATTTTACAAGTGAACTCCGTACAGAAAGGATCATTGGCCTGAGATGTATTTGTTGTTAGGTGAATTGGTAGCTGTCTTAACAACTTTAAGTCACAATGATATGCACCCATTGCAAATGCCCTTTGCAACATCTGTCCCTAACCTAAGATACATGGCATAAAGGAAGGGGCAAAATGGAAGCCCTGTGTCATTCCACCAATTCATTTACACCTAGATCTGTGGATAAGCACAGCATCAGCCAGGCTCAAATGAAAATACTTTATGAATTCCCCAATTATATATTAATATTGTGTTATAATTTTGCAGTGTTCTACAGATCTAGTGAACAGAGGATTTACAAATAGATATAAATCAATATGGTCTCTGTTTATGCAAAATTTCAATAACATTTAGTCTCTTAAATCTTGCTTGAACAACTCTACAATTTGGAAGCTTATGTTGTACTGGGAAAAGTTATGAAAATGTTATATCTGTATGTTAAACTACCATTAGACTCTAAACTCTTATTCTAGTGTGAAATATATTTTAGTGATGTATAGATATAAATATAGCTATTCTTATTTAGGAGGGCTTGTAAAAATTTAATTTTAGGGAAAGTCCCATGCATTCGTCCCTTAAAGTAATGTATATTGAAAAAAATATGTAGCCCATTTAGGAATATATAACATGTCATTCTTAATGAACATATTCTTCACAATTCATAAATAAACATTTAATCTGTTTTTATTCTAGATTCTTTATCCTCGTTTACTTTATCTATAATAAATACTATCATCAACTCAGTAACTACAGACAGAAGCTTGGGCTTCTTTTCTTCTAATTCATCACTAGATCAAACTAACTCCACTTCAGATCTTCATTCCTATCCTTTACAAACCAGAAATCTTTTCAAGTCACCAATCAACCCATGATGTTTTCTAGCAGACATCCCAGGAGATCCCCAACAGTCTCCATCTGCTGACAAGTCAACCACATGTAATTCCTTTCTTATGAGAATTGCATGTTTATATTGATTTCTCATAAGCATTACAGGAAAAAAAGCAATGGTATGTCACTTCTGAGCTTATGGAGAAAAAGTGCATGCCTTTTTTGATCTCCTTTGGCTATCTATCATCAACTTTGTTGAAGCAAGCTGCCATCATGAGTTTCCTTATGGAGAGATTAGTGTGTCAAGAGCTAAGTATGGCCTCTGGGCAATATCCAATGGAGAACTGAAGCTTTCTGTTCAACTGTTCACAAGGAAGTTAATCCTGCCAACAAGCACAACATCAACTTCTCAAGTCAAGCCATGAGAAACCTGTGTCTTTGGCTCTTATCTCTGTTTCTGTCTCAAAACAAAAAGCAAAAAACCAAACAAACAAACAAACAAACAAACAAAACAAACAAACAAACAAAAACCCTGAGCCATAAGTCTTTGGGAAATTAAAGCTAGATTTTTTTTTTTTTACTACAGAAATTTTGAGATGATAAACATGGTTGAGATAAGTCTCTAGATTTTCAGTCATTTGTTACAAAGGAATAGAAACTAGCATATTCCATTTTGCTTCAAACCCTTTATTCACGTCACATGTATAAGTCTCTCAGGCTAACCATGTAGTCAATACCTACACATCAATTTTCTTTTATGTCTCTGTGTCTTCAGTGTTCTAACAAGATGAAAATTTTCCCTCCTATATTTTATAGTAAGTGAATCTCTTTTATGAATGGGACTTTTCACACTGATGTGTCTATTTGTAGATTTCAATCTTCTCTCTTCCCATTGCTGAACTTTTAACCATGTTTACTCTTTCTGAATCTTCTGTGCATTGAGTTATTCCTCCTCCAGTAGCCATCAGATACTTTCAACCATTTGCTATGTTCAGAGAACTTTTCCAACTAAATATAAATGTAATTGTTGAATTTTTTTCTTTTAATTGGCATCTCTTGCTATGGGCTGGCTAAGCTAAGGTCATCCAATACATAGAATGCCCCTGTGCCTACGTGGTCCACAGGCTATGTTGTCAACACTGTTGGACTATTCTGACATGCAACATTTTATAAGTGGAGGTACTTGTTATCAATTTTTCTCTGTAGCTATAGAAGATGCAATATTTTGTCAAAGATCAAACAGAATTTAGAATATGAAACAATTAAAGTTACAATAATGAATGAAGTCAAAATTGAGGTTCTATAATTCTCATATACAGAAATTCCTATTTACATGTTCTATATAAATATTCAAATGTTCCATGATTTTAGTATGGCTCCTGTGCCCTAGGAGATTGCATTATAAACAGTATATGTACATTGCAATCAAATTTTAAGATGAATCTATATAGTACATTGAATTGTCACCTAATAAAGGAATTACATAAATGTAAAAGAGTACCTGAAACTACAGTATATTATTATGAATTTCTCAAGCCCCTTCTATACTCATATATGAAGGAGAAGGTCATGTGGGATGAAGGAGAAGGTCATGTGGGATGAAGGAGAAGTTCATGTGGGATGAATGAACACTGAAACAACAGCTCTTTAAGAGTACTGAAAAACAAAATTAATTTCATACCAATGACATTAAAGCCTTGGAAATGCCTATTGTGTTTTACAATAATGATTTGCAGATTTTCTTTAAAACAAAACAATATTCTCTTCTCTATTTTGATGCTGATGAGTAGCAGTTAAGGTAAAATTCTGCCACATATTCTTGCTAACTAGAAGTATCCTGGAGCCCAGTGCCACTTACTGACATGACTCAAAACTAAAAATATTATTCTGATTGGATCAACTCTATTCACCCAATTTAAGGCATGCCAACTTGCACAAAAACAGTCAATCCTTTTAATAAATTTGAAAATGACCAAGCTTTCCTTCCTCCTTCCTCTGAAACTGCCCCAGGGTCACTTCATGTTTAAAAGCTTTGGATTGATTTCTGTGCCCAACGATGCTTTCATGTGCCATCTGTTTTTTGAAGTATATATATATTTAGAAGCAGGGGAAGATGAGAGCATTTCAGTGGATAGGGCAGAGAGACTAAAACATTAATTATATGAACATTTGCTGATTCACAATATTTGGAAAGCAGATTAAGATGTGATCTACTAAGACCATTGAATAAAAGAAATAATAATGGAGTAAAGAAAAGAAGCAAGGTTATAAGAATTTCTAGTGTCATAGAGCTTCCATTGTTGTGACAAAAGAAAAAGAGCAAGCTGGGGACCAAAGGGTTTATTAGTTATATTTCCAGATCACAGTCCATCATTGTAGAAAGTTAGAAGAACTCAAGCAAATCAAACAAGGCCAGAACCTGAAGGTGGGAGCTGATGCAGAGGCCATGGAGGGTGCTGCTTAATAGCTTGCTTTCTCTGGCTTGTTCAGCCTGCTTCTTATAGAACCCAGGACCTGGAGCAGCCCAGAGATGGCACTGCCTACACGGTCTGGGCCCTCCTTCGTTGATTTCTAATTGAGAAAATGCCTTACAGCTGGATCTCATGAGACATTTCAAGTCTCAGCTGAGACTTTCTCTCCTTTCTCCATCTAGCTTGTGTCAAGTGGACACACTAGCCTAACCAGTACAATTCGCATATGCTAGAGTCTTTGAAAGTAGAAAATCAGGAAAAAGATTTACTTAATAATCATCAACATCTGTTAGTTTCTAAGAGAGGTTGCTATAGGCAAGGAAACTGTATTACATGAATTTGTGATCCTCTTTAACCCTCTGCTCATAATGGAACAAATTTTTGATATATATGAAGGGAGGGAAACAAGATTAATGTGGTGAAATATGACTAACTCGTGATTATCAATTATATAAGTTATAAAGAAAAAGTTAAGTAAACATCTCAGAATAGTATATGAATATGTATCTAGAATCATAAAACTGCCATAAGACTAACAGTTTTAATTCCATATGTTACTGAGATTTTAACACACACATTTATAAGAGAGAAAAAGAGGCCAATAAAAAATATTACTCATGTATTTATGTGCCTGGATTTCTTGGCATTCCCTCTCACCTACCTCTCCTCACTACTTCATATGCTTTCTCTTATTTTTCTACACTTCCCTTATGGTTATCCTATGACTCTGAGTACCTCCTTATAGTGGAGCTTGGCCAATACAAATCATTATTCCCACGATGTTTACTACATCAATGAAATCATGCTACAACCAGGCTATGCTTCCAAGATTTCTCTTCCCAGAGTGTTAAGTATTCCAACAAAAAAATCATTTGCCTAATATGTCAACATCTGGAAAAATCTGTGGAGGTCGTAGCTATGATCCCCAGTTACAGCCCTGACATCACCAAGTATATGAAGGAAGGAGGCAGGAGCCCAGAACTTAGGAAATAATGCCCAGAAAGAGGCTGTATCCAGTCCATCCCTGCACCTTCCAAAGGAATTCAACACATTTGTAGTTTTGTAGGGTGAGATCTTCAGATGCTGGAAGCCATAAATTTGTTATGAGAATCTATAGCCAATGAGAACTTGAAGAACATAAAGTTTATGTGCCTATTACTCTGGAATCAAACATCCCAAGGAGTAAAGAAAAAAACAAAAACAAAAACAAAAACAAAAACTCTGATGGCTTTAATCCTGATGATACAAAACTTGAATTAGTTTAGGATTGTTACTATATTTATGAACTGGAAATTTTGTATGTATATTTACATATGCATATATACATACTTGCATAGACATGTGTATATTTACATATGAATAAATTATTCATTTTTATTCATATTGAGTTTTGAAAATCTCAGAAGTTATTTTGATAGTAAGATCAAGATAATTTTATAGCTCTAATGGGTTTGCCTTGATGTTAAAATTAATATATTATTCTCTAACTCAATAAAGTAGTATATAAGTTGTACTATACCTGGTAATTGATACAAACTTATGTTAGGTGGGTTTTTATATTTATGTATTTATATATATTTATATATCTATATATACTCTATTATATATAATTATACATAGCACATGTAATGAGTGCTCACTAATAATAGAAACTGGATTCAGAATCTCATATGGATATCAGCATGGGATGATGTCCACATTTAGTATATAAAATAGAATTGATTCAGGGCTAGAGTGATAGCTTCACAGTTAAGAGCAGGGATGTTCTCACAGAGAGCACATCACCCACATGGCAGCTCATAACAGTCCATAACTCTAGTTTCAGGAAATCTGATGTCCTCTTTTGACCTCTGAACACACTGTATGCCCTTGATGAATATGCACACATGTAAGCAAAACATTCATACAGATAAATTAAATTTTTTAAATCTTCAAAAGGAAAAAAAACACCATAAACTAGATTTCAGGGCCAGAGGGATGGCTTGAGAATGGAGAACAGTTACTGTTCCTGCAGAGTACTTGGGTTCAATTCTCAGCACCTACATAGTGGCTTACAACTAAACATAACACCTGATCTAGGAGGTATTATGACAGCAAAATACTCTGTAGACTTGGATTTTTCTAAACCTACTTGATTTAGGGTTTTTGAATGGTGTAACCTACCTTCTAGCCCACTGATCAGAGGAAGGGGAAGAAGGATTATAAGAAAAGGGGATTGTGGACCTGTTCAGTAGTAGTTCTTTCTGGGAAATATCACTCTTCGTTGTCAGGATACCAACAGGTCAGTTCAAGAGCAAACATCAAACAAGAATCAGTCACAGTGACTAGATGCAGCAGAAACCTCAAGACCCCACTGAATTGCCACAAGTCAATGGCAACAGTAAGAATCAGTTGGAACAATATGAGAAGTTCTTTGGTGCATTCCTCTCTACAAAGTGACAGCCAGTGAAAACTAGTGAAGACCAGGGAAGAATTGAGAACAGAGAAGTGTTGCATGGCCAGCGAAGACCAGTAAAGGCCTTTGCACAGCATTGCAATGTAAAAGTGACTTCTCACTAATTATGGGGTTCAATTTATACTATTTCTAAACATCATGTGCCCTCCCAAGCATACACTCCAGCAAAACATCACATACCCTCTCACAGTGTCTACTTCAGCAAAACATCCTCTCACAAGACAGTTCCCAGAAAAATAACCCTGACACAACTGAGTTTACAAAGAAACCAGAAATTTCTACTTCATATTCACTCACACATAAAATAAATAATTCTAAAGAAATATATTAATTTGTATATAATATATTAATAATCCTGTAGTCTACTTCAAACAATCTGTAGATACACATATTAATAATATACATAATGGTTTAATTTTGACATCTTCATACATGTATGTACTGTATTTCAGTATCTTTACCCCCACCAGGTGCTCTGAATTCCTCCTCTCTTCCTCTCTCCAAGTCATCCCATTTCTACATTCATGTTACTTTTCTTCTTATAACTCAATGAGTTTCATTAGAGACATGTACAGAATCATGGTGGGAGTTTGTTTGCAGCAGTATGAGGCACATTAGCAATGGCTATAGTACTCAAGAAACTGTCTGTGCATTCCCAATGGACCATAACATTTTAATTCCAGGTTTCTTGGTCAACGTACTTTAGAGGAAAACACTGATGATAAATAGGACCCAACTACTTGCCTTCCTCTTCCTTTTTCTCCTCCTCCTCTTCTTTTTCTTCCTCTTTGATTCTTGAGTTTTGAAATGCAGATAAGTCATCAGAAACCCTCTTAAATTATTTGTAACTTTCATTAGAATTATAGATTTTCTGACATGACTTATACCTGCCTTGATGGTTATAAAATAACTATATTTTTTTTATTTTAAGAGATAAGGTACTTCATGATACTATTATTTCAAATTCCAAAATGTTCACTGCATCATTTAAGTTACAGGCCCAGTTCTGTATCTCAGTCCTCACTCAACACTTGCCTGGACCCCATATTTTATCTGCTGTGGTCTATCAGTACTGAGAACACTCCCCGCTGCACCCTACTTCACAGTCCCTTAAAAATCACGTACCTTTAATCCAGTTCAAGATGTGCACATCTTCAAAAGCCAATTGTTGTTTAATATTTATAATAAAACATCAACTTCATGAAAAAATTACATTTGGAACACAACTTGTAACTCTCCAGATTTAGTTCCTTTCTGTGTAGACAGGTCTTCTAATTCTCTTCTATTACTTTATAACAACTTCATTTTACGCTGCCATCCCCTGGGTTTCCACTTACACCACACTATTAACTCCTAATATAGAAAGTGAATTCTTCAAAAATGATTAATATATTTCAACCACAGCCACATATTTTATTTGGTAGAGTGATCTTCCCAGGCCGGGTTTAGATCTTTTTATTTTATCACATGGGAATTTGAGTCATTAAACTTTCCATTTCTCTTCTGAATTTAAGTTGAAATGATTTTCCTCAATGCATGGGTAGCTAGCATAATTCTAAACATTTTTAAGCTCTATTTTTATTTTTATTTGTGTGTGTGTGTGTGTGTGTGTGTGTGTGTGTGGTATGTGTGTATTTGTGTGTGTGTGTGTGTGGTATGTGTGTGTTTGTCTGTGTGTGTGTGTGTGTGTGTGTGTGTGTGTGTGTGAGACAGTGATAGTATGGTATACATGTGTGGTACCAACGCAAGCCAGAATTGGGCTTCAGATCTCCTGGAGTTGAACTCACCGTTGGTTGTGAGATGCTAAGTATAGGGGCACACATTGGAAACCCCACAGAAGAACAGTCAATTGTTGGAGACTAATGCCTAAACTAAGGGGCTGGAGTGCAAAGGTCTCACAGGTGCTTCTAAATCATGTATGCAACTGACTCAGCACCATTCCTCACCCGCTGATCCAGGAACTAGCTAAACAATGAACTGACTAAATGTTTACTCACTGGAGCCTCATACAGGAACTAGCTATTTAGTGAACTGACCTTTACCCAACCTTCTTTACCCTCGCATTCTGAGAATATTTCACCTGATTGTTTCAGATTCATCACCTTCCCCCACCCCCTTCACCTTTCCTTACTGCTTAAAACTCGCTGTCCTTGTTACAATAAACAGACCTTGACAATGATTTTGCTTGGTCTCACTCTCCTATTTCGCCAGTTCTAATCTTTCAGGCCAGATCCCCGTCGAATCCACAAAAACAGTCCTGCGGGTCGGGGCAGTCAATTCTCCTAGCAACTGAGCCACATCTGCTTCCTTTTAAATTTTTCATATATGACAATGTGCTATTACATTTAGTTCATTTTCTCCCAATTTCCAAGTCATTTACTTTTTGTATAACATTTGTTTAAAATGCTTATTTTGAAGGTTTTGTGTGTGTGTGTGTGTGTGTGTGTGTGTGTATGTGTGTGTGTGTGTGTGTGTGTGTGTGTGTGTGTGTGTCTTGAAAGTGCAAGAAGTTTGAGCTTTCCGGTTTGATATTGTTGTTTCTATTTCCATCTTAGTTTCAGTTTTGTCAGAATATATTTATTATTATTTAAATTTCAAATGTATTTTGGCAGTACTTGAGATAGAATTACAGCTCTAGCCTCCTGCCATTTTTATTTGGACATGTATTTTTATTTTCCCATTTCTCTTCTGCAGAACTGTTACTAACACATTCCGTTATTATTTTTGCTTTGGTTGTTAAAGGTCTTTTTAAAAATAGCAATAAACTTAATCCCCGTACGTGTGAAGCAGAACAAGAAGGATGTCTGTGTGTTTAAGTACAACCTGGTCTACATAGTAAGTTCTAGGCCATCTAGAGATACAAAATAAGGGTCTATCTCGAAATTAAAAAATATAATAATAATACCAAAAGCAAATAGATAGGCATAAGAGTGGAGGAGAAAAGATGCTCAGATAGAGCATTAGGAGATAAATGAAAACAAACAACAAACAAACAAACAAACAGAAACAAAGCAAAACAAAACAAAATCTTGTCCAAAAATACCACTTATTTTTGTTTTTTGTTGGCCATATGTCACCAGTCATGAAGTGTCTGTCTTTAGCAAATGTCCATCTCAGCATCAAGGTTTTCAGTCTGACGAGTGATGTGTCCTTCATCTAGTTGGTTGAGCTGTCCCCATGCAGGGGACTCAGCTTATAGTATTGTCTACATTGCTATCTTTCTGTGTTCCTTCCTTGAGTTGGGCCTTTCCTGTAGAAGCTTCTCTTATTCAGATCAGATCTTTACCATTTTTGATAGAGCCATAGTCTTTCACCACCTATGGAAATATAAACAAAACCTCTCTCCCAGTATAACACATTCCCTGACTTTTGACTTTTGATGAATATTTTGATGTTAAAACATCTTTAAAGTATATAGGCTGATCTAATTCAGCAGTTTTTTACTACAATCCAATATCTTTCAGCAGTTGTTTATGCCTCAATGGCACTCAAAAAATTTAAAGTTAATAAAGCATTATTCTATTTCTGGGAGTTCTTATCCACCCTTTCTGTTTATTAAGTGCCTCCTTTAAATTATGATTAGATCTTTCTGTAACTGCTTGGCCTGTTGGATTGTATCTCATACCCATAATATTTTCTATGTTATAATATGCTAAAAATTCTTAAGAGTCTGTCCTTTTCTTAGGTTCTTTGTTGCTGCTGTTGTTTGTTTAGTTCTATTATAATCTTGTTTTATTTATTTTCTCTTCTCTTCTCTCTCTCTCTCTCTCTCTCTCTCTCTCTCTCTCTCACCTGTTTGCTTTCTAATAAGGGATAATTAAAAAAAAAAAGATGTGACTTTGGGTGGGTGGGTACATGACCAAGCAAGAGTTGGAGGAGGGGAACCATAATCAGAATTCATTGTATAAAAATTACATGTTTTAAACAATAAGGAAAGTAATTAACACAAAAAAGAAAGAGAGAGAAAGAAAAGAAAAGAAGAGAAGAAAAAGAAAAGAAAAGAAAAGAAAAGAAAAGAAAAGAAAAGAAAAGAAAAGAAAAGAAAAGAAAAGAAAGAAGAGAAAAGAAAAGAAAAAAGAAAAGACAACCAGTTTCAACTTGCAGAGGACACCAGGCCACTACACAGGCAACAGGTCTTGCTGCCTGGTTTGCATTTCCTCCCTACTTGTGAACAGTCCCAAAGAAAGTGAAGCCCACAGGGGAGGAGAATGAGGAAGAGTCTGTTCCTTGCAAGCAGGTGAAGGAGGAGCTACCTGATGTGCTTTCTGTATTGAAAGCTGATAGCCCTAGTAGTTTCTTTGAAAGTTTAATCTCACCCATCAGAGTAGAGACTTTTTTCAAGGAATTCTGGGATCAAAACCCCTTCTCATTCAGAGAGGTGACCCTTCACTGGCTGCATATTACCAGTCTCTGTTTAGCCTCTTAGAGCTGAAGAGTCTCTACAACCAAGGGCTATGGAAGAGTGTCTGCCGGAGCATCAGTGTGAAGAAGAAGGCTTTAAATAAGGATGGCAAAGCACAGTTTTTTCAGATGAGAAATGATTTTGATCAACAATTCAGTTTCACCAACCACAGAGATTTAAGGATGAGCTCTGGAGGATCCAGGAAAAGCTGGAATGTTACTTTGGCTCCTAAGTAGGCATGAGTGTGCACATGACTCCTGCAGGATCTCAGGGACTCCCTCCACATTACAAGAATGTTGAGGTTTCAATCCTGCAGCTGGAGGGAAAGAAACACCCATGCCTGTACTCTGCAACTGCATGCCTGGCACACGAGGAGTACAATGTGGAGCCCGAGGACAGGACGGGCACACCAACACATCACTTCCTGCGGATGCCTGGTGGTTTGCTGTACTTCCCCAGAGGGACCATTCATAAGGCAGACATTCCTTCAGACCTGTTCCATTCAATTCACCTGACTATTAGCACATACCGGAACAAGTCATGGGGAAATTGCCTTTTGGATTCCATTTCAGGACTCCTATTTGACATTGCAAAGGAAGAATGTGGCATTAAGGACTGGAATGCCCTGGCAAGCCAGATGCTGGAAACCCCAGCTGATGTAACAAGGAAATTGAGTGGCTTTCTAAGGACTCTTGCAGACCAGCTCAAGGGCAGAAAAGAACTGCTGATCAGATATGAAGAAGAGCTTCGTCATGCACAGACTCCCTCCTTTCTATGTGGGAAATGGAACAGAGACAATGGACCCAGGTGAAAAGTTTCCAAGTTTGGACAGCACCGTAAGACTGCAGTTCAAAACCATATTGAATAGGGCCTGTTGAAGCTCGACAAAAGATGGTTTACATCTATCATTCTCTAAAGAGTGTGAGACAGATGCACATGATGGAAAAAAAAAGGTGGAAACAGGTTTGCAGACTTCCCTTTCCTTAATCCCATGTGGATGCTCTGAAGCAAATCTGGTGCCTGTCACCAATTCCTGCCAAGAACCTGAAACTTCACGCATATGAGGAAAAGAAGAACCTGACACTCAGGACAGAGTTTTAAATCCAAGTACTCTACAACCTTTATGTAGAGAATTATTTTCTCTACATATACTTTCAATAAAAGGAAGAGTTAATTCCAAAACAAACAAACAAACAAAAAAGAAGAAAAAAAACAAAAACAAAAAAACAACTAAACATAACAATATACTAAGATAAAGTAAAAATTATCATATGGCAACTGAATAAGACAATCCAATAAGAGAAGAGTTCAAAGAGCAGAAACAAGAGTTAGACACCCACTTGTAGACACCCTTTTGTTCTCATGTTCAGCAATCCATAAAAGTACTAAGCTCATAGCCATAGTATATCCACAGAGGGCCTAGTGTAGATGCACACCGGCCCTGTGCTTGCTATTCCGTCTCTGGGTTCATGTGTACCTTGCTTAGCTGATTCAGAGACCTTGTCATCCTGGTGTCCCCTGTCTCCTTAAGCTCTATCAATCTTTCCACCTTTTCTTCTATGAGACTCCCTGAGCTCTGAGGGAAGGGATTTTATAGAGACTTCCAGTTTATACTCTTCCTCCATACAATGTTTGGTTGTGGGTCTGTGAACATGTCTCAGTCTGCTGTCATAGGAAGCCTCTCCGATGATAACTAGATAAGGCGCTGACTGAACTATGAGTAAAGCAGAAAATCACTAAGAGACATTTTATTAATGGTTTTTTTTAAGGCTAGTGTTGTTTTGTTCTATCACAGATCTCTGGGATATCTAATGTTTGAGTCTCATTTATCCAAGCAGTGTTGAGTAAGATTTACTTTTTTGTGGATTAAGCCTTCAGCCAAATTGGACATTGGTTGGTGATTCCCACAAGTTCTGTGCACTCAGATTTGATAATAATTTACCATTCAACATACTCTTCATTCATTTGGTATTTGCTGTTCTTTTATTTGGAATAATACTAATTATGTCTAAACTTTGATCTAATATTCAGTATAGATGGAGAGCTAAAAGTATTTTACTGTCTTTATGCTGACTTTTCTATTCCACTAGTAATCTAATTGGGAAAGAAAAACTCAGAAAAGACTCAGAAAAAGAAAATATATGTAATTGTAATGATGATTACAGAGATTCTTACATTGAAATGGGGTAATCTTAAACAATAGACAAAATCCAAAAGTAAAAAAATAAAACAATAAAGATACTCTGAGTAAAAAGAACTAAATATAACAGCAACAAGCAACAAGGTCAATACCTTTCATTCTTTCCTTCTCTTTCTTTCTTTCTTTCTTTCTTTCTTTCTTTCTTTCTTTCTTTCTTTCTTTCTTTCTTTCTGAAGGGGAGAGTGGTCCCATAGAAAGACCAGCAATCTCAACTAACCCAGGGAGCTCTCAGAAACTGAGCCACCAACCAGGAGCCTACAGGGGCAGGTCCCGAGGTCCCTGGCACATATGAAGCAGAGGTCTACCTGGACTGGCCACAGTAGTAGAAGATGTGCTTAATCCTCTAGAGCCTTGAGGTCCCAGGGAAGGAGAAGACCTGATTTGGGAAAGAGCACCCTTTGGGGGGCAATGGAGAGGAGTAATGGGATGAGGAACTGTGGAAGGAGGGACTGAAAATGGGGAACAACTGGAAAAAATATTTTTTTTAAATAAGACCTGAAATAAATTAGCACAAGATTTCATTTGTTTGGTAGAATCTAGAGCTGCATAGTATAGTATTTATGTATAGTATTTATGTATTGATATCCTCTTTTCTTATGTTTTATAAGATAAAAGTTGAATATTTTTTCCCAAAATAGTATATGCTGAGCATACTTACCCTGACACATCAATATAGGAGATGAAAGAAATGGATTTGCAGCCATACAGATTATCTCTCTCCCTAGGGGTGAATTTTGCTGTGTACTATTAATTCATTCATAGACAGATGTAAGTGTCTGACTGAGCATTAATAGCTTGTTGACTAGTAGCTGAGGAGCTGTAGAGAGTTTATTTGAAGAGGTCTATTGACTGCCAGTCTTGGTCTTTCTGTTGTCTTCACCATACCTGAAGGAAAGATTTGTGTCTGGCTGCAGGGTGTATCATTTAGGTGTGTTTCTGAGTTCCCATTAATCAGGCTATTAACCAAAAATAAATTACAAAATGAAGGCATGAGATGACAGTAGTATATAATGCCAAGTTGTCTTACCTGTTTTGTTGTGTTTATTGTGTTTTTTTTTGTCTGTTTTTAAGCAAGGAATACCTGAGGCATTGCAAATAGTCACTTTTCTATTTTCATGTGTATGTGTGTGTACATGTGTGCATATGTATATATATTTAACTGTAAATATTATTTTGTTGAATTTTAGAAAATTTACCAACATGATGATGAAGGCACACTATTTTTGTGGAAGAATTTGGTTTTCAAAAATATTTTTGAGGCGATAAATATTCCATGATAAAATCACAATAAAATTTGTATACACACCAAAAAAAAAAAAAGTTAGTTCCTAAGGGAAACATTTCTACAGGAATTCCAAAGGTCCTACTAAAATTCCTGGCATTTCTATAAAACCTTTCTAGATATTTTGTTCTAGTATAACATTACCTCAAGGAATTCCACAGGCATTCCTCCCCACATCTGCTAGCAAAGTCTCTATCAAATAACATAAGCCATGAAATATGGTCCTGAGACCTCAAGTACTTCCAGTCAAAACTGATGATGTCAAACTAACTGTCCACCCAAAAGAATGAGGAAGTATTATTTCTATCTTCTCAGTTTCTGGATGAAGAAAGAGACTTAGAAAGGCAACGTTATGCTTTCCTAAGTTCTTAATTTATGATAGAGTTCCAAAGCAAAGACATTTAATGGTTTTCCTACAGATATGTTCATATTTTTTAATTTAATATTTTTGATACAGGGTTTCATGTAGGGCAGGGTGGCATCAAACTTACTATGTAGCTGAGGAGGAGCTAGAATTCCTGACCTTCCTGCCTCTGCCTCCCAAGTGTTGTAATTATAGGTTTCTGTCACTATACCCAGTTCATAGGATGCTGGGTATCAAAATAAGGGGTTTTTTGCCTAGTAGCAAATTTCTCTAAAAGTAATGCTATACCCCAGGACATAAACTTTAAAAGAAAGAGAAAATTTATACACTGACAGTCTAGAGATAGAATTAGAAATAAAGAGATATAATTATAATAATTAGAAAGA
The DNA here is from genome assembly GCA_964023405.1 of Apodemus agrarius. Classification (NCBI taxonomy): domain Eukaryota; kingdom Metazoa; phylum Chordata; class Mammalia; order Rodentia; family Muridae; genus Apodemus; species Apodemus agrarius. The sequence goes on from OZ030018.1 coordinate 12,457,719, forward strand.
AACAGAATCTTTCATGGAAATGACTAAAACTTTTGAATTTTTTCATCACACATGTATACATGTATCTCTTTAAGGTAAAAAAAAAACCCACAATGTTCTATAAAACATATCACAATTAAGGAAGAGAGGAATTCAGGTAGAATTGTTAAAGGCTGATAAAGCATGATGGAACAACCCAAGTGCACTCCACCCTTATGAACTAAAATGCCCTCCTCATGCCCTGTGGAATATGTTATCTGATTTTAGAAGCTGACCCTTAATTTCTTAATTGTATCAATGAAGGAAGGGGAAAAGGTGGAGAAAGTGTCTGTGTGTGTGTGTGTGTGTGTGTGTGTGTACACGTATGTCTGTGTGTGTCTGTGTGTCTGTGTGTGTATAACTGTGTCTGTCTGTCTCTCTGACTATGGGCTTACTGTGGGGGAATCTTTGAAAAACTATGTAAAGGATCATAGTGTCATATTTCAAAAGAAAAATAGGCAACTCAAAAGAATTCTATACAGGCTGGATATTTTAAATCTTACACCAAGAAAGTTGTCTCACTTAATAAACTGAGTCCTTGGCATGCTTTCCTTAAAGCATAAACACTAAGGTGCAAGACAGAGAGGAACGAAGGGTGGTTTCCAGTTCATGGGGGGGTGTGTGGACACTTAGTGCCTGCTCTTTCCTCTAGGCACTTCTGTTTCTGCTGCCACAGAGTCCAAAACCCAATGTTCTACCTTTTCTCTAATTTACAAAACCCAAAACTTTGACAGGGGCTGAATGAAATTCATCGAAAAACAATTATTAGATATAAGCAGAAAAGACCATCCAGATACTACCCCACCTAGGAATCCATCCCAAATACAATTGCAGAACCCAGACACTATTGTGGATGCCCACAAATGCTTGCTGGCAGGAGCGGGATATAGCTGTCACCTGGAAGGCTCTGCTAGTTAGTGCATGACAAATACAGAGAGGGAAACTCTCAGCCAGCCATTGAACTGAGCACAGGGTCCCCAATGTAGGAGCTAGAGAAAAGACCCAAGGAGCTGAAGGGGTTTGTGGTGCCATAGGAGGAACAACAATATCAGTCACCAGGTACCCCCAGAGCTCCCAGGGACAAACCCATCAACCAAAGAGTACACTTGGACTTTCCCATGGCCCCAGACACATAAGCAGCAGAGGATGATCTTGTTGGACACCAAATAGGGGAGAGGCCCTTGGTCCTGGAAAGACTTGATACCGTAGTGTAGAGGAATACCAGGACAGGAAAGCTGGAGTGGGTTGATTGGGGAAGGGGAGATGGCTTAAGGGATTTTCAGGGGAGGGGGAACCAGGAAAAGGGACAACATTTGAAGTATAAATACAGAATAAACCTAATTAAGAAAGAGAGAGAGAGAGAGAGAGAGAGAGAGAGAGGAAGGAACGAAGGAAGGAAGGAAGGAAGGAAGGAAGGAAGGAAGGAAGGAAGGAGCACCACTGGGCTGCCATGGTAGCTCATCATGTAAAGGCTATGGCTACATAAGCCTGGAAACATGATTTTGATCTTTGGATCTGACCTAAGATGGAGGGAGAGAATGGATTCCAGAAATTTGACCTCAGACCTCAACACACACATTAAATATAATATGACCCTGTCACCACACACATACAATCATAATAAAATAAAAACTTTGACTTAAGTGTTCTTCCTTTCTGTGCTTCTCAGATAGGTATTAGGAAGAATGTAATCTGCTTACGTAAGGCCATAAATTCAAATAAAGAATGCCTGACTAATAATCTTCTTAAATATTCCCAGGATTATATTTAGTCTGAAAGGAAGGCTTATTGCTAGCTTGAATGTTTTTGTAATCAGGACAGGACCCTGGAATTCAAGCAGATTCGAAGTTGAATATCTGTAATCCAAAAATCCAAAACCTGAAATGTACCAAAATCTTAACTATTTGGGCACTGGCACGATGTCACAGCATGAAAGCGCTGCAGCTGAGGAAATGTGAAGAATTAACAGTCAAAATTAGCAGCTGCCCTAAATGAGTTATATATAATTACATTCAGGAGCTGTGTATATGGGGTCTATGAAACTTAAAAAAAACAATCAAGTTTAGACTTGAATCTACTTTCTAAGGCATATTTGTATATTCTCAGAATATTTGTGAGAAACTTGTTTCATAATTTTGGGTGAGGGGTTCTCAACAGGCAGTAACGGGAAGGAATCAGAAGGACCATATTCTTGCCAATAGTCTTCAGCTAGCCGCTCTGCATATCTTTCAGCCTTTCATGCTGATTTGATATGAGAGAAAGAAGTAGCCAAGTGCCAAAAGTGTCTAGGGTTTAGAAATTCTCCTCGTGTGCTCTTGCTTTCCTGTGTGCTTTCATTCCTCCACTGACTCAGTGTTTGTAAGTCGTGAGTATCTACTTTCCAACATGTAACCATTTCCATGAGATTAGATTTTCAGCTCCTTTCAACCCAGTACTGCTGGTGGCCCAGGGAATGTGGAGGTGCATTTGGGAAAGCGAACTCCGTGCAGACTCTCCTGATGTCCTGGTCTAGCTTTGCCTCAAAATGCTTTGAGTGGAATTATGCTGTTTGCATGAGGAATGTTCTTGGAGCTTTTCAACTGCTTGCTCATAAGGAATCAGAGCATTTATTTCTATCTCTAAGATGGAGGTGGCTGATAAGAGTCCCTGGATGCTATAAAGGTTTTCTCAAAGTAGAAATTATTAACGATGATTACTGGCTTGAGGCTGCATGTGTTTATGGGGAAGTTAAACAATTTAATGTGCTAACTTGCCAACGTGGATACGGAAAATAAAACTCAGGCATGTTGCAGAGTCTTAGCAACCAGCAATCTGGAGACTGAGCATGTTGACCTGTCTCTTTAATGTTCCCACCCATTGGGGTGTCTTAGAGACATTGAGAAGAAATATTGGCTGATGCTGATCCTTGCTGTAAAGAGCAAGTTGTGTAAAGGAGAAACAATTTTCTGCCAAAAATCCTGTTGTTTCAAGCAACTCACAAGGAAAGTTAGATTAGATTGGTGTGTGTTCTCCCTACTTGAGCATTTCTGGTTCAAATTATTTTGTGCAACAATCAGTTCTGGCAGAAGGGTGGGTTTACATGCGCTGGGATCAAGATGATGGGAGTAAAAGCTGTTTCCAATTGCAAACAATATTAAAGAGTAATTATGCTCCGTGGAAGAGATGCCTTCCAAGATAAGGCCAATGACATACTCTTTAGAAACATTTTTCATCATCAGGAATGTTTTCTTTTAAATGTAGTCTGTGATGTGTGTTTCATTTCCCGAACCGTAACACTGGACATTTTGAAATTTATAATTGTTAGTAGTACATAGCTAATGTACAAAATACCAAAAATCAGAGGTTTCATTGCTGAATTTCCATACCTGAATATAATGTGCTTTGATTATAGTGAACTGCTGTGTTACTCTACATTTTCTTATCCCATCCCCCTTTCCATTTCCACGTTAAAAGCAAAACCAAAATTTGTTCCCACTCTCTCTCTCTTCCATCCCTCCCTCTGTCTTTCTTTCCTTCCCTCCCTCTCTTCCTTTCCTTTCTCCTTTTTCTTCTTAAATTCTTTCTTTCCTTTTTTGTTACTAGTTTTAAAACATAGTTTCATTAAGTTGACATCCTGGTTTTTCACTCTCTGAAAACTAGGCTGGCTTTGAACTCACTACTAACCCTTCATTCTCCACCTCCCAAAGAGCAAGAATTATAGGTTTATTCCAGCAGGCATAGCTTCTTGCTTTACCTTCACATCTCCATGCTACCAAACAAGATTTCCTTTGTGAAGGTGTCTTAGTCAGGGTTTCTATTCCTGCACAAACATCATGACTAAGAAGCAAGTTGGGGAGGAAAGGATTTATTGAGCTTACACTTCCACACAGCTGTTCATTACCAAAGGAAGTCAGGACTGGAACTCAAGCAGGTCAGGAAGCAGGAGCTGATGCAGAGGCCATGGAGGGATGTTCCTTGCTGGCTTGCTTCCCCTGGCTTGCTCAGCCTGCTCTCTTATAGAACCCAAGAATACCAGCCCAGAGATGGTACCACCCACAAGGGGCTCTCCCCCACTTGATCACTAATTGAGAAAATGCCCCACAGCTGGATCTCATGGAGGCACTTCCCCAACTGAAACTCCTTTTCCTATGATAACTCCAGCCTGTGTCAAGTTGACACACAAAACTAGCCAGTACAGAGGGGAGCTTCAATAGTGCTCTTTGTGTGAATAACCTGGTCTACTTACCATGATGATGTCCAATTCCATCCGACTTGCTGCTCTATTATGTGTGTATATCACATTTTCCTTGCTTATTCACCCACTGAAAGTTTAAAATATATATTTATTTGCAAGTATAAAAGTGTAACACTTCATTTGAAATTCAACACACCAATAGTCAGAAATATTATATAAGGTCAAATAGTTATTCGATTCGATATTTACAAACTGATTAATATTTTACACTGCAATTCATCTTTCTTTGAAGGACAAAGTTCATGACCTCTGACATCTTTGCACAATTGTTTTATTACAAACAAGTTTAGAGCTTACATAACTAGTAATTGTGCTAGATACGAATAATTTATTTTTATAGTACATATTTTATTATGTTTTTTTTTTCGGAACCTTAAGTACTTTACTTAGCAATGCCAAGTATACCTCAGAATTTTGTCATTCTCATAGTATCTGAGTCACAGAAATGTTAAAATGGGCAGACAACTACTTCTTTTTCACTGAAGATCTTGCCACTATAAAGTTGGCCTTCTCTTTGTAGAGATTTCAAATTCAGATAAAGTGAATGCCCATTGTTTTGAGTCTTCTCACTCATCTGAAATTCTTTTTGGGGGGGGTATAGAATAGAGTTTATTCAGGGAAGAGGATGGGATTTAATGGTGTAGTGGAGGCAGAGAGAGGCAGAGAGAGAGTAGAGAAGTAGAGAGGAGTGGAGGCTGGCCATGACCACGTGGAGAGAGGAGGGAGGGGAGAAGAGTCCAAGAGGGGCAGAGAGGTGAGAGTGTAGAGGAGTAAGAGCGGTGAGATGTCATCTGAAATTCTTAATTAGTATAGGTCGAATGTAGGTGGTATTGTTGGCTGTTCTTGTGGATAATTTTTCTCATGCTATTAAAACCAACTAAAACTATGCATTTCAAAACAGGCACAATGGTGATAACATTTGAAATGCAAATTAAGAAAATATCTAGCAAAAAAATAGCAAAAAAAGGCATAATATAAGTAAAATTAAAACTTTTAAATGTCAGATTTTTAGCAATGTTAGATTCATCTATTAATTTAATAACATGAATTATTGACTACACAGAATCTATGTGACAACAGCTGGAAATCTTAGTAAAGAGCTAGAAGTTGCGATGACTCACAGGACGAGAAGAACCAAGCGTTCTCAGGGGATGAGATCTGGTGTGTGGGTGGAGCTTTAGACCTGTGTTGACTTTTCTCAGTGAAACGGAAGAGGGGCTCACCAACTGGGATGCACCGGTTGGGAAAAACATGGTTAGAAGTTTACAGCGGAGTAAATTCCTTTGAAAAGAACACGAGGAAAGTAAACAGACCCAGAGCCTACAGAATGAGCACTCAACAGCCTAGTCAGGATCATGAATTTGACAGGAGGCAGGATGAGAGAGAGGTTTGGATTTGATTCCAACCACATTGAGGTTCAAGTGCAACTGTGAAATATTTTGGGAAAAGAAGCAACAAAAATATGTGAGGTAAGAAACTCTTGAGCTGTTAGGTGCCCAGATGCTAAATATATTTGCCTCATAACCTAGCCTAGACTAGAACTAGTTAGTGGATTTAAAGAAAGGCAAAGACTTCTCATAAAAGATTTTCAATTGCTGTTTTCTTCTTCCTTTCTGGGTTCTTTTGGATACAACTAGTCCCATTGTTTACATCTTCTGATGTAAACAATGGGACTAGAAATTTAAACTTCCTAATTTCTGTGTAAGTTACCTTTTTTATTCAATGATAAACTATAGAGCAGAAGTAAAGGGAGAAGAGATTTGCTTTGGGTACGGCTTGTTTTCATCTGGGACTGTTGGGGAGCAGAGAGTAGACAGAAGTGGGGCTGAGCTCTAATTGTTAAAGGCCCCATACCCTGGATGTTCTGTGGCCTACACAAATCAATGCCAACATCTGAGAAATGTTTTCAAACACATTAGCTTGTAGGTGACATTTCATATTTAAACCATAACAAGTTCATTCTGAATTATTCTTACAAAGGTAATAAATTTAAGGGACACTCAGAGCTGTAACCGAAATCTCATACTCTGAAATATACTAATTAAAAATTAAAATATAAAACCCTATATGTGAACAACTTTCATTTTGTGTACATCACTACAGTATATTTTGTATATAATAAAACACTCCTAACACAATGCCATCGTTTATTTTAGGATACTAAAGTGGTTCAGACTTAAATCCTAATTCGATGAGTAGATAAATATTTTGATGACTAACAACAACAAATGAAAGATGCAGCCTGGTTGGTTGCCTGTGGCTTTTTAATGTTGTGTAAGCAAAGTGATAACCGACAAATATTTTTCTATGAAAATGTATGTGCATCTAAGCAATGTCATTGTCCTCTGGAGTAGCTGAATTTTCAACTGTTTTCTTGAAATGGGAAACAAGGAATGCCAAGAGATGTAACGAAAGAGACAAAATAAAATGCATAGATTGTAAGTAGAGAATGAGCACATTGCCACACTTGGCCAGACAGAATCTGCAGTGTGTGACCTTGAGTCTCCATCTTCAGGTTTCTCTTGCCTTGTTTTTTTGTGCTTCTTCATGAAATTTCTTTGTTTTATCTTTGTTGTCTCCATATATCTTGCCAATAAGCTAAGAACTGTCCTACCAATTCGAATGACAAAATTAAGCACTAGTATAGCATCTGTCGCAATTACCAGGACAATGAAATAAATGGTCAAAAGTGTGTGTGTCTTCCTATTATATTTTGAAGCACAAAATCATTACTGTCACTTGTTGAGGGAAGAGCTACTATACTTGGAAATACTGAATGGGTGCTCTCTTTTAACAAAGCCTGTGTTCTATAACTCTTTGAAGAGAAGAAAGATGGGCTTAGATGTTGCCACAGTCTGGATGCCAACAGGAATTGCCTGTGGCTGGGCACACTTTCCCACAGAAGCCTCAAATGTCAGGGTGGCTGTCTCCATAGCAGGCCAATATGTGTCTAAAAATGTTCCCTTGCTTTCAGTGCACAAAATGAAATTTAAAAAGCATCAGTGCAGGGTGGGGGGAAGCAATAGTATAAGAAAGGATACTCCTATGAAGAGCTTCCACTCCATCTGATTTCAAATGATAGGCAAATTTGCATTGTTTATTTCTTTTCTACTTTTTGATGATGAAAAATAAAATGGACTCTCGAAGTATTCTTTAAAAGAAATGTGAAAAAAATTCCCTTCAACTACTTCTAATTTGGTATATAATTTTACTTATTCTTCCCCTCTTTCTCTGTTGTGTGTGTGTGTGTGTGTGTGTGTGTGTGGTGTTTTATGGCATGAGCACTGATTTTAAACATAAATTCTGTTTCAATTGAAGATAAATTCTGGAAGGATTGGGGGCATATGTTCATTTGTTTCATCTCTAGGACCATGGATCCTTCTAATACAGTCCAATGTAGTACCTCTGTATCCTGCCTCGGTGATTTGATATGTGTGTCTATCATGGATTATCCCTTAGAAGCCTGTGTGTGTTCTAATGAGAGACTGAACTGTCGTAAATATGGACAGGAGAGGAGACTGGGGGCACTGAAGGAGTAGAGAGAGGGAACATTTTAATCAGGATATATTATTTAAGAAAAACATATTTTCAATAAAAGGAAAAAGTTGAAAGAAAAAAGATAGGAAAATAAGAAGGAAGGAAGGAAGGAAGGAAGGAAAGAAAGAAAGAAAGAAAGAAAGAGGGAGGGGGAGGGAGGGAGGGAAGGAGGAAGGAAGGAAAGAAGGAAGGAAGGAAAGAAGGAAGGAAGGAAGGAAAAGAGGGAAGGATGGAGGAAAGGAGGGAGGAAGGGAGGAAGGAAGGAAGAGAGGGAGGGAGGGAGAGAAGGAGGGAGGGAGGGAGAGAGGGAGGGAGGGAGGGAGGGAGGGAGGGAAGGAGGGACAGAATTCTGTTTCTAGAACAAGCAACTTCTGTCCTTCCGCCTGGGTGTTGGATAGTCTCTGCACTGACCTGAGTGTCCTAACAGGTCCTCCAGGTGCTGTCTTCTTCCGGTCTGTAATTAGTTCCTTCAGAAAAGAAGAAAAGAGAGAGCCTGTGAGTTCACCATGGCTTTGCTCACCTTCAGTTTCTTAGTCAAGCTTCAGCTGTTGTCATTTGGGGCTTTTCTTATTTTTAAAGGGTAGAGAACCATATTAGTACTAATATTTATGAGTGAACATTTCTATATCCCTGGGATATCCTACTAAGGTTTTTAACTTCAAATATGAGAGGTAGACAGAAGGGGCTGGGAAGAATAGCTCTCTATGCAGCGCTCCATCAGAACTTTGAGTGAATCCTCAGGTTCTGTAATATGACCGGTTCTGAAACAGGGGTATTTCAAGCACTTGCCCAGCTTTCAATGTTAGAACATGTCCTTCTGCGGTGTTTCTTTATACACGCGCCCTTGTTGTTTCAGTAACAGTTCAACAACTGCTCAGGTAGTTGTTATAAGTGGTAGATGTCAGAAGACTCATCTCTGAGTTCATGAGATAAATATGGTGGGGAAAGTCCTAAGCTGTTCAGAACGCACTTAAAGCAAAACAACAAAACAAAACTTCTTCCTGATGATACTGGTTTACAAGGAGCTTAGTGACTCAATGAACAGAAAGTTATTAGCTCCCTGTTGTCCTTTCAATATATAGTCCTGAGTCAGTGTAGTGGTAGAGAGGGCTCACTCTGAGAACCATGAAAGAGAATCAGCCATAAACATCTCACCTGCCAGGTGGTTTGCTAATTTCTAGTTTTCACAAGCTGTGAAGTTCGACCTCCTGTATTTTGATTGTATCCCCCCTGAGTGCCTGTTTACACCCAAAATTCTCCCTTTTATTGAGTGTAGCAGTCACATTAGAGTTTTGACCAACCATATGCTGATGTACCCTCCTCCTGACATCTGTAGCAATGACCATATTTCCAAATATGGTCACACTGTGAAATAAGAGCCAGTAGATTTCAATGTATACATTCTAAGAAGAACAAAAATAAATGCCAAACCATGAACAATTATTTTTTTATTGCTAGTTACTCCTCATTTCATAACTTGATCTTGCTTCCTTCTGGCCTCACAAAATGTGTTTCCCCATTTTTGTTACTAATTTATGTTTTAAAGACTCAGTGCATTTTCACATTCTCTACAAAGCCAGTGCTGTCATCTATTTATTCTTTAGGTAAACAAAATATTGCCAAGAATCCAGAGATCCTTGGGACAAAGTGTAGAACGTTAAATATCTCTAATTCTGATAAATTGCCCTCAAATTGGAAACAGTCAACAGAAAAGAGTTTGGAGTCAACAAATGTTAGATATTACAGGAACTAAATATCCTGCCAGGTACAGGACATTAAACAAGAGAATAGCTCACTACTTTTGTTTCCGTGACTCCACCAAAGTTTAATTTTTCATTATGAGTATCTGTCTTAGTGACAATCTGACATTCCAAGAAGATTAATTCCTAGCAAGAGGAAACAGACTCCACCAGGGTGCATTTCAATGGCTCACTGAGCATCCGTGGGCCTCAGCCACAGGCAGATTTTTCTGGCTTGGATCAGAGCCGTAAGAATTTGAGCAAATATTGCTCAGAACTGTGAATGGAGAAGATTCACCCCTGATGTTTCCCTTATGCCTTGCTTCTCGTAGCGTAATAAAGGCATTCAAGAAGTGTATTTGGGGATGCAAATGGGCCAAAAAGAGTGAGAAATTTACAAATAATGAGGAAAGAGGAAAAACTCAGGCAACCAGGATAACACAGTCCTTGAAGACACAGGAGGTAAACATCACTTCTTCTGTGCCAGTAAGAAATATCTAGAGGAAATGCATGCTTTCATTTTGAATTTTTGTTGCCACTTAGAAAAAAAATAGCATCTGGCATCATTCAACATATAACATGTAGGAGAAAATGTTTTATTCTTAAAGGAAGTCCTAAAGGGGCCCAAATGTCTTGCTGCAGTGGTGTTGACAGTTTTAACACAAGGTTCTATTTCCAATTGCTAATACAGGGGAGGGTTTAATAGAATACAAAGCTGGAAATCTGATAGCAAACTAAGATGGAGCAAAGAGAGAGGGCTGGCTTCAGCATAACAGCAAGAAATACTACAAAGCATCTATCAGTGGGAAAGAATGGGCCCATTCTATAACCATACGCTTGACTAATTAGGGCCAGCTTGCTTTTCAATTTGGCACAGTGGCCTCTACTTTTAACAAAAAAAAATGTGAAAGGATTCCCGTTACTCTATGAAACTGCAGTAATGTAGATATTCTGAATAATTAAGGGCAGAAATGACGCATCATTATTTATCTGTGGAACTTCCCAACCTTGAATCCTCAATCCCATCCCTACCCACACTTTGTCTCCAGATAGGGTTCCTTTTCCAATTGGCAATGACTCACAGTGATCACTGGATGTAGTCTATCAGTCTTGACTTCTTAGGTCATGAAACACAAGGACGCTATTAACTGGAAACGTAGCAATAAGTAAACATTGGGGAATGTAAACCACTCTTTGTGTTGTTTGTCTTAACAGTGTACAGTAACCCATCCAGAGATACAGACCCCACGACCCTACCAGCATGCAACACTAGCAGAATTTGTAGATTTTTCCAGTCTTGGATACATACACATTGATTCTGATTTTATTTCTGTGTTAATAAATATTCCGTGTATCTTATCTATGATTATGTATGAGTTCTTCTTAACTTTCCTGTTCACATGTATTGCCCATGTTCTTCTTTATCTGATTCAATGTCTGTATTAAACTAAGTACATTTAAATGTAATTGTTAACCTTTTAATTAAATATTTTCTTTATCTAATGCTATCAAATATTATTAGTTTTTTTTTTTAATCACATGTTATCCCCTTTCCTAGTTTCCCCTCTGTCTTAGTCAGGGTTTCTATTCCTTCACAAGCATCATGACCAAGAAGCAAGTTGGGGAGGAAAGGGTTTGTTCAGCTTACACTGTGGAAACATTGCTGTTTATCACCAATGGAAGTCAGGACTGGAACTCAAGCAGGTCAGGAAGCAGGAGCTGATGCAGGAGCCATGGAGGGATGTTTCTTACTGGTTTGCTTCCCCTGGCTTGCTCAGCTTGTTTTTTGTTTGTTTGTTTGGTTTGGTTTGGTTTGGTTTGGTTTGGTTTTAGTTTTTTCGAGACAGTTTTTCTCTATAGCTCTGGCTATCCTGGAACTCACTCTGTAGACCAGGCTGGCCTCAAACTCAGAAATCCACCTGCCTCTGCCTCCCAAGTGCTGGGATTAAAGGCGTGTGCCACCATGCCCGGTCAGCCTGCTCTCTTACAGAACACAAGACTACCAGCCTAGAGATGGTACCACCCACAAGGGGCCCTCCCCTCTTGATCACTAATTGAGAAAATGCCCCACAGCTGAATCTCATGAAAACATTTCCCCAACTGAAGCTCCTTTCTCTGTGATAACTCCAGCCTGTGTCAAGTTGACACACAAAACCAGCTAGTACACCTTCAACACCCCCCATCCCATGCCCCTTGCCCCTGTTCACCAACCCACCCATTCCTGCTTCCCTGTCCTGGCATTCTCCTATACTGGGGCATTGAGCCTTCTCAGGACCAAGGTCCTCTCCTCTCTTTAATGTCCAACAAGGTCATCTTCTGCTACATATGCAGCTGGAGCCCTGGGTCCCTTCATGTGTACTCTTCAGTTGGTGGTTTAGACCCTTGGAGCTCTGGGGATACTGGTTGGTTCATATTGTTGTTCCTACTATGCAAGCTCCTTCAGATCCTTCAGTCCTTTCTCTAGCTCCTCAATTGTGGACCTTGTGCTCAGTCCAAAGGTTAGCTGAGAGCACCCATCTCTGTATTTGTCAGGTACTTGCAGAACCTCTTGAGAGATAGCTATATCAGGCTCCTGTTAGCAAGCGCTTGTTTGCATCCACAATAGTGTCTGGGTTTGGTGACTGTATATGGAATGGAACCCCAGGTGGGGCAGTCTCTGGATGGTCTTTCCTTCAGTTTCTGCTCCACACTTTGTATCTCCACCCATGGGTATTTTGTTCCCCCTTCCAAGAAGGACCAAAGTATCCATACTTTGGTCTTCCTTCTTCTTGAGCGTCGTTTGGTCTGTGCATTTTATCTTGGGTATTCCAAGCCTTTGGGTTAATATCCACTGATCAGTGAGTGTATACCATGTGTGTTCTTTTGTAAATAGATTACCTCATTTAGGATGATATTTTCTAGTTCCATCTATTTGCCTAGGTATTTCATGAATTCATTGTTTTTAATAGCTACATCAAATAGAGGACTAATGCCCAATATATACAAAGAACTCAAGAAGTTGGACTCCAGACAACCAAATAACCCTATTAAAATATGGGATACAGAGCTAAACAAAGAATTCTCAATTGAGGAATACTGAATGTCTGAGAAGCACCTAAAGAAATACTCAACATCCTTAGTCATCAAGGAAATGCAAATCAAAACAACCCTGAGATTCCATCTCACACCAGTCAGAGTGGCTAAGATCAAAAACTCAAGGGACAGCAGATGCTGGCAAGGATGTGGAAAAAGAGGAACATTCCTCCATTGCTGGTGGGATTGCAAGCTGGTACAATCACTCTGGAGATCAGTTTGGCTGTTCCTCAGAAAATTGTTAACCTGTTTAAGTGTTCAATATTGAAAATGTTTTCTTCTATATAAATTATCCTGATTTATTTTCGATGACTTTTCACAAGCTAGAGTTATCTGGGAACAGGAACAAAATGCCTCCTTTAGATTGCCCATAGGCACATCTGCAAGGGCTCAGCCCGCCGTGGGCATGGCTATCCCTGGGCAGGTCATCCTGGAATTGTACAAAAATGAGCTGAGCAAGCCATGAGGAGCAAGCCAGTAAGCTGGGCTCTTCCTTGGTCCCTGCTTCAGTTCCTGCCTCCAGGTTTCTGCTTGAGTTCCTGCCCTGACTTCCCTCGTCGATAGACTGGGATGTGGAAGTATAAGCCCTTTCCTCGCCAAGTTGCTTTTGGTCATGGTGTTTTATCACAACAATAGAAAGGGAACTACAACACTACTCTGCCCTAGGGTATCCTGAGACTGAACATAGACAATATGCCACAGTATTTTGTGAGAGGCAAAGAACCCTAGATACTACGTAATGTAAAGAAGGAACCTACCCTACAAGATATCTAATCTCCCCATGTGTATCCCCCACATCATTTATATATTTATATACATATGTATATGTATATGTGTATACATACATACATATCACACAATAATTTTAAAAGCCTTAGAAGAATCTAAGACATTATTTTAAAAGAAGACAGTATAGATGCCTCTCTACTGAATGGCCCACAGGGAGAGATGAAACCAGGCTTAAGCCTTAATCCTGTCATTAGGCAGTAAGCAGATGCTTTGATCAGTGTGTTACTAAAAAAAAAAAAAAAAAAAAAAATGTTTTCTTCTATTCTGGTACTTGGCGTCTGAGCTATTCTTTATGACAAAGAGATGAGATGATTAATTATTATTTCATCAAAATGTAATGAATTTTGCTCACAGTGTGTTATTTAAATAACCTTTTGTTAAATTTTAGGTCAGTCACAAAGAGAATATTTTGCTTCTTTTAACACCTTTATGGATGAGAGTTACTTTTCTATTTATTATTTCTCTCCAAACCACCTATTAATTTGTTGTTTTCCTGTGAGTTATTGAACCACTTTTATAAACCTAAGTGCATGCATATTTGCATTGTAACCATTGTCTCAATTTCATTAAGCACAGTCCTTGGAAGAATCTCATTGGAAATGATGATCTTTCTTCATTTTGCATTTTGTGACTCCTGAAGTTGACACAAGAATGGAGAGAGAGATAGGTGAATAGAGGCTCCTTTGTCATGACATAGCCAAGATTATTGCTTGTAAGTCCTCCATAACAAAATTAGACTGTTTTGACCCTCAACAGAGCATACATACAGGAATCATACATACCAGATTGGGGAAAGTATCCCACGATACTTGGATTTGGGTTACCAGAAGCACATTCTAAGACAAGAATTTGCATATAGTCATGTATTCAGAGAGAGAAAAGAAAGCTCTCATGGGAAACTTGAGAAGAGAGACAAGTTAAGTAAAAATTAAGTACCATTATTGACACTAACGTTTACTCCCATAGGAAAACCTATGGGATTCAATGCACAGCACAGGCCTTTCAATTATGATACGTGATGGGGTGTTGTTTAAAAACGATGCCATTGCTTAAGAGCTATGTACCTGGTATTATTCCATGGTCAATAAAAGGTATAAAAGTCAGGAGAAGGCTCCCCGGCAGAGGCAAGCAGGTGCTCACATGAGTGATATGACATTTGACATACATTGTTGGTACTCAGAAGACAAAGGTGATGGGAAGCTGGAGGGCCAGTGATTACCCTCCAAAGCCAACAGAGAGCATGACTGGGTAACCCTATTTGGTAGAAAAGTCAATTCAGTAGCTGAGAAGGGCTTCTCAAGCTTAACCAATAAATAGGCCAGTCTGAAATCCTCATAAAACCCCTACAGAGCAAATATTATTCATGCTCCTCCTTTGCATATAAAAACACTAAAGCATACAGGGGTTAGAAAATCTCCCAAGACTTTAGACCCTGGTTTTGTTTTCACTTTTTCTTTTTCAGGAAGTTAAGGCCATTGCCATAGTAAAACAGTTGATATAAACGTTCCTTTATTTTTCTTGACTTCTCATAGCATTTTCAAATCTATCAGAAGAAAAAAAATCTGTCATTGAAAAAATACACTTAAAACCGCTAATAACAAAAATGTTTTGTTTTTAAAAGCAAGGGAAGCAGTGAGTACAATATGAATTCCAAATGTTGAATTATTTTATGGTTGAAATGTAGGAACACAAACAGGAAACATTATCCACCCAGGGAGTGAACCTCATATTTAATGTTCTCCCTTCTTATTTTCTCTTATTACCCACAGTGAAAAACAGTGTTGCAAAGCTCGACCTGACAGGGTATTTACCACACTGACCTGAAAATCTCTCATCTCTAACCATTGATTGTCATTTAAAATTTTAATAATATGAGAATGCAACCATGTTTGTGAGGTCAACTCCCCATCTCTGATGTGTACCCAGGGTCATTCACTACGCACTATGTGGTGTGGCTTAATACTCTACTTCGGATCCCATACCAGCCTGTTTGCAAAACAACTCATGGTAAGTAGTTTTGGCTGTTCTCAACCTGCACTCTTCTCCTTGAATTGACAGCGTGTTCAGCAATTCCCTTTTAGGGTCGATTATTTCCAAGTAACAGCAACGAAAGAAGATATGCACTGGTCTGTCCAGTCAACTAAAATCTCTGAAAACAGGACAGTCTAATATTTTTTATGTTTATTTTTGAAATTTTTCTTTAGAGAGAATAATGTTGGTTTTAACCCTTTGTGTAACATTACTTGGGTTTTCATAGCCTGATGTGCCCACCAGTGCATTTTAAATTTGCCTTGATTTATGACTTTCTTTGTTCTGTAAATCTGTATGTCATGAAACTGTCTTCACATTCGGAACACAGAATTTTGGGAAACCTAAACCTGGGTCATGGTCACTCAAATTTGCCCCAAGAATAAGCAACTATCTCTTATTCCCCTTGAGGTAAAAGCTGTTTGTTTGTTTGTTTGTTTGTTTGTTGTTTCATTGACAGTAGGAACCCCTGAATGTGAAGTTACACGATCATGTCTCTGTTCAAAGAATTGTTGGCACAGAGAAACTCAAGAAGCAGAGGAGAGTATCATAGAAACACACGGGAGAACACACACCATGTCAACACTCTAAACTAGAAATAAAAGTATTAAAATCCTTTGATGAGACTGGCAAATTCAACCCAAGAACACCTTTCAGAAATATTATGTCTATGGAGTCTATTCCAAGAAAATAGCACATCTCTTTTTTCTAAAAATAATAAATTTCAGTTACGACATTAGAATAGTAAAAAGAAATAGGAGGTAGGGTTAATTATATGGTTGATAAAATTACTTATTTCTTTAATAAAAAATACTTAGATGTATACCTATTCAAATTATATTTATCTATCAAAAACGTAGGATAATAGCAATGAGTGAAATTAACAATGTTTAATTTAATTCATAAATTCAATATTTTACTAGAGTTTTTAAGAGTGACAATAAAAGAAATAAAGACAAGGTAACAGTTTATGTAATAGACTGTGGTATGCATTTTGGGGTCTAACTGCAGTTCCTCATCCTCTGCTTCCTCCCTCTTAGGGTGCCCAGGTGTTGTTGTACACCACGTTGGAAGGAAGAAGGCAGTCTAGAAGGAGTTGGATTCTGAAGGATCACCATCAGCTGGGAGTGAGTTCCAGGGCCTGAGGAAATAGTGAAGACCTTCTCCTAGGAACTTAGTGTTACAGCTCTTTTAGACGAAAGGCTTCTCTGAGGATCTTCAATGAAACAGCTCCTGTACATAAATTTATTCGGGTGAGATTGAACATCTTTTTCAGAGTGAACCCAAGGTATATATAGACTTTGAAGAGAGGGAAGGAGTTTTCAGGATAATTGAAAATGATTGGCTACAGTTTGAAAGTTCTGTGAAAGCCACATATGCATGGAGAGGCATTCCAGGAATCCCTGGTACTTGCTAGGAAGTTTCTTGTAGGACAAGAGGAAGTTTCTAGGTCTGCCAAGGACTACTCAACTTTCCCAGGTAGAGGGTGTGGGCTGTGAGGATGCCCAGAAAAAGGGAAGCCCTGCTAGTAAAGGGAGTCCTCCATTTTGTGTTGAGCTCAGATGAACTATCTAGTCATGGTAGATTTTGACCTTAATTAGCAGGGTGACCCCACAATAGACAATACCAGAAAACAAATTACTATTTAGAAGCCAATTAGCAAGACGGACTGTAAAAGATAGTGAAAGCAAAAGATCATTGCTGTGAGATTGTGTCTCTTAGAATTGTCAGGAGAGTCTATACTCATTATCACCAACATGACTGCTTAAGACCTGAAAATTAATGACACCAATGGACATGCTAATATGGAATGGGCAAAGCCAATGATGCCAAGCCTAGACAAAGAACTCAGGGGACTGGGGGATGCTAAAAATGGGAGAAATGATCTTCCCCAGGGAAGAGCTATAAAATATGTTAGCCAAATGTCAACCCTGAGATTATATACATACAGGTTGTATTATACAGACTGAGAGATTGTATTTATGTAGTTATGAAACACACACACACACACACACACACACACACACAACTACATGAATTTCAGAAAGCAAGGAATTGGAGGGAGGAAAGGAAGTAGGAAAATAATGTAATTATATCATAATTTTAAAAAGTTATTTTAAAAATAGCACCTTACTATTTTACTAAAAGAAAGAAAAAAACAGCTAGGGCTTGTAAGACTTTTTAGAGTGATACTTAGCTACAAGGTGAGCAAACAAAAATAACTGTTGATTTGGAGAATCTCACCCTCTCCCCATCTCATCTCCGTATTCTGCCTCCTCCCTCTCACTTACTTCCCTTGTCAACATGAATTACATTGGCTGTGGATGTGCAAGCTGCCATTAATTCTGCAAATATTGAAAAAGTAATTTTATTAGTAAACTCAGCGAATTAACATGCATGTCTCTTCTCAGTAGCCCAGTCCATGATGAGATAAAAGTCCCAAGAAACCACTGGATTGAAGTCTAGAAATGCTGAGTGAGAGAAGATAGCAAGTCTAAGTGCTAATCCTGACCCAGAGTTGGCGTTGGGTAACGCACGAGAATGGTATAAAGTGTATGGACATGTGTTGTATCCTATAGAACTAGTCCATTTCTCACGTTACTCACCTTCAGTATTTGTGCCTTCCAAGGAAAGAGTAAATATGGAATCAGGCTGACCTCCACACTCAAGAGTTGTCTCCTGACCATCTTTCTGAAGAAGAAATTGCATGTGCCTTATTGATTCAACAAACCTTATATACAACTAAAATTGAGATTCTTTACCTAGAAACCCAGTATTCCACTTAGCTTACACACATGTGCATACATACATACATACATACATACGTACATACTTACATACACACATACGTACACATATTCTTCAACTTCAGAGGAAAATTTTATACAAAGCAAAAAGCATATCTTTTCTAACAGTAAATGACAACAAATAATTTTATAGGAACTGGTCAATTATAAAGTCATTCAGATGTTGTTGGCTCAGGAAATAAGAGACTGCTTTGCATGCATAAGGATCTGATATTGAAATGCTAGGACCCATGTAAAAACACTGGCATGGTTGCAGGACCTATAACCTCAGCAGCTAAAGGTGGGGACAGGAAGACCCTGAGAGCTGGCTGGGAAAGCAGTCTAGCTGATATGACAAATTTCTAGTTCAGTTAGATGCCCCATCTTAAGGAAATAAGGTAAAATGTGGTAGAAGAAGACAGCTGAAGTCATACTCTGGCCTCTACATATATGCATATTCATTCACACATTTACATCAAACACACACACACACACACACACACACACACACACGCAAAATAGTCACCAGATAGTAATCAGAAATAATTCACCCAAGAACTATCAAGAGATCCTAAAACTATAGCTAGAAACTCGATGAGGAAAGTAATATTTGCATAAACATAAAGTATCTCCTCATCAAAATCTATACTTATTCCAAAGAGAAAAACTGTAACACTATAATAAAAGAATTGATAGCCCTCAACCAAGTGGTTAGAGTTAGCATCATCAGTAATGAAGACAACCATGAGAACGTTTCTTCTGATTAGATACAATGAGACAGGAGTGCCACTTCTGTGAGATTCCAACTAGAAATGCAAACTGTGAACCAACTAAGGAACAAGCAGCACAAAAGCCTAAGTTTGCGACATGGGAAAGGATAATGTCAAAGAAAAATGATAAAACATAGTCCTTAATCTTCAAATGTGCTAAAGTCAATATCAAGACATCCTCCAAAATTGTAGGAAATCAAAGGTACATGACAAGTTGAATGTATCCTTAACAAGTGGGGGACTTGGCTACAAAGGGCATTTGGAACACTACTATAAAACCCTGAGTAAGTCCAGAAGGGGAGTCTAATCACGTGTTCACGTTTATTTCCTGATTTCATGAGTTTGATTGTATAGGACAATTTATGTGTTTGAATGATGCACTAAAATATTCAGACTTTTGAGGCCATCAAAACAATTCCTGAGAAAACGGGCAAGAGAAAAATAATTCTAAATTAAAAATCTTGTATTTTGCTGTGACTTAAAAAAAATGTATACAGCAAAGGGTAGGTTTTAATATGATATATCAGTTGGGAATTCTTTCAGGTCACATTTAAAAATCACCATTATTGAGTAAGTTGCTACAAATTCAGATGCATTTCATTTACAAATTCCTAATGTATTCTATTTCTCATGAAGATTTGTTTCACTGTCCATAATGGAGGTAAACAATTTTCTTGAATACAACCATGTCAGTCTCACATGTGGGAAATGTTTGCATGTCACACAGTTTGGGACATTTGCAAGAGTTTTGTTTTGTTTTGTTTTGTTTTGTTTTGTTTTGTTTTGTTTTGTTGTTTTTGTTTTTGTTTCTCCTTAAAATGAATGGGACTTTTGTGGTGAAAAAAAAATCACTTTAACTGGAATCATTCAAATAGATAATTTATGTTTTCATTTCCTCTTATTTGCAGTGTATTAGGAAGTTTGTAAATAAAGAGCTTTTATGCTCCAAAAGCACCATGGCTATACACAGACGTATACATGTTTTCGTGAATCCATGACATCGATGCATTGAAATAACTTTGAAAACAGTAGCAGCCCTTTTTGGAACCCACTAGATCACTAATGTACTTCCATCACTCAAGCTTGAGATAGAGCAGCTTCCCAGACCCATAGGGTTTTACAAGCTAGTGCCATCTGTTTATCATTGGCCATTTCCTATGACCTACTTCCTACCCCTTTTAAGAGACCCATCAAAGAACATCCATCTGGGTTTCTAAGATGCAAATATTGCAAATTGTTCTTCTTTTGCAAAATAGTTTGTTCTTTGAGTTTCATGTTTTAAAACCTGTACATCAAGGGCAGTAACAACCTCTGAGGGAGCAACATGTCCAGGAAACACATGGAGCAAGTTTTCATTATTGCTCCTGCTAACCTGTTCTGTGCATTGATCCCTCTTGCTTTGCAGAGGTCTGGGTTGCATTTATCACTGTGATGTTATTTAAGGACCTTCATTATAACCTCAAACAATATGAATCTTTGAGTAAGAAGAGCCTCTAACTGAACTAAAAGCCCTTTAACTTTACAGAAATAAATATGCCTTGCAGAAGTGTCACATGTCATTATCACTGGTGAAAGGATATTTGGAACAGAAGTCTTCTCAAAAAGCATATTCTGGAAGAACACTCTTGCTTGAGTCCATCTCACTGAACTGCAGAGGAGCTCAGGAAGGAGGGAGGGGCCCAAGTTCAGAACTTGAAGGAATTGGGTCTAACAGCTCTGCTATTTGTTCTCAGTCCAACCAGACTGGTGATGCAGTCCTTCAGTTCATCTTCTCAGTAAGATATGCAATGAGAATAGAAAGTACATTTCTCTAGATACTGTTATAACTGAAAGCCTGACAAACAGTTGCCTTAATAAATAGCAACTCTCATGCGGTTTTCCATTTGCCTCTTCTGCCTTACAACTTCAGTTCTTTAAGTAATGGCGACTGTAGTTTAATAGGCTCCTTTCCAGAATATAAGAAGTGCATAATTTAAAATGGATTTAGCTATAAAGTATCGGGCTGATTTTGATGATATAAAATCTGGATTGGGGGAGGGTCTCAGTAGTGTAGTCAGTAATCTACTTGACTCATAAGTACCTGATTGGATGCTCAGAACTCTTTCAGGGGGTAGGGGAACAAAACTGGGTGTGCTTGTGTGCAGGTAACCCTAATGCTGAGATGGACAGCTGTATCCCTGGGGCTCCATTAGCAGCTAATCTGCTCTATGTGGTGATTTCTGGGCTAGTGAGTGATCAAGGTGGATGGCTTCCATGGAACAAGAAGACACATAATGTATAACTATAAATATCCAAATAGATGCTAGCCTTCAAAGGTATAAAAAGCATGAAATATTTTGTTCTATCAAAACTTTGTTAGACTTTTACAGCTAGTCATATCTAAAGGATTCTGAATTTGTCAAAATTAGGTGCTGGCATTTCCTTAAATAGACTTTTTCATGAAAGTCAAGGACAAAAAATCATTTAACTGTTCTTTCTGTGCCAGTCTCGTTCTATGAACCCCATTTATTCACAGAAGAACTTATCAGGTATTATTGTCTTCGCTTCCAAAAACAGGAAATCCATCCTTTGAAAGGTAGAACATCTCTGTTTTTACATATCACAAACTCAGAGTCAATATTTAAATGTAGATACTGGACACCAAGGTCTTTGTTTTCCATTTGAAGGGCCATCATGCAAGTTCTGTGGGTCCTGTTCTTGCCCAAACATGGTGGCCTCAGACACCAGGGTACCTGCTCTGATAAACAAGTAGCAAAGATGCCATCCTGCCATGGTGCCATGGTTACTTAAGCCCCTAAACAGTACCTTCAAAAGTATCTGTCATCTTTGTATGCGAAAAATTCTCAAATGGTGATTATAGGGTATCCATGTTATTGGATAATTAAAGTGACAGTAATAAATAAAAATCACCATTTAAATATTTTAAGAACATTTCTTTACGGGAGGTTAACTGTTTAGCATTGCAGAGAAGAAAGTCATTGAAAGGCTACAGTTTGCATCTGTTATATTCCTTTATCACATGTTGTTTGTAACTGAGGCTTTCTGCTGTTTCCTAGGGAACGGAGTGAGTGATATTTTCATTCCCTCGAGAGCAACTCTTAGAAGAAGGGCTATCACTGGTGCTGAGTAGATAATTTGAGAAATGCTGACTGATAAGTTCTAATTCAGATCCATCCTTGACAAAGAAAGGACAGAATGGTAACCACAGAGGTCAGCTGGATTTCTTTTTCTGACCTGACACTTCTGACTCCGCAAAATGTAGAAAGCTCACCTTTCTGAAGTATGAAAGAAAACCATCATCATTAAGTAGGTTAGGGTGCCGAGATCTTGAGTCTCTTCATTGAAAGAGGAATAAGTTTAGGCATGACCTTGGCCAGAATAAATTGGTCAAAGGCCTTGGAAGATCTGTCAAACCTTAACCTGAGCCTGGTTTGAGGGGGAGGAAGTACACAGACCATGGAGAGGTCAAGTGCATCAATTTAGTCTAATGGTCTGTTACCAGGGTTGGATAGACGATGTCTCTGACTTATTTACAATACTAAAAATGTGTGGATTGGTGATAGTTAAAAAAGTACTTATTCCCATGTGTTTGTTGACAATCCATGGACTCTAGTGCTATTGTTTAGGAGTAACTGAGGTCTCTGACTTCTATTTGTGGCCTCTTTGGCACAGGACACCATTGGTGTTGAAAGCTGTGGCTTGGTGTTGGTAGCACCTTGGTCCAAGTGTCTCTTGGCCCACAGTGATGAATCTTGGACAATTTAGTTAATCCCTTTCATGTGTTTGGAGGCTAGGAGTATTTGAACAGTGTTTTAAAAAAAACTAATAATATTTTCTCTTGTATTAGTCTTCATTGGGTTCCAGTGAGTGAATCCAGGCACAACTGAAAATTGTAAAAGAATCTAAAAGAAAATTCCCAGTATTACAAGTAAGAGAGCTTTTGGAGTACTGATATGAGCAACACATAAGGTTCTGGATAACTCAATGACATTGCTGTAGGTAGTAGTGCTGATGGTTAGCCTATTTTTAGCCAATGTTTGACTAAAAAGTTATCATTGCACATATTTGATGCCAACTGGATCACTGACTGGACCCAGAAGTCAAATTCTCATGAGGCTTTTGCTCTTCAGCTGATCCAGTATAGAGTCTCAGTTGGTCATTCAACCATGGCAGACTGGGGAGTTTTTGATATCCACAGTTAGACTGATAAAGCCCCTACAATCATAATACAGATATCTATCGCTTCCTGAAGAATTTTGTGTCTAGCAATATAAACATGTGTGAACTTTTATTTTTAAAATTTAAAAGAACCAAAAATATATGTATATTTGTCAAGGTATATACATATCCTGAGATTTTAACATAGAATCTCTGCCACTGGCTGAGCACTTTCAGGGGCTGATGAAGAGAAAGTGAAGGGGTAATCATTGACTGGAGGTGTCATTATGTGCAGGTCTTATGGAGGGAGCCTCACTGTTGAGATAACATTGGGTGTATCCTCTATGCCGTTAGCTGTATAACTTGTATTATAGATGTACCAGCTAGCCCTGAACACTTTTATTTTCTGCAGTTTGAACAGCTATACATCTCTGTACTAACCTCCCTCTGCAAAAGAAAGATAAATAGAAGAGAAAAAGAAAAAAATTAGAAAGTTTACTAATTTAGGAAATAGTAGTAGTAGTTTTTTCTATAAAGTCTATAAATATTCCAGCCAATGATAGTTGGGTAGTTTTATAGGTGCAAGCATGGATCATGTCCAGTTAAATGGGACTTAAGTTCAATTAGACAGCTTTCAGTTACACATATGTTAAAAGTGTCACTACTGAACCCTTGGGGACATCTTGCTGGACTAGTAATTATTGTAGTTTGTAGCCTTTAAGACTGAGCAGGATGACTGATTGCTTATGAGAGCTAGTTCTCAGATAGGAGAACTTCAAGGTCAATTTCTGTTTGATTTCTCCAAGTCCGGTGTCCTAAGCATATAGTTTCATCCACAATAGGATCTTACCCTTAAATTCCAGGAAGCAGTCAAGGGCATTGACAAAAGCATATAGACAGCAGTTATTTGGATTCCCCCTGACCAACACTCTGAAGTGGCCTGTGCCTGGCATTGGAGCTCTGTTAGACACTCCATGGCTATGGAAAGCAGCTTTATCAACCCATGTGGGGTAAAACTTTTAAAACAAAATGGTACCCGAAGTGTGTATGTGCATGCATTAATATACGTATTTCAGAGTAAGGTTATAAAATAATATGCCTCTCTATGACTTTTTCAAATGTCCTTAGTATTCTTTAATCTCTTCTTGCCCCTGTATTATTCTCTCTGTGTATTATCCTCTTCCTGACCCCAATTAAGTGCAACCCGTATTTTCCCTTTTCCTCTGACCTATTTGAACTATATCCATGGATATATTGGTGAACATAGCATTGATGTGAACAGATGCCTCACATAAACCATGTAAAAGAGAAAATCTTGCAGAAGTTTTAGTCCATGGCTAATTTCCCCCTTTGCTTTAGGACATGTCTGGTGAAGAGAACATGGCTGTGATTCTCACTTTATGGGGATAACACACAAATGGGAATGAGATGGGTTCTCAAAAATCAACTCCATGGAAACATGCCCAATAGTTGAACTTCCTTGCAACAATTCCAACCACCCT
Source organism: Apodemus agrarius (assembly GCA_964023405.1). Lineage (NCBI taxonomy): Eukaryota > Metazoa > Chordata > Mammalia > Rodentia > Muridae > Apodemus > Apodemus agrarius. The sequence continues at coordinate 12,482,352 of OZ030018.1, forward strand.
TCCTTCCAAAACAGTCATAGGGTGATTACCGAGCTTCTAACACATAGCCCATGGAAGCCAGTTAAGATCCAAACCATAATGATGGACATTCTTGTCACACTGGATTTGCTCAGAAGTAAAGGATAGGTAAGAGTCTAATGTGTTTGTCACAAAGGTGGTTTTATTGTTTTATTCATTGAGCGGTATCAAGCTGATGTTCTTTCCTTTTAAAATACCCTCTTTCTAAAGACTCTTATCTAGAAATTGATACCCTTTCTCCATGACTGCTGCCACTGTTATCATCTGTTATTCTATGCTATAAGTTGACTCTCCTATGCTACTTCCATAATTTCTAAATAGTCCTCTTCTTTCCTTTCCTTTTTTTTTTCATTTCTTCTTGCCTCTTGGAATGATTGTTTCCTGTTTTCTTTTAGTTATCTCTCTGATAGAGAACACATTTCTCCATTTTTATGAAAATTTAAAACACAGCTGTGATTTATCCCAGATCTCAACCCTTGAGTTTATCTTCATACACTCTCACAGTTACAAAAATAAATTTGATCATTAGAAATTTGATTGTAGATGCTGGTGGGATTGCTCAGTGGTTAAGAGCACTGATTGTTGTTCCAGACAACTTAGCTTTGACTGCTAGCACCCACATCACAACCCAGCTCAGAGTCATCTGTAAACCCAGTTTAAAGGGAGCTGACACCATCTTCTGTTCTCATTTCACACCAGGCATTCAAGTGGTGCACAGATTTACATGTAGACAAAAATAGTCATAGACATAAAACTGAAATAAAAAATAAGTTCAAAAATAAACTAAAATTTGAAAATTTTACACGTGAGCAATAGTCCTTAAGTGACAAGTAATTTCTTAACCATGCAGGAATTGAAGCATACATACTAGTCTTTAAGATTGAGAAATACCTATTTGGGGAACTAGTATAGTCCTCCAATGTTTCAGTCCATGCTGGATGCAGAGACCACTGGAAACCCAAAGCCACGTGAAAAGAGACCTGTTGGTGACAATGATATGGTGGTGGCTTTGTGTAAAATGCACTTAAAATACTAAATAAATTAAATGATAATAAGACAAAAAGTGAGACAAAATGTTCAAACCTAGTATGATTGTAACGCCTTTAGGCACAGAGATTAAAGTTAAGGAAGAAAATGTTAGTGTGTGTTTAAAAAATGAAAAGAATCCTGATTAGTCCTTCTTGAGGACTTGGGTTGTATTAACTTCTGGGAAAAGTTTCCTACTAAGAGTGGAAAAAAGATGAAAATTCTTTTGGGGCCTGTGATTATGAACACAATGTGAAATGCTCACTCCCCATTCGTTTCCAACGGCTTCCATGTGTTACTTATTAGTTGTTTTTACTAACCTAACTTTTCTATGAGTTAGTCAAAATAGGACACTTATTTCAGCTAAAAGTAAAGCAAGAAATGAAAAACCATTCTATCAGTTCCACAAGGCATTGCTCTATCAGAATCACAATTGGTTCAAAACTTTTTTTATCCAAATACAAGAGGTGAAATATTTCTAAAGATACTAAAGTGATAAATGAGGAATAACATGCAGATATTGAGAATATACATAATGATTAAAAAACATTTTCATGAGTTATGTATAAATACATAAGAAACATATGGACTATATTTCCTTGGCAATACACCCCAGTATGAAAATTAAAAAGAAAAAAAAAATAACCACCTTGGCAAAAATCTAACAATAGTTTGCCAAACCTCAACAGTTGGAAAAATAGCTTGAAACATTTGAAGAACCCAAACAGGGATGAGTTTGCCCTAGTTAGAAGGCCTTTTACGGTCAGATGGATGTGGGTAAGAGTGGAGGAGGCAGGGCGGGGAAACACATCATGAATAACACGCAGCTTGGCGGGATTCCAGGCAATTTAACAGAAACTCAAATTAAAATATTCCACAGAATATACCTGACTCAAGTTTTCACACCAAAGAAGCTCAAGAATCCCCTGAGTAGTTGACCCAATTTGAAAAGTTTTAACAAGTTAGCCCGTCCGTATTGTCTGGTACTCTACTCTGTTAAACATACATTTTGGACTGAGCAGGATTTCAAGAGGCTTGAATAAGGAGGTTGGCAGGTATAGGAAAGATCATATGGCAAGAACCTCTTCATGGGAGGGGAAATTAATAGGATTCCAGGTATATGAGAAGTGAAATTCTGTCTAAGATTATGTGTTGTACACACGGAGATGAAAATGCTAATAGGGTTTAGGTACTTAGTAAATCTAGACTAAGTTTTTGGTACATGCATGTTTGCAAAGATGAGACACAAAAGAGTAGAGCTGCTTTGACCAGAAATAGTAACAGGATAATATTGAAGAAAGTGGGCGCAAAACTAAGACTCTTAAGAAATCCTAAAGTTGGGAAAACTTAGGAACTTTTGGATCTGATTCTCTTAAGAGATGGAATTAAATATCAAACATAGATAGATAGATAGATAGATAGATAGATAGATATTATTTTCAGTGTTCTTTATTAAAATAATCATTAAATTCAAATAGCTTGATAAAAATGGAGTAGTAAGTTGGCTGGAAATAACAATGGACATTGCATTTCTGTGTGCTTCAGTATCTAGGTTTAATGAAATAACTACTTAAACAAAACAGCAGAATATAAACAAGGCCTCTGATAAATATATTTTATAATTCATGGCAATGGACAAACTAAAAAATAATGGTGTAATATAATTTTCAAAGCAGTTAAGAGTATGTAATGGTGGTTTCAACTTTGGGGATTAAACATGAGTAAAACTAAATAATACTTTACAATACTTTATAATTTTAAAATATGGTCACCTCTCAGGGAATTTTAAGATGTAATATATTTGATGTATTGGAGCTTCTCTAAAAGGGTCTGTGTACAGGTACTGGCTACGATTGGAAAATTTCTCATGTTCATAGTTCTGAGAGAAATTAGAAAGTAATGAGTACGGAACAGTAAATAATAAAATGTTTCAACTGCTTTCAAATAAACAATAATGAGATAATTTTTTAAAACACATTTTAAATAAGCAGAAGGATTAATGTATTTGAAAAGGTATATGTCAAGTATTTAATGTTGGATAGATATTTGTCACTTTCTCCTTTCAATTATCACTTTCTAGTCTAATGTTCTTGGCAGCATGCCCATTAGCCACGATTGGAAATGACCAATGTGCAGAATGAGTGTCGAGAAAGAGCACAGCCATGGGGATGAGAAGACTCGTGACACACTACTTAACAAAGTAGCCATGACATCACATATGTGTTTCCTGACAGCTTGTTCTATGGATATTAGATTTACTCTAGAGGTGTCACGGTTGCACAAACTAGTTCTTGGTAGTTAATCACCAGTTGATCAATATATTGATACTACTCTTTCTGTATTTCTAATAGAAGTTTCAGATAGATTTTTCCATCTGGCCTTCTGACTCCCTTTATATTTTGATAAGCGTTCGTGGAAGATGAACACCAGATGAAAAGAGTCAGAGGGCACTGCTGAGAGATGATAAATGCTGGAGTCTATGAGAAGTTGAGATCAGAAACCACCTCTCGAGCCCCCTGAAGAAGCCCGGGCAACCAATGATTCATCTTGAATCTGAAATGTTATTAAACTGATGGCTTTCCAAACTACAAAAGAACAAATTTTTGTTGCCTTGTGTCACCAGGCTTGTGATAACTTCTTAAATTAAACCTATGCAGATGCAAAGAAACTGAGTAGTTTGGGTTTTTTTTTTTTCTTCAGAGATCACCACAGTTCCATGTGGTCCTATTAGGTCCAAAAGTATGTCAAAAGTAATCACTTCCATGCAGTGTGTATGGTTACAGAATGGTTGGAAATCTCTTTGAGGATGTGGCACCTGGCGAGATGTTTTTGTCTGCACTTAGATATGAAATGTGCCCTTTATTCATATAAATATGAGAAAAACATCATTAAGGTAGCAAAAACAAATAACTCAAGAAAGCAAGAGGGGCTTGTGAACTGGAACATAACCCTACATAACTGGATAAGGGGAGATGGTAGGCTGATGACGGAGTGTGGGAAGGCATCTGGGGTGCTGATGCTGGCTTTTTGCATGGTGCTTAAGATTTTGAACCTAGTACTATGAGAATCGGTATTCTGCACAATTGACTGCAGAATTTCAAAGCAGTCAAAAGAAGATCAAAATATCATTTTTATTGGTAGTTTAAGAAGCTATATAGGGTTGAGATTACTCTTGTTGCAGACATTGCATGTGAGCTAGCCCCAAGAGTATGAACGAGGGAGAGCTGGCCCTTCTACTTGTCTGCCATGCAGGGTGCAGGCAAGGGAGATGTACCACTGTGACCAGCTCTGGTGGCCCTGGTTGGGGGACCATGGGTGAAGCAGCCCTGAGAGCAGAAGAGCAAGGTCCAGCCCCTTGCCTGTTGCAGTGCTCAGAAGAGTGAGCAGTGTATCTCCTGGACAACACAATAGAGGTGACCCTGCTGGCATCAGTGAAGGTGAGCTGGCCTGAGGTCATGAGAGCAGGAGAGCCGCCCCTGCCCCTTGCCAGCTGTGGCCCTGAGTGAGCTAGCCTGGGCAGTGCTGGAGAGCTTGTCCTGGTTGGGTGGTTGTGGGAGAGCTGAAGGAATGACCAGCCCAGATACTACCTCAGCACAAATCCTGGGCTTTGAGTTGGCCCACTCAACATCTACCCCATCTATGAATTGCTGGAGCACATGAAGGCGCAAGTCCTATAGATCCAAACTTTCAGTCTCTCCATGACATGAGGCAACAAGAGGATATCCAAGAGGAATTCTAGTGAGGTTCCACCACTGATAGTGTAGCAGAAGCCAGAGGCTTCATACCAGACCCATGACTCGTTGCAATGAACATTTGCAAGCAAAGAAGTGTGGGGAAAAAAGGGTATACTGTGGAACACACTGTGGACACACTACATTTTGCGCACTATTTTTTTTTTCTGTTGGGAAGAAAGTTGCAGGATGGATGATGGACATGAGGGCATGGATGATGGGACAGGGAGATGAGTGGGATTTAGATGCATGCTACGAAATTCACAGACTCAATAAAGTATTGCATAGAAAAAGAAGGAACTGTGGAGGTAAGAAATTAGGGGGTCAGGCAGCAATCAGGAAGCCATTTAACAGACCCTGGCAACACTCTCTGTGACCTATATAACAGAGGTGACCAAGACATGAACAACGAGTTATTTTTGAGGTCTAACTGCCAGGTCTTACTGACCAAATAAATATTAGGAATGAGAACTATTTCAAGGTTTTTCCTGCAGCAGAATCAGGGGTGAGGGAACAATGCCATGAACTGAAAAGGATATGATAGAAGGGACTTGTGAAATGTTTACACAATCCATTGACTCCAAAAATATTTACTATCCACCTACTTTGTCCAGGCTCTGGGCTGCTGGTGTTCAACAACATCCCAGGTCCGTGAATAGGGTCAAGCGGTACAACCGGGGAAACAAGCCACTGAGGGACTGTTTAATTGTTTATCTGGTTTTGTTTTGACTTTTGAGTAGGTGTGTAGTGTGAAAAGGTGAGAGAGAGGGTGAAAGAGTCTGTTACTTGGACAGGAAAGAGAGGCCAGTATGAAGTGAGGAACTCCAGTGCTCACACAAGGATAAGCTGGTTAACAACATTAACACCCCTCCACCACCTCCACCCTCCCCCCCAACCCCCACCCCAGCCCTGAACACAACTGAAGCCTGCCGCCTTGTTAATGCCGACCAATTCACCAGTGCTGTAGCTTTCCCATGTACATGGCACACATAAACATCTCCTCTGATAATATCCCATCCCTTTCCTATTGCACAGTCTTTCAGCAGGGGTGAGCTATTATCCTTAAAGACCTAAATGCAAAAATAGTCCTGAAACAAACTACTCCTACCCGACGGGGCTGCTGCAAGGGAAATATTATTGTAACCGATAACAAAATTAGTATTTTCTCACTTTCACAGACAGAAATGAGAATTTTGGAGGGTTTCATAGGGGAGGAAGTTACTTGACAAAATTGAGGTTTAAGGCAAGCCTGGGATTCTCAAGCCTCTAACTCCTGCTGGCTCAAAATTTAAACTGCGTCATAAACAGATTTTACAATCCTGAAACAATCAACATGTATATATCTTTTGGTAGATTTGACCAGATTCCATTCTTTGGGGAAATAATAAAACTTTTCTATTGTCAATACATTTTGTTATATTTATAGAGATTGCCCTTTTTTAGTTTAAAGGAAATCATGGTCCTCAGATACAGATACCAACCACAACGTTGTAATTCAGTTTGTATATAGTTATTTTTAACAAAGACATGCAATTGAGTACAATATTAAGCTCAATAAAAAGTCATAGTAAGAGTTGGAGAGGTGGTTCAGCAATTAAGAACAATTTTCTTGTAGAGGACCCATGTTCAGTTCCCATCAACCACATACTTTATAGTGTATCACAGCCACCATTCCTACAGTCTTGCAGTCTGACAGCTTCTTTGGACCTCCACAGACCCCAGGCATGAACATGCAGTGCATATACACATCCATATATATATAGTGTATTAATTTTTAAATTCATACTACACATGTGATAATCTCTATCTTGTGTGTGTGTGTATATATGTAAAATTTGTTTATGTAAACTAATAATTCCATTCAGTGTTCTCCATATATATGTAGGTTTATGGCCATCCATTGGCATATGGGAAATCTACCAAATGAATGACTATCCCTCCTCTGGCAAGTAGCACCTGTCATGACTTCCTCAGCTTGGGAGTGATACTTATGAGTTCCTCTCCATATACACTGGAAGTTTAGACAATGTAATTTCTTTAACTTTTTTTTGCTCTTTTTTAACATTCAAGGTCTATCTCCTATAATCACCTGTCTCTTACCTTTGCATGTACACCCTAAAAAGATTAGCCATTACATTCACCTCTTTTTTGTGATCATTCTTATATTATCCTCTCTCAGTTCCTATGAAGCCTCACTTCTAGTCAATAATTTTGTTTCATAAATACTGGGTAGATAAAAACTCTAACTACTGGAATTTGTCACAATTTTTCCAGCCCTAGAGGATTAACTAAGGTCAGCTTTTCTTCCTTACAAGACCCAGTATTGTTCTAAGGAATAGCTCCATAATACTCATTCTTTTCAAGAAATGATTACAGATTCTCTACTAAAATCATTGATTTGTGATTAAGCCCCAAACCTACAAACTGCCTTGTACGAATCTCTAAAATTCGTAGAATATGTGGTTGATCGAAGGAAGATACTCCCGAAAAAAAAAATCCATGAAAATAGAAAAGTGGCAAAGGGCTTCTGTAGGAAAGATGGCGTGATTTTTAGAAAGGAAACAGAATTTGGAGTCAGAAAGTTTGAAAAGTTGTCCCTACTCTGCATGAGGTCTTTAGCTTTACTCGTCACTTTATTTTCAAACCTAAATGCACCCAGGAGCAACCTACTATTAGTCATAAACCAAGTCATCATCATCTCAAAGGAAATACAGTCATTTATCCAAACAGTCATTGTTACCTAGTAAGTACCTAATATATATTTAGTTATTATGTTAGTGTGAAATAAACAAGAGGTGCCCAGGGCTAATTTGCCGAATTTTGGACACTATGTTAGGGGCAGAGAATACTTAAGTCCAAATAGTCAAGAGAATGCAGTCACAATCTGAGGAAGTCATGTAAGCTGTCAGGAGGTCAAGTGAAGTCAAGGACCCAGGCCAGAACGTCTTAAGTGTCAGTGCAGGTCAGGAAACAGCAGCAATAACGCAGCTGTGTGTGGTCTCCTGCCAGGGCTCTGAGGAACTGCCAAAGCAGAGAGCTTGTGAGTCATTAGTAGTCAACTTGCTGTAAGTGAGAACCACCTGTAGTCAAGACAAGCATCTCATTGAATTTATTAGAGCAGGGGAAAACTCAGGGATCTCTTTGATGTAGAGTACATAGTCCTCAATGCTGGTTTACAGTGCTTTCGAGGAATTTCTTCCTGTTTCACCTGAATCTCAAGGAGCTCTTCTATGCTTCCTTTTGAAGGAAAATGGGATCATGAAATGGGATCCCCATACAATAAGTATCCTTGACTGAGTATCTTTATCTTTTAATTACATTATTTACTTAATTTATATCCCTATTGCAGCTCCCACCCCCTCCTCTCCTCCAAGTCCCTTAATCTCCACCCCCATAAGACCCTTCCTCTTTTTCTCAGAAGGCAGGAGACCTCCCATGGATAGCATCCAGCCTTTGCAGATCAAGTTGCAGTAAGACTAGGCACATTTTCTAATGAGGCTAGACAAGGAAGCCCAGTTTAGGAAAGGGATACAAAGGCAGGCAACAGAGTCAGAGACAGCCCCTGCTCTCTCTTTAGGAGTCTGACATGAAGACCCAAGTACACAACTGTTACATATGTGCAGAGGCCCAAGGTCCATCTCATGGATGCTCTTTTATGGGGGAGTTCAGTTTCTGTGAACCCCTACAGGCCTAGGAGGGTTGATTCTCTAGTTTTTCTTGTGAAGGAGCCTTGACACCTCTTGCTCCTTTAATACTCCCCCCCCCTTCCATAGCATTCCCCAAGCTCCACTTAAGGTTTGGCTAGTTATGAATCTCTGCGTCTGTTTACATCAGTTGCTGGGTGAAACCTCTCTGATGATAGTTATGGTAGGCTGCTGTCTATGCGTATAGCACAGTATCATTAACAGTGCCAGGCAAAGGTGAGGGGGGCTCCCTCTCATGGCATGGATCTCAAACTAAGCCAGCCAGCCAGTGGTTAGCCCTTCACTCAAAGTCTGCTCCATCTTTTTCCACTGCACATTTTATAGGTGAGATAAATTGTGGGTCAAAGGTTTTGTTGGTAGGTTGGTGTTCCAATCCCTCCACTGGAAGTCTTCCCTGGTTATAGGAGGTGGCCAGCTCAGGCTTCACAGCCCATTACCGGAAGTCTTAGCTAGTGCTATCCTCAGATTCCTGGGAGTTCTCACTGTTCTAGGTTTCTAGCTCATGCAAGAGATGTGTTTCCTGATACAGTTGTCTCATCAGGATCTCTCTCTCTCTCTCTCTCTCTCTCTCTCTCTCTCTCTCCTCTGCCATTCCCACACTGCATCCCTCCTGTTCTCTTCCCTACCCCCTCCCCCACACAGTCCCCTCCTTCTATCTACCCTGGATAAAACACAGATTAACTGACCCCCAAAACTGAAAGGAACTCCTGCAGTTGACAAACACTTTCAGCACTGTCACTGGATACAAAATTAACTCAAAGAAATCAGTAGCCCTCCTCTACACAAATGATAAATGTTCTGAGAATATATATAAGGGAAATAACACCCTTTACAATAGCCACAAATAATATGAAGTATCTGAGTGTAACTCTAACCAAGTAATTGAAATACAAGAAAGTATATGACAAGAACTACAAATCTTTAAAGAAAGAAATTTAAGAAGATATTAGATAAGAAGATCTCCCATGCTCATGGATCAATAGGGTTGACATAGTAAAAATGGCCATCCTACCAGAAGCAATTCCCATAAGAACTCTAACACAATTCTTTACAGATCTTTAAAGAAAATACTTAACTTCATATGGAAAAACAAAAACCCAAGATAGCTAAAACAATCCTGTTCAATAAAAGGAACATCTGGAAGTATCACCATCCCTGATTATAAGTTGTACTGCATATGAATAATAAAAATTAGTAGAAAAATAGGCAGGTTGATCAATAGAATCTAATTAAAAAGCCAGAAGTTATCACACCTATGGACACTTGATTTTTGACAAACTATACAATATAAAGTTAAAGCATCTTCACCAAATGGTGCTATTCTAACTGGATGTCTTCATATAGAATGTAAACAGATCCATATCTATTACTCTCCACAAAACTCAAGTCCAAGTGTATTGAAGACCTCAGCATAAAGCCAGATACATTAAATCTGATAGAAGAGAAAGTGGGGAGCTGCCGTGCACACATTGGTTCAGAAGACAACTTCCTGAACAGAATGCCAACATCTCAGGCACTCAGATCAACAAATATTAAATGGAACCTCATAAAACTGAAAAGCTTCTAAGGACACCATCAAAAGGTAAAAATAGCAGCCTGCCAAATGGGAAAAAAATTTGCAACCTCACATCTGACAGAGGGCTGATATCTACAAAATACATAAAGAGCTCAAGAAATTAAACATCAACAAACCAAGTAACCTAATGGGGAAAAAATAGGGTATAGAGCTAAACAGAGAATTCTCAAACAGAGGAATCTCTAATGCAGGGAAGCATTTAAAGAAATGTTCACTCCCAAAAGGAAGCATTCATTTGGGTTTGCAGTTCCAGGTAAATTGGAGTCCGTTAGCATCGTAGTGGAGATGCATGGCAGCAGGTAGCCATAGAGACTGGGACAGGAAGTTGGGAACATCGTAAACCACAAGTAGAAAACAGAGCAAATGAACTGGGAATGGCTGGAAGCTTTGAAACCAACCCCATAGCCTTCCCCAGTGACATACTTCCTCCAGCAAGACCAGGCTTCCTAACTTGACCAAAGAGAACCACTAACTGGCTACCAGATATTCAAATGTCCTAGAAATGGGGGGGGGGGCATCTCATTCAAACCTCCACAATTAATTACGTCTGAAGAGACACAAGCTAATTTCAGTGGTGCCAAAATTTGAGCCTAGACCTCTCTGACCATCCCTCTGCAAACTGACAAGTATATCCCCAAGGAAGAGCACTTAGCAGAATATGGACAATGGCTCGTTTATGAAAATATAATTAACAGAAATGTAAATGTGTTAAACTTTAGAGGTAAACATTGGATGAAACGGTAGCACAGACCTTGACTTGTAACTACTGAGATTAATAAAAGATTCATTTTCAAAAAATAAAGGTATGCTCAATTTCATTAGTCACATGAAAAATGCAAATCATTAACTCTGAGATTCCATCTTGTATTTGACAGAATTGCTAAGATCTAAAACTCATGCTGCTGAGAATGTAGAACAAAGGGGAACACTCCTTCATTGCTGGAGGGGAAACCAATTTGTACAGGCACTTTGGACATAAATTTTGTGCTTTCTCCTAAAATTGGAAAGAGATCTACCTCAAGACCCAGCTATGTTACTCCGGGGCATATACCCAAAGAAGCTCCACTGTACCACAAGGAAATTTGCTCAACTATGTTCACAGCAGTTTTATGAGTAATAGCCAGAAACTGAAAACAAACAAACAAACTAAACATCCCTAAACTGAAGAATGAATGAAAAAAATGTGATACATCTACACAATGGAAACCTATTCAGCTACTAAAAACAAAGACATCATAAACTTTGCAACAAATGAATGGAGCTAGAAGTATAATCCTAAATGCAGTAACCCAGATTCAGACAGACAAATGTGGTGTGTGCTCACTTACAAGCAAATATTAGTCATAAAATACAGGATAACCATGCTACAAATCACAGACTCAAATAAGCTAAGTAATAAGGAGGGCCCCAGTAGGAATGCTTGATTCTCACTAAGAAGGGGAAATAGATTATTACCTTTATGTGTCTATGTGAATATAAATATGAGTATAGATATCTGGAAAGGTCAGAAAATGGTGTCTGATCTGTTGGACCTGAAATTATAGGAGTTTGTGAACCACCAAATATGGGAGCTATAAACCAAACTTGGGTCGTCTGTAAGAGTTACAAGTGCTGAGTCATCAATCCTGTCCTGACCCTAACGTCTTTATAAAATTAAAGAAAAACTTTAAATTCCTATGTAAACTGTAGCTGACAAAATTCTGACTCAGGTACAAATATGCAAACTTACATTGAATTTTCTAAACCGTAACACTACCACCATTCTCAGTCTGTTTTGTCTGTTTTCATGTTGTCCAGAGTACATTTCTTAATGTCAAAGTTAAACCTGGAGCAGTAAGATGATTGAATGGATAGAGATGCTTATCACTTGAGCCTGGGAACCCAAATTTGAGCCAGGGACCAAGGTAAAGATAGAAGGAAAGAGCAAATTTCATAAATTTGTTTTCTGACTTGCATGTGTCCACATCACTGCATACAAGTCCCCGTGCACATGTCATACACAATCACACACATATGCACAGGCACATAAGCACAAACAGTGTAATGATATATTTATTAAAATAAAGATAAAATATCTATTAAAAAGCTCTTATTAATGAGCCCAGAAGCCCTAAATACTCAAGACACAAATAGCAAGTTAAATGATTCCCAAGAAGAAGAAAGGAGAGGACCCTGGGCCTGTAAAGATTGCATCCAGTTTAGTAAAGAAACCGAGGGGGGAGGGGGAATTATTGGGGAACAGATGGGGGGGAGAGGAACTATGGGAACTATGGTGGGTGGGAACTGGGAAAGGGGAAAGCCTTTGGAATGTAAACATAGAATATAGAAAATAAAATAAAAAAATTTAAAAAAAAATTTTAAAAAAAGCTCTTAGATACTGACACTTAAAAGTTCTTGTTTCTTTGTTCTTCCCTATTAAAGCTACTAAAGCTTGTGAGTTATCTATCCTCTTATAACTAGTCTAAATAAATAAATGTTCATTTTTTTATGTATTTATTCTTCAATACAACACCTTCTGTCTTTTCTTTTTCCTTTACTAAAACTTTACTCATAAAAAACATGATCATTTATACACGATTTCTAAGAATATAGATTAGCTCAACCACTATGAAAATCAGCATAGTTGTTCCTGAAAAATTAAAAATGTAAAGATATATGATATAGTTATACCATCCTTTGTATGTACCCACATGAATCATTTAATATTCACTAGGGCTATCTGTGTATTCATGTACAGCAAAAGAGAATTCACAATAGCTAATTTATGAAATCACTTACATATATATGAATAGGTGAATGAATAAAAAACTGTAGGGGGGAATGTGGGGTTGTACACTCACATAAACTTGTAAAAGTTTTACACATGGAGATAAAATTACATTATTTGCAACAGATTGAGTGGAACAAGAAATCATTATGTTAAGTAAAATAAGTAAGACTTGGTGAGACAAATACTTCTTTTCTCTTTAATATATATCATATATATGATATAATATATATATGAAATTAAGTCGATGACTATTTATGTAAAGGAAGAGTGAAGAAGAGGCCAACAAGAGTAATATTAAAGTGGATATTTACAAAGTACTTTTATATATCCATGAATCTTCCACAATGAAGCCCATAATTCTGTAAAATGAAATAGTGATTAAGTAAATGACCATTTAATTGAGAGTGGAAACCTATTGGATAAGATCCTACATAAAGCTCCTTTGCTTCTCAGTAGAGATGTGTAGGGACCAGGAGAGTGTTTGAGTCCCTGCCTTAAGCTAACTGTGCGAGGTTTTTATTTGTTAGCTAATTAGAATAAAGTAATTAAAAATGCTTGAGATGATAAACATGTAAAGAGACAAGATGTATTTGAGTTCCTGCAGTGGAAGCAGCAGAACATGCTTGGTTGGCCCATTGCCTTCAGGCCTCTAATGGACTGCACATTGTGGGGGAGTCATGTGCACCACAAAGATGTTCACTTCATGGCTAAGAGAAGGAGAAAGGAATGGGATGGAGCCCATCCCTCAACACATGGACATTCGAGAGAGACTGATTCCAACCGTAATGATGATTGCTACCATATTAAACAGTCCCAGATGGGAAATGCCAATGCCAAACCCTGCTTGTCTTCTGCTTTCCTTGGTATATTCTTGGGTGAGAAATCTGTTGGGGATGAAAATAAAGGAACCAACATCTTTCTATTGACTGATACTAATGTGCAGAATTAGGAGAGCCTGTGAACACAAGACTCCCTCCAGTGGGACTGGGATATAGCCTGAGATTGCAACTTTCTGGAGAGGAATTTTATGCAAATACCAGGAGATATGCAAGAACTGTGTGTGTGTGTGTGTGTGTGTGTGTGTGTATACCCATGAGTATAAAAAGACCAGAGAAATATGTCAGGTGACTTAGGTGACTTGCTCTATTTTTTTTTATTTTTTCTTCATTCTTTGTAAATGTAATGTCATGCATCCCAATTCCCTTCATATTAACCTACTATGCTTGCAACCTTTCCTCCAAAAGGAAAAATAAACAAGCCAACAAGCAAAACAAATCAAAACCAATCTTATGGAAGCTTTCGTGTGTCCTACAGTATACCCCTCTGTCCTCACACTTTTGCTTGCAAATGTTCATTGCAATGAGACATTGGCTTGGTTCAAGGCCTCTGGCTTCTGCTAAACTATCAATACCGGATCCTTCCCAGAATTCCTCCCAGATACCTGGTGATTGCTCTGTGTCACAGAGATCCAGTAGCTTTGGATTTGCTTGACCGCTTCCTGAGCTCCAGCAACTTATAGATGGGGTAGATATTGGAGTGGGCCAACTCAAAGCCTTGGATCTGGGCAGGGACAGTTATCCTGCCCTCATACCCTGGGCTCTCCCAAATGCCCAGGTAAGGACAGGGGAAGCTCTGCACAGCCCTCGGACATCAACACAGTCCCAGCCAGCAGCCCAGACCAGGCATTTGGTGATACTGACCCCCACTGCTGCAGGTCCATGGACCCATACATGGCCCTCGGGGCAGTATGGACTAGGATCTTACCATGACCTCAAGCGGCATTCATAGCTACTCCCATCAGGCTGTTCCTAACTACCCTCGGGTCTCCAGTTCTACCTTTCTTCAGTGTGCATGCATCTTTCTGCTTCTCTTTCTCTTCTATATCCCCACCTATTACTTTCCCATGTTAGTGGTTCCAGGGGCCTCCGGGTGTCGAGGGTCATCTCACGGTTCTATACCCTGCTCATGCCATGTGGCATTAGGCACCTGTCATCTCAGGCTTGCTCTGCTCTTTTTTTTGTTTTGTTTTACCTTATTCCATTGAGGCAAGGTCTTTCACTGAATCTCGAATCAGCTGCAGCCAGCAAGCTCCAGAAATCCTCCCGTCTCTTTTGCCTCTCAACTAAACCCCATAGTCATAGAGTGATGGATGCCAACAGCCTTGCCCAGCTGCTTACATGGGTTCTGGGAATTTGAGCAAAGTTCTCATGCTTGAGCAGCAAGTGATCTTACCTGAGCCACCTCCCAAGCTCAAAAATATGAGTGCAGTGAAGAGTTCCAGAGAATACATGTTAGATTTTTTTAAATATAACTAAATGCCAAAGATAATATGAGAGTCCAGTATTTTTCAATCTAAAGAGACTTGCAGGAATGTAATTTTCCTGATTGTTACCTACATTAGTTTAAAATAGATTTATTGTAATATCTATAAATAATTATGTTCCAGTTCTAGTTTATTTTGTTTTTTTTAATATGGCAAACATTAGAAGATATAACTCAACAAAAGAAATTTTCTAAACTCTTCAATAATTTCTAAAGCAAGAGAGCCTGGAACCATTAGTGATTTTTTTTGGCCTTTTTAAAATTGTTTAGCAAAAGCATGAAGACAGGGAAAGCATACTCTTATACTTTACAACAATGTTTTTAAAAGCACTAGTATCATATGTTTTATAGGACTGTTTTGGCACAAAATACTTGTGAACATTTTTTTAAAAAAAGAAAGAAAGAAAAACAAAAAAGTAATTGGCTATGTCTGATGCTTTTTGATGGAATGTCAATAAACATCTAGGGAGTTCTTGTTCAAGTCTCTAATGTTGGGAAATGACAGAACAGGAAACCAAGTGAGTCCTAATCCCAAAATATGTTATTCTGCCCCCAAAGCAGATGAGTCAGTTCATCCTTGGCTTCCTTCACGCCTGTGTTTTCTTGTTCATCTCATGCAGAGTTCTTGGGAAGGAAGTTTCAACAAGTTCAGGTCACTGTATTCACCACTGAACATGCTGTTGCTCTCTTATGAGTCTCTTCTCTTCACAAGAGTCCATGTGGGGTAATACATTAAAGAATTCCCCTAAGGTGTGGATCAGAACTGCTCCCTGACCCCAGGCTTGGATTTGAATGTCTATTCTATAGCTGTTGACCCCGATGAAGGAGTTATGAGAATCGAATCGTTAGAAAGGTGAGCCTAACTAAAGGAAGTAGATCACTAGAACTGCGCATTTGGAGGGTATGCTCAGCCCCTGGTTCCTGCTTGCCTCTCTGGTTTCTCATTGGCCATGCTGTGACTCTGTTCCCTGTTCCTACCACCATGAATGAGGGCCTCAATACCATGCCTTTCTTGCCATGTTAGACTTAAACCTACCAAGGCAATTTCAAACTAAGTGCAAAAACAAATATTCTTCCCTACTTACATGGTTTCTGTCAGGTACTGGGACAGAGCTAGGCAAAGTAACTAGTACAGATTCCTTTGGTGATTTCAAATAAAACAAGAATGCTTCTATAAACTTTTTCTTCCTCTTCTTCTTCTTCTTCCTCTTCTTCCTCTTTTTCTTCTTCTCCTCTTCCTTCTTTTTTTAATTTAATCTTTTTATTTTACAGTCCAGACTTTATCCCCCTCTCAGTCCACCCTCTGACTGTTCCATGTCTGATACCTCCTCTGCCCCCCACCTCCATGACAATGTCCCCACTCCCACCCTACCAATCCTCCCTACTCACTGGGGTTTATAATCGCTTCAGGTTTAGGTACATCTTCTCTGACTGAGTCCAGGCCAGGAAGTCCTTGACTGTACATGTATTAGGGGCCTCATCATCTGGTATATGCTGCCTGGTTGGTGTCTGAGCAATCTTGGCAGGGGAGGGGAGATGTCTTATAGGGTCGCCCTCCTCCTCAGCTTCTTTCAGCTTTTCCTAATTCAGCCACAGAAGTCAGCTGCTTCTGTCCATTGGTTGGGTATAAACATCTGCATCTGACTCTTTCAGCTGCTTGTTGGTTCTCTTGGAGGACAGTCATGATAGGCTTCTTTTTGTGAGTACATCGTAGCACCAGTAATAGTGTCAGACCTTGGGGCCTCCCCTTGCAAGGGAGCCCAACTTGGGCCTGTTGCTGGACCTCCTTTTCCTCAGGCTCTTCTTCATTTTTGTCCCTGCAGTTCTTTCAGACAGGAACAATTCTAGGTTTTCACTCTTGGATGGCAACCTCATCCAAGATGCCCTGTCTTTCTACCGAAGGCGGGCTCTACAAGCTCCCGCTGCCCACCGTAGGGTATTTCATCTAGGGTCCCTCCCTTTGAGTCCTGAGAGTCTCTCACCTCCCAGGTCTCTAGCTCATTCTAGATGCATCCCCCCACCTTCTACTTCCTGAGGTTGCCTGTTTTCATTATTTCTGGTGGCTCTCAAGGCTTCAGTCCTGTTCCCCACCCCCCAATACCTGATTATGTTCCCTTCTGACCCTTCCTGTCCCCTTTCCCACCCAGAATCCTCCCTCCCCCTCTGCAATTGCTTTCTTCTTGCTCCCAAGTGGGATTGAGGCATCCTCACTTGGGCCCTTCAGCTTGTTAACAAAAACAGTATAGAATGCTCAGGATAAAACCAACAGAATTTAAAAAGTTCAGAAAGGCTCTGTAAGTGTCAAACCAATATATATATATATATATATATATATATATATATATATATATATATATATGTGTGTGTGTGTGTGTGTGTGTGTGTGTGTATACACACATATATATATATGTGTGTGTGTGTGTGTGTGAATATATATATATTCACACACACACATACTCACACACAAAACACACACATACACACACACACACACACACACACACACACATACATGCCTTAACAGTAGTTCCATAATTTGCTAGAGAATGATACCCCCGACTCACAGTATGTGAACAGAAAGTGTTTTGCGCTAATGGAAATGCTGCATGCCAGTTTCTCCCATTACTGAGATAGAGACCACAAAGTCACATTAGGGGAATTCCTGGGAGGGGTAAGTGACCTGAATCTTAATCTTTGTTCTATCTCTAAGGACATTCTAGAACCATTGCTGGGGCCTGGGGTTGGGGTAGGAAAGAGGATAGAAAGGTGGAAACTGCTGCTGGGGAGGTCAGAAAACTGTTGCTGAGGAAGTCTGGAATCAGCTGCTGACCCACTGTCCTTCCCTCAGGCCAGGTGGCAGGGCAGCTTCTGATGGCAGGACAGATTCTGATTAGCTGCCTGAAGCCTTTTGTTTGTTTGTTTGTTTGTTTGTTTTTTGTTTTTTGTTTTATTTTGTTTTGTTTTTTCCTAGCTACTGGTTTGCCTGGCCTTGCCCAGTTCTTTGAAACAGAGACTTAGGCCTTGTCTCCTGAATTGCCAATTTGAAGCCTGTCATGGAGTCAGCCTAGCCTTCCCAATACATGTATATATGTACTTACATACATACGTACATATATGTAATTCATCAGTTTGTCAACTTTTCCAATGTTGCTAATATATGAACTGTGCACTGGATGAGTTGTTTGGAGATTTTATCTCCCTCTTTATGACATAAAGCACAAGTGAAAGTCTTCACAAGCAGATAGAGCCATTACTTCATATCCTTTGAAAATGAACCCACTTCATTGTCTGTCTGAACATACAACTGCTGTGATCTCATTCAAGTTTCCTCTCTACCCTCAACCATAGCAGTTACCCTTCTTGGGAAGAATTCTCTTGAAAACAGTGAAGTATTGTATGTTGTGCTTTTGCTTTAATCTTTTTTTATTTAAATTTTTATTTTCTATATTCTATGTTTACATTCCAAAGGCTTTTCCCTTTCCCAGTTCCCCCCCACCATACGTCTCATAATTCCTCTCCCCCCCCAACTATTCCCCAATCATGCCCCCCCACCACGATTTCTCTGTTCTGGGTATACAAAACTGGATCCAATCTTTTCAGGCCCAGGGTCCTCTCCTTTCTTCTTCTTGGGAATCATTTGACTTGCTAATTGTGCCTTGAGTATTTAGGGCTTTTGGGCTCATTAATATCCACTTATCAGTGATTGCACTTCATGTGTATTCTTTTGTGATTGGGTTAACTCTGATATTTTCCAGATCTAACCATTTACCTACAAATTGCATGAATTCATTATTTTTAATTGCTGAGTAGTATTCCATTATATAATTATACCACATTTTCTGTATCCATTCCTCCTTTGAGGGATATTTGGGCTCCTTCCAATTTCTGGCTATTATAAACAAGGCTGCTATAAACATAGTGGAGCATGTGTCTTTATTGTATGCAGGGGAATCCTCTGGGTATATGCCCAGGAGTGGTATGCCAGGGTCCTCTAGACGTGACATGCCCAATTTTCTGAGGAACCACCAGACTGATTTCCAGAGCGGCTTTACCATTTTGCAATCCCACCAACAGTGGAGGAGTGTTCCTCTTTCTCCACATCCTCGCCAGCACTTGTTGTCTCTTGAGTTTTTAATCTTAGCCATTCTGACTGGTGTGAGGTGGAATCTCAGGGTTGTTTTGATTTGCATTTCCCTGATGACTAATGATGTTGAACATCTCTTAAAGTGTTTCTCAGCCATTCGAATTTCTTCTGGTGAAAATTATTTAGCTCTGTACCTCATTTCCAATATCCCTGACCTCAAGCAGTACTACAGAGCAATTGTGTTAAAAACTGCATGGTATTGGTACAGCAACAGGCAAGTAGATCAATGGAATAGGATTGAAGACCCAGAAATGAACCCACAGGCTTATGGTCAGTTGATCTTTGATAAAGGAGCCACAACCATCCAGTGGAAAAAAGATAGCCTTTTCAACAAATGGCACTGGTTCAACTGGAGGTCAACATGCAGAAGAATGGGAATCGACCCACTCTTATCTCCTTGTACTAAGATCAACTCCAAGTGGATCAAGGACCACCACATAAAACCAGACACACTGAACTATTAGAAAAGAAACTGGGGAAGACCCTGGAGGACATGGGCACAGGCGGAAAGTTCCTGAACAGAACACCAATAGCTTATGCTCTAAGATCAAGAATTGACAAATGGGACCTCATAAAATTACAAAGTTTCTGTAAGGCAAAGGACACTGTCAGAAGGACAAAACGGCAACCAACAAAGTGGGAAAAGATCTTCACCAACCCCACATCCGACAGAGGGCTAATATCCAATATATACAAAGAACTCAAGAAACTTTAATCTTTTTAACTGCTTGTTTCATAATAAAAAGTATTATTGGTAATACGATATCAAATTGTCAAGCCTGAGAATACTCATCCAAGTAACATTATAAAGATTGAACAGGTTGGGGCTGGAGAAATGGCTTGGCAGTGAACAGTACTGACTGCTCCTTCAGAGGTCCCGAGTTCAATTTCCAGCAAGCACATGGTGGCTCACAGTGAAGTGGGTCCATTTTCAAAGGATATGAAGTAATGGCTCTATCTGCTTGTGAAGACTTTCACTTCTGCTGTATGTCATAAAGATGGAGGTAAAATCTCCAAGCAACTCATCCAGTGCACAGTTCATATATTAGCAACATTGGAAAAATTGACAAACTGATGAATTATATATATGTACGTATGTATGTACATACATATATACATGTATTGGGAAGGCTAGGCTGACTCCATGACAGGCTTCAAATTTGCAATTTGAATCCAATGCACTTTTCTGGTGTATCTGAAGACAGCTACAGTGTGCTCATATACATAAAATAAATAAATCTTCAAAAAATATTGAACAGGTTGTGGTCTTTTATTTAGAGGAAGAAACATGTTTCTACATAACAACAAATGATGAAAAAATAGCAAGAAAAGTTATATGGGAGGGTTTGTGGGGAGAAAATATGATGGGGAAAGGACATCATTATATTATAACCTCAAAAGAAAAAAGATAAATTATTAAATTATTTGAAACTCTAGATTTTATTCAAGTTTTTTAGGGTTTCTCTCAAGCGATGAGAGACATGCATATCTCATCCAGTGATCCTGGGGTCACACACACCATGTAGTAGGGAAGATTAGTTCACAGCACTTTGCTTAAGTAGAAATAGGTGATACTGATTCTCACCAGAGAAAGAAGCTAGAATTGAAGGCAGGTTATTAAACTGAAATACTGATAGATCACTCTCTGAAGCCACATATTTTGCTCTTTTTCTTCAATGTTGACCAAGACACAAGACAAATTAGGTTGATGGTGATGACTGATTATTATTCAATCCTCAGGAAAGAATATTATGTTCCCTGAGGTTTAAACATTAATTAAGCAAGCACTAGCTGAAAGGCTGTGAGATCGGTCATGCCTTCGGTGGCATGACCTCCACCCTTGGGCTCTGTAAAAAAGTTGGTCTTGTGTTGAGGACTCTGGTCATAAAAAATTGTGAACAGAAAATGTAATTATTTTAAATTTCTTCTTTAGATTTCTCATACAGATCATAGATGATGGCCCTTGGAGGAGGTGCATTCTTCAAACCCTTTTTTGGCATTAATTTTTTCAACTATAGTACCTAGAACTGAACATCCTAGCCTTAAACATTTTTCCTCTTTGCAGTGTTTGTGATTCCCTTTGAGGACCAAGTCAGAGATAAAGTCTAAGCTAAAATGTAAATGCACATGAAAGCATTAAAACTAAACTATTTAATTATTGCAATGGGCTTTTAACCCTTTCTCATCTGCTTAATTCAAAATATTCAAAATATTTTTGTTGAATTATAGAACAGTCTAAATGTTGATGTCTGCTAATGCTAATGATACACTTGTTGGTCAGGTTTATTGCTTCACACAAGTCCCAATGTTCCATCTTCATAAAACTCCAGCTGCATAAGCACTGTAATTGCATCTCATTTGGAAAGAAGAAACCCAGGACATGGAGCTTCTAAATGGCTTCCATTGCATTACAGTACCCAGGGAAAGGGACAAACTAGTCTCTTAGCTTACTGTTGTTTCCAAAAGATGCAATCAACCATATAGAAAATTAGCACACAGGAAAATTTCTCAGTGTTGGGGGGGATGGGGAGGGGGAGATAATTGCACTAGCTTTTATAGACCTTGCTGCATCCCAGATTCTGGTCATTTCTCTTTAGTTGTTCTTTCTTCCTGTCTGTCTGTCTTTCTTTCTCCCTCCTTTTCTCTTCCACCTTCCCTTCTTTCCCCCTTTCTTCTTCCTTCCTTTCCACTTCTGTCTTTCTCTCTGTCCAATTTTTTTAAATTTATTTATCCTCTCATAAATTACGTCCACCCACTTTCCAGTTTCCCTTCCCTCCACTCTTCCCAGTCCCTCTCCCTACCTTCACTCTCCCCCGGTTCCATTCATTCCTCCTGCCTTTCCCTTAAGAGATTGGGCTTCCCATGGTCATCAGCTGAACAAAACATAACACATTACAAACATGCTAGGCAAGTACCCTTACATAAAGGCTGGGTTAGGCAACTCAGTAGGTGAAAAGGACTCTGAAGACCATAAAAAGACAGCCACACTCTCACTGTTAGGAGTCCCACAAGAACACCAAGCTACACAACCACAACATATATGCAGAGGACAGGCTCATGCAGCCTCCATCATTGTCACCTTAGTCTCTGTGAGGCCCTAAGACTGCCTGCTTAGCTGATTCTTCAGGTCATCTTCTCTGTGGTGTCCTTGATCCCTCTGGTTCCTACAGCTCTGTCTCTTGTCTTCCCTGGGGTTTCCTGACGTCTACCTAATGCTCCGCTGTGGGTCTCTGCATCTGCTCCCATCCATTGCTTTGGCTGAAGCCACTCTGATGACAATTGAGTTGGGCTCCAGTCTACGAGTACAACAGCATATCATTAGGAATCATTTCACTGATTCCATTTTTTTTTTAATGGCAGCCATGTTTGTTTCTATCCAAGTTCTCTTGGCTATCTGGTCTCTTCTTTCATTCATTCTTTCCCACTTCTGCAGGGATTTATCCAAAGTCATTCTCATTTTGTGTTTTCGGGCACTTGGAAAATAAGATGACATTGAGCAGAGTCTACATTCATGCTTCTTCCTTTTGGGTTTGTTGTCTCTGTCTATCTCTCTGCCTCTCTCTGTCTCTCTGTCTCTCTCTCTGTCTCTCTCTGTCTCTCTCTGTCTCTCTCTGTCTCTCTCTCTCTCTCTCTCTCTCTCTCTCTCTCTCTCTCTCTCCTTTTCTTTCCTTCCTCTCCTTTGTCTGTTTTCACAGACACATTCCAGTGAAGATGGAAGATGGGAAGGAAGAGAGATAGAGAAAGAGTTACTAAGCAAAACTATAATGAAAAAGGGAAAACTGGAGACTCAGAAAAGAGAGTGTACTAAGGGGAAAGTGAAGAAGGGAAGAAGACAAACAGGTAGAGGGAGGAAAAGAGGGAAAAAGAGAAGGAGGGAGAAAAAAATAAGAAAGAAAACAAAAGGAAGTCAAACATGAGCCAACTTTGAGACATCAAGACATCAAGTTAATTTTTAACCTACAGGAATTTTACTCTATGTAGGATTTACCCAGCCAATAAATGTCTATCAAGAGTCAAAAATAACAGAGTTTAGGGGGTAAAAAAAACCCTTAATAGTCTCAAGACATTGTAAAATGATTCTCTGGAAGTTAGCACACACTCTAGTGGGTTCCTTTGTCTTTTAATCCTCTGGCACTTTTAAAAGTTATTTATGTATTCTCTGAAAAATTTTGACAAGTTCAGCTGTGGCTACACATAAGAGCTTTTCTGTACCTTGCATTTCCCAGTATCCTTCTGTTAATACCTCTACATTCCTCTGACTCAGTTTGCACCATTTCTATAAAGTGATGAAAGACTAATGTAGTAGCTAGCTGCCATAGACACACACGTATGTGTGTGTGTGTGTATGTGTGTGTGTGTGTGTGTGTGTGTGTGTGTGTGTGTGTGTGTGTGTGAAATCAGGTAGAAGTGTCTGAACTGAGGAAAAAAAGATTAGAGATTATATAGCTAATTATAAACAAGTCTTATTTCTGGGAGCATGGGGTGAGAAGAAAGAACCAGACTTCTACAGGTCATCTTAGAGGATGCTTTTGATCTTGGCAAATAGTTTCAGCAGGAACAGCTCAACTACCTTTCTTTTATGACTCATCTTTATTCCTACAAGAGTTTGATGTCCCATCCACCTGAAGGGCTAGTGAGCCTGGCTTCATTCCTAATATAGGCTGGCAAGGGTGTACACAGATACAAACAAGATTCTGAAAAGATAATGACTAAAGCAAGCAGTTGACATTGTAGAAGAACCACATGGGGAGGCACTAGATACAATTCAGTCCCTGAGCAGCAGCTCAGACAGGGACTACTTCTGCTGATCACATCTTGAAAGGTCGGAGGTGGCAGACTTGCTGAAATCCTGTGATGTTGCATCTAGTAATAAAATTAGGGAGTTTCCAACCGAGCCATATATGGTCAGCTAGGACGGGAATAGGGGTAGAGTTGACGATGAACGTGTTTTTTTGTTTTTTTGTTTGTTTGTTTGTTTTGTTTTGTTGTCTTTTCGGGAACATAGGTCAAATGTTTTATTTGGTAAGTAGGTGTGCATTCTCCCATCTTCCTTTCACTGTGATGTGAAGTTGAAAAGTCAAGATGTGGAAGGAGAATCATTAAGCAAAACATAGCATACCTACATGGACCAGTGTAGCCTGTTAGGACCTCTAGGAAATGTGTATACTAAGGAGATGTGTGGTTGTCCACTTTCCATCTTAAGTAAGAGAGGTTGCATAGATCATTCGCCACAATGATCTACACAACTCATGTGGCCCATGCACTGACTGGGCACCTCCTTTTTCATTTCTCTATTATCTCTGGCCGAACAACTAGTTGGTGATAATTACCTTTGTTCGGAATGTCTTCAGTTTCTTGTTCAGCAGGAAAAGCTATTCAAACAGCAAGCCCATTGAAATCCACAAATACTACTCTTTGGTGCTTGGAAGGACCTAGCTGGAGTTGGATTTATGAAGAGGAAAGAAAAAGAAAATGAAAGAAACAAACCTCAAATGTCTAAAATTACTCTGGGTGGGAAAGTCCTGGTTTTCCTTGTGTTTCCCGTAAGACCTGATTTTTGAGAGAATTTCTAGAAAATAAAGGGGGAAAAAGAATTTGGGTAACTCATAAAAGCAAAAGTGCACAGTTGTGTGACAAAAGCTAAAACAACATTTTACAGCTGGTCAGCACAAAAAACAAAAACCACACCTATATGTCTTGAAAGATGTGTATGGGTATTTTTTCATTCAAAAACTTTTACACGGTATAAAATTCCTGTGTATAAAGAAATAAAAATCTAGATTTTCTAAAAACAATGTGTATTTTTATAATAATATTAAGTAAAACGTACTCAAAAACGCATATGGTCAATAACAACAGATAAATTGTTCTGTCAACAGTCCTTTTCAGATAACAGAGGAAATGAGTTTGACTTCTATTAGGCATGAAATAAATTTTTTTGCCAAAGAGAAAGTAATCTCTACCATGCAAGTCTCAAGAATATTGTCTTTGCGAGGGAGAAAGAGCAAGTGGTTCCCCGCTCTTCTATTCATCTGAGCTCTGAGCCGGTCTTCACCTATCAGTGTCGTCCAGAGGGAACGAGAGTTGGGATGAGCGGCTCTGCCAGCATGTGTGCCTTAAGTATGCTGTTGTGTGTGAGATGCCGGGACTGTGCTAGTCACCGGATGCATGTCTGCACTGTGCAACACAAGAAACAGCAAGAGTGGGAAATGAGAAAAGGAAGGTCATTCAGCACCAGATTCTCCGAAACCCCTCTACAGACTCAGGGCTTGTGTCCAAGCCGGAACAGCACATATACCCCCTGCCCTACCTCGACAGTCTAATTGGAAATTCTCTTAGAATGTTGCAAGTCAAAGTGACACAGGGAGAAGAGGCTCCCTTCACGCCATAGAAAATCGCGCTGTGCAGTAAGACATTTCCGTGGATGGCGTCCACGTTCCTTGCACCAAGGGAGCAGGTTCCAAAGGTAGCAAGGCCTGGGGTAGAAGTCTTGATGAGGGAAAGCCAAACAGAGTTGAGAGGCTGCGATTCTTCCAAGTGGGAGGTAAAGGAGCAGGTGTCTGGCTGGAGGGGAATATTTTACTGTCAGGTATTTCCTTACTCTTACCATTAAAACCACGGTTTAGGGTAGAGGTAAGGATTTGACACTTTAGCAAATGGAAATTTGAGAAAATACAAACTTGCAGGGCCAAAATGCTGTGGAGTGTAGCCAT
This sequence comes from Apodemus agrarius, assembly GCA_964023405.1. Lineage (NCBI taxonomy): Eukaryota > Metazoa > Chordata > Mammalia > Rodentia > Muridae > Apodemus > Apodemus agrarius. The sequence continues at coordinate 12,508,356 of OZ030018.1, forward strand.
GCTGGGAACAGAGTGCAGAGCACCTGTAGGCGCTGGTCTCTTTCTTCCTTTCTGTATTTGTATTTTCCAGGATGGAGTCCAAGTAACTACTGATCTTCTTGGCTTCATTTCTGAACTGTGAATTCTTTACAAACATCAGTCGTGGCTTAATCACCTTCACAAGTCCCTAGAGAGTCTCACAAAGCCTTTCACACCAAGACATGTATTTTCATAAGCTGTGTGGGTTTTTAAGAGGTGTTGTAGATTGGATATAATTAAGAGGGGGTTTCGGTCTGGGAAGAGTGTGTCACTAGTAGTCACTTTGCATGGAAGCATCAGCTTATGACTGACCAATAGTAAATGGTAGATGACTTATACAGTGACTGTAGCGGTGAGTTTGGGCTACATATACCACTTTGGCTCCCAGCAGGCCACACACACACACACACACACACACACACACACACACACGAATGCATGCATGCATGCATGCACACAAACACACACACACACACACACACACACACACACACACACACCAGTTCATTTGAAAATTCCTTGGCTAACTCAAAGGCTGGGCACCTCAAAACCTTCCCCTGCTACCCTAGGCCCAATCAGGGAAGTAGCCAATGGCTACCCACCCAAATTCTCATATGAATGGTTGGCTTTTTCTCCTGCATCTCCTGCCTCCAATCCTTTTCCTCTAAGACATGCCAATTCTCTGTTCTGCTCTCCGGAGTCCTAGCCTGCACAAATCTAAGGGGTCCTGCCCTATCTCCCTTTATCCAGCCATTGGCCACTGGGATCTTTATCGTTCAATCAAAAACCAAATAGGGACAAGGACCTTCAGTGGTTGGACACAGAGATTCCAGATTGAATCAGAACATTAGAGCCAATCCCCAACAACCACTCCGCCGAGGATAATTTTGAACTTGTAGCATTCTTTCTTTGAGTTTACAAAACTTTGATTTTGGATCATAGTATTCAATAAGTATATAAATCTTATTACTTATGCACAAAATAGCTGTTAAAGCAAAAAAGTAATCAGGGGCTCCAGCTAAATATGGTGGGCAATATATTTTTTCCTTCCTATTGCAAAGCTAAAGACTGTTATTTTCACTTACTTCAATACTACTGTAAATTAATACTAGTTAATTTCTGTTACAGAACATCTCAGATTGCACTGGTTCACTACTGCAGTATCCTTGTTTCAAACAGTAACTAACTTTTTGTAGTGTACAAGTACCTTCCGTGGAAACTAAATACATAGCCAAGAAAAACAAAACCACTTCTTCAATAAGAATTTATTCATTGTATCTCAAACTCTATCTGCCCCATCCCTGTGACAAGTACTTCCAATAAATACTCACTATTGTATGCTCACATTTTGAAACAAATCTGCTCCTAACATATTTCCAAACATTTGGTTAATTGGTCTGAATTCTAATGTCACTCATTTATCAGACATGAAGGCATGAAATTCAGATTGAGTCTCTTTAGCAAAGCAACATATTTTAGAAGTAACAGAAGGCTTCAGTAAAGACAAAGTAGTTGGGAAATTCTTTAAACTTCATAAGGACCCTGACCACAGAAGAAAACAATTACAGTTAAAAGCCTTACCCGAGGGACACCTGAAACAGGTGTTTTATAAAGGATCCTTTGAGACACAGATAAGTAAGTTGCATGCTTCAAATAAAAGTTGTTTTGGAGACTTGTTTGATGCCAGATTCTGTACTTTTTTCTTTCTTTCTGCAAGTGGTATAAAAGAAATAAAGTTTGTATCTTCGTTATTTACCAAGGGTGGGGTCAAAATACCATGATCAGAACAAATTAAACTAACGAAAGTTAAAAATGTTTCATTGGGCTTACAGTTTCTGAGGGTTCGAGTCCATGATGGCAGGACAAGCTGAGAGCTTGCATCTTGATCCCAAAGTTGGAAGCAGAGAGAACTTCCCCTGAGTGATGCACCTCCTCAAAAAAAAAAAAAAAAAAAAAAAAGCCATACCTCCTAAGTCTTCCTAAACTTTCCCACCAACTGAAGACCACACATAAGAGCTTACGGAGGTCAGTCTCATTCTGAACACTACTAGACAATTAAGTACCAAGTAATCTTCCCTGGAGTGGCTGGGTTTGGTCATCATAAAGCTGAAGATTACTGGGAGACAGAGAAGATGACTGGTACCTCTATTCTCTGCCTTTAATACCTGCTGCCCATTGCCTTGTAGTGTTGACTACATGCTTTCAGCAGCGGCCTCCTTCTAGGTCCTGATATAGTTAAGGATCCATCCAGGCTCTCTCTGACTCCTCCCCCTCTCCAACGCGTGCATGCACGCGCAAACACACACACACACACACACACACACACACACACATACACACACACATACACACACCTTGTTCTCTCTCAAATTCATGCCCTCTTTTTTTTTTAATTTTTCGTTGAAAATATTCTTTATTTACATTTCAAATGTTATACCCTTTCTCGGTTTCCCCCCTCCCCAAAAACCCCCAACCCATCCTCTTACCCCCTGCTTCCAAGAATATGCCCCTCCACCCAACCCACTCCCACCTACCTCCCCTCGATTTCCCCAGCACTAGAAGCCCCAGGGCTGGCAGGGACTAAGCCATCAACCAATGGGGGTACAGATGGTTCCCAGCCTAGAGTGGCAGAGGAATGCCTTGCCTGGCATCAGGGGGAGGAGCGGTCCTTGGTCCTGTGAAGACCCTCTTTTACTTTAACTGTTGTTTGACCTTCTCCAGTCTTGGGCCTCATGGTACCTTCTCTGAGAATGTATCATTTAGCGAAGCTATATATGTGTGCCTGCTCCCCTCTGAAGCAGTGAAGTTAAAAAGGATGGAAATGCACATTATAAGGGGTGTGCGCCGCCCCGGGAGACCAGCACTGGACCCCACCATACATCAGCTTGCTGTGAGAAAGTCACAGGGTTTTCCTTCCACCTTCTTAGAATTGATAATTAGAGGAAACAAAGGATGGGGGGACTGAGGGACCCAGTTACTGGGGCCATGCCACCTGCCTACTAATAACCACCAATCACCTCCCCTCGAGAATTCTTCCTTGGGAATAGGAGCTTTGAAAATGAGGGGGCTGACAGTGAGTGGCCGACTTAGGAGAGAAGTAGTAAGTAAACAAACAAAGGAGTGTTTGCCACTTAATTACCTTTTAAGAAGGAAACGGAGAAAGTGTGAGCGCCAATGTAAAAGACTAGGGTGGGGGTGCGGAATTCCCTTCAAGAGTTAACTCTTTCCCACCCTGACATCCCCCTGACCGCTCAAAGCGTTCCAGTGGCTGGGATAAGTGACAGATCGTGGGCGCTGACCAACTCTGCGCTGGAAAAAGCTAGGAGCACCGCCATTTATACACAAAGCCAAGGACTTCCCAGGCCGCAGCAGCCGGCCCTGGTGGGGTCACCGCAGTGCTGCATGCCCAGAGACGCGCCAGGAAGCACCCGTGGCTGCCGGGGCTGCTCAGCTGGTGGCCGGGAGAAGTTAGTCACCCCCTAGCCCGAAGTCAGCAAGTGCTGGAGCTTGAACAAGCTAGGAGGTGAGAAGGCTGGAAATCAGCTACCGGGAGCGACTTGAGAGAGTCAGGAAAAAGAGAGATGGACTTGGGGGTGCAGGGGCGACTCCCCTGACCAGTGAAGTTACCAGGTCTACAAGGCCAGGGCGCACCGGCCGGCAAAATGAGACAAGAACGTCTCATCCCGCACAAGAACAGCCAGGGGAAGGAGGCAGGGAGAGACTTTAAAAACACACCAAAACACCCCTTCAGGAGATGAGGTAAGCCGAGGTTAGCCAACCCCGATTGGTTGTGAAATACCACACAGACCCAGAGTTGCTGTGGCTTTAAATGAGGCCAAGTGAATTTGCTCGTCTTCTGCCCAAATATACTTTTTCCTCTCTCAATCTCTTTCTCACCCTTGCTCCTTCCTTTGTCCCTCCTTCCACCTTGCTAAGTCCTAGTCCCTTCCCCCTGCCCGGTCTCCCTTTCCTCGATCACCCTCCTCCTCCTCCTCCTCCTCCTCTCCCTGTGCCCTCCCCCATCAGATTAGGCGCGGACTGGGAAGGGTGGGAGTGGTGGGGGAAGCTCTCCCTTTAAGAGGCAGCGTGCAGTGACGAATTGTTGAAATTGCCATTGCAGGATGGCACGCCGCTATAAATTCATTGTCCCACCTCCTCGCATCTTCACAGCGCCTGAGCCGCTCTCCGCGCCCGCAGCAGCCGACTGGGGATGATCCCGGGCGGGGAGGACGCGGCAACGGAAGGGACCGGGACGCGCCGCCTCGCCGGCTCTCCGCAGGCCGCCTCCTAGCTTTTGATTTGAAACATTTTCGGCGTTTTCTTTCTTTTTCTTTCTTTTTCTTTTCTTTCCTCCCGACTCATTTCTCCCTGCCTTCGGGTTCCAGCAGAGCCGAGGAAGCCCTCAGAATAAGAAAGGAAGTGGGTCGGAGCTTGGAAGCTTTGCAGCCGGCGAGCCCCGGGCTCCGAGGGGGCGGGAGCCGACGCTCACCAGTTGCGGGCCGGGAGCGCGGTCGCCCTCCTTACTGTCAGCTGTTTGTTTTGATCTGTTTGTGCAAAGATCTTGTCTGCGTTGGGTCTCTCTCCATTTTTTTTTTATTTGTTTGCTCTCCACCTCCTGGCTTTAGCTCCCACCACCACTACCCTTTATTTAATTTTTTTTATTATTTTTTAAAAATCTTTCTCCCTCCATCTCTTGGACCTCAATTCCAAACATTTTCCAAACCAACAAAGAAAAAGTTCTCACAGTGGCACGGCGGCCAGGAAAAGGCTGGCGCTCTGCTGCGGGTTCCCCCCCTACCCTTTCCTGGACACTTGACTCAACCTTGCACGCGAGTGTCTAGAGTGTGTGACTGTGGGTGGGTGGGTGGGAGGGAGGGCGAGCCCCCCCACCCCCGCCCCTAAAACTTCCAGAGCAAATAGCAACCACCAGCCAGCCAGCCAGACTCGGTCGCGCAGCCCCCCTCCCGGCGGGCAGCGCACTATGCGGCTCGAGTGGGCGTCCTTGGTGCTGCTACAACTGCTGCTGTGCGCGTCCTGCCCGTCCCTGGCCGCTGACAACCCTGCCGCGGCACCTGCCCGGGATAAAACCAGGCAGCCTAAGGCTGCGGCAGCGGCCGCCCAGTCCGACCAGCGGCAGGGGGAGGAAACACAGGAGCCAGGCCGTCCGCAACCCTTGGCTGGGCAGCGCAGCAGGAGCGGCGGCGGGCTGGTACAGAATATAGACCAGCTCTACTCTGGCGGTGGCAAAGTGGGCTACCTTGTCTACGCGGGCGGCCGAAGGTTCCTGCTGGACCTGGAGAGAGATGACACAGTGGGTGTTGCTGGTGGCATCGTTACTGCAGGAGGAGGGCTGAGCGCATCCTCTGGCCGCCGCCGGGGTCACTGCTTCTACAGGGGCACCGTGGACGGCAGCCCTCGCTCCCTAGCTGTCTTTGACCTCTGCGGGGGTCTCGATGGCTTCTTCGCGGTCAAGCATGCGCGCTACACGCTGAAGCCGCTCCTAAGTAGGTCCTGGGCAGAGCGCGAACGAGTTTATGGGGATGGGTCTTCCCGCGTCCTGCACGTCTACACCCGCGAGGGCTTCAGCTTCGAGGCCCTGCCGCCACGCGCCAGTTGCGAGACTCCTGCGTCCCCGTCTGGGCCCCAAGAGAGCCCCTCGGTGCACAGTCGTTCTAGGCGACCCTCAGCGCCGGCCCCGCAGCTGCTGGACCACTCGGCTTTCTCGCCAGCTGGGAACGCGGCGGGCCCTCAGACTTGGTGGAGGCGGAGGCGCCGGTCCATCTCCAGGGCCCGCCAGGTGGAGCTCCTCTTGGTGGCTGACTCGTCCATGGCCAGGATGTATGGGCGGGGCCTGCAACATTACCTGCTGACCCTGGCCTCCATCGCCAACCGGCTGTACAGTCATGCAAGCATCGAGAACCACATCCGCCTGGCCGTGGTGAAGGTGGTGGTGCTCGCGGACAAGGACAAGAGTCTGGAGGTGAGCAAGAATGCGGCCACGACCCTCAAGAACTTTTGCAAATGGCAGCACCAACATAACCAGCTAGGGGATGACCACGAGGAGCACTACGATGCAGCCATCCTGTTCACCCGAGAGGTAGGTGTAGCAGGTGGGTGCCCAGCTCCGAGATAACAGAGGCAGATGGAAGGGCGGGTCTTGCTGGTGGCTCTGCGTCTCCCATAAAGGACTTGCCACTCACTAGAGATTTGCTTAAATGCATGCGTCTTGGATGCAAGACACTCAGCCTCTGCCTTCACTGTGGTGTTCCGATCAGCCTCTGCAGTAATCCCTGCTGTAAGTGAGTGGACCTGTTTAGGAGATCAACATTCACTAAGGCTAGATGCCAGTCAGATAGGACAGTGTGGTGCATGACCAAGATAAGGAGGTATGTTCGTGCTTGGGGGAAGGTGTACAATTACATGGCAAAAGGGGGAAAGTAAGACTGCCTCTAAAATTGGGTGTTTTCTGCTTCCCAGTGAAGACGAAAGTACTACTTTGTCCGACTTAATGGGAAGGACTTGAAAGTTGGCAGTTGCTTTTATCTAATGGATGGCCTCCCTTGTAAATGTCCTTAAACGAACTCTTCTGCAACGCTAGCCTTTTCCAAAGGACTCCTTTTCTTAATGTGGCTTCCAAATGGGCTTCTGACATATCCACCTTGGAATCTGAGTTCCTGAGAAGGAAAGAATGTGGGAGGGCCAGGAGGATGCAGACGCCCAATCGCCCAATCGGTGGTGAGGACACCCCCCCCCCAGGCCCTCTACCAGCACATCAGAAGCACCACCCTCCGGCCCAGCTGCCAAACAAGGGTCAAATCCAGTTGGAAGGTTTGGGGTTTGCATGAATGTGTTTCAGAAGTTCTGGGCAGAGCTTCAGGATGTGGGGAAGAATGTTTTCCAAGGACTTCCCCGCGTTAAGGATGATGGTTACAGGGATGGATCATTATAAGCCCAGACATTCTGGGAGCAACAAGTCTATTTACACAGTTACCAGACCACCATGTTAGCAGGACATTTCAGACAAAAAGTCCTGCTGGTAGTTGTGAGACCGAGCATCCTGAAAGCTGTCCTCCTTACCTCTCCTTATCTATCCTCCTCCCATCCCCGTTGAATTTTGTCTTCCCAACTAGCCCCCTTCTACTGTGTGTGTGTGTGTGTGTGTGTGTGTGTGTGTGTGTGTGTGTCGTGTTCTATAGATGACCATGGGTTCATTTTCCGCATGACTACCATGGCTATACATGTCACACCCAGAAGAGAGCATGCCTGGATGTCATGGTCTTGTCACCCACTCCTTTCCTCAATTTCCCACGGTATACATCCCTCATCCAGGTTGAGCACTCCCCTGTCCATCTTAATCTTAGCATCATGATATGTTCTAAGTCTGACTTAAGCTTTGCTTATTGCCAAATTCTATTTCTCTGCCTAACTTGCGCCTTTTACATGACCGTGAAGGGACTGATGTTTAAGGATCATTCAACCCGTAAGAAATCCATCCAGTATAACTTAAGTAACAATAAACTCTGTTACTGTGTACAGTTACACACTGTCACCAAAGAGGGAGGATAGATAATCCAATGGCACACCGTATGGGTTTCAGGGTACTAAAGCTTCCCTACCTAATTTTTCTATGTTTTGCTAAGGTACCCATGGTACAAAGGGAAAAAAAAAACTATTGCTAAAGTCAGAGGAGAGAAACATTTGCAGTTCATGAGGTAGACATAATTGTAACCCACAAACAAAGATGCCAAAAGCAGTATCCAGGGAGAAGTAGGCTTCACAGCCTTGTGTGCAATGAAAGAGCTTCCATCTCATTAAGAGATACTCTGGAAACTCTCCTTTAATTCCTCTGCCCAGCATTAGTTTTTGAAATGGTGCAACAGGCATTTTCTAGACTTCCCTGTGAAGATCTTCTGTAAAACTAGCCCTTTTTCACTTGATTTCCAAGTTTTTTTTTCTTAAGCAACTTTCCACGTCTGGATTTCCTTGTGTTGCTATATAATGATTGCCTGCCAAGAAGGAGGCTTGGGAGAGTTTGTAGAAGAAGGTTCCCTAAAGAAAGAGGGAAAAAAATACTTTTGTAGACAGACCACACCAAAAGGCAGTACACTGCCAGTCATCATAATAATTTTCTTTCAGTTTAATACAAAACTGTAGTGCATAATTCTAAAATTAACTTGAGGACTTCTCACCATTTGCTCTTTTCTACACACTTCCCCAATTATTTCCAAGCAAAAAGGAAACTGGTTCGTGATTCTAAATGATGTCTATTGCTTTTCGCTGGGAAGGGAGGTTTTGTACTTGGGTAACTGACAATCATTGTTTTCCAGTCTGGGAAACTCATCACTGCATTTTAACTAGACAAAAGCAAGACAGAAGTAAATTCATTCTTCTACTTATTTTTAATTAAAACATTCTTAATTACATTCTATTAATGGGAGAGGGCATGTGCCAAAGCATGCAAGCATTGGGTCAAAAAGGATAAACTTTGGGAATTGATTCTTTTCCTTAATGTGGGTCCCAGGAATCAAATTCAGGTTCTCAGTCTCTGTGGCAAGTGTCTTTACTCTCTGAGACAGCCACCTTGCCAGCTCTGACTTAAGGTTACTAAGAATTGCTACAAAATTTCCAAGCTGGTTGGCACAGGAAGAATATTTTATCCTCCTTGCCAATCAGACGCACACTTTAAAGCAAATCCCATTTGGATTGGGTTGATCTCTAATAGGTTTATCTAACTCCCCCCCCAAAAAAAAATTGAATCTTTGAAGAGCACTTATAACATGAATACTTTATTCTAATTTAAAAGACAACTATTAGGTACCTTGTGTAAGTATTCCAATACAGGACAATGCTGACCTGAAAGTATTTAGCATGTGCAGCTAATTTCCACCTAATGTTTAAAAAAATAAAAAAATTAAAAAAAAATTAAAAAAAAAAGGAAACGAAGAAGTCTAGAAGAGGGAAGATGGGAACTCCTCTGTCCATGTAAGTCAGGTATTTTCAGGCTGGCCAAATTAAAGAAAGAACTTTTGTAGTTATTTCTTTTCAATGAGAAATACCCAGAGTTGGCAGCAGCAGTCCATTTTTACAACTCTGTTTTGAGCGTAAGATGTGCGTTGCCTGGCAGCCAGACGCTCAACCATCGAATCCGTGTTTTGATGGGCTCTGAGTTCTGCTCAGGTTCTGGGTCCAGATGTCTATGCCTGTTTTTCAGGCGTGAAGCAACTGTGTGAGGAAGTGCCTTCTACTCCTATTTCCTAGCCAGTAACACCTTGAACGTTGTGTCTAGGAGTGAGCAGAAGAACATTATTAATATTTCAGCTACCAAGCTAGCGTGCTTAGCTCTCAGGGCTCTGCACTGGCCCTCAGTTATGGTCTAATTATAGAAACAGCACCTATCACTTTTCTGGCACAAAGCCACTTCTGTCGTGAATGGCACTGCTGCTGACATTCACGCTCCGCCTGCCACCAGACGTTAGAAATACCAGCCCTAGAGGCTTACATATTGCTCCCTATAGTTCTCTCCTCATTCTGACTCTCTCTCTCTTATTGTAAAATACATTTTAAAAGATAGTCCTAAACTTATTTTCCAAAAATATTACTCCTTTTTAGAAAAAAAATAATAATCTTCTTGATTGATGTCAAAATCAGAAATTCTTTCACGTCCCTCCCCCTACATCTGACCAACAACAATGAACTCATTGAACTACTGCATAGACTGAAGACATCAGGGTGACTATGAGCCAGCTAAATGGCTGTTGAATAAAATGTCCATTAATTTTCATTGATTACTAAATCTTGCTTTAATGAGCCATTGTGCTCTGCTTAGACTCTCTTCTTCCATCTCTGTCTCAGGATGTGTGATCCAGGACACAGACACCTCTCGACTCTTTAGTTCCACATGCAGATACTTCTTCCCTTCTCTTTAGTTTCCTTTTAGATTCAGCACGAAATGGATTCTAGAAGACAAAAACCTTGGAAGAGGGAGCGGGTTACCCTCTTTGTTCGTGATTTGTTGACTGAACCAACTAATTTGGTCACATATTTGAATTCAAATCTACTTCGAGCCTACGGTAGCCATTGTTGAATAATCACAGCTACAGATCAGTCCTAAAGAAGCTAGTCCAGAAATGGGAAGAGTGGTCACAGACCAGACAACTCAAGATGATCATGTGTGGAAAATGTATGAGAAATATACTGAAAAACCTTGATCCATAAAATAAGATAACAAATGGGTGGTCTGAGTAGGCACCTCACATGCACATGCCTGCTGTGAAGAGGGTAGATAAAGTCAAGGAGACAGAAGGCAGTAAGGGGGCAAACACTTGTTTGCTGTCAGTAGGCTTACAACCAACAAAAGGAATCAATGCCTGAACTAATCACTCCTTCTTTGTTATTATTAGTGTTTATTTTATTAGATATTTGCTTTATTTACATTTCAAATGGTATCCCTTTTCCTCACTACCCTGCCGAAAACCCCCTATCTCATCCCTCATCCCCCTGTTTTCCAACACCCCCTCCCATTTTCCTGACATTGCATTCCCCTACACTGGGACATCGAGCCCTCAGAGGACCAATGGCCTCTCCTCTCACTAATGTCTGAAAAGGCCATCCTCTGCTACATATGAAGGTGGAGTCATGGGTCCCTCCATGTGTACTCTTTGGTTGGTGGTTTAGTCCCTGGGAGTTCGGGTGTACTGGTTGATAGATATTATTGTTCCTCCTATAGGGCTACAAACCTCTTCAGCTTCTTGGGTCCTTTCTCTAGCTTCTCCATTGGGGACCCTATGCTCAGTCTATTGGTTGATTGTGAGACATGGGCATTTTGATTCACCTTCTAAGAATGATAAAAGTATCCACATTTTGGTCTTCCTTCTCCTTGAGCTTCATATGGTCTGTGAGTTGTATCTTGGGTATTCTGAGCTTTGGGGCTAATATCCACTTATCAGTGAGTACATAACTTGTGTGTTCTTTTGTGATTGGGTTACCTCACTCAGGTTGATATTTTCTAGTTCCATCCATTTGCCTAAGAATTTTATGAATTCATTGTTTTTAATAGCTGAGTAGTACTCTATTGTGTAAATGTACCACATTTTCTATATCCATTCCTCTATTGAGGGACATCTGGGCTTCTGGCCTCCAGCTTCTGGCCTCCAGAGAACCAAATAACCCTATTAAAAAATGGGATACAGAGCTAAACAAAGAATTCTCAACTGAGGAATACTGGATGGCTGGGAAACACCTAAAGAACTGTTCAACATCCTTAATCATCAGGGAAATGCAAATCCAAGCAACCCTGAGATTCTACTTCATACCAGTCAGAATGGCTAAGATCAAAAACTCAGGGGACAGCAGATGCTGAAGAGGATGTGGAGAAAAAGGAATACTTCTCCATTGCTGGTGGGATTGCAAGCTGGTACAACCACTCTGGAAATCAGTTTGGCAGTTTCTCAGATAATTGGACATAGTACTACCTGAGGACTCAGTTATACCACTCCTGGGCATATACCTTGAAGATGCTCAAACATGTAATAAGAACACATGCTCCACTATGTTCATAGCAACCTTACTTATAATAGCCACAATTAATTACTCTTACATCAGGAAAACTGATAGAACTCTCGGCAAGGATAAACAAAGTCTGTGACAGGGGACAGAAGAAACCCACAGATCCCTCCTAGGTGGCTTTATCAGGTCTCATTGCAAATGTATAATTGCACTGTTTCCTAAAGCATAAGTTAATCTCCTTTGGATTCAACTATTTTTGAACATTCTTAGGTAGTACCCATAGTGTCAATTGTTTCACGTTAATTAGCTGAGGGATCAGCAACCATCATGTTGTTTTGCTTTGCAGGTAGAAACATATTTGAAGGAAAAAGCAGATAATCTGAAGACATTTTGTTGTCCTGGGCAGAGCTGAGGTTGTAGACTCCAGTTTTGTGGAAGGCAATGCTAGCCAGAACCATATGGAGGACATATAGCAGACACGCCCAAACCCATGTACTATGGCTAGAGGCAGTGTGGACAGTCTGTGTGGTACAGGGAGGTGCTACAAGAAGACAGAGCAGGAAGGCTGAATGATTTTTTTATTAGGTATAGAAGGAAGTAACAACTAGATTACTTCAAAAACATCATGTGGTGAGCGTGTTGGTTTGATAGTGCTACAACAACACGTTAGCACTCGAAGGGCATATTTAAAACATAAAGAAATTCTCATTCACTTCTGGAAACTGCAAAGTTTAAGATCAAAGATCCACCTGGTGTACTTTCTGAGGCGATAACTTTTCCTGGTTGGTAGGCATTCGTTTCTTGCTCGGTGTTATTTCCTCACTCTGTATGTCTGTCCAAGAGAGGGACATGCGGCAGGGGAAGAAGAGGAAATGGAGAGAAATGGAAAAAAAAGAGGAAGAGGAAGGATGTCTTGAAAGGCCTCATCTTGCCCGAGCTGAATTCCACTCTTTTAAAGTTGTATTCTTTCTTGTAGATCCTTTCTCCAAATACAGTCACACTGGACTACTGGGGATTAGCTTGAGCAATGTAAGGAGAATACAGTTCAGGACATAGCATCATGCTACAACATTTTATGGTGGAAAGCTAATGGCAGTGGAAACCAATGCAAGGAACATTTACAGATCAAAAGGCTGTTCAAAAATGAGCCTTGTGTCCGTGTCCTAAATGGCTAGACGCCTCCTGTAGGCACAGTGGCATTAGAAATTGGAAGACATGGGTCAAGAAAGGTTTGAGAAAAGTAGACAAATACAAGTAAAGTTAATCTTTTCTAGTAGATGGAATATTTCAGCTTATTCTTTGGGGAACAATGTACAAATGTTCCCCAATGTTCTATGTAGGAAATAGTTGCCAGGATGGGGCGGGAGGTTCACTGGGACATGAAGGAGGTTGGGATATATTGTGCAGAGCAATGCTAAGCTTTGACCAATATAAAGGAATAGAGATATCTTACATGATCCATGCTTTAAGAAACTAACTGATCACAGCATGTAGATATTGAAATTTCAGATGCCAAAAAGCTCATTTGGAAATCTCATGTGGTAGTTCAGGTAGGAAGAGATAATGTAAAGCAACAGAAAGAGAGTAGTTATCATAACTTAAATAGTCAAATGTTGCTCCTATGGTGTGTATGTGTGTAGGGGGTGCACACATGTATGTGTCTGTGATTTGGGGGGCGAAGCTAACTATTTCAGAAAATTTCTCATCTCTCTCACATCCATTTTCTTGTTTTCTAGAACATCTTCCAGGGTGCATTTTGTCTCTTTTCTATGCATCTAATTGTTTAGCTTCATTACCATACCACACATGAAGATCACCATGGCTGCTTTTTATTTGCTATAAGAAAAGAAGTTCATTTAATTAAGTACAGATAGGGAATACAAAAGATAATATTAGCATCAAGAATAAGATCATGATTCAACAGTGTCATGCTGTGGAGTACACGGAAGGCAAAGTTTATCTATCATTAAAATGTAGCTTCCAGGGTCCGAAGCTTGAGACACCAGCATTTACCGCTCCTGAGAGTTAATTTCTGACATTACCTTGAGACAATATAAATACATCTATGTACCAGAAAGTTTCATGTCAATACCAGCGCAAGTGAAGTTGGACACTGTCCTCACATGAATGAGGAAGAGCCTTTGTCTCAATGTTTGTCAATTGTTTGAAAAACAGATCTTACAACTAGAATTGAAATCTCAGAAACAAGCTCCTTTACATTCACCAACTTTAGTAGCTTTGTTCCCATCCTGAAGGAGAACTGGTCCAAGTATCTGTCCCCTCAATTTGTAATTCTTTCTGTCCCCTCTTTTTACCTAAAATTTATCAGAGTCACTTTCTGCTCTTATAATTCTGGGTCCAGATTGTCCTTCCAGATGTCCTATTAGTCCATTCCAAACTCTTAGAACTCTAGTCACAGAAAATGCCGTGTCATGTCCTTCCTGAGAGCTCATGTTTCTTAGTCTTACCTCATTAGGATGCCTTTTCTCTAAGACTATTGTACCAGCTTGGGGGTTTCTAATCCTGTGAAAACCTTCAGTGATTTCTTGAAGGAGGGTCCATTCAATGGTCTCTGTATTTATGTTTTCCCCCATTCCTTATCTCAGCATATTTTTGCTGCCTGGGAGAACAGTCTCTCAATGAAGACTGGGATTCCTCCAAGTCCTGTGACTTTCTTTGCTTGGACCTCACTGCCCACTTGATGTGTGGCTGCTTTTCCCATCTGGTACTGATCACGGGCACTTTCCAAGCTACTCTCCAAGCACCGTTGTTCTAGGAAGCAAGCTCTGCTGGCTGCTGGCATGGTGTGGCTGAGGGCATCCCATCCCAATACATATGCCCAAGGTATACTTCTGAATGGCAGGATAAGTCACAACTTTCTCATATGCTTAGTCTCTGTGGCAGAAAAGGGCTAGTGACCTCCTTGTAGAAACTTTATGGTTCTGAAAACTATCTCAGATCTATCTTAAATTAAATCCACTGTGTATGCCAACACCATACCATGGGATCACAGCTAACTCTCCTCACACTTTTCAGACACTTTTTTTTCTTAGTCTTCCACTGTATCACTCAATACCCAATGATAACAAGGGATTGATTCTACACAGGTAACCTCTAGCAGAAAAAAAAGTATATAAATATACATTCACATATATATAATTTGCCTTCTGATGGACTCAGAACGAGTAGGAAACCATTTGTTAGCCCTTCAATTCATTTACCTCTTTTGTAGATGTTGAGCTGTCTACTTTAGTATCCCTTACCTCTGATGCTAGATTATGTGCACGTGTGCTATAATATATATGTAGTATATATACAGTAATGTGTGATCTGCACTATCCCTACCCCTCCTCTGAATTTTAAAAACCCTATAAGCTTTAAGGCTAACTTACTGTTGTGAAGGGCCTTCAGAAAATATAAAACTGCAATATGCTATATAGTAATAATTTGATATCTATGCTTTATAACTTAAGAAGAACACTCCCTTACCATGTTAACATGTTCATTATAAGGCTTGAGGGTGAAACCACAACGGCACTAAGAAGGTCTGAAATTGTGTGAGAGAAATGGAACTTTTACCAGTTTATAATTATGGCTGTGGAAGTGTAATGGTGTAGCTATGTAGTCTAGGGTCTTAATCAGTGTAGTTAAAAAATAACGAGCGCTTCTGTTCATAATTTAGTCACATGCACGCTTTCCATGGCAAAAGGCCAAATGCATTTAATGCGATTCAAAGAAAACAAGGAGGGTTGATGGCCTCTAATGAGCAATTGATTAGCAGTAAACAGAGATAATAAGATTCCGGTTTCAATGCCATCGGGAACAGGAAGGCCATTTCCTTTCATAGTCGCTCCAAGCTTATTCGTGGCAGGAGGCGTGGAAGTCAACTCTTGGATAACCTGCTGTGTATAAGGATTCAACTATGACCTGGGGATCTCATCTCAAAATTGCTAAAAAAAAAAAAAAATGATGAAAGAGGTTGAAAATGTATTATACTCTATCATTATCCCAAATAATAATTATTATGCAGAACTCTACTCAAGTTTCCATTTTTAAAGATGCTAATTTGTCTGTAGCAGCATTAATTTGGGATCTCATGGGACATGAATGGATACCTAGGGAAGCTTGAAGGAGTTATCATTGGCATGAGGTCTTGATTTACCAAGGCTCGACAGGGCTAGAAATCACAATATAAACAGCACAAGAAGGTCCTGAAAGCACTAAAGAGAAGGGAATTGGGGATAGCTTTAAAGTCCTGCTCACCTTTGTTGGACTTTTGCAATCAAGAGAGGAATGAGGAGGGCCTGTTGGCACTGAGTCTGAGCACTTGATCTGTATAGGAATACGACTCTGTACTTGTGTGCCTGACAGCAGCTGAGGTTCTACCAGCAGGCAGCAAAGTGTGGATGTCTGAGGACCATCCCATTGAGTAAAACTGTATCTCACCATTCAGCTTAGTCAAGCAAATATCAGTTAAGTCCCTATGGTAGGATCTGTGCTGTGAACAGATGTCAGGTATAACCGAACAGTACTTATTTCACAAACTAATATTTTAAAATCCTTTGCAAAGTTCGTTATTAACTTATAGCTTATTTGGGAATGCCATGTTGCTCTTTTGGTTGTAAATATACACGCCAATTTTTAATGAAATTCATAAGAAAGCACAAGAATTTTTTAATGTTTATTAGTACCTAAATTGACGTTTCAAGAGAAGGTTATTAGCACAACTTGAACGTGTCAAAAATTGTAACTTCTGTTATCCTTTTTAAAACTTCATTTCTTTAATGTTTTGTTCACGTTCTTTAAGTGATCATTTTTACTCTTGAGAGTCTCCTAAAAGCTTTGGGACTTCTCAAGAATAAAATGAATAATTAATATCTACACATATTACTATCTATACATAAAACATACTTATATCACAAACATTTTCTCATCTTCTTGTGCTGGACTTTACTGAAAGCTATGAGCAAAACTGTCCAGTGGGTTAAGATGCTTGCCAACAATCCTGATGAACCAGGTTTCATTCTCAGGATGCATATGATGTGAGTGGAAATCTGACTCCCACAAGTTGCCCTTTATAAGCCAATAAATAAGTATGAAACGATTAAAAAGCTATGGTATGGGTGACCCTACATACATTTCTGAAGACACAATGTATGAAACAATGAAATTCAATTGGGAGGTTCAAAAATGATTTTTAATAATAGACATATAAAAGTTTGATTTTTCTATGTAATTTTACATATAGATTCAAGTGTAGTTTGTTTCTTGTATAAATGACTGAATATATGTATATACACTAATGCATGTATAAACACAAATGTCTTAGTAATGTGTGTTCCATCACAATGTGTGATTGTAGTTTGACTCTAACAGAAAACAAATTATTAGGCCTCTCTTTCAGGAAGTTCAGTCTGAATTTAGCTCAGAATATTAGGTGTTCCTGTATTGAACACATGCAACCCTTGACATTGGTGTACGCACTTTGGCTTTGTTCAGGCTATAACCGTGGCTTCTTTTAAAATGTCGTTGAATGTCTTTATCCTACTGTGCTTCTGGGTTACAAAGTAGCTCAGAAGAGTTCCTGCTTTGAATTTGTCTTTGGAAGCCTTCCAGCGCTGAGCAGGTGACACCATAAACATATCTCAGTCTTGCCATGTGGGGTGAGCAAGTGGCTGTCCGTGGTGGCTCCTTCTGGATGTAAATTGATTTTAATGATTTCTTTCTTTCTCCCGGGCAGGATTTATGTGGGCATCATTCATGTGACACCCTGGGAATGGCAGACGTTGGGACCATATGTTCTCCGGAGCGCAGCTGTGCTGTGATTGAGGATGATGGCCTCCACGCAGCCTTCACTGTGGCTCATGAAATTGGTATGCAACGCCTTTTCTCTTCCCTCGCCAAATCAAACACTTGTAACAGCTGCAACAGGACCCAAAATACTTGGCAATTAATTCCAGATTTCTTCTGGCTCAGATGTACCAGTGGGGATTACATTTGTTTATATTTGAACTCTCAGGGTAAACTGACGCAGGAAAAGGAAGGCAAAGTCAGCACCAGAGTAGACGTTTCCTTTCTGACAGTGTTATTTAAAAGCTAAGGGGAAATTTGCTACTGTCTTTTTTCTCTCTCTTTAAGCATCCCTAAACGGATCCTAGACAGAATTTGTCACAGCTGTCTATGGGACACAGAGGTGTCCCTTTTGGAAGTTCTTCACGGCAGTGTTGACTCATCTGGAGATAATCAGTTTGCACAGGAATTTAACATGTTTTGCCCCATCGTGAGTGAT
Source organism: Apodemus agrarius (assembly GCA_964023405.1). Classification (NCBI taxonomy): domain Eukaryota; kingdom Metazoa; phylum Chordata; class Mammalia; order Rodentia; family Muridae; genus Apodemus; species Apodemus agrarius. The sequence continues at coordinate 12,526,168 of OZ030018.1, forward strand.
AATAGTAGGTTCCTGTCACAGAGAATCAGTAGCTCATGGTAAATAGCCCAGCCTCCTTCGGCAGTTGTGAGGCAGATGGATTCAAACTGACTCTCTGTGGAGTTTATTTTATAATGTCACATATTCAATTAACCAAAGACTTTTAAATCCTGCAACTATGAGTTGGGGGCAGAGGTAAACAGTCACACTCTGGGATAAGGAAGGGGGGACTTCCTAACCTCTGACCTGGAAGACTGGTCGATGAGAAACTGATTTAGTACTAAGGATACAACACATGTAAGTTCACATCTTACTGGAATCGTTTCCCCCATGTAAAATCATTCTATTAGGAAACTCTGTGAGGCCCCATTTTTCTTTTCTGAACTAATAGGGATAGTACTACCTTTTACATGGAATTATTTTAGAAGCCAGATTGAGTGGAATGTAGATAGTAGATATCACTTACATTTATACCCATGTATTTCCCTATTTAAATATTTCATTCCTGTTCTTAATTTATGCATAACCTCTTTGCATCTTCATTTCTGGCACAAAACCATTCAATCATTATTAAATTTAGTTTTTTTTGAATTTTTATTTAAAAGATTTAGCTTGTTAAGGCTTCAACTTTAACTATTAAGTGGAAATTAAAATGTCTACCTCACATTTCTAGTAACAGATTTTTTTACAGGGTGCTGATTTCTAATCATATTTCTTTAAGGAGCAGAATAACTTCTGGTTAAAGGGACAATTTTGTAAATCCGAATATGATAGCAATGAACGGAATTAGGTAGCTGCATTTCAACTATTTTATTTCAAGTATTAATCAGGACATTATTGTACTGACACCCGTCTTTGAATCAAATAGAAACCCATTGTGTAAATAACTATTCAGCAGCATCGCTGATGTTAATTCAGTCTGAAAGATTTTGGAGCATCTTACTGATTCCCTGTCAGTTCCCTGTGGAATTTTACCCAGGTCATCTAGACACCTTGATCATCTGTGTTGCCCCTATATGGTGGACAGCACAGTAGCAAACTGCTGTGAATCACATGTTCTGGCTACTGCTTCCTCCTGACCTCCTCTCCTGTGGTGATCTTTACATATAGCGACAGCATTGGCAGGTCTCCCTACCACAGAGAAGCTGAGCTCTGTCCACAGCCTCCTCGTGGCTTGTCTCTCATGTCACACCTCCTGGACCAGAGTGTGACCCGTCCTCCTCAGAGTTCTACAAGGACTCGGTATTGCACAGACTGATGAGGCAGTGAGAGGCAGGACAAGGCACTTAGACATAATTGGACAGAGGAACAATGTGGTAGAAGAGTAAACTATTATATGCAGAGTCAACCCTTTGCCTCTGCATATAATTACATCTTGCTATCTCCATGGATTTCTTGGCTATCTCTCTTTACTTCATTATAACCTTCTATGATTTATTGTTCAGTCAAATATTGTGTGCTTAATTTTCTTCTCTGTATTGCAAATGGCATAAAGAGATACTTAAAGGTGAAAAGAGAAAAAATATGGATTTGATTCCTTTTTTATAAAAAAAACATTTATTAACTTCATTTTGAATGCTTTATTTTATTTTGATTTTGCCTAAATATTATGAATATATGGTATAAAATGTGAGTCCTAAATTTTTAGTAAAGATCATCATACCTAAGTTTTTTTCTGTCTGGAAAGTCAGAGTCTTGTCTCTCAAACATCTTGACCTGAACTCAATGATCTGTTCAAAGTCCTTGTTTTTCCTGTTACATGAACTGTCAGTTCAATCTAAGCCAAGCATGAACTGAATTTTATTTCTATTTTATTCTTATTGGATTTCTTTCTTTCTCTTGTATTATGTATTTGCTAGATTTTTAGATTTTTAAATTATATCTACAATCTATATAGTTATAAAAAAGAGAATTCTGAAACTTTGGCTTTTGAGTATTTAGAATCTGCTTGAGTGTCATTCCTAAATGTACGGTTTCATTTATTCCAAACAAATACTGTCAGTTGTTACTACACTCAAAACACAAGCTGAGAGGATTCAGTCATAGATTGCCCACTTTGCTTTTTTTTCTATAAGAAGTAAATGAGTGTGTTTGATTAGGGATGGATTCTTTCAACTGAAACAGGGTTTTGTGGAGTATCCAAAGCTTCCTTTTGCTATATACAGTTTCAAATACAGGGTAAAATCTTATATTATGCACAAAGAAACCAAAGCATCCTCCGCCATGCCCCTATTCTCCAGTTTAAAAAACTCTTATATTGAAAATTAACACATATGACAAACTAAAGCAAAGATGGAGATGATGGCACGTGAAAAATGCCAGGACTGGGCAGGCTGATATAGGAGGATCATGAGTTTCAAGTTAGCCTGTGCTACATAGTGAGACTCTGTCAGAAAGAACAAAAGAAAGAAAGAAAGAAAGAAAGAAAGAAAGAAAGAAAGAAAGGAAGGAAGGAAGGAAGGAAGGAAGGAAGGAAGGAGAAAGAAAGGAAAAGGAAAGACGAAGGAAGGAAACAAGAAGGAAAGAGGGAGAAAGAAAGAAAGGAAGGAAGAAAAAGAGAGAAAGAGAAAGAAAGAAAGAAAGAAAGAAAGAAAGAGAGAGAGAGAAAGAAAGAGAAAGAAAGGAAGGAGGGAGAGAAGGAAGGAAAAAAGAAAGAAAGAGAGGGAGAAAGAAAAAGGAAGGAAGGAAAAGAGAGAAAGAGAAAGAAAGAAGAAAGAAAGAATAAGAGAAAGACACAGAGAGAAAGAGAATGAGAGAAAGACAGAGAGAGAAAGAAGAAAGAAAGGAAAGGAAGGAAGGAAGGAAGGAAGGGAAAGAAAGTGAAAGAAAGAAAGAAAGAAAGAAAGAGAGAGAGAGAAAAGAAAGAAAGAAAGAAAGAAAGAAAGAAAGAAAGAAAGAAAGAAAGAAAGACAGGAAGGAAGGAAGGAAGAGAAGAGAGAAAGGAAGGAAGCAAGCAAGCAGGGAGAGAAGTGAGGGAGAGGAAGAGGGAGGGAGGGGAGGAGGGAGTGGAGCGAGGAGGGAGGGAGAGAGAGAGAGAGAGAGAGAGAGAGAGAGAGAGAGAGAGAGAGAGAGAGATATCCCTATGATAGAAACCCTGTGATGTTATATTGTAGGCTGTGAGATGGCATGGATTGGATTACCAGTTTTGAATAGTTCCTCTTGTGTGTATTAACCGGAGCTCTTGTGCCATCCCAACAATCCATTCTAACTCAAGATCAAGTGAACACTGTAGTGTGAGATACTGAAGGTCCATAGTCCCCTGATGCCACCACAGGCTCCTGCAAGAGCAGCACACGTCAATATGGACTCAGGCAGTTGTGACTTGCCTTCTGCTTTCTAGACTGTGCACAGTGAGCACTGACTCAGTTGCTAGAACATTTCAAAATGTTGCTTCAGACCAGCCATGAGCTTTGGGTGGAGGCAGGAATGTGTTTACAGCTATTTTACAACCCCGAAGGAGAACAGCAGAGAGTTTTCAAGTTGATGTAAGTTTACATTCTAAGTTTATATTTTTTAACTTGTCAAACTTTTATTATAGACTTGTAATAATAAATATTTCACCTGCTGCACACATGCTCATTAAAACCAACCATTTTATTGATGTTGAGCCAGCTTCTCATATACCAAGGGGAACAATAGGATTTTATTCGGATTAATGAAATCCATAATTTCCCAGCACTCGAAAGGTCTGTGTTATAGTAGTTAATTATAAAATGTGCTAAGTGAATTTCTTCCACCAAGAAAGACTGCAATGTGTTTCCTACGTTAAAGCCAGGCAACTTTAAAGAGCAGGACCAGTTCCTCAGCCAGACTTAGGAAGTGGTTGAGACACAGCAGGGGGCTGCCTGCGCTTTGCTGTGGTTAGAGGCCTGTCTGGTTGTACAGATCAGTATGTGACTCTGCCCCATAGATGATTAGATTAAACAAGCCTAGGTTTGGAAAAGCTGCAGAGGTCAACCCCTCCTCGCCAAAAAAGAAAACTTGGTAGACCAAAGGCAAGTCCACGGATTCGGATGTTCATACTGGCAAGGCAAGTAAGATATAAAGTGAGAAGGAGCTGGGATTCAGCTCCTTGTTTATCTTCAGACCTGTCATTTTGATCAACGCAAACTAGGCATATTTCCTGTCAAACTCGAAGCAGCACCACACCATGTCTTTCTTGGACCGGGGATGAAAGGCAGTCATAGGTATGGATTACATGCCCCATAGCGCTGTGAGATTTAGTGTTTATTATTGCTTTAAAACTAAATTTAATCCCAATCCATGTTTCTCTAGTGTACACCGATTGATTTTTTTGGCCACACAGGTTGACACCAACTAGTTGGATATGACATTAAAAGGAAGATTAAAGTTGTAATATGTGGTTTGTTTCCCTTTTCAAATAAGAAAATTGTTCTTTTCCCCTCAATTCTAGGTATTCAGTGATATTAAAATTTATTACAAATGCTCACAGCTAGAGAGAGCTTGTTGGTAAAATCCTTGCTTGCAAAGGAAAAGACATGAGTTCAGTCCCCATAATCCACATTAGAACAGAATACAAATCCCAAAACCAGACATGGTTGTGCACACTTGCAACCCCAGTGCCGGCAAAGCAGTCATCCCTGGCAATTAGTAGCCAGTGAACCTAGTGCACTTAAAGTATTCCAGACCAGCCACAGTCCAAGTATGGAAAAAGAAAACATAGACTGTAGATTGTGCCAAATGAACAACAGATGAGGTTCTCCTCCAGTTCCTCACAGACACATGCCTACATGCACACATGCACACATACCCTTGCATATATGTGAGCACATACAACATACAAACATGCACTTGGGCCCACCATGAAGTAAATGCTACCATGAAGAACCCAACAAGGAGGAAGGTAACATACAAAAACATTTCCAGATTTTTTTTCTAAGATCCATAAGTAAATTATTCCAAGGGTTGCATTCCAATGCAACCTATCTGATTCCAGAGCCCAAGACTTTAGTAGTTATGCATAGTTGGAGTTTGGCAGACTATTTGGTATGAAATTGATCTAAAAGGGTAGGTCATCATCATGTGGAAGAGTTCATTTTTTTTCTCTTCCTAAATTACATACTCACTATCACATTAAACGTTTTTCCTTAACGTTTTGATAGAAACATTTCCGTGTGTTATCACCTCTGCATAAAGGTTAGTGTCAAGAAGAGTGTGTCCCACCTAATTTTTGGAGATCACGAGTCTTCTCTTTGGTGGTTCTAGATTCTGATCCCCTGTGAGCTGTTGACTCACTTTTCAACCCCTGGCCAGACCTTCTTGCACCTCCATAATCCCAGCTGGAAAATTAGGTAAATGTAAACTATGACCTCATTGAGAGACAGATGCCTCTTCTGGGCCGCGCTTTCCCGAGTAAACATATTGCAGTGTTTCTTGGGACATTTTTGTAGGATGTGGTGCTGTGTCCCTTTGACCATTGGGTAGTTTAGGCTCAGGAGAGAAGAACTCGAAATTCTGTTTAATTTTCAGACCAAAGTTTAGCAAAACATTCAATTTCCTTCCTGAGGCTAATGCTGCCCAGTAATACCTGGGTCGAATGAGGAGCTAAGCCAGTGGTCCCCCTGCACAGACTGTGTCTTGACTGGAGATGTGGAAGAGCTGGGATAGCTTTTTTTAATGCATGATGTCCTGAGTTCCATCACCAGTGCTGAATAAAGCAAGAGTCAGAGACTCACACGTCTGAGCCAGCATTCAAGTGGCAGGATTATCAGAAGTTCAAGGTCACGCTTAGCTATGGATCAAGATTACTGACAGCTTGGACCCACCCTTTCAAAAACAAAAGTCCTTTTTTTTTTTTTCTAACTCCAGATTTACTGGACAAGAAGGTGAGAATGTCTTTAAATGTGTACTTGAGATATCAAAGGTGAAAACCATTTAACAATTTGACACTCATTTGCAGGCTTATGATGAAGGCTAACAACGAAGCTGTTCTAACAGTTTTCTTTTTTCATCTTCGTACTCTACCAACTACAAAGGCTCTAAATACGAAGGGGAATGCGTCCCTTATGCAAGATTTGGGTCTTTAATGGGACATTTAAGAGTGAATGTTCACCTGTAAGTCTGGCTCCACCTCTTGTTCATTAGTTAGATACCCTTTTTGAGTAAGGGAGTTCCCTCAAAATTACTTTATCCTTTCAAATTGCCTTGAATCGACCCCACTCTTCCATTCTGATATTCTGACTCCTATGAGAAAAATACATCTCCACAGCTGCAAGGGAAAGGATGGCCTCTCTCCATGGGTGTGGAGATTGCATGGCCTTTGATCTCTAACACCCCATTTCTGAGCTACGTTCACTGTCCTGTTGCTCTGAAAGCCTCTCAGAAAACATTTCAATGAGAACAGCTGCTGTCTGTCTCGTGAACACTGACCAAGTCACTTCAGCAGATTCTTCTTGGGGCCTGGGGGCCTGTCATGAATATCCAACTGCCACCTCATGGTCATTGTAAACGTCCTTTTAGTGATTGCCACTTCCTCTGAAGAATTAAAGTCTATCCTTGTCATCCAGATCTGCATGCATTTTTGGGTCCCCTTCCCAGCTATTTGAGATCCAGGATTGTCAGTCGCGATGTTTTAGTTTAAAATTTCCTAGAATCTGTATATGCAGTGTCGTGCTCGGTCATCTGCCATGTAAGTGCCTTTGGACATCGATATGTAACTTACCATTCCAGTTCTCAACGGTGCTTACAAATTGCAGACGGACAGTCAGTTATGCCTTAACACAACTGACTGGCAGCACAGGCTTTAAGTGCACACTGTGTTTGCGGTTTGTGACCTTCAGTGTGTGTCATTTTGTCCTTAAAGAACATCTAATATCTCTTACATTGATCTTTCTTGTCAAGCTGTGCCCAGCTCTGGAGGGGAAGTCACGTGGTTTCAGCTGCTCTGCAATTAGCCACCCGTTTGCTGTGTATTTAAATGTTCCTCTAGAACATTTTGCCACCATTGGGAGAACATACTTTCCCCATCCAGGCAGATAACTGATTTTCTCCAGGTAGGGTGGAGTATTTGCCTTTAAAAGATAGCCTTCCAGGAGTGTTTCTGACTGATTTGAGGAACCGTACAAAATGCATGTTCCCTTTAAGCTGTAGCAGAGCGGGAGCTAAGATTTGCACATGCGCAGATCATCAACCTTTTCCTAGTTGAACCTGCTTATGTGTGTCTTTGGTAGCAATTACATTAGATAGTTAAATTTAGGGATCTTAAAAAAAAATCACAGCGTGATATGAAATAATTACACTAAACGATTTATCAAATCATTGTGCCAAAACAATAAACCTCCTGGTTGTCATAATTTAAAATTTTAAGTTTATAGGCGTTACCACTGCGTGTGACAGACAAAAGCAAGATACTTTGTTCAGACCCTCAAAGTGAAGTTGATGTTTGCCATACATACTATATTCTAAACCATAAATTAAAACTACGCCCTCTCAATGAAGTGAAAATCCCTTGAGGCAATAATAAAAATGCCTTTGGAAAGTGCTATTTATATTGATTTGGAAGGAAAGACCCTGGCTCCATTAAACATGGGGGAATATCTCAGAAATTATAGTGTGAAAAGCACATATTGTTACATTGAAAACACGGAGTTGACTAAACATCCTGTTACAGAGATCTCATTGGGCATCCTTCCCTCTTTCTCTTCTCATGACATATTTTAAAACCCCAGCATACAGTTTCCAAGCACACTCTGCTGTATTGGCCACTAAAGCTTCTTTCTACCTTGAAGAAGTCCAGGGACTGGAGGCTGAATTCTCAATATGTGCTGGATAGATTAAGTAACTTTGAATAATCCTAATAAATATGTTTTCTGTGGATCGTGACACTCTTATTGAAAAAAAATCTCAGCATACCACCCCAAAATTAGAGAGGCTGTTGCCAATCTTGCTTCCCATGTCGTTGGGGATACACCTCCCAAACTGTGATGGATTCTGACGCTACCGAACAATCCCGTCATGGGTTGCCATGGAGAGACTTTTCAGAGAAATCTTCCTTGCCCCAGTGAATTTTATAAATGCCGTTGAAGTCAACAACCAAATAAATGGCATAAATATGTGGAGAATTGGACAGTCACCGAATTGTAGTCACTTCATTTCAAGTACAAGAGCAGTCAGCTGCGCAGTGAATAATTTCGTTATGAGGTGTCGGTGATTTAACAAGTTGGCCCGAAGAAGCTGGAATGTGGTGTGAAAGATTTCATCTCTGTTGGGTTGGGCCGCTCTGCACCGACTCCTGCTCACGTGGCCAATGCTCCTGCATTTCTGTATGAGAATCTGGGGGGCGGGGGGGGGGTTAGGGACCAGTCTGTCCTATTGTTTTATACAAGATATTGGTGGTGTTATATGATTCTGAAAGCTTTGGTGAAATAACCAGCTACATGAAGTCTTTAAGCTTTTAAATTTGTAGAAGAAAGTCAATGTACCCCTTAGAGTGTGGAAAAGTTGACATCAAGAAACAAGAAGCAATTTATTCAGATTATTGTATACCGACACTCTTGAGAATTGATATCTGAATAGATAAAGGGGCAATGGTCTAGCAGTAACTATGGGAGGGTTATGTGCACACATATCCTGGCCACGTGCCTTAGAACCATTACTCATCTTCCTGGAACAATAGTTCTTCACTTATCTCTAGTACTTTAAAACAGCTGTGTTGATTTTTTTTTATCCAAAATATGGTAGGGATGAGCATATTTTCTTTTTTTTATTAGATATATCCTTTATTTACATTTCAAATGCCCCCTTTCCTGGGTCCCTCCCCCCACCCAAAAATTTCTGAATCCGGCCCCCCTTCCCCTATTCACCAATCTACTCTGTCCTGGCATTCCCCTATACTGGGGCATCGAGCCTTCTCAGGACCAAGGTCCTCTCATCCCTTAGATGTCCAACAAGGCCATCCTCTGCTGCATTACATCTGGAGACATGGGTCCCTCCATGTGTACTCTTTGGTTGGTGGTTTAGTCCCTGGGAGCTCAGGAGGTACTGAATGGTTCAAATTGTTGTTCCTCCTATGGCACTGCAAATCCCTTCAGCTCCTTGGGTCCTTTCTCTAGCTCCTCCCCTGAGGACCCTATGATGAGCATATTTCCAAAATAGGTTCTTTAGGAGACTAGTAGTTATCTTTGTTTCACTAAAAATAATAAACAGAAATGTGAAGATGGCTGATATCATATGCAGCAAGAAATCCACTATATGTTACTTCTATTTGTTTTTGTCTTTTGGGTCAGCTCTGAGAACTACTTATATACCTGAAAAAGAAAACAGAAGCCACTAACATTCAAAAAGCATATACTATTTGTGTTGCCTAGCATTAAGTCAGATACAAAGGTTTTAGCAGTAAATGCTAGAAATGCACTTTGATCTGCTGGGGTTTTCAGTCGATCAGAGAAGGCAGAATCCTAACAATAAAAATAATTTGTGGTGAGACGATGGAATAATCCCACAGAAGCCTCCCAAATTCATGATTCTAAATAAGGTTTTACATGTCAGTGAGCATATGTGAACCACATGGACTTGGGGATTATCTACTTCTTCATTTATTTTTCTAATTTTCATCCGAATGTTCACCCAAAGCAACTACTTCATAGCAGCATGAAGCTTGCATGTGCAGGGGAATCAGTGTGGATATATAGACTGTTAAACTCATCTTTCTTTAGGTGCAAAAAAAAATGCTAAAGAACTTGTTAGGTGGAAATAGAAACTCCGACTGTTCTGTACTTGGAAATCCTCTTCTCCCTTTCATCACGTGCACTATTTCTTCTCTCCTCTAGGACATCTACTTGGCCTCTCTCACGACGATTCCAAATTCTGTGAAGAGAACTTCGGTTCTACAGAAGACAAGCGTTTAATGTCTTCAATTCTTACCAGCATTGATGCATCCAAGCCCTGGTCCAAATGCACTTCAGCCACTATCACAGAATTCCTGGATGATGGTCATGGTATGTAGATTTCTGGACAACATAGGCTCAGGAAAACAAGTTTGGATTCTTAGGAGCTTTGCACCATTGATGACCTCATGAGGCTAAGCTCTCCCTGTGAGACAATGGTTATTGGAAGAGTATCAGAAAAGAAGCGAGCAAATTGATTCTCTCTTGGCATGCAATGCCAGCATTCTTGGTGGCATTACAGCTATGGTATTTTTGCTGTTGACTTAAGAAGTTCAAAAGGGAAAGAGTGTGGGAGACCACACAGAAGTCTAGCAGTGGGAGCCCTGAGAGCCTGGCTTTTATTTCCTCTTACACCACTAAGTTCCTGTGAGAACATTGGCAGACATTTTGATTTGTAGGATACTAATATGACTCTTAGAATTATTTGTTGCATATCTATTATTGGGCTTTGCTGAAGGTGTAAGAAGCGATGAATACCTGTTACAGCAACTTAAAACCAGAAAAGGAAGCTCTCTAGTTTTTCATTGACTAGAAAAAAATTGATTTCATCCTGACAGCAGATTCTCCTGGAAGTGGAATAAAAACTACAGAACCAAAATAGCCCAACCCATAGTGGGAAAAGACTTAAAGAACTTCAAAGGAAGAAGGCTGGCTTTATCCTTTTCAGGCAGTTCAAGAGCATAGCATATTTTATTAAACTCCATAAGAGTAGGATTAGTGCTGTAAGTCACAAGAAAGTACAGCGGAAGTCACAAGTTCTAGAAATAATAAATCCTACTCCCTAAGTAGTCTTCGAAACAAGCTGTTGCAAATTTCCTCTCGTTCTTTCCTGTTTCCACATAATAGAAATACAGCAAGCTGGACATTCCCAGTTGGAAAGAATCCTTGGAAGCATATACTTCCACGTCCTCATCTTTTAGAAAAGAGGCCATTCTGTCTTCTTTCTACTCTCTTAAAATGGGTCTCTTTCTGGAACAGGTGGCTATGTTTTGGATTTTGGAGATAATAGTCTCCATAAAATGATCTAATGGGTGTCATTGCTCAGAGTAGGGTCCGGGCAATCAGTGATAACCATCTTCACTCTGAGTTTCACAAAGTTTTGCTCTATAAACACCTACTGTGGTAGGCATTTCAAACTTCAACAGTGCCAAATTCAACAGATTAATTTAATTTCAAACACACCGATGTTTGCTACAAAGTGTTTTTTTATACCATGTAGCCAAGATGTGGTCCTTACTTCATGTTTCTCCATATTACTGGTGAACTGGTAAAGCCCCTGTGGATGCTAGAATTTGCATATCATAATCCTAAAAGCAATCTAGCTCAACCTTGTTTGGAAATTCTCCTAATATCAGCAGCATGGTAATTCAAATCTGTAAACCTGCCATTCTGCAAGCTGAAGCCAGGATTGGGAAGTCCACAACAGCTTTGGATGCAGAGGAAAGCCATACCCCCCAAATGGATAGTTGATTGATGATAGATAGATAAATAGATAGATAGATAGATAGATAGATAGATGATAGATAGATAGATAGGTGATAGATAGGTAGATAAATAAATAGATAAGCAAACAATTAAAAATATAAATAAATGTTTTATTAATAATATATATATCATAGAAGAAATGAACACTTAAATACTTAGAAAAAATACTAATATGCATAGATCTTTCCCTTAGACTAAATAAAAATGGTAACCCTTTAGTTTGATTATAGCTAAATCCTGGAGTGGATGATCCCCTAGTCATCTTCCTCTCAATGCTGAACACATAGTCTCCTTCTAGTTGCATCTCAATTCTGGTCCTGATAGTACCCTTACTGATTTAGCTTTTAAGAAATAGCATGAATATTTTATTTTAAAATTATATATTACACATTCCAAAAGGCTTAGCTCAACCCCGAATCTCTAAGTGAATGGATCAAGTTGCTAAGGTAGCAAATTCTGATGGCAAAAGTAGGTCAGCTTTTCACCCTGCGAATGCACTAACTAGCTCAGCTGTGGTACTGTGTGGAATTGTGTTCCTTTGGATGTGATGTGATGTATTTCATGTTTGTGGAACAAGGCCTTACTTTCAAGACAACAACTAGGCTTCCTGCATTGTCTCAGCTTTTAAAAGTTTTTTTTTATATATATATTTTAAAAGGCCTGTACTCTGATTAGTTTTCAATTTTCATCAAACTCCCCTACTTTTGCATCAGTTTCTGTTCAGAGGGACTTCTGACAAAGAACATCTAAGAAGACAGTCATAGTAGAAACAGATATATTCATTCTCACTAATAAAGATTGTCAGAGTCTCCAAGATGTAGATTAAATAAACAAGGGAATTGCCAAAATCCTTTGAACAACAAAAAAAAATGATATATTTTCTTATATAATCAAATCTAAATATTTGTACTTTTAAATATGTTGACTTCTGTTAGGTGGTCTTCATTTTAACTAAGAAAGAAAAATTGTATGTTTTCAATCACTTCTAATGATGACTGCATAAGGAAAGGAGGTGTGCAGCAGGAGCCAAGCCGTGGATCCTATGAAGCGATCACAGAGATATCTTATTCCAGTAGTGACACTCTAGCTTTGATATTTAAATGAGAGTTCAAGAAAATTAATAGCCTGGTAATTTTGATTTAAAAATACAGATAATCCAGTTTAGTGTCACTATGGTATCAGGAACTGGCAAGACTCCCCCTCCCCTCTTTTTTATGATTAGGGTACTAACATTTGAACTACAAACATAGAGAATCAAGAAAAAACCCCAAGCCTTAAATGATATAAAAACAAGCATACAAGCACACATTTGTACAAGACCAACAGATTTCAGCATTCCATAGTTTAACACTTTTTTTTAATTTTTTTACTTTTGTTCGTAGGAAGCCAATGATGTGACCATTGGCAACACCTGAGGTCATGCTCTAATGAGTTGATTTGATAGTAAGGAAGTAACAAAAATCAGGAAACTGCCCACCTAAAACCAAAAAAACCAAACCAAAACAGAAACAACAACAAAACATACAAATAAACAAAACCATGTAATGACCTGGTACCATTTTCCTAAATACCAACAATGTGACCTCTACCCATCTTGCTAATGTCATTCGTAGAGAGACCTGTAGACACCGGTTAGATACAATGATTTATACAGAGAGAAGACGGACTTTCAGGAAATTTACTTAGGGAAGTTACGCCGAGACACTCAGAAAAGGGAAGAAAAGCATCCCATATTTAGATAAGTATTGTAACAAAACCTGTCCAGTGTTTTGAGGGTGCCTAAAGAGCACGTAGACTGGTGTGATATCACCTCCTTCCTGTGTGCTCCTCCAGCAGTCTTAAAGCAAAGAGAAGTTAGAGTCGAATTAAACTCAAAGCACTTGATTTATTTTTTAAATTATTAGCCATAAGTAGCTGGACATTTGTAGCACTCTAGCACTGCCAGATTTGAATTCATTAGTACTGAGTGTTTCCTGATTCGGGTCCAAGGAGAAATGTGCAGTGGTTCGGATATGGCCGGAAAGCCAAAGTGCGTACTCTTAAGTAACTGTATCTGGAGACTTGTGATTCAGAGCAGGAGTAGCCGTGTCTCGTGGGACTCCCCCACCCTGGCCAAGGGCTTTGCAGAAACGCTGCAGTGTTTGTACAAGTTAGCTGACTGGGAAGGCAAGCCTCTGAAGGAAGGGTAAGTACCGGCAGAGAAACTGTGCAAAAGGAGGCAGGTCATCGGATTTCCTCTACCAAAGGCTTCCTAACGTTCAGTGACATCCAGGGAGATAGCTTTGTTTGATGCATCCGGAAGTCTTCTGCCAGATAATGAGAAGAAACAAGTGGGTACAACTCAAGAACACCAGCAACCTGAGCTGATAAGAGAAACGTGTGGAAATTATCTTATTGCTTATTGAAAGAGCTAAGGGTATTGCCAGCCACCCAGCACAGAACTTTGGACAGAAAATATTAGTGGAAAGCTATATATCTGGATTCTTCGTCAATTTCCAACAGTAGGTGTAGATGTAAAGCCAGATTTTAAGGCAATATTAAGAAATTGAAGTCTTTCATAGTCATAATCTTGATTTTTCTATACCAAGTATGCTTTTTCAAAACATGAACAAATCACACATGCTCTAGGGCCATGATGAGCTATGATTTAAAGCTTAGCCTGACTCACTTGCTGTTATATACGCTGATGAGTATATAATGCTCCTTCTGACTGCAGACTCCTTGAATAGCTTTAGTCATGATCCTTTGTTCCCTTGGCAATGTTTACGTCCCTTTATCACTAGACCTAAAACGGCTTCTCAAAGAATGGGAAAATGTACATCTTACTACTAATGATAGATATCCATTCAAAAGCCCCCCCCCAAAAAAAAAGCGATAAATACTAAGTAAGAAACAAAATGGAAACAGTAAAACTTTTATGAGGTTCAGATGCTTCTTCAGGACTATGCACTGGGTGTTTCCAAGCTATGGATATTTGGGTCAATGCTCAGTCTTATATCTGAGCACGGAAAGAGAAGAAAAGGAAGAAGCGACTGTGGTGCTAAAACTGGAATAAGGAAAAATCATTAAAAATTAGTCCTACAATTCCTACTTATCATCAAGAAAAAGAACAGCCTGAGATACTTGAGTCTTTTAGGCTTTGTTTCCTGAAGGCAAACTGTAATTTCCATCACTTACTAATGTGGGGCAGAGACCTAGGGAAAAGCACCATATTCTTTTCATTCACCCATTTCAAATGAGCTTTGGGGTTTTAGTTGTTGGCCTTATTTCAGATTTTTAGCCTTATATGCATGGGAAAACATGTATATGATGTGTATACATGTCTGCCAACTTTGTCTCTTAAGTATCTGTCTTATGTGCACCAAAGGGAGAAAGGAAAGAGAAATGGGGAGAGGGAGGAAGAGAAGAAGGGCCAGTGTGGCAGTCTAGAATAGAACAAAAGCCAGGTAGGATTTTCAGCTAATAGAAACATTTTAAATACGAAGAACTCATACTCCTAAAAGTAGGAATAGATCAGATAAAGAAGAAGTCAACAGTCGGTTGGATTCCAATAAAGGCAAAGAAATTTAAATGCTGAAAAAAGTAGTCATTTTCTTGCCATATGTGCTTTTCAAAGTGGAAGGCATAGATGGGATAATCCATTATTACCTCATTTTAGAATACTGTGTTCTGTGAATTTCATAGCCAGGCACTGTAATGATTTTTGTCATTTCCAGGCATAAGGTTTCCATGTGGTAGAGATGTCTGTACTATTTTGTTACAAAAGGAAATCATTACATATAAAAACAAAGTCACCAAAGCACATGCTACAGAGTAAGCAGAAATGAGTGCAGAGACAAATCTTTATTTAAAAAAAAAAAAGTAGTAAGTTAATCTCAACTATTCAATGAAGAAAACTGCCTTAGTTTCAACAAGAAAATGCCATTTCTATGTGACTTCTATAGAAAATGTTATTTTAATTGCACTGAGTTAAGCTTTGTAAAGACGCATTTCATCTTGAAGTATTCTTATCAGAGACTGGTTCCAAACTGCCTGCAATCCACATTCCTCCACAATCCTTGTCTCCTGTAAAGTAGGGTTGGTGTCAGTGGGAGTCTTCCCAGCTAATACCTTGTTAGGAAGTCTGTGCTCTATACTTTGTAGGAAAAGAAAAGCAAAACAAAACAAAAATGTTGTAGCAGCAGTTTTGAGGACCTGGAAAGCATTCTCGCTGACTCCGAGATTTGTTGACGAAGAGACGTGTTGACAACTTACTAACATCACCGATCTGCTAAGACTGGTCTGGTGTGCACAGCAGCCAGTTCATGCAGCAACGAAGATAACATTTTTTCCCAGAGTTCCCAAGTGTCTGCTCTTCCTCTGTCCCATAAGGAACTCTTAGTGAGGTTTTACTATCATTCTTTCCTATTGACTTGATGTTAATGTTTTTCTTTTAACGTGATGTTTTTCTCCCCAAGTTCACTTTGGCGAGATTCTCCTTTTTAATGCTTTTTCTGGCTGGCCTTAAGAAGCTTTACCTCTTCAAACGCTCTGGCTCAGTAAAGTGGAAATTTGCTATTTATTGATTTTCATATAATGCCTCTATCACAGATGGACAGATAGGTTTATGTGTTCTCTTTGTAGCAACTTGATCATACAGTTGTAAAAATGTTTGCAGTGCGTACATTCCAAACATGCTGAATAGTTATTTTCTCAGTGTAAGGATTTGAATATGAAAGAATTTTTGTTGGACAAAAGGCATTGACTAACCAAGTAAATGGTTGTTCAGTTCAGTGGAACACAGAAGCAACTATCACTGTTTTGTCTATTTCTGACCTGCCTCTAATTTTTCAAAGCTAATTCTATCTTTACAGTACATAGTGGAAAAAAAATAAACATCTCACAGATCCCATAAATGAATTAGGGAGAGGTTAACTAACTCTGCTAAGAGCACACACGCATGTGGTATTTCACCAGGATTAGACTTTAGGCCAGCTGTTTCTTGCATTAAGCACGATATCTGTCACTTGAAGGATCTGTACACGTGTCAGCCCTCAGAAAGAAAGTAAGACATCTTTATATAGGTCTGACAGAGACAAAATGGTATGCAGCCCCTGAGCACAAAGCCCTAATAACTATATAACATTGGGTAAGACATTGACAACTTCTATTTCTTGGCTTATCTTTAAGATGAATAAAGAAAGTCATCCTTCTGGGATTTTCATGTGAATTAAATATATGTAATATATGTAAAGAACTCTGAATGTGTAACAACTGTTAGTTGTTATTGCTGTTATAATTGGTGTGAAAAAACCCTAATGAAAAGAACAGAAGCCAGTGGGCTTCCCTGAGAGAGTATACAGTAAAGAAAATTGTTTCAGCTCACGGGGCCTGAATTCTTAGGGAAACATTTTGAGTGAAATGGAAAAGTGCGGGCTTTTGTGAATTCTCCATAGAGTCCTACCACCTTCACCTATGCAAGGCAATAAGACTGCTTTTGGCTGCCATTCAAAACTCAACAAGCCCACAATAACCCGGTTTAACAGAAATATGAAGGTAAATAATACATTAGAACTTCTCTGGTCCAAGTTACCTGAGATTCTTGCATTTATTCATTCATTCATTTATTTATTCATTCATTCATCCATTCATTTATTTATTTATTATATGTAAGTTCACTATAGCTATCTTCAGACACACCAGAAGAGGGCGTCAGATCTCATTATGGATGGTTGTGTGCCACCATGTGGTTGCTGGGATTTGAACTCAGGACCTTTGGAAGAGCAATTGGTGCTCTTAACCACTGAGCCATCTTTCCAGCCCAGATTCTTGCTTTTAATCACTACTTTATTCTAGAGATCTTGAAAGTCTGTCATTACAAATTTTACCAGGCTGTGAGAAATACTGGTTTAGTCTCTCCTTCACTTTGTAGGATACTAAGGAGTAGAGCAGGGTACACCCCATTTTTTTTTATTCTTGACAACGTATATGTGACTTTGGCATTCTAGGCATTCAGTAAGTATTTATTCAATGAGTGCAAGAACAAATAATAATGCCATTAAGTCTTAGTGACTAGGAGACAGGCTCTGTTCACATGAGGAAGAGGTAAATGGAATATTTTTCCATCTCCTGAGGTCTTCTTCGATTTCTTTCTTCAAGGACTTGAAGTTCCTGTCATACAGATCTTTCACTTGTTTGATTAAAGTCATGCCAAGATACTTTATATTGTTTGTGGCTATTGTGAAGGGTGTTATTTACCTAATTTCTTTCTCAGCCTGCTTGTCCTTTGAGTACAAGAAGGCTACTGATTTGCTTGAGTTGATTTTATAACCAGCCACTTTGCTGAAGTTGTTTACCAGCTGTAGGAATTCTCTGGTGGAGTTTTTTGGGTCACTTACGTATACTATCATATCATATGCAAAAAGTGATATTTTGACTTCTTCCTTTCCAATTTGTATCCCTTTGACTTCCTTATGTTGTCTAATTGCTCTCGCTAGAACTTCAAGTACTATATTGAAAAGATATGGAGAGAGAGGGCAGCCTTCTCTAGTCCCTGATTTTAGTGGGATTGCTTCAAGTTTCTCTAGAGGTAAATGAGCACTGGTGATTGGGGTGTCATCAATGAGCCTCTGCTCAAAGCTGTAAGTGAAGGTTACTATGAAGCTCCCCATTCGAGTTCCTCCAAGCCCCTCCTTATTCCCTCAGTGATATAGTACAGCTAACTACTACAAAACAGTCATGCAGAATGGTAGCACTGGCAGCCTGACATCCACCATTAAAGCCAGTCCAAGAGTGCACGGCACTATGAGCATTCTAGAATCCAAACCGACAGTCAGCCCTGCCCACTGCGTCCCCAAGGGGACCACTCTACAGACTTGTAGGTTCGCCATGCTTTCCCACATCCTGAAACTTTACTTTTTAGGTCCCATAGCAATTTGAAACCTAAATCCAGGCTGATTCTAACGCTTGATTATTCTCTTAGGTAACTGTTTGCTAGACCTGCCACGGAAGCAGATTCTGGGTCCCGAGGAACTCCCCGGACAGACCTACGATGCCACCCAGCAGTGCAACTTGACATTTGGGCCTGAGTACTCTGTGTGCCCTGGCATGGATGTCTGCGCGAGGCTGTGGTGTGCTGTGGTGCGCCAAGGCCAAATGGTGTGTCTGACCAAGAAGCTGCCTGCCGTGGAGGGCACTCCCTGTGGGAAAGGAAGGATCTGCCTGCAGGGCAAATGCGTGGACAAAACCAAGAAAAAATATTACTCGGTAAGTGGTTTTCTTGTCAAATAAGCCTAGAGACCCAACACAGGAAGTGCTTTTCCAGGCCTGCATGGACATTATGATCAGAGGGTTTTATTTCTCAGTTAAAAAATTTTTGTCCTTCGATAATCTATAAGATTTCATCTTCCCTCCGTGGCAGTCCTGCCTGTAACCAAACAAGGGAAACACACAACTAGCAGGGATGATTTTTTTTTTTTTTTTTTTTTTTTTTTTGCCAAATTCTGGGGTTTCACAAGTAAATCCAGATTGACGGATTTCACAAATAAAATGAGACTGGCACTCAACAGGGAGCCTGTGGTGTCTTTCTTGGAGGCTCACTTTTGAAGTCCTTAAAAGTTACCAGTCAGAATGTGTCTACCAATCAGTAAGGAAACAGTGGTGGAGCAGAGGGTCCTTGCTCATATCATGTAAGATCCCAAAAGGTCACTTTTCACCAACAGGAAATGCGTGTAATGTTAGGAGCTATGGTGCCCTAGAGCCTGTCCCCACGAATATGCTCATATTACAGAAGACAGTTCACACTGCCTGTGCATCTTGTCAGATACCCTGACACAGGTGCAGGAAGCTTATACTTCCTAGTCAAAATAGCTCATATTATCACACCTTAGTCTCTCAGCTTCCTCCTGCAGGGTCTCCATAGAAAGAAGCCCAGAGTTTGGTACCTAGGCTCGTCTTTCTATAGGGAAAGCACAGTGTCTGAGCACACAGGCTGAAGGTACCTTGCACTGTGTCACGTCTATTTGGTAATTTACCAGAGCCCAGCTCAAATGTATTCACGTACGAGGCAGAGTCTATCATAGACAGGATGTGTGATGTCAACAAACAGACCTCAGACCTTAAGGACTAAATAGAAAGAAATAAATATGAATGTCCAACATCCTACGAAGGTTTCAGCATGATGTGTTCCCCATCATTGGTCTAAGAGGAAAGTAACAAGAATGTTAGCAATTACCTGTGGTTATGAACAAGAATTCCACAGTATCACAAGGCAAGAAATAAAATGCCTGAAGAAAGCAGGATATAATCCTTGATGTGTGGTCGTTACTTAGGATGACACTTTAGATGGTATGCTGCTAGAAATGAGGTCCTGAAGAAAGATGACTTGTTTAGCATTGGAAATGGACTGCAAACCCTTAATTGGTGCGTATGTATCTGCTGGGATGATACAAACACATGGATAACTGCAATATTCATGTGGGATATTTTTCCAGAGTTAAAATATCTTCTGCTTTCTATTTCAGACATCAAGCCATGGAAACTGGGGGTCCTGGGGCCCCTGGGGTCAGTGTTCCCGCTCATGCGGGGGAGGAGTACAGTTTGCCTACCGCCATTGCAATAACCCGGCACCTCGAAACAGTGGCCGCTACTGCACAGGGAAGAGGGCCATATACCGTTCCTGCAGTGTCACTCCCTGCCCACCTAACGGTATGATGCCCCTGGGTGTCAGCATGTCAGACAGCACACAGGTCATGCATTATCCCTATTTTCATAGAAATAAACAAGGAAGGCTGGAGAAGTAGCATTAATCTCATACTAGATAGAGACACTCATAACGTAAGTCACTAACTCATAACTAAGTTACTAACAAATATGGGGGCGATTTTTACTTTACCATCACAGACAACAGTGTCTCCCAGAGACGGGGAGACAACACTTTGTATTTTCAGTTCTGTTTCTATGAAGGTACTTTAAACGCTAGTGCATAAAGAGCTCTTAAGAGAAATCACTAACATGTTGTGTTAACGTTAATAAGGTCTGAATGTCTAACGTCATGTTTTCTAGGTAAATCTTTTCGCCATGAGCAGTGTGAAGCCAAAAATGGCTATCAGTCTGATGCAAAGGGAGTCAAAACATTTGTAGAATGGGTTCCCAAGTATGCAGGCGTCCTGCCAGCAGATGTGTGCAAGCTGACCTGCCGGGCCAAGGGCACTGGCTACTATGTGGTCTTTTCTCCAAAGGTAACTACCTCTATGTCCAGAGTGGTGAGCATCCTGGGCAGAAATTACTCTATAAAACAAATTTTGTAAAGACTGAATATCTTCATTTTGAGAAATGATTTGGGAAGGTTTTCTTTTGACCTATTTAATTTCTGTATTTTCAAATTTTACACAATGATCTGAAAACATTTGAACAGAACCAGCACATGTCTTAAAAATGAACTCTTAAAAAGTGTAGTTCGTTGTCTGGGAAAATAGAATATCAACTTCAAAATAACCTAGAAAAGAATATGCATTTTTCCAGACAGATTTTGTGTGAGAACTACTAGGAAGAAAGATTTCTATCTTCCGGCTATTTACTTAAGAATTTATGTATCCAGTCTTTACCATAAGTTTTAAGGTCGTTGTATCTGACCCTAGCTTTAGAGTAAGACTTAGACGCTCACCGTGAATCAAAGTCCTTCTAGTCACTTGCATTTTGAGATATGCATGTGGTTATTCCATAGTTTTCACAGATAAACATTTTTCTAAAACACTAAAGGGATTTTTCATTATTTTCTGTATTATGCAGCAATTTAAAAACACCATTTATCTGATTTTTAAACATATGACATGTTTCAAAACACCTCTGAAATCAGCCTTCAGCTGCATCTGTATACATGTCTCTATGTCAGATACTGTTGAAAAATCTGCCACTGTCCAATTCATGTATATTTTGATATATCCAATCTATTTAGTTATGAACTGAAACATTTTCCTTAAAATATTACATAGAAGTAAAAACACAGAGCTAAAGACCATAACTAGGAAGAGAATTATTAACACTTTGAGGGACATTCTACTTCACAAATAAACACACAAACTCACATACCCATGTGTCATATGCACACAAATTTAAAGTGCCTTTTACATGTATAAGAACATACATACACTCAAGCACACCACAGCTTCTCACATGCTGTTTTAAATGGCTTTCAAACAACAACACATCATGCTTCCTGAATTCAGAACCAAGTATTCACTCTACTCCACACCTTTTCAGAAACATCCCTTGCTAGGATCTGTTTTCTGCATGAATGTGACTTTACTTTGATGCCTGAAAGTTTAACACATAATAACTAGGACAGGTTTTTAAGTAAGTCTAGATTTTCAAATTTGCTGCTAAACTAACAGCTGCAAAACAAAGACTCTTTGTATTCTAAAGCTTTCTAATGTTCAGATCTCTACAGGAGCAATAGTCTCCCACAAAGTTAAAAGATAACTTTTCACTTCTTTTCATCGATGTTAAAAGACAAGATGATACAGAGGTATCGTGTTATGAATACAAAAAATGGAAATTAGTAACTTGAGTCACCAGATATATTAGGCAAGACGTTTAAGAGACAAAGCATATAACCACATCTTCCCAATAAAAATACATTATGTATATTCTAGAGTCTTCTAGAAACTAAGTGCTTGATTGCTTTTTGATACATTAGCTTCTTGATAGATTTATTTATCTTTTAATAATATATGCATCTGTGTGCCTGTATGTTGGCATGTGCACATGAAAGCAGGTGCCTGGGAAGGCCAAAGACCTTGGATCCTCCATGGAGTTGGGGTTACAGGTTGCAATGAATCACCTTTCAGGATTCCTAGTAACTGAAGTTGGGTCTTCTACAAGAGCAGTATATGTTCTTAACCAAGGAGCCATATGTGCCTTATTTGTCAGTGTACACTTTATTACAATAAAAGTTCACAAAGTACAATTTTCTCTTCAAGTAAAGGAACCAAATCCTTGAACCCAGATATTGCTATTGCTGATAAAGTTGTCATATGCAGGTGACCGATGGGACCGAATGTAGGCCTTACAGCAACTCCGTGTGTGTCCGAGGAAGGTGCGTGAGAACTGGATGTGATGGCATCATTGGCTCGAAGCTACAATACGACAAGTGTGGAGTATGTGGAGGGGATAACTCCAGCTGTACGAAGATCATCGGAACCTTCAATAAAAAAAGGTACCGTGACAGCACCCTAGCACTCATGTGAATTAAACAAGGTTGTAGATTCCTGCGAAGCTGAAGCAGGAGACACGTTACCTCATCTCTTTGGAGGAGAAGGTTTAATGTTGGTTTAGCAATGCACTCTGCATAGGAGCAGGGGAGGAGGAGAGCTGAATAGGGCTTTGTGGCTGACGGGAAATGTTAAATGTCTCTGTAAGCAGATACACTATGGCAACGACCATGGAGGAAGAATTCAGAATTAAAGACCAACAAAACAAACAAACAAACAAAAAGTTTTGCATGATTGCCCTTATCTTGGATTTATGATATTATGTGTATGGGTGTCTTGTCTGCTTGTATATCTGTACACTATTTGTTCGCCTGCAGCTGGAGAAGGCCAGAAGAGAGTATCTGATCTCCTTGAATTGAAGATATAGAAAGTTGTGAGCGACCAAGTGGGTGCTGGGAACTAAATCGTAGTCCTCTGAAAGAGTGTACACAGCGCTGTTAATCCACTGAGCCATCCATCTTCTGCTCCTTTCATGATATTTTTAATTTATTCTATGAATATTTCATACATGTATACAATTTATTTCAGTCATACTCAACACCCTGACTTCCAGCTTCCGCTGCACAATATTATAATCCCTTCCCCGTTTCATGTTTCCTCCTTCCTCCCTTCTTTCATTGCTTCCATTGGGTTTTTTGGTAGGTAGGTAGGTTGGCTGGTTGGTTGGTTGGTTGGTAGGTTGGTTGGTTGGTTGGTTGGTTGGTTGGTTGGTTGGTTGGTTGGTTGAGTTTGGGGGTGGGGGGTTGCTGGATTTTATGTTTTGTTTTGTTTTTGTTTGGTTTGGGGTTTGGGTTTTATTGGTTTTTTTGGGGGGGTTGGATTTTTTTTTTTTGGCACATGGTCTTGGTATACAGACCAAGGAAACCTTGAACCCTTGAATGTCTGGTCCTCATCTTGCCTCTCTGCTGGAATTCCATGTATAAGATGCCACTCCTGGCTCTCTTTACTATTTTTATAGCAAACAATTTCTCACTAGAGTGAGTGTGTTTTTCTTCAGAAAGCATTTCTCCCTACAAAATGTAAGTTCATTGAGGCACTGTGACAATAATGCCATTTTACAGGGAATGATCTGGTTTCTGTCCACTCCATAAAGACAGACACACAGAAATATCTCCTGTTTCCATACTTTTGCTTTAAGACACATGAGACCATAAATTACAGTTTCTGGAATTAAATATAACACTACTGTCTGAAGGATGTCTGGTTTAACTAAAGGGTCTGACAGACTTCTCCCATGCTAAGTGCATAGGTGGAGTGTGCTGCATGCGGAACTAGCTACTTTGTTTTCTTCAAATTGTCAGCGATCTGCTGACCACATCAATAAGTTCACTAAGAGGACTAAGTACTAAACTAATTTGAGAATCTTAGAATTGTGTTTAATATGATTTTAAAACCTGAAGAATTATTCTGATGGTAGATACATACTATTGATCTTCCTCAATATTGACATCAGAGCCATTTGAACTTAATGTGCCATCATACCAACTCTAAAGACCCAGTTATATTTTATATATTTCTATATCTAAAATATGCAAGACAGCTTATAGACTAGTACCTCAAACTTTTGTTCTACAAATGAGAAAGCTAAAACCTGAACATTTAAGACTTACATAAGTCACTATAGTGGGTGAATGCCAAGACAGAGCAGAGGCTGTATCTGAGATCCTGGGTGTGGGGATCATTTTGTGATATAAGAAAGAAAAGGAAGGGAGAGGTGAAAAGAGGGCAGACAGAAAAGGAGGGAAATGTGGAAAAGGAAGAGAATGAAGGGGAGAGAAAGAGTAAGGATATTAGGAAGGGAAGAGAAAAATGATATAGAAGGAAGATGATACAGAGTGATAGAACATGGTTTAGAAAGAGCAATCTAATGCTTAAGGTAGCACCTCACCAGTCCTACCTTGTCTGCTCCCCTACATGAAGTTGAAAGCTATGTTAAGTGTTAACTACAACATCTATGCTTTCTAAATTTGTAACTGAACGCTCTCTTGAAGTCACATGCAGTGAGGAAGAAATTCATGATGAAGACAGCTGATAGCATGAAACCCCTCCCCACATTTCCATCATATTATATAAGTTAAATTTAGACCATGGGCCTGGCTTTTAAACCCAGCACTGAAGATGCCAAGCTCTGTGATATACTCATTCAAGACTTTTACTGTATTCTTACTTTCTATTCTTTTATGTAAAATGTGACATCTCCAACAGTCGTTCTGACATTGAAGCCCTTGTAGGACTGTGCATCATCTGTCAGTTTTGCAAACTAACATTAAATTGAGAAAGAACAAGGTCTTCTCTTAAAAAATATTACAACAATAAAGGTAACGAACCCAGAATCAGCAGTACCTCAAGGAACTCTACTCTCCGCGTGGCTCCGAAGTTCTGACACAAGTGAGACAGACACTAACTAGCATTCAGACACGGGAGTTCTTTTGAGAATAAGCTTCTTGTACAAGTCAGGAGATGTGAACTTAGATTTTTAACATATAACCTTGGACCTAGGAAGAATTAGAAATTACCCAATTAAATCTCACAAGTCAGTCAATCTGTACATGCAATGCTACTTCTATTTAAATAACTGAGAAATATTTGAGGACATATTAATTAATTATATATCCTTAAGCCTTATGATAACCTCTTATAAAAGCAAATATTCTGGTAAAAGGTGAGCCCTTTGAATGCCAGGACAGGAAAGTGGGAGTGGGTGAGTAGTGAACAGGGAGAGGGGGAGGGAATAGGAGGATTTTGGAGGGGAAACTAGGAAAGGGGATGACATTTGAAATGTAAATAAAGAAAATATCAATTTAACAAATAAAGAAACTATAAAAAAAAGAAGAAGATGAGCCCTTCTCGTTGGTATAGTGTCCCAGTACTTAATTAGCATTTGTGCTACAGGGTTGTGGATATTAGAGACATTTGTTCCTCCTGTGCAGATGGTGTATCTTTGACATATCTTCCAAGACTGGCTTATGGTTTTACCCAATAAAACTCCTCAATCAATGTATCATATTATCAGGTGAAAACAAAACATGCAAAAAAAAAAAAAACACCATAGTCTTAAAATCATTTTTTTCTTAAACTCAGGGTAAATATGTATGATCTAGTGACAAAATTTTGCCTTTCATTTAACTTCTCACCTCCAGAAAAAAATCTAGTAAGGCTTCTAGTGGCAAAGCCTCGGTTTGTTCTAACACCAGCTCGATAAGCAACTAGCCTGTTCTTTTCAAGAAGTCTGCATACTGGTGCGATATAATGAACTCTAAGAACAGCCGCTGTAGCCCACCTTGAGAGACAAAGATTTGCCAGACCTGGGGCACAGGATTAGAGCTTTCTAAAATGTTTGCTGGTGAATCCAAAAATCGGAATTTAAAAACACTTAATTATTTCCATGAGAGTGACTGAGCCAGACTTGGGTGTTTACACTCACCTATAGCCCGCCTTGTGCCTGTGCTGGAAGAACATAAAATATCTTTGTAATTGTGCTACCCATGTACCCATGCGGGACAAATAAAGATAAAATGACCATATATATCTCTAGACCCATTTTTAAAATAAGCCCGGGTTGCTAGCGTCGTTCTAATTTTTAATATCTCAACAGAAACATATAAAATATTACATAGTATAGCAATTTTATTTTGTCCTAAGAAAAAGTTTAAAGTCAATTTAAACTTAAGCTCTTGAATACGTTAAAGCTTTGTGTTAAAACGAGGGAAAAACTTTTAGAAAAATTCTATTTGTTTATCCACATAGAGCAGTATACTAATTCTATCTCTCTCTTTTCCTGGACATTCCTGCCGACAGCAAGGGTTATACTGACGTTGTGAGGATCCCTGAAGGAGCCACCCACATAAAAGTCCGACAGTTCAAAGCCAAAGACCAGACAAGATTCACTGCATACTTAGCCCTAAAGAAGAAAACTGGCGAATACCTTATCAACGGCAAGTACATGATCTCCACTTCAGAGACCATCATCGACCTCAATGGTACCGTCATGAACTACAGTGGGTGGAGCCACAGAGATGATTTTTTACACGGGATGGGCTATTCGGCCACAAAAGAAATCCTGATCGTGCAGATCCTTGCAACGGACCCAACTAAAGCACTAGATGTCCGTTACAGCTTCTTTGTTCCCAAGAAGTCCACTGAAAAGGGAAACTCTGTCATGAGTCACGGTAGCAACAAAGTGGGGTCGCACGCTCCGCAGCTGCAGTGGGTGACAGGCCCGTGGCTGGCCTGCTCTAGGACCTGTGACACAGGCTGGCACACCAGGACCGTGCAGTGCCAGGATGGAAACCGGAAATTAGCCAAGGGGTGCGTTCTCTCTCAGAGGCCTTCTGCGTTTAAACAATGTTTGCTGAAGAAATGTTAGCCTGTGGTTTACTCTAACGCACAAAAGTAACAGGGGAGGGAATCACCGCAGATACAGTTGCGGTGAAGACAAGGCCTACCCAAAGCACAGAAAGTCATGCCTTCGTGTCATTGTCACCATGAGTCGAATTATGGGCAGAATCTGCTCTCTGCTGCAACCGAAAGATTTACTCTACTTGGTGTGATGATGGTGAGCTTGGAATAGAGGAGACATGGGAGTCATGGAGTATCCCTGGGCCTGCACAAAGGAGACACGTGATGATGAATGTAGAATCGGGGACATTTGAAGATGGCAGAGAAGTCTTGTCACCTACCTCTTATAGAATGTCTTCAAAGGCATCGTGATCATGCTCAGCCATGACATACTGCTTATTTTTACTGTTTGTAAATGCATCTGCCCTTGGTATGTCACTTTATAAACATGGTCCTATTAATATATAGATACATATGTGTATGTATATGTACATATATATATATATACAGATACATGTATGTGTATATACATATATATTGCTATCACAAAATATTTGACCAAAGTAGGTCTGCAGCTATTTCAACTACTAGTTTCCAGAAAGAGCTGTAGAAGATTTACTGGAAATTAAGAACTTGCTGCTGTTAAATAAGACTTTGTATGTTGTCAGTCTGCAGGAGATAACATTTTAGTTAAAGAAAAAGAAAAGAAAAAGAAAAAAAAAGAAACCATTTTGACAGCAAGCACCTTTTGTGAAATTCTAAAAAGGGAGAGGATCTGTATGTGTCTGGTCATTTAAATGCATACTCAGTTCCGTGTGCTCTGAATTTTGACGGTCTGTATTTTTTTCAGGCAGCCATCCAAGTTATTGTATCATCGGGATGTAGACATTGTGTTTTCCTGTGTATATGTGATCAGTATGCAAGGGTCTAAAAATCAGCTTGCTTGTATTGGAATTTAGAAAAGAAATAGGTCACTGTGTTTTCAATTTATATTTTCATGACTACTTCCTTTTCTATGGCTCCCGGCTCATATCTCACAATGTGTCGTAATCTTACAGAACACGCATCGGCAAGCTGTTCCTCACACCCAGCACTTTCAGTCATGGCTTACCTCTGCTCAGCCGTGTTTAAAATGCATTTGTGTTTGCTTGTTTGTTTTCCCCAAGGGTTGGAAGACGTATGTTCTGTATTGACTGGGTCTAACAGTAATATTAAAATTATTTCATATTTAGCCTCATCTTGAATGAGCAATCGGATCAATTCAACGAACTCATGAAAGCAAACCAGTTAGCACTTAAAAGACTGTTTCCACACCATAGGCAATCATCTCAAAATTTACCAAACGTAAGCATATAACTGCTGTGTTAGAGAATTTTCCCTATATCTGAAAGTGGTTGTCTATACCAGTGAGTGTGTAAGTAATGAAATATAGGTGTTTTCAGGAAGCCTTTTACCTGCACAAGAAGGCAGCACATACTTAATAATAATCATAAACAGAAAATCTCCTTTAAACTACACAATGCATGACCCCTCTCTGATATTTCAAATAATCTGAGGTAATTTTATTCCACTGGTATCTCTTTTCTTTTTTTCTTTTTTGTAAAAATCTGCAAAGTAAATTGTTTTATGCAAATTCTATAGTGATCATACCAAATGTGCCTACTGCTAAAGATTTTCAGGAAACCCTCTCTGGAATTCCACTAAATGTATGAGAGTTTATTTTTATTATAGGATATTTTAATATAAATAATTATGTAATTGATGACTCCATATCACATTGATTTCCGTGGACCAGGAAAAGAATGAAATCTTACTTAGGTTTGTTTGTTTGGTTGTTTTAAGAGATTATTCTGTGAAACAGACCAATACCGTTCCAAACCATTCATCATCCATTAGATTCCCACACCCTGCTCCTTTCACATCAAGAAATTCAGACTACACAAAAGTCGTAGCCTATACTGGGTGCAGATCTCCAAATACAGAGGAGGGAAATAATCTAGTCAAATTGGTCATAAAACAAAAGATTAAATCTCATGTTGGTTTTTTTTAACTGTGTTGTGATTTTTTTCCAATTTTGAAAACAATATAAACCAAGGAGTTCTAATTTGACAAAATTCTCATTTTTTGTGGTTGCATTGAAAGAAAATAAATGAAGAGTAAATGTGATTATTCTCTTACTCTGCTTCCCTCTATGATCATCATAGATTTTTAATAAGATTTTCACTGGTTTCCTTTTTTCTATAATAATGAAGTTTTGCACTTCACACTGAAATCATCCTAAGAAGGATAAACAGATAAACCACTAAACTAAGTCTAGAGGGATTTTTTTTTACATTTTAAAATGACTATCCTACACTGACAGGGGAATGTATATAAACCTCCTAAGGAAAGGTACACAGCAAAGTAAGATTCAGAACATGAAGTGCCACAGAGGGGAAGAGTAATGAGTGTGTGGGGAGAAACCTACATTAAATTCCAATCCATCCAGTTAGTGTCTGTGCTGTGTCTGCCATCTGCCTGTTGTGTATATTGAATCCTTAAAGACCTTCGATTTAAGATGGTGCGTGAAGGTGGGGAAACAGAAAAAGTCAATGCTCAGGTTACAAAAACCTCTAGTCTCACTGGCATAAAAAAAAATCATTCCAGAGTAAGTGTCAGTAAGTGCGAATGAGCCCACCATGAAACTGTACCTTGACCTTTGAGAACAGCAAAGGTCACCTTAAAACCAGCTTGAAAGTGTGAGCACCTTGTTACAATGTACTTAATGGACTCAGCGTCTATTACCTTCCTGTGGAAACAGTTTGAAACTAGAAATGGAGAGATGAATCACAAACAAACTAAATATGAAGTTGCAGCACTGAAAATGGAGTAACTTATTGTTTTTGCAACTGCCGTGTGAATTTCTGTGAGATGAAATTATTTATTCTTATTTAACAAAAATTATGTGCAAAGTCTTCTATATTTAAAATGTTTTGCTGTTGTCCTTTTTTTAATTTATGCTTCTTGTTTGTGTATAAAGTGCACTTTGTGAGTTGATATAATATACAGCACTGGTGGCTTTGTATTTCTTTTTTACAGAAGGCTTTCTGTGTGGAACAGGTGTATGTGTGTATATTCCGCATGTATTTTCAGTCTGCCACTCTCTTAAATTTTAAACTCCCACTGCTAGCAATGTTTCTTACTAATCTCTATGTTAGTGGGTCATCTAAATACCAATAACACTGGCTTTTTCAGATCATGAGTTTTTAAAATGTGTATTTAATCAAGCAAGTTGCAAGTTTTAAACTAGAAGACATATATACCTTAGGAGCATCCCACAGGAGCTAAGACACAATGGAGAATAGGATTTGAAACAGGCATAGCACACGGAAAACTGAGGGAGGAGGCTCATGAACTCCAGAGTTGACTGGGATACATAGCAGATTCCTGCTTTGGGAGAAGAAATAGATGAATTTCAATCACATCACTGATAAATATATACAAGGAGATGTTAACGTATTAAATGGATGTTATAGACATATAACTTGTAAGTGATTGAAGAATGATAAATACAAAGTCTTACAGCTTTAGAAACAGCTCCCCCAAAAATATTGTCTGAGCCTCCATTGTCTGCAGAGATTCTATAGATGATCTCATACTGGATCTGTATATTTCTAATAATACAAGTCATAACCTTGCCTATGGGTATAGATGTACATAACAGAATATGACATCTTACTACTACTATCAAATTGGCCAGAGTGATGGGACATGGGACTGGCAGGAGCCACTCTGGTAACAATAGCTCATTTGTGACTGGGATTCTGCAGTCTAGTTGTAGAAATAAAGTCAAGCAGTCTTGGTCCCACTGTATAATCCACTGAGTCAATTCCTGTCTCCGATGTTCCTCCATTAGCAACTTCCTTGTTAGCAAATTAACCAGGTCACTCAGTGCCACCAGCAAGGGACATAGGCAGGTTCAGAAGTCCAAGGTGTACACTATGACTGCAGCTCATTGTTAGATTAGAAATATGATGAATACACTACTTAATTCTACTCTGAGTTGAAAACCCTGCAAAACAGCACAGCCACAATGTGTTAATATCACTCATCTATTTATAGAGAAACATGGGGGCCACACAAATACATTACACCTTTTTACTATTTCATGGTTACAAAATAAAAGAAATAACCACAAGAACAAAATAGGTCATTCAAAGCAGATGCAAAATCTTATTAAAGGAGTTTTATCATTGAAACACACAGAAAAGGCACTTGTATAGTTTCTGTTTTATTATTCTCATTGACCAATAGTCTATAGGAATCAAACAAGAAGATCAGTTTGGTAAATATATGGTAATAAACCCTTATTCATGTGAAATATAGGCATAGCTTAGTGAATCATATCACCACAAAACATATCAATCTATAATAAAGTCAATAATTCTACTCAATCAAACAATGAGGACATATTGCAAAACAGGTCCATTCATTATTAAGTTAATGCACAGGAATAAAAATTAGTAAAAACAAAAAATATATACACACCTAACAAATTCTTGTACAGAATATAATTCTGGTGCAGGTATTATGGGGCATATAATATAGCATTTATGTATGTGCAGAGAGAATAGGAATTTGATGTAACATTAGTTCACCCAGTT
Source organism: Apodemus agrarius (assembly GCA_964023405.1). NCBI lineage: Eukaryota > Metazoa > Chordata > Mammalia > Rodentia > Muridae > Apodemus > Apodemus agrarius. The sequence continues at coordinate 12,557,767 of OZ030018.1, forward strand.
AGTTGTGATTATTAATATATCAGCATCTTTTCAATATGTTTGCTCCCTGATCCTTGTGAGGTTGTAACCCCTGCTAGCCCTTGCACTGCTAAAAAAAATCCTGTCTTTCCTTCTTCCATCAACCCCACCCACAAGGAGAAAACTCCTGGCTTACAAATTGTCACCCTTGGCCTTCTCAGTTTTGGCAACCTCCCCAAGAGTGCCTTCCCAAGGGTTCATCTTTTGACCATATATGGGTACAGCCCTAGATCCTGGCTTACATGTGGTCATCCCTTGATGGAGATATATAAAATCTCCTTGCTTTACCAGGTGCCCAACTTCCCTAATCCTCTTCTTTGGTGAACACAGAGAACCTGCCTGAGACCAGCACCTAAAAGAATCTGCATTTACCTGCTCTTAGTCTGGTCTTATCTGGTGTATATTTGTGTCACCAAGGGAAACAAACAAAGCCTATTAGTCCCTACCTTATGGCTTTATTAACCAGCATGTATGGACTACATAGGTTAAAAGTAAAAATAAGCACTGTTCCATCTGACCCATCACCCTGGTCAGGTAATAACAGAAATGACTCAGAACTCCAAGGACACCTGTGCTCAGAATACACTGTTTTATACCTCCATTTTTCTTTGCCTAATCCAGTGAAAAAAACGTTATTGTAACAGAGGTGCTAGCATCTGTAGCAATGACTGTCAAATACAGTATTGCTGACTTGTTTTTTAGTTTCCACACAATTCTATACTTGCAAAAAAAACAAAACAAAACAAAACAAAAAACAAAAACCTCTACCCATTTTGTCAAGGCCAGGCACAATTTAATCCTCAGGGTTTGAGAACTCAGCATATTTAATGGCCATTCTAATCCAAAGTATATCTGAGGATACTTAAGATAGCATCAAAACTTGAAGAGAGACAGGTGAGAGTTTGGTCTTGGTGTTTCTGAATTTCTAAGTTGTCAACAGTTCATGGATATGTCTGTGTGTGGATTTTCTTCTTAAACATTGTAATATTTCATGCTGTAGGCAACATTTAGTCCCTAGATTTCAACCTCTTTCTAATGTTTACCTTGAAATATTGGTGCCTATACAGAGAGTATAATTAGAGTAGGGGTTTTCGCCAATGTGTGAAATTGTAAGGTTAGACTTCTGACTGGGAAATGTATGGTCTTTTCATGGCAGTACTGAAATGTACATTTGCATGTAGCATGGAAATTGCTGGTTCATCTGTTACAGTCAAGAACTGGCTAACACTGCTTATATTTTAGTAGCGATTGATTAATTGGTTGATTGGTTGGTTGGTGGCGAACATTCATAGTTTTGAGAGTAGGGATCACAAATAGCTACATGCAGAAATGCAACCCATGTGAGATAAGAAATGGCACCAACTTCTATTATTGTCCATGAGTTGGCCAAATAATAAACCTTAGTAGCTACAACTCAGATGTTTGAAGTCTGAAAACATATTTTCCTGATAAGAAACAATGACATTTCACATGTCTCTACTTTCTGAAAATGATGGCATGTGATACATTGAATGGCCAAAAAAAAAATCATAGAAACAGTAAGACAGGTTTTGATTAAAATGTCCCATTAGCTTTGACAAACTTCAGATTGGAATAGGCTGTTTAGAGCATTGCTATATCTCAGTCTACAGCCCATACAAATTCCCTCTTTTTTTTTTTTCAGGAAAACATTTAAATTGAGCTGTTTTGGACCTACACTGTTGTTATTTTCATTGAGGAACACTATTTTGTAAAACAAAAAACTTTTCTGTGTGAAATTAAACTGTATACCTAAATGCTGTTTCAGTAGACATAATAAATCGAAATTGTAAACTAGGTCAAAGCATGTGCTGTATGTGCTATGTGCTTGGTGTTAGAAACTACTGTCCTTTTATTTTCTTAATATCTCACAACACTTGAAACACAAAGTCTGATCTCTGTCATTTCTGACATTCATCAACTCCTTAAGCATAGACAAGATCTTGTCTTAGCTAAAAAATATCTTCTGCTCAGTGTAGGACCGCCTGAAGTCTGCCAAGCATTAAAACATAAGGAGGTGAGAAGGGATCAGCAGAGCCGGGTACCAGCAGCTCAGCCAAGGTCACGCGGTGCCTTCAGCTGGGGCAGCCATCTTGCCCCAGACCCCCCCACGAGAACAGCGGGCACACTGGACGCAGTGAGCGGCTGGAATCAGGTGCGTGGCCAGAGTTATAGCTTAGCTTAGCTCTGCAGGAGATCCGGGCACAGAAAGCTCAGCTGCGGGTGCAGACTACCGGCCGGGACCAGCTCTCTGAGCTGACTAGCAGAGAGGGGCCACCTGGCCGCCTCGGGGCACAGCTCGGAACTCTAGCAGCTGGAGTCAGGGGCCTGGACTCAGAGCGAGCATTGTCCAGCACAGACAAGCTGCCAGAAGGGATATGTCTCCTGGGGACAGGCGTGCTGTGCTTTCAGCAGGGCACCATCTACAATAAGACCAACTAACGCCAGAGATAAAGGGATGGCAAAAGGCAAACGTAGGAACTTTATTAACAGAAATCAAGGAAATATGGCACCATCTGAACCCAATTCGCCAACCACAGCAAGTCCGGGATACCCCAGCACACCAGAAAAACAAGAGTTAGATATAAAAGCACAGGTCATGATGCTCCTAGAGGAACACAAAAAAGACATAAACAAATCTCTTAAAGAAATGCAGGGGAACATCAATAGGGTAGAAGCTCTCACAATCCAAACACAAAAAACACGTAAAGAACTCCAGGAGAATATGGGCCATCAGACAGAAACCAATAAAGAGGAAATGAGAAAATCAGTTAAAGAAATGCAGGAGAACTTGAAACAACAGGCAGAAGTCATGAAAGAGGGAGCACAAAAATATATTAAAGAATTACATGAAAACACAAACAAACAAATGATGGAACTGAGCAAAACCATCCAAGATCTGAACACAGAGGTAGAAACAACTAAGAAATCACAAAAGGAGGCAATCTTGGAGATAGAAAACCTTGGGAAGAAATCAGGGGTCGTAGATGCAAACATAAACAACAGAATACAAGAGATAGAAATAAGAATCTCTGATGCTGAAGATAACATAGTAACCATTGACTCCACAGTCAAAGAAAACGCAAAATCCAAAAGGCTTGTAACCCAAAACATCCAGGAAATCCAGGACACAATGAGAAGACCAAACCTAAGGATTATAGGGATAGATGAGAGTGAAGATCTACAACTTAAAGGGCCAGCAAATATCTTTAACAAAATTATGGAAGAAAACTTTCCTAACTTAAAGAGAGAGATGCCCATGAATATACAAGAAGCCTACAGAACTCCAAACAGATTGGACCAGAACAGAAACACCTCCCGTCACATAATAATCAAAACCCCAAATGTACTAAACAAAGAAAGAATATTAAAGGCAGTAAGAGAAAAGGGCCAAGTAACGTATAAAGGAAGACCTATCAGAATCACACCAGACTTCTCTCCAGAAACCATGAAAGCTAGAAGATCCTGGGCAGACCTCATGCAGACCCTAAGAGAAAACAAATGTCAGCCAAGACTACTATACCCAGCAAAACTCTCAATCAACATAGATGGAGAAATCAAAATATTCCATGACAGAACCAAATTTATACAATATCTTTCCACTAACCCAGCTCTACAAAGGATAATAGGAGGAAAACTCCAACACAAGGAAAGGAATGGCACCCAAGAAAAAGCAAGACAGTAAACTTCTTCCATCAAACTCAAAGGAAGATAACTACTCAAAAACAAAAATAACATCAAAAATGTCAGGAAGTAATAATCTCTATTCCTTAATATCTCTTAACATCAATGGACTCAACTCCCCAATAAAAAGACATAGACTAACAGACTGGATACGGAAACAGGACCCTACATTTTGCTGCTTACAGGAAACACACCTCAGAGTCAAAGACAAACACTACCTTAGAGTAAAAGGATGGAAGACAATTTTGCAAGCAAATGGTCACAGGAAGCAAGCTGGAGTAGCCATTTTAATATCAGATAAAATTGAATTTCAACCCAAAGTCATCAAAAGAGACACAGAAGGTCACTTCCTGCTAGTCAAAGGAAGAATCCACCAAGAAGAACTCACAATTCTAAACATCTACACTCCAAATGTAAGGGCACCCTCATTTGTAAAAGAAACCTTACTAAAGCTCAAAGCACACATTGCACCTAACACAATGATTGTGGGGGACCTCAATACTCCACTATCTACAGTGGACCGACCAGGAAAACAGAAACTAAACAGAGACACGGAGAAACTCATCGAAACTTTGGAGCAATTGTATTTAACAGATATATATAGAACATTTCACCTTAAAGCAAAAGACTATACCTTTTTCTCAGCCCCTCATGGTACCTTCTCCAAAATCGACCATATAATTGGACACAAGACAGATCTCAACAAATATAAAAAGATCGAATTAATCCCATGCCTCTTATCAGACCACCATGGAGTAAGAGTGTTCTTCAATAGCAACAAAAACAACAGAAAATCCCCATACCCTTGGAGGCTGAGCAATATTCTACTCAATGATACCTTAGTCCAGGAAGAAATAAAGAAAGAAATCAAAGAATTCTTAGAACTTAATGAAAATGAAGGCACAACATACCCAAATCTATGGGACACAATGAAAGCAGTGGTTAGAGGAAAACTCATAGCCCTGAGTGTCTCCAAAAAGAAACAGGAGAGAGCATATACTAGCAACTTAATGGCGCACTTGAAAGCTCTGGAACAAAAAGAAGCAATTTCACCCAGGAGGAGTAGAAGACAGGAAATCATCAAACTCGGGGCTGAAATCAATCAAGTTGAAACAAATAGAACCATACAAAGAATCAACAAAACCAGGAGCTGGTTCTTTGAGATCAACAAGATAGATAAACCCCTAGCCAGACTTACTAAAGGGCACAGAGACAGTATTCAAATTAACAAAATTAGAAATGAAAAGGGAGATATAACAACAGAAACTGAGGAAATTCAAAAAATCATCAGATCCTACTACAAAAACCTATACTCAACACAACTGGAGAATCTGGAGGAAATGGACAATTTCCTCGACAGTTACCAAATACCAAAATTAAACCAGGATCAAATAGATCGTCTAAACAGACCCATAACCCCCAAAGAAATAGAAGGGGTCATAGACAGTCTTCCAACCAAAAAGAGCACAGGACCAGACGGTTTTAGTGCAGAATTCTACCAGACCTTCAAAGAAGTCCTGATACCGATACTCTTCAAATTATTCCACAAAATAGAAACAGAAGGAACACTACCCAACTCATTCTATGAAGCCACAATTACCCTGATACCAAAACCACACAAAGATCCAACTAAGAAAGAGAACTACAGGCCAATTTCTCTTATGAATATCGATGCAAAAATACTAAACAAAATACTTGCCAACCGAATCCAAGAACACATCAAAACGATCATTCACCATGATCAAGTTGGCTTCATCCCAGGGATGCAGGGATGGTTCAATATACGGAAATCCATCAACGTAATACACTACATAAACAAACTCAAAGAAAAAAACCACATGGTCATCTCATTGGATGCTGAAAAAGCATTCGACAAAATTCAGCATCCTTTCATGCTAAAGGTCCTAGAAAGAACAGGAATTCAAGGCCCATATCTAAACATAGTAAAAGCAATATACAGCAGATCAGTAGCCAACATCAAGGTAAACGGAGAAAAACTTGAAGCAATCCCTCTAAAATCAGGGACTAGACAAGGCTGTCCCCTCTCGCCATATCTCTTCAATATAGTACTTGAGGTACTAGCTAGAGCAATTCGACAACAGAGGGAAGTCAAAGGGATACAAATCGGAAAGGAAGAAGTCAAACTATCACTATTTGCAGATGATATGATAGTTTACTTAAGTGACCCAAAAACCTCCACCAGAGAACTCCTGCAACTGATAAACAACTTCAGCAAAGTGGCTGGCTATAAAATCAACTCAAGTAAATCAGTAGCCTTCCTATATGCGAAGGATAAGCAGGCCGAGAAAGAAATTAGGGAAATGACACCCTTCACAATAGCCACAAATGATATAAAGTATCTTGGAGTGACGCTAACCAAACATGTGAAAGACTTATACAACAAAAACTTCAGGTCTCTGAAGAGGGAAATTGAAGAAGACATCAGAAAATGGGAAAATCTTCCATGCTCGTGGGGTTGGCAGGACTAATATAGTCAAAATGGCAATCTTGCCCAAAGCAATATACAGATTCAATGCAATCCCCATCAAAATCCCAACTCAGTTCTTCATAGAGCTAGAAAGAGCAATTCTCAAATTCATCTGGAGTAACAAAAAACCCAGGATAGCTAAAACTATCATCAACAGCAAAAGAACTTCTGGGGGAATCAATATCCCGGACCTCAAGCAATATTACAGAGCAGTGGTATTAAAAACTGCATGGTATTGGTTCAGTGACAGGGAAGCGGATCAATGGAATAGGATCGAAGACCCAGAATTGAACCCACACATCTATGGCCAATTGATCTTCGACAAAGGAGCTGAAAACATCCAGTGGAAAAAAGATAGCCTTTTCAACAGATGGTGCTGGCTCAACTGGAGGTCAACATGCAGAAGAATGAGAATTGATCCACTCTTATCTCCTTACACTAAACTCAACTCCAAGTGGATCAAGGATCTCCACATAAAACCAGACACAGTAAAACTAATAGAAAAGAAACTGGGGAAGACCCTTGAAGACATCGGCTCAGGGGAAAAATTCCTGAACAGAACAACAATTGCTTATACTCTAAGAACAAGAATAGACAAATGGGACCTCATAAAACTACAAAATTTCTGTAAGGCAAAAGACACTGTCAAAAGGATAAATCGGCAACCAACCAATTGGGAAAAAATCTTCACCAACCCCACATCCGACAGAGGGCTAATATCCAATGTATACAAAGAACTCAAGAGGTTAGACCACAGAAAACCAAATAACCCTATCCAAAAATGGGGTACAGAGCTAAACAGAGACTTTTCACCTAAAGAAATTCGGATGGCTGAGAAACACCTTAAAAAATGTTCAACATCACTAGTCATTAGGGAAATGCAAATTAAAACAACCCTGAGATTTCACCTCACACCAGTCAGAATGGCTAAGATTAAAAACTCAGAAGACATCAGGTGTTGGCGAGGATGTGGAGAAAGAGGAACACTCCTCCACTGCTGGTGGGAATGCAAGCTGGTACAACCACTCTGGAAATCAGTATGGCGGTTCCTCAGAAAACTGGGCGTGATACTTCCGGAGGACCCAGCCATACCACTCCTGGGAATATACCCAGAAGATTCACCAGCATGCAATAAGGATACATGCTCCACTATGTTCATAGCAGCCTTATATATAATAGGCAGAAGCTGGAAAGAACCCAGATGTCCCTCAACAGAGGAATGGATACAAAAAATGTGGTATATATACACAATGGAGTACTATACAGCCATTAGAAACAATGAATTCATGAAATTCTTAGAGAAATGGATAGAGCTGGAGAACGTCATACTAAGTGACGTGACCCAGTCTCAAAAGAATACCCATGGTATACAGTCACTGATAAGTGGATATTAGCCTAGAAGCTTGGAACACCAAAGACACAAATCACATATCAAGTGATGTCTCACAAGAAGAAAGGAGTGGACACTGGTGCTAGAATGGACCAAAACATCATTGTGGGGAGAGTACAAGAACAGTAAAGTGGGAGGGGGAGATACGGGAGCAGGGGGAGGGAAAAGGACATGTGGGACCTTTGGGGGTGGGGAACCAGAAAAAGGGAAATGAATTGTAAATATAGAATATATACAATAAAAAAAAACATAAGGAGGCATCATAACTGGATTGTAGTTATACATAAACTTACTACAAGTAAGGAGTTAAAATTATAATTAAGCCTCTGTTCTTAAGTGGAATTTATTAGAAGCTATACACATTTGATAAGAGTTTATGAATTAATTTTCCAGTACACATTGATTATTTTTAAAACTGCAGTCATCGATACTATGTGGACATTACAACACTGAATTTCCCTCTGATATCAAGCAGTATCTTAGAATTATGATACTAAACATTTCTTCCAATGTTTTATTAATTCTTTGTAAATTTCATATACTGCATTTGAATCTCATTTCCTTCGATACTTCCCATTAAGACTCTCTCAAGTCCTTCCCATTCCCGCCACACTACTTTGAGATTTCATCTTCTCTACATTTTTCCCTCTTTCCCCATTGAGTTCAGTTGCCTTCCAAGTCTTAAGTGGGAGGCTTGCCCTGGTGTGTGTCAAAATGCAGGGTGTCCCATCATTAAGCCAATAGATTCTTCCCTTCCCAGCAGCCATCAAATGCTAATAGCTCTCCATTGAGCAGTGATCACATGACCACCTTTCCTGCTTCATGCTGGGGTTTTTTCAGTCTGGAGTCTGGGAATGTCCTGTTCGTGCTGTGAGGAGAAAGAGTTCATCTCTGCATGGGATCCCTTGTATCTGGGAAATGCTGTTTTCTTGATGTTGCCAACCACCCCTCACTCTTGCAACCTTTCTGCACCCTCTTCTCTGAAAATTCCTGAGTCTTTCAGAAAAGGACTATAATAAGAATGGCCCCATTTAGATCTGAGCAATCCACAGTCAATTACTTTTACACTTTGACTATCCCAATGGCTCTATATTAACTGCATCTACTTCAAAGAGAAGCTTCTCTGAAGACAGGTGAGAAATGTTCTCATTCATAGTTATCAATAAGCCATTAAGGAAGAATGCAATACTGTTATTTTGCTAATGGAAAATTAATAAAAAAAGAAAAGTATTAATACTCTTAAATCTTATTCTTAGTAATTTCTTCTAAAGAAATTACCAGCCTCCCAATAAAACGCTCCCATTAGTTTTAAAGATAGCATAAACCTAACCATTATAATATGGCTGGAATTTCTTCAGCATCTTGATGCCTGAGGCCTTGTAGCAAACACCTCCTGAACTTTCTAAATGTGCTTTATCTCTGTGACCTGATAAGTTAGACAGAAGATATCAGTATTGACATTACAAAGGCAATATAATAACTACGCCCCAAGTAGCATATACTACTGAGCATCCCCAAGGTAATTGTTATCTGTTGTCAGCATCTTTAAAGGAACTCCTAATATAGTCAAAGGGAGACACCTTAATATGAACAGAGAGCTCATTGGGATTGGAGATATCTTTACTGTCTCTAAAGTGTGGACTATCTAGGTAGATGGAAAACAGCCACAAAGTTCTGAGGAAATAGTTAAAAACTACATAAGTCTGTGCAGGTTATATGGATAGACTCAGAAGCCACAAGTAGCACAAGGAATTACTTTTTCAGGAATGAGAAGAATTTGACTTGGAATACTAATACATGCATGTTAGGCATTCTCAAAACATTCAGTACTTAACCTTGCAATCTCCTGCTTGACCCACAGTGAGCAGAGGCAGATAAGGTCAGAGACATAAAAATGGTCTGAAGGGCACCTTTTCTATTATAACAAACAAGAGAAATGTCTAGAAATGAAAGTACAGATACTTGTGAGAACAATTTTTCTCTAATGCTTAGATATTGTTGTATCTTTCTGGAGATTTTACTGCATTCTCTGTGTCATTAAATAAATATTTTTCAGGCACATGGGGGGTTAATTATTGAGTATGGTGTAGAAACAAAGATTCCATAGATTTTGGTTTCAATACAAAGTAATATAAAACCACTGTAGATAACAAGATAGTGTGTCTGTTAAGTAGATAAAGGAATACAACAACACAACCACAACAAGGCTTGCTTTTGTTAGTTCTTTGTGATGTCTATTAAGTAGATAAAAAGAAATCTCAGCCATTCAGACTGGTGTGAGGTGAAATCTCAGGGTTCTTTTGATTTGCATTTTCCTGATGACTAAGGATGTTGAATTTTCTTTAGGTGCTTCTCAGCCATTCAATATTCCTCAGGTGAAAATTCTTTGTTTACCTCTGAACCCCATTTTTTTAAATAGTATTATTTGGCTCTCTGGAGTCTACCTTCTTGAGCTATTTGTATATCTTGGATATTAGCTGTCTGTCGGATGTAGGGTTGGTAAAAATCTTTTCCCAATTTGTTGGATGCTGTTTTATACTTTTGACAGTGTCCTTTGCCTTACAGAAACTTTGTAATTGTATAAGGTCCCATTTGTCAATTCTTGCTCTTAGAGCATAAGCTATTGGGGTTCTGTTCAGGAAATTTCCCCCTGTGCCCATGTGCTCAAGGCTTTTCCCCAGTTTCTTTTCTATTAGTTTCAGTGTGTCTGGTTATAGGTGGAGGTCCTTGATCCACTTGGACTTGAGCTTAGTACAGGGAGATAAGAATGGATCTATTAGAATTCTTCTACATGCTGACCTCCAGTTGAACCAGCACCATTTGTTGAAAAGGATATCTTTTTTCCAATGGATGGTTATAGCTCCTTTGTCAAAGATCAAGTGACCATAGGTGTGTGAGATCTTTACTAGGTTTCAATTCTATTCCATTGATCTACCTGCCTATCACTGTACCAATACCATGCAATTTTTAACACTATTGCTCTGTAGTACTGCCTGAGGTCAGGGATATTGATTCCCCTAGAAGTTCTTTTACTGTTGAAAATAGTTTTAGTTTCCTGGGTTTTTTTGTTATTCCAGAAGAATTTGAGAATTATTCTTTCTAACTCTATGAAGAATTGAGTTTGGGTTTTGATGGGGATTGCATTGAATCTTTATATTGCTTTTGGCAAGATGGCCATTTTTACTATATTAATCCTGTCAATCCAAGAGCATGGAAGATTTTTCCATTTTCTGAGGTCTTCTTCAATTTCTTTCTTCAAAGACTTGAAATTCCTGTCATACAGATCTTTCACTTGTTTCGTTAGAGTCACACCAAGATACTTTATATTGTTTATGGCTATTGTGAAGGATGTCATTTCCCTAATTTCTTTCTCGGCCTGTTTATCCTTTGAGTATAGGAAGGCTACTGATTTACTTGAGTTAACCAGTCAGAATGGCTAAGATCAAAAACTCAGGAGAAAATAGATGCTGGTGAGGATGTGGAGAAAGAGGAACACTCCTACACTGCTGGTGGGATTGCAAGCTGGTATAACCACTCTGGAAATCAGTCTGGCAGTTCCTCAGAAAACTGGGCATGATACTACTGGAGGACGCTGCTCTACCACTCCTGGGCATATACCCAGAGGATTTCCCAGCATATAATAAGGACACATGTTCCACTATGTTCATAGCAGTCCTATTTATAATAGCCAGAAGCTGGAAAGAACCCATATGTGCCTCAAACGAGGAATGGATACAGAAAACATAGTATATTTACACTATGGAATACTACTCAGCTATTAAAAACAATGAATTCATGAAATTCTTAGGCAAGTGGGTGGAACTGGAGAATGTCATCCTGAGTGAGGTGACCCAATCACAAAAGAACACACATAGTATGCACTCACTGATAAGCGGATATTAGCCCAGACACCCAGAATACCCAAGAAACAATTCACAAATCAAATGATGCCCAAGAAGAAGGAAGGAGAGGCCCCTGTTCCTGGAAAGGCTCAGTGCAGCAGTGTAAGGGAACACCAGAACAGGGAAATGGGAAGTGGGTGATTGGGGAACAGGTGGAAGGAAAAGGACTTATGGGACTTTCGGGGAGAGGAGACCCAGGAAAGGGGAAATCATTTGAAATGTAAACAAAGACTATATCGGATATATATAAAAGGAAAAATACTCACAAAAATTTTTAAATAAATAAATAAATAAAAGCATACATAAATACATAAATAAAAGAAATCCCAGAGTGATCAGCAGTCTGGGGCTATTCTGGAAGATGGAGGAATACAAGCAGACCCAAGACCATTATAAGATGTAGACCAGGGAGTGTCAGCCAGCGTGCCAGGTGCTCAGAACCAGCCGGCAGCGGCGGAACCAGGTACCCTAGACAGCCCGAGCTTAAGACCTTCGGGGACTCAGGCCTGGAGTGGGACTTGGGCACAGAATAGCGGCTGCACTCTGCACTCACGGGGCAGACCCTGAGCTCCCTGCAGGCAGCTGCCATATTGCCTGCAGCTTCCCATCCAGCTGGTGGTGGGGAAGCCGGAGTGTCAGCCAGCGTGCCAGGTGCTCAGAACCAGCCAGCGGTGGCGGAACCAGGTACCCAATACAGCCCGAGCTTAAGACCTTCTGGGACTCAGGCCTGGAGTGGGACTTGGGCACAGAATAGCGGCTGCACTCTGCACTCGCGGGGCGGACCCCGAGCTCCCTGCAGGCAGCTGCCATATTGCCAGCAGCTTCCCGTCCAGCTGGTGGTGGGGAAGCCGGAGTGTCAGCCAGCGTGCCAGGTGCTCAGAACCAGCCGGCGGCGGCAGAACCAGGTACCCGAGACAGCCCGAGCTGAAGACCTTCGGGGACTCAGGCCTGGAGTGGGACTTGGGCACAGAATAGTGGCTGCACTCTGTACTCGCAGGGCGGACCCCGAGCTCCCTGCAGGCAGCTGCCATATTGCCTGCAGCTTCCCGTCCAGCTGGTGGTGAGGAAGCCAGAGTCAGCCAGTGTGCCAGGTGCCCAGACCCAGCCGGAGGCAGAACCAGCCTCCCATCCAGCCGGTGGCAGGGAAGCTGGAAACCGGACCCAGCCAGCTTCCCAGCAGCTTGGGACCAGCAGGCGGAACCAGATAACTGAGATATCCCAACTTTAAGACCCCTGGGGAAACAGGATATCAGACAGCAAACCCTGAGCAGGAGCAGTGCAGAGCAGCCGCCCAACAGGCGGAACCAAGTACCTGGGATATCCTGAGTTTAAGACCTCCGGGGACTCAGGCCACCTGTCAGCAATCTGTGAGCAAGACCCCCGCAGGACAGTGATTCAGGTATCCCAGTCGCTGGGAAATAGCCTTACAACCCCACAGGAGGGTCAAGCACCAGCTAGTATCTACAGGACCAACTAACACCAGAGTTAACCAGATGGCAAAAGGCAAACGTTAAGATCGCTACTAACAAAAATCAAGGCAGTATGGCGGCATCCGAACCCAGTTCCCCAACAGCAATAAATATTGGATACCCCGAAACACCAGAAAAACAAGACTTAGATCTAAAATCACTGGTCAGGATGCTGATAGAGGAACACTTAGATAAATCTCTTAAAGTAATACATGAGAAAATAGATCAAAAGCTAGAAGCCATTGCAAGGCAAACACAATTAAATCCCAGATATCTCAACACACCAGAAAAACAAGACTCAGATCTAAAATCACTGGTAAAGATGCAGATTGAGGATCACTTAGATAAATTTCTTAAAGTAATAGAGGAGAAAATAGATCAAAAACTAGAAGCCCATACAAGGCAGACACAAAAATCACTTAAAGAAATCCAGGAGAATATAGAGCAAAAAATGAATCCCAATAAGGGGGAGAAACAAAAATCACCTAAAGAAATACAAGAGAACATGGGTCAACGAGTAGAAGTCATAAAAGAGGAAACACAAAAATCCCTTAAAGAATTACAGGAAAACACAAACAAGCAACTGAAAGATCTGAGCAAAACCATACAAAATCTAAAAACAGAAGTAGAAACAACTAAGCAATCGCAAAGGGAGACAATGTTGGAGATAGAAAACCTTGGGAAGAAATCAGGAGTCATAGATGCAAATATCAACAATAGAATACAAGAGATAGAAGACAGAATCTCAGATGCTGAAGATACCATAGGAACCATGGATTCAACAATTAAAGAAAATGCAAAATGCAAAAAGCTGGTAACCCAAAACATTCAGGAAATCCAGGACACAATGAGAAGACCAAACCTAAGGATTATAGGGATAGATGAGAATGAAGATCTACAACTTAAAGGGCCAGCAAATATCTTCTACAAAATTATGGAAGAAAACTTCCCCAACCTAAAGAGAGAGATGCCCATGAATATACAAGAAGCCTATAGAATCCCAAATAGACTGGACCAGAACAGAAATACTTCCTGTCACATAATAATCAAAACCCCAAATGTACTAAACAAAGAAAGAATATTAAAGGCAGTAAGAGAAAAAGGACAAGTAACATATAAAGGAAGACTGTGGGGAGCCGATGGCCGGCCCAAAACATCCTGCCGGTCCAAAACATCCTGCTGGCTTGAAGTAAACAAGTCAGTGTCAGGTGCTGGGTAGTTTACCATCCCTTGGTCTCCGCCTCTCCCGAGCTGCAGCCAATCAGGGGATGACACGTCCGAGGCAGGGGTTGCAGCCTATATAAGGGATGGGCTTCTGGGTATCTGGGTCTCCGCTCTGTAGGCTTATGCTCTCCCTCTCAGGAGCATTAAAGCTTTTCTGCAGAAGGATCTTGAGTGTGCCGCGTGGTTCTTGCTGGCGAGAAGGTAGCGCGGGACATCTGGTGCCGAAACCCGGGAATACAAGACCTCATCATCGTCAGCACCATCGGAGACACCTTGGCTACAAGGAAGATTCAGAACTGCAGGCAGATACGTTCGGAGAGGTATGTTCTTCTTTGGCTTCGACTTGGGATTGTTGGGAAGGTAGCGTTGAAGCTTTTGTGACCATTCTTGGAGCCCTTTTAATATTTCTCTTTGCCATGTATGAATGCTCCAGGTCTTTGACTCTTGCCTCACAGAACAAATTAGGTAGAGATCTTGACCGCAAAATGGTGGAAAGAGACTTGAGGCAGGGGACAAAAGCAATTGGGAAACTTGTTAAAAACTGTTTAGAAGATAAAGCTTGTAGGGCTGCCGTGGCGGAAGGTCGGAACACCCTTGAAGAGGTCCAGGATAGCATATCAGAAACCGAGCATAGTGAGAGGTTGGGTGCGCGCAAGAAAAAACCAGTCCCAAAAAAGGAAAAAGGACCTCCCGGAGAGTCTAGAGACAAGGGAGTGAATGTGTCAGATCTTAAGGAACCTTCTCCTATTGTTAAGCCAAGAGGAGGAGCTAGCTTGTATCCAGTACATGATCTTGAGGCTTTAAACTTTGATAACTCTGATAGCTCTAATAGCTCAGAGGATGAGGTCTTGGACCCCGATGAAGAGGCTGAGTTAGAGGAGGAAGCTGCCAGATATGAGGAAGAAAGATACCATCCAGATGATCAAAGGCAGAATAGTAAAGAACCTCGAAAACGGCAGCCCCTAACAGCCCTTTCACAGGTTGTTCCTTCGGTGCCCTCTCCCTATGAGACACGCCCGAAGTCTTGCTCCTTTTTGTCTGAAAAGGTAAAAAGAAAGCTGCGCCTTGCTTACCCAGTCTTTGAAGGTACAGAAGGAGAGCAAGTAGTACCTATATCCCCCGTCCAAAATCAAAGAAGACAGGGCCTGGGTTTTTCCTAGGTGCCACTGGGGCAGCACGACCCATACCATGGAAGACAGAGGACCCGGTGTGGGTTCCCCAGTGGCTGTTAACCTCTGAAAAACTAGAAGCTGTGACTAATCTTGTTGCGGAACAATTGGCTTTGGGACACATAGAACCATCAACCTCCCCACAGATAGTAGAATGTTTGGTGGTGCTAGATGTTCTTCATAAGTTTTCAGGTCCCCTTAACATTGTCTCTGACTCCTCCTATGTGGTGAATGCTGTCAATTTATTAGAGACAGCTGGAATCATTAGATCTTCCAGCAAAGTGGCATCTATATTTCAAAACCTGCAAGAGTGTTTGCTAAATAGGAGGGCTCCCATGTATATTACCCATATCCGGGCTCATTCAGGGCTTCCTGGCCCGATGAGCCTAGGAAATAACCTGGCGGATAAAGCCACAAGACTTGCTGCAGCGGTCCTTGTCCCCCCCCCCCCCCCCGTTGCAAGCCGCCAAGGCCTTTCATAATTTTCATGTCACTTCTGAAACCCTACGCAAGTGTTTCTCTCTTACCAGAAAAGAAGCCCGTGATATTGTCACCCAATGTCACAACTGTTGTCAGTTTCTCCCTACCCGCCATACCGGGATAAATCCCAGAGGAATTCTACCATTGCAAGTATGGCAAATGGATGTCACTCAAGTTTCTTCCTTCGGGAAGCTCCAATATGTACATGTATCAATAGATACATGCTCTGGCGTAATCCATGCTACGCCACTCACTGGGGAAAAGGCCTCTCACATCATCCAACATTGCCTTGAGGCATGGAGTGCCTGGGGAAAGCCTAAGTGCTTAAAAACTGACAATGGACCCGCTTACACTTCTCAAAAATTTAAACAATTCTGTGCACAAATGCAAGTCACACATATTACGGGCTTGCCATATAACCCGCAAGGACAAGGTATCATTGAGCGCGCACACCGTACGCTCAAATCATATTTAATTAAACAAAAAGGGGGAATAATAAAAGATCTGCCCCCCGTGCCACGGGTTGCCATAGCAGTGGCACTCTTTACTATAAATTTTCTAAATTCAGATAAGCATGATCAGACTGCAGCAGAGCTACATTGCTCAGACCCACATCGACCTAAAGAATTGGTAAAATGGAAGGATGTGTTGACTAATGAATGGAAAGGCCCGGATCCTATTCTAATAAGATCCAGGGGAGCCATTTGTGTCTTCCCACAGAGTGAAGAAAACCCCTTCTGGGTCCCTGAGAGGCTTACTAGATCAATTTTGGAGCAGAAGGACACCGCAGATCGCCCAGTCACTCACACTCCGAGAGTTGAGAGCAGCCATTATCCAGGTCAACTCTACGAGCCTTGACCTGTTCTTGACGGAGGGACGATCATCATGGATCGCTTCAGCTGTCTCCTATTTTAAGGACTGGGTGGGGGTGGGATTGTTTGGCGCAGCCCTTTGCTGTGGACTGGTGTTACTTCTCTGGCTGGTCTGTAGGCTCAGGGCTCAAACCAAGAGAGACAAGGTGGTTATTGCTCAAGCACTTGTGGCTCTGGAACAAGGAGCTCCCACTGACATTTGACCAACAATGCTCAAGCAGTAGGCCGCCGGCTGGGCAGCTCTTGCACACCCGGAGCTTAGACTCATTGCACAGGGTAGAGTGTCCAGCTTGAGCAGCCCATGGGGGATGCCGAGCAAAGCATCGCACAGAGAGACACCTGACATAAGGGTCTCTCTGGGAGGCATGTTGTCCTGCATAATGGTTGCCTGCCCTAGTTTCCCTTTCCCAGAAAAACGGCAGAGTGACAGGTCGAGGGCGCTTCGGGTCAAACCAACAGCCTAGTGGCGACTCTCCTACGAAGTCTTAATTTTGTTGCTTGGGAGTTCGACCTCTGTCTCCACCCCTTAAAGATTGGGTGACCTACTTGCTATAAGAGCAAAAGGGCCTCATTATTAGATTGTTTTGAACCCTGAAGGTCCAGACAAGAGCCTGAAGGTTGATCGACAATCTGAGGTCTTTATTTTAAATAATAAAAAAGGGGGAGATGTGGGGAGCCGATGGCCGGCCCAAAACATCCTGCCGGTCCAAAACATCCTGCTGGCTTGAAGTAAACAAGTCAGTGCCAGGTGCTGGGTAGTTTACCATCCCTTGGTCTCCGCCTCTCCCGAGCTGCAGCCAATCAGGGGATGACACGTCCGAGGCAGGGGTTGCAGCCTATATAAGGGATGGGCTTCTGGGTATCTGGGTCTCCACTCTGTAGGCTTATGCTCTCCCTCTCAGGAGCATTAAAGCTTTTCTGCAGAAGGATCTTGAGTGTGCCTCGTGGTTCTTGCTGGCGAGACGGTAGCGCGGGACAGAAGACCTATCAGAATTACACCAGACTTCTCACCTGAGACAATGAAAGCTAGAAGATCCTGGGCAGACCTCATGCAGACCCTAAGAGAACACAAACTTCAGCCAAGACTACTATACCCAGCAAAACTCTCAATTGCCATAGATGGGGAAAGCAAGGTATTCCACGACAAAAACAAATTTGCAAGATACTTATCTACAAACCCAGCCCTACAAAGGATAGTAGGGGAAAAATACCAACACAAGGGGGGAAACAACACCCCAGAAGAAACAAGATGGAAACCCCATCTCATCCAACCCAAAAGAAGAGAACCACTCAAATACAAATAATAATAACAATGCCCAAAATGTCAGGAAGTAATAATTACTATTCCTTAATATCTCTTAATATCAATGGACTCAATTCCCCAATCAAAAGACACAGACTAACAGACTGGATACGGAAACAGGATCCTACATTTTGCTGCATACAGGAAACACATCTCAGTGTCAAAGACAAACACCACCTTAGAGTAAAAGGCTGGAAGACAGTTTTACAAGCAAATGATCCCAGGAAACAAGCTGGAGTAGCCATTCTAATATCAGATAAAATCGACTTTCAACCTAAAGTCATCAAAAGAGACACAGAAGGTCACTTCCTGCTTGTCAAAGGGAAAATCCACCAAGAAGAATTCTCAATACTGATCATCTATGCGGCAAATGTAAGGGTACCCTCATTCGTAAAAGAAACTTTACTAAAGCTTAAAGCACACATCGCACCTAACACAATGATTGTAGGTGACTTCAACACTCCACTCTCCTCAATGGACCGATCAGGAAAGCAGAAACTAAACAGGGACACAGTGAAACTAATTGAAGCTTTGGACCAATTGGACTTAACAGATATATATAGAACATTCCATCCTAAAACAAAAGAGTATACCTTTTTCTCAGCACCGCACGGTACCTTCTCAAAAATTGATCATATAATTGGTCACAAGACAGACCTCAACAAATACAAGAAGACCGAACTAATCCCATGTCTCCTATCGGATCACTATGGAGTAAAAGTGGTCTTCAAAAGCAAGAAGAACAACAGAAAGCCCACATACACATGGAAACTGAACAATAGTCTACTCAATGACACCCTGGTCAAGGAAGAAATAAAGAAAGAAATCAAAGACTTTTTAGACTTCAATGAAAATGAAGGTACGACCTACCCAAATCTCTGGGATACAATGAAAGCAGTGCTAAGAGGAAAACTCATAGCCCTGAGTGCCTCCAAAAAGAAACTGGAGAGAGCATACACTAGCAACTTAACAGCACACCTGAAGGCCCTGGAACAAAAAGAAGCTAACTCACCCAGGAGGAGTAGAAGAGAGGAAATCATCAAACTAAGGGCTGAAATCAATCAAGCAGAAACAAAGAAAACCATACAAAGAATCAACAAAACCAAGAGCTGGTTCTTCGAGAAAATCAACAAGATAGATAAACCCTTAGCTAGACTAACCAAAGGGCACAGAGATAGTATCCAAATTAACAAAATTAAAAATGAAAAGGGGGATATAACAACAGAAACAGAGGAAATTCAAAAGATCATCAGATCCGACTACAAAGGCCTATACTCAAAACAACTGGAGAATCTGGAGGAAATGGACAATTTCCTAGACAGATACCAAATACCAAAATTAAATCAGCATCAAGTAGACCAGCTAAACAGTCCCATAACCCTTAAAGAAATAGAAGGGGTTATAGAAAGCCTCCCAACCAAAAAAAGTACGGGACCAGATGGTTTTAGTGCAGAATTCTACCAGACCTTCAAAGAAGACTTAACACCAATACTCTTCAAACTATTCCACAAAATAGAGACAGAAGGGACACTGCCCAACTCGTTCTTCGAAACCACAATTACGCTGATACCTAAACCACAAAAAGATCCAACAAAGAAAGAGAACTACAGGCCAATTTCTCTTATGAATATAGATGCAAAAATATTAAATAAAATTCTTGCCAACCGAATTCAAGAGCATATCAAAACGATCATTCACCATGATCAAGTAGGCTTCATTCCAGGAATGCAGGGATGGTTCAATATACGGAAATCCATCAATATAATCCACTACATAAACAAACTAAAAGAAAAAACCACATGGTCATCTCATTAGATGCTGAAAAAGCATTTGACAAAATTCAGCATCCTTTCATGCTAAAAGTCTTGGAAAGAGCAGGAATTCAAGGCCCATACCTAAACATAGTAAAAGCAATCTACAGCAAACCAGTAGCCAACATCAAAATAAATGGAGAGAAACTTGAAGCATTCCCACTAAAATCAGGGACTAGACAAGGCTGTCTTCTCTCTCCATATCTTTTCAATATAGTACTTGAAGTTCTAGCGAGAGCAATTAGACAACATAAGGAAGTCAAAGGGATACAAATTGGAAAGGAAGAAGTCAAAGTATCATTATTTGCAGATGATATGATAGTCTACTTAAGCGATCCAAAAAACTCCACCAGAGAACTTCTACAGCTGATAAACAACTTCAGCAACGTGGCTGGTTATAAAATTAACTCAAGCAAATCAGTAGCCTTCTTGTACTCAAAGGACAAGCAGGCCGAGAAAGAAGTTAGGGAAATAACACCCTTCACAATAGCCACAAACAACATAAAGTACCTTGGCGTAACTCTAACCAAACAAGTGAAAGATCTGTATGACAGGAACTTCAAGTCCCTGAAGAAAGAAATCAAAGAAGACCTCAGAAGATGGAAAAATATTTCTTGCTCCTGGATTGGCAGGATCAATATAGTAAAAATGGCCATCTTGCCAAAAGCAATCTACAGATTCAATGCAATCCCCATCAAAATCCCAAATCAATTCTTCATAGATCTAGAAAGAGCAATTCTCAAATTCATCTGGAGCAACAAAAAACCCAGGATAGCTAAAACTATTCTCAACAATAAAAGGACTTCTGGGGGAATCAATATCCCTGACCTCAAGCAGTACTACAGAGCAATTGTGTTAAAAACTGCATGGTATTGGTACAGCAACAGGCAGGTAGATCAATGGAATAGGATTGAAGACCCAGAAATGAACCCACAGACTTATGGTCACTTGATCTTTGATAAAGGAGCCACAACCATCCGGTAGAAAAAAGATAGCCTTTTCAACAAATGGTGCTGGTTCAACTGGAGGTCAACATGCAGAAGAATGCGAATTGACCCACTCTTATCTCCTTGTACTAAGATCAACTCCAAGTGGATCAAGGACCTCCACATAAAACCAGACACACTGAAACTATTAGAAAAGAAACTTGGGAAGACCCTGGAGGACATGGGCACAGGGGTAAAGTTCCTGAACAGAACACCAATAGCTTATGCTCTAAGATCAAGAATTGACAAATGGGACCTCATAAAATTACAAAGTTTCTGTAAGGCAAAGGACACTGTCAGAAGGACAAAACGGCAACCAACAACGTGGGAAATGATCTTCACCAACCCCACATCCGACAGAGGGCTAATATCCAATATATACAAAGAACTCAAGAAGTTAGACCCCAAAGAACCAAATAACCCTATCAAAAAATGGGGTACAGAGCTAAACAAAGAATTTTCACCAGAAGAAATTCGGATGGCTGAGAAACACCTTAAGAGATGTTCAACATCATTAGTCATCAGGGAAATGCAAATCAAAACAACCCTGAGATTCCACCTCACTCCAGTCAGAATGGCTAAGATTAAAAACTCGAGAGACAACAAGTGCTGGCGAGGATGTGGAGAAAGAGGAACACTCCTCCACTGTTGGTGGGAT
Source organism: Apodemus agrarius (assembly GCA_964023405.1). NCBI lineage: Eukaryota > Metazoa > Chordata > Mammalia > Rodentia > Muridae > Apodemus > Apodemus agrarius. The sequence goes on from OZ030018.1 coordinate 12,579,239, forward strand.
TGCAAAATGGTAAAACCACTCTGGAAATCAGTGTGGCAGTTCCTCAGAAAATTGGGCATGTCACTTCCAGAGGACCCTGGCATACCACTCCTGGGCATATACCCAGAGGATTCCCCTGCATGCAATAAGGACACATGCTCCACTATGTTTATAGCAGCCTTGTTTATAATAGCCAGAAATTGGAAGGAGCCCAGATATCCCTCAAAAGAGGAATGGATACAGAAAATGTGGTATATTTATACAATGGAGTACTACTCAGCAATTAAAAATAATGAATTCATGCAATTTGTAGGTAAATGGTTAGATCTGGAAACTATCATCCTAAGTGAGCTAACCCAATCAAAAAAGAATACACACGAAATGCAATCACTGATAAGTGGATATTAATGAGCCCAGAAGCCCTAAATACTCAAGGCACAATTAGCAAGCCAAATGACTCTCAAGAAGAAAAAAAGGAGAGGACCCTGGGCCTGTAAAGATTGGATCCAGTATTGTAGACCCAGAACAGAGAAATCGTGGGGGGGGGGAAGAGTGGGGTTTAGCATGAGGGGGGTGAGGAATTATGGGACATATGGTGGGGGGGTAACTGGGAAAGGGGAAAGCCTTTGGAATGTAAACAAAGAATATAGAAAAAAAAGATAAAAAAAAGATATACACATAAAAAAATTTTTAAAAGATGCTCTATATTCAGCAAAAACAAACAAGCAAGCAAACAAACAATAAAACCTAAAAAAAAAAAAAAAAAAAAAAAAAAAAAAAAAAAAGATGTAGACCATAATACAGACCATAATATAGACAAGTTTTTCCTACACCTCAATGGTACATTTTTTTTAATCTGACTTTATCTTTAATTGGAACTTTACTTAAACTAGAAGTACAGCCCATTTGTTGCTACTTGGGCTATGATTAAAAAAAAATCTAAACCTGGGCTGAAACAATGATTCAGCAGTTAGGAGCACGAGTTGCTCTTGCAGAGAACTGGATTTAGTTGCCAGCTCCCACATGGCAGCTTACAACCACTAATAACTCTACTGCCAGATCCAGTGTCCTCTTCTGACCATGTGGTGCCCATACATATGTGCAGGAAAAATACTCATAAACATAAAATAAATACATCTAAATTTTTAAATGATTAAGCCTTAGAAATAAAAATAGTAATTTCTTAAGTGTAATTAGACTGAAATTTTAGTGACTGGTGTAGCTTTGAGGTAAAAAAATCAAATAAAATAAGTGCAATGTTCAGAGATGTTATCATATTTATCTTCCAAATGCATCTCCTAGATGTTGAGAATAACTTACTAAACTATTTCTTCACTCTTTGCTCCTTTTTCTGTCCTCCAGCTATACAAGGTTAGTGTCTTGCTCCTGCATTTTCATTTTATGTGTTTTTACGCAGTTGGAAGATGGGATTTCAAATCTTAGTGTAGGGAAAAATCAGGGAAAAGATACAAAATATGTAACACCCAATACAGGCGGAGTTCCTAAGAAGTTCCCGGATATAAATATACTTTCCAAGATCCACAAGAATAGGCCATAGCTATCTCTTCCTTCAAGCTTACATCAGAGTCAGTCTCACTTCTTCACCGGTGCCAATGGGTCCAAACTCCCTGCTAACCACTCTACCTGAACAACAGCAAAAACCTGCTGGTAGGGCTTCCAGATTCCATCAACAGCAAGACTGTTCCTGGAAAAACATTTCAGTATAATCCTTTCACTTCTTTGCTGAAAATTCTCTAAGATCTTTCTGTTCTACAGAAACTCAGAAACAACATCTTCTCATGCTCTTTGGGGTCCTAGGGGATCATATCCCACCATCATCTCTGATATGTACTTTCCTACTCCTTTGCTGAAAATTCTCTAAGATCTTTGTGTTCTACAGAAACACAGAAACAACATCTTCTCATGCTCTTTGGGGCCCCAGGGGATCATATCCCACCATCATCTCTGATATGTACTTTCTTACTCCTTGGCTCACTGTTCCATCCATATGAACAATATCTAGAATTCTACCCAGAATCCTCTCTTTCATACACACACACACACACACACACACACACACACACACACACACACTGTTCTTCTTTAGTCACAATGAGCCCTAAGGTGTTGGAGACAAACGCCCAAAATAAGGGGCTGGAGTGCAACCATCTTATAAGTACTGCTAAATCATGTATGCAACTGACTCAGTACCCTCCCTCATCCACTGTTCCAGGAACTAGCTAACCAATAAACTGACCTTTACCCAACCTTTCTCACCCTCGCATTCTGAGGATGTTTCACCTGATCAGTTCAGATTTATCACCTTCCCCCATTTCCCCTCCCTACTGCTTAAAACCAGCTGCCCTCGTTACAATAAACAGACCTTGACAGTGATTTTGCTTGGTCTCGCTCTCCTTTTCTTGCCTGTTCTTCCTTCAGGCTGGATCCCCCTCGACTCCACGAATAACAGAGTCCCTCGGGACAGGACACTAAGGATCATAGCCATGTTCATACTATAATATCTTAGATAGTTCATCTTAATCATGGAAGTTTTGCCTCCTGGTAAATATTTGCCAAGGTTTGGAGCTATTTAGAGTTACCGCTGCGGTGGAAGACATGCTACTGGAGTCTCTGGAGGAGAAACTGAGGAAATTGTGATGCATGAAACAATGCCCATAGCAAGGAAGGCTCCATTTAGACTGTCAATGGAACCGAAGTGAGGACTTTACCATTGATCAATCACTCCTTCCTGCCTCATCAGGTTAATAAACTTTCTCTGAACCATGCTCATGCCTTCTAATGAGATGCCAGCCATCATGACTAGAGTCCCTTCTCTTTCATGCTTGAGAGCAGGGAGCAGCATAAGCTGAAAGCCAACCCTTCATTCTTGGAACATTGTTGGGGCAATTGATGGATTACTCAGGTGACTATGGCATAAACATAAAACAGGCAATTATTGTAAATCACCATTAGGCTGATTTTTACAAGTGATTGGAAGAACTCTGTGGAAACTTACCTAGCATGATCATTTTATAAAATTAGTGTTATGTCCTAAGCCAGGCTCTATAGTTTCTGAGTGGGCTAAGTAGAATGTTTCCTGTGGCACCAAGGGAAAACTTAGGAAGAATGGAAGTTTTGTTTCTTCAAGAACATCTTAAAACAATATCTGACTTTCATGCAAATGGCATGTGTTTTTAAAATAGTAACAGCTTTAAATAAAGGGAGTCTACTTCCAGGGAAATCTAGAAAGCCTGAAAACTCAGTATTGCAACCAATCCATGTTCTAAATTTCAAAGAATCATTCTCCTTTAATTTACAAATCCTTTGTTTAAAACTTCTTGAACTTGTACCAAAGAATAGGAGCTATGCAAAGGGCAGAAAGCTGCTACTGTTGACAAAATATATTTTCTTTCTTAAACTTGGTCCCTACACTCAATTGGAATGATGCTCTGGTCGACTAAAGAAGATGTGGGCAAGGTTATCTTTCATTCCTTCTATAAACCAAAAATTCTAAACTTTAAAAGATGTTATCAATGATATGCTAACGGGAGATTTTTGGCAACTTCAGAAAAAGAAGTACAATAAACAACATTTTACAGATTAAAGATAGAGGAGAGACATGGAGAGGAGGGAAGAACAGTCAAGAAAGTCAGAAAGAGAAGTACTGGAAAGACAAAAGTAATGTAGACCAGAGACAGAAAGCATGAACATGTGTGCTACACAGTGTTGCAAGTAGGAGCAGGCAAGCTCAGGGGAGGAGAAACTATGGAATTTTGCTTACATTTTCATGAGGTTGTTTATTATTAGATATATTCAGTATACTTGCCACTGGGCTCCATTCTCCCAAACCAGAAGGATTCCTGGGGTTCTCCTTTATTTCTACTGTCTACAGCCATTACCTTCCACCTCCTAAAGACTCAGCACTTTGATTTTCAAGTCAATTCCAGAAACCCAACATCTCTAGAAGCCATTGTGCAGTTTGGAAAATGACTGCACATGGTGCAGTTTGTTTTTATCCTGTGAGAATGATTCTCAATGATCACAGTAAATATAGATTTACTCAACATCTGATGCATAGTGCTGAGTACATCAATCTCTTGATTCTGATTCACTGTTTATGTGAGATACGGAGGTCAAGTGAATAATTTCTCTTGTCGGTTAAAAGCAAACTGGAGGCAGCTTGTTTTTCTGCATACTTACTGTATTCTTTAGCTAATTCTACTAGGTCAGTCGCAAACCTCTGAACACCACTTCATTCAGAAGCAGAGCAGGATTTCATACTTATAAGAATGTTTCTCGCTCGATCCTTCACTCGAGAGTGGCTGAGTTGAATGCAGCAGGTAAAGTATGCTCATAGCATGTACCGTCTACCAACTTTCTCACCCCTGTGTCCAACAGTTGAACCTAGCAACACTTAAACTCTACCGAAAGGATTCCTTTGTCCTGAACTTCCCCATGTGTCCAAATCTCACCCTGTGCCAAGTCAGCCTCCAGCCTAGGTGCCTTTCAACAGTCTGTCATAACAAATGTTCTTTTCACAAATGTTGCTATGACTACACTTTATATACGCTCAGGCATGAGTGTGAAAACACACTCCTAATCAAAATGAGCAAAGATCTAGATAGCCTCACTCCCGAAAAGTCCAAGGTCTCAAATATATTCTTTGCTTTGTTGTGCTTTTTCTCTCTTCTCTCTCCCTCTCCTTCCCTCTCTCCAGCTCTCTCTTATTTCCACTTCTTATATCTCTTCCTTCCCTCCTTCTTTTCTTCAGTCTTTATCTCTCTCTTCTTTTTCTTCCAACTTAATGTCTGTGACTATTTTTTCTTACCTTGAAATACCTACGTCCAGAGTGTTGGCTTTCATCAAAAAGAAAATAATGAGTACAAACCAGTATTTCTCCATTTCAAGAAACTGAGTAACTCCTGTTTCCAGGTAGCTGTATCCTGGCTACCTGTAGTACAAAAAAAAGAAAATGGCTACCAAGAGATGTTAATATTCTGTAAGTAATTCTCAGTCTCAGCCAAATTCTACAGATAAACTTCAAGGTGCTCATGCAGGTGTGTCCACATGCACACATGCACACACATGCATACATACACATACACCACACACACACACACACACACACACACACCACATGCACATACACAGGTACACATGCACAGGTACACACACAGATATTTGGAGCATTGGAAATATTCACTGTTTGCTTCAAGTTTGCAGATGCTATGGCTTTTTGAAAACAGTTTGGCAGATTTTAGAAATAGTGAAGCACAGCATTATGCTCAGTAATCATTTCTTCCTAATTCTCTGAGCTTAAAAGTACCTAATGTCCTTGAATATTTGTCATGCTGGACAATAGAATATTATTCAGCCCTACAAATATAAACAATTAAGTCATGAAAAAAGACACAAACGAAACATAAGTACATTATTACGAAACATTAGTAGGTGAAATAATCCAAGTTGCAAAGGCTGCGTACAGTCTGTGAGTACAGTGGGTACAGCCATATGATATTCTAGAAAATGATCTTCTAACAGGAAGATATTACTGGGTGCCAGGAGTGTGGATAGGAAATGCTGAACATGCAGCATTGATAGATGGGTAGGGCAGTGGTTATCTTCAGGGAATTGAATGTTGGGTTCATGTGTTATACTAGGAACACATACCACCAAGACTGAACCTAATGTAGGCTATGGTTTTCAGGAGATGTGTAGATGCTCATTCATTCTCATAAGCATTCCACTCTGGAAATGGATGTTGAAGATCAGAGAGCCTGAGTCAGTGGTATGAGAAATCACTGTACCTTCTCTTATGCCTTCTTTTGAACCTAAAGTAAACCTTTTTATTATTTATATAAGAGTATAATAAGCACATGTTCTGCAAATGCTAGACTCAGCTCAGGCCTCCAATCCACAGCTACTTTTCCAATAATCACTATTCTGCCCTGAACATGTTTATCTCCATTGGCTTCTAGTTCTCTTGCCTCATTACTCTTTGCTTGTGCAGGGTTCTGCTCACTGAATACCAAGAGAGGAAATGGTTCCTGTAGATAGACTGGGAGAAAGATCTAGGCTCTGCTTAAATCATCTGATTTTACTTGTACAGTTAAGGACAGAGGCCCATTTTCAGAGATGAGCAGCTTCCTGAGCTTGGTACCCAGCACTAGGAGGAGGAGGTCCTGCATGTCTACCACTTGCTCTGGCAGCTGCTCTCTCTTTAGTCCTTGGAGACTGAAACCGACTTTACAACCCAAGACTTTTCCTTTGAATGTTACACCAGAGAGAAACTTAGGATGCTCTGCCTGTATTGCAATATGAAGTTTCTAGGAAGTATTACTGATACAGGAAAGATGGGGTATGCTGGAGTTTCATAGGTGGGGTTAACTAAAGAGTTGGGGTGCCAGGAGCTGATAGTCACACAAACTTCTGAGTCCACGGTCTCTAGGTTCCATCTTATGAATTTGAAGATTAAAATTCACCGACAATGGAAGGATGAGTTGGAAGAGTCTTTTATGACACATTCAGAGGCAAGCGCTTACTAGAAAGAAAATAGAGCTCCTGGACTGCTTGTGTGAGTCCCTGGAGAAACAGACCATCGATCCACTAGTCCGGGGGCTTCTACAGAGCTTATGGCAGAAGCTAGCTGAGACACATGGACTACAATGAGCTGGTCAGTCCAGATGGCCCTGCCACAAAGCAACCATGCTCCTCCTCTCTCAGCTTTAGGCACATCCTCCCTTAGGGGTTTCTGGCAGCTGTGTTCACCCACATGATGTGAAGACAGTATAAAGATAACAAGAGCTGGAAAAGCAATGCCCAGATCCCCTTTTCTGGCATTCCTGGACTCAAGACAGGGCAGAACATGACAGGCATATCCAGTTTCTAGCTGGAGATAAGAATCTGTGAAGGTTCCTGCTCTGTGCTGCCTGGCCAGTCTCTATCTCCTATTATTACTATATGTGCCTGGTATGATAACTAAGAAATCTGATATTTTTTTTATTTTTTTTTTGCCTCAAAATATTACTAAAACCTGGATTCTGGTGCTCGTCCTATGCTCTAGAATACTGCAAGCACTTTGTGAGGACAGTAAAACTGCAAAGTAGAATCTCTGATGGGTTTCTCTGCTGTGCTTTCTAAACTGTAGATTCAGCTAAGTCTCCTATCCTAAAACGTCTCCTGCATCATGCTGGTCTCAAAGCTTTGAATCTGTTCACTCAGTGTAGCAGCTGGGGTGGTGAATGGAGGAGGGGGAAAGTCCCAGATGCCAGGGATGCAAAAGGCTCCCAGGACCCAATGGGGATGACCATAGCCAAAATGCCCAACAGAGGGGAGATAGAACCTGAAGAGACCACCTCCAGTAGATAGGCATGACACCCAGTTAAGGGAAGGGGCCACTGTTCCTGTCTGAAGCAAACACAGGGACAAAAATGGATCAGTGACTAATGGAGAGCCATCCTTAGACAGCCCCACTTTGGGATCCATCCCATCCACAGACACCAAATTTGGACACTATTGCTGATGCCAAGTACTGCTTGTAGACATGAGTCTGGTATGGCTGTCCTCTGAGAGGCTTTGCCAGCACCTGACTAAAGACATATGCAGATACTCACAGCCAATCATTGGACTGAGTCCAGGGACTCCAATGGAAAATATAGGGAAGGGCTAAAGGAGCTAAAGCGGATTGCAACCCCATAGAAAGAACAATAATATCAACTAACCCAACCCCTCAGAGCTCCCAGGGACTAAACCACCAACCAAAGACTATACTCGGGTGAGTCCGTGGCTCCTGCCACATATGTAGCAGAGGCCCGCCTTATCTGGCATCAGTGGAGAGGAGGCACTTGGTCCTGTAGAGGCTCGTTGCCCCATTGAGGGAGGATGAGAAGTGAGACAGGGGTGGGTGGGTTGGTTGGGGAGCACCCTCTTAGAGGTAAAGGGGAATGTGGATGGGATTGGGGGGGTGTAGAGGGGAGACCTGGAAGAGTGACAACATTTGAAATGTAAATAAATAAAAATGTTTTAAGAAGGTGCACACACTCAGTATGTAGATTTGTGTGTATGTTCATCATCTCTGAACCAAAGAGGAATGAATAGGGTAATATTACTACCTAGTGCACATCTCAGATGAACATCCTCATGTCTGATCTTTCTTCATTGCTCCTATCTCTTCAGTGTCCATTAATGGAACTCTACGACAGCTGTCACCATTCACCAGGAATGAAAGAGTTACACTGAGGACCTGGTCATGGTGTCTCAGACTATGAACTATGAGTTATCCTATGCCGCATTCTTCTCTGCTTATGTCTTGCACAAAGGATTATCCTCATTCGTCCTCACCCCTCAACATCTGGTTCTTACCCTTCCCCCCTCATCTGAAGAGTCCCAGAATCCCTTCCTTCTTTGTAGGAGATTCTTCTCAGCCTTTTAAGGTCAATACTGTACCTGTTCTCTAAGGGCCAATTTAGTTGCTGCTTTCTCCATGAAGCTAGGGAGACCTCACTATAATGACATCCTTCCATGTTTAGAGACTGAAATTCATGCCCTACGTATCCCTTTTTCTTTAAGAGTTAAATAAACAAGGAACACACCAATAACCTAGTTAAATTAATGGGAAGGCAATAAATGAAAGATAAATAATCCTCAGAAAAAGAAAACACTACATTTTAAGTAAAAGAACTAATTTTCATTCACAGTTTTTCTTACTCTTTTCAGAAGAAAGATAAGCTGAGTGCCATCTGTTTCTTTACAGCACATGCTTTCCCCTCCTCCTGACAGGGGCCTGTGTTTACAGTCATCCTTCACGTAGATGAAATTCTTCGATGTCTAAGGAGTCTGGTGTACTTCCTGTTTGCAAACTAAGATCTCTTTATGAATGAAGAATAAAAAGTGTGTATGTATGCCTGTAATAGAACCCTGGCTTTGGGGCACTGCTGTTAGTTCCAGTGTTTGTAATCGGCATCTCTGAAATGTTCCACTGCACAAAGTACAAAGCCTGTTTTCATAGCTCCCTCCTAACGTGTTTCCTTAATGCACTCAAATCAGCTTGATGCCAACGAGTGTCTGCGGTGTTTATTACATTCTGTCTTCTCTGCACCCAGAAAGGCCCCCACCTTCAAACCCCACATTGTAAGCAAGCCTTTGAGTAGCCAAAAGCTTGTTTGCAAATTTTTTCCAGCAACTCGATTTTTTTTTCCACCTTTGGCTGATGGCTTTTCCCTGAAGTAAACCAGTGATGTTTGTGCTCTAGTTTTAACGGGACTTCACTTAAACTCACATGAAGTGAAGGAATGGCAAATGGAATATACCAAAAAAATGTCAAGCCATGGATACAAACAAGGAGCAATGGAGGCACACCAAGTAAAACAGGCAGAAGGTGAGAGGCAGATGTGGAGAGAGAGAAAATGGATGTTTACTCCTGTGCCTCCTGTAACAAACGTTTCACACACCTCTTCTCAATATGAGCATGCGAACATCTGAGAGAAATCACTTCAGAAGCCATTATCTCCATTGGATCTAGTCCATGGCCGTTGGCTTCCGCCACTGCCATCTACATGTTGATAAATGCATGGCTGATGTAAGTGTTAATAGTCCCAGCGAGAAGATGAGATCATAGTGACCTGAATTCAATTACCAAGTCAGCTTACATAGGTGAGCAGAGCTCCACAGAACAGACCCTTACCAAAACTTGAAGCCAAACAGGATACAGCCTCATTACCCCTGAAGAGCCCCTGCACTCGACTGTAGTCTGGGCTAAAGGTTTGCATCTTATTCATTGCCCTCCTTCCTTTTAAACTCCATTTTCCCTTCATTCCTCCCTGATTTAATTCACCCTGCTTTCTTTCCTTCCTCTCTCCTTCCCTTTATTTTTATCTTTGTTCTTGCTTCTTTTCTTTTTTATTTCCTCCCTTCTTTGCTTATTCCTTCCTGGTTTAAACCTGCCTTTCTTCCCTCTCTGCCTCCCTTTCTCCCATTCCTGTCCTCCCCTTTTCTCTCTTCCTTCCACCTTCATTCATTTCATCTTTCTGATGGATCTTTTCATTTAAGGTATCTAGCAGTTCTTTTTAACTGTTAAAAAACATAACTGTTAAAAACACTGTTAAAAATTGTGTTGAAAGTGTTAGTTTTCAAAGCCAACACTCTGCCTGCCTTCACTAAGCCTGGTATACCAGGAACATCCAGGTTAGAGGCGCCTCCCCCAAATTCCCAGCCTTTGCAAGTCCCCTGGAACAAGGCCAGCTGCAAACCCTGCTGTGCCCCTGATTAGCACTGTCCAGCCCAAAGGTCCCTACTTTAAGCCTGCTATACCAGAAACAACCAGATTAGGCCTGCCTTCCCATAGACTTACTACACCAGAAACATCCAAGGACAACAAGGTTAAAGGACAGCTAGGAATGAAATCAACAAGAGCCAGGGCTACATGGCACTTCCAAAGCAGAGCTATCTTACTACAGCAAGCCCTGGACATCCTAACACAACCCAAACACAAGAAAATGATGGTAAATCCAGTCTTAGAAATGCACAAGAGGCATTTAAAGAATAAATGAAAATTAATAAATACCTTAAAGAAATACAGGAAATACAATAAAATGGGAAGAAAATGAATAAAACTTTTCAGGACCCAAAAATAGAAATAGCAGCAACAAAGAAAACACAAATTGGTGGAATCCTGGAGAAGGGACACCTAGGTAAGAGGACAGGAACTATAGATACAGGCATCAGCAAGAGAATACAAAAGATAGAGGGAAAGTTCAGGAACAGAGGATACAAAAAAATGATACATTGTTCAATAAAAATGTTAAATTAAAAGCACGCTTGGCACAAAACATTCAAGAAATCTAGTACTTTATGAAAAGACCAAACCTAAGAATGATAGAAAGAAGAAAGAAAAACTCCTCAACTCTAATGCCCAGAAAATATTTTGAAAAAAGATCATGAAAGAAAATTTCTCAAACCTAAAGCAAGAGATGCTTATAAACATGTAAGAAGTTTACAGAAAATCAAGTAGATTGGACTAAAAAAGAAAATCCTCCCACAAGATAATTAAAAATATATTAAATCTATAGAACAAAGAAAGAATATTAAAAGCTGCAAGAGAAAAAGGACAAGTACCATACAAAGGCAGATTTATTAGAATTACACTTGACTTCTCAACAGAGACTATAAAAGCTAGAGGGGTGTGGATGGATGTTTTGCAGCCTCTGAGAGACCACACAGATGCCAATCTAGACTACTATACACAGAAAATCTCCTAATCCCCATAGATTAAGAAAACAAACTATTCCATGACAAAAATTAATTTAAACCATGTCTATTAACAAATCCAGCAATGCAGAAAATTCTAGAAGAATTCTCCAACCCAAGGAGAGTAACTATGCCCATCTCTCAACATCAATGGATTCAATTCCCCAATAAAAAGACTAGCTAACAGAATGGATGTGAAAACAGGATCCATCATACTCCTGGGTACAATAAACATACCTAAGTATCAAAAAGAGATATTACCTCAGAGTAGAGAGCTGGAAAAGCTTTTCTAAGCAAAGGAATCCAAGATGCAAGCTGGAGTAGCCATTCTAATGTCTCATAAATAGACTTTCAACCAAAAGTAATCACAAAGAGATGGGAAAGGATACTTTATACACATCAAAGGAAAAATCCACCAAGACAGCTTCTCAATTCTAAACATCTGTGCCCCAAACACAAGGGCACTCACTTAAAACACATATCAACCCCCTTACATTGTGAGAAGACTTCATCATCGCACTTTCACCAAAGGACAGGTCATTAAGACAGAAACTAAACAGAGAAATAATGAAACTAACTGACATTGTGAATCAAATGAACCTACCAGATATCTATAAAACCTTTCATCCATGCATGAAAGAAAATACCTTCTTCTCAGCACCTCATGGAACCTCCTCTAAAACTGGCCATAGTTATACACAAAGCAAGATAACAAATCTATGAAAATTGAAGTAATTCCTTGTACTTACCAGATCACTATTGATTAAAGCTGAAATTCAACAAGAGAAACATAAAGCCTAAACAGTCTACTCAATGATCACTGGGTGTGGGAAGAAAAGGAAAGAAAGAAAGAAGGAAGGAAGGAAAGAAGGAAGGAAGGAAGGAAGGAAGGAAGGAAGGAAAAAGAATTGTAGGCTTTCTATAATTTAATGAAAATGAAGGTACAACAAACCCAAACTTATGAAAATAGTGCGAAGAGGAACATTCCTAGCACTAAGTACTTCATAAACAAATTGGTGAGTTTTCATATTAGCAATTTAAAAGTAAGCTCTAGAAAAAAGAGGAAGTAAACACATTCCAGAAGAGTAGAAGGCAAGAAACAGTCAAACTCAGAGCAGAAATCAAGTAGAACAAGACAAAAAGTCAACAATGCCACGAACTGGTTCTTTGAGAAAATCAACCAGATAGAACAAAGCCCCTAGCCAAACGAACTAAAGGGCAGTGACAGAGTATCCATATTAACAACATCAGAAATGAAATGGAGTCATAACATATACTGAGGAAATTCAAAGAATCAGAGGTCTTACTTGAAAAAGCCTGAATGCCACAGAATACATAAATATATAAATAAAATGGATGATTTTCTATACAGATACCACTTACCAAAATTAAATCAATATCAGATAATCTATATAAATAGCCCTATAACCCCTAAGGAAATAGAAGCAGTAACTAAAAATCTCCCAACCAAAAAGAACCCAGGGCAAGATTGTTTTATCACAAAATTCTATCAGACTTTAAAAAAAGAGCTAATATCAATATCCCTCAAACAATCCACAAATTAGAAACAGAAGTATCATTGCTGAACTCATTCTGTGAGGCCAAAGTCACCCTGATACCTAAACCACCAAAGGACCCAACAAAGAAAATTTCTAGCCACTTTCTCTTTTGAATGTAGGTGCTAAAATATAAACCAAATCCAAGAAGACATAAAAAAACATCACCCACCATGATCAAGAAGGCTTCATTAAAGGAATTCAGGGATGGTTCAATATATTAAAATTCACCAACGTAATTCAGCACAAACTAAAAGAAAAAAAACTTTATCATCATTAGATGCTGAAAAATCCTTTGACAAAATCCAACACTCCTTCATGTTAAAGTTCTTTCAGAGACCAAGGATACAAAGTGCATACATAAAGATAATATAAGCAATACAACAAGGAAATGGCCAACATCAAAAGATGGAGATAAACTAATGCAATTCCACTAAAAATCAGGGACAAGGCAAGGTTGCCCACTCTCTCGATATCTATTCAACATACCACTGAAGTTAGAGCAATTAGACAACTAAGGGAGATCAATCTATAAATTAGAAAGGAAGAAGTCAAAGTATTCTGTGAAAAGTGATTCACAGATAATATGAGAGTATGCATAATTGACCCCAAAATTTCTACTAGAGAACAACTATACCTGATAATAAACACCTTCAGCAAAATAGCTGGATATAAACTTGTATTTAAAAAAATCAGTAGCCATCCAGCCAGCGGCAGGGGAGCCAGCCTCAGCCAGCTTCCCAGGTGCTCAGACCCAGCCTGCGGAACCAGGTACCCGAGATAGCCCGAGTTTAAGACCTTCGGGGACTCAGGCCTGGAGTGGGAGCTGCGCACAGAGTAGAGGTTTGGGGGACACTGGCCGAGCCTGTGCTCTGCGGTCACAGGGCGGACCCCAAACTCCCTGCAGCCAGCGCCATCTTGCCAGCTGCTTCCCATCCAGCCAGTGGCAGGGGAGCCAGTCTCAGCCAGCTTCCCAGGTGCTCAGATCCAGCCTGCAGAACCAGGTACCCGAGATATCCCGAGTTTAAGACCTTCGGGGACTCAGGCCTGGAGCGGGAGCTGCACACAGAGTAGAGGTTTGGGGAACACAGGCCGAGCCTGTGCTCTGCGCTCACAGGGCAGACCCCAAACTCCCTGAAGCCAGCACCATCTTGCCAGCTACTTCCCATCCAGCTGGCAGCAGGGGAGCCAGTCTCAGCCAGCTTCCCAGCAGCTTTGGACCAGCAGGCAGAACTAGATAACTGAGATATCCCGACTTTAAGACCTCTGGGGAATCAGGACACCAGACAGCAAACCCTGAGTAGGAGCAGTGCAGAGCAACTGCCCAACAGGCAGAACCAAGTACCTGGGATATCCTGAGTTTAAGACCTCCGGGGACTCAGGCCACCTGTCAGCAATCTGTGAGCAGGAGGCCTGCAGGGCAGTGGTTCAGGTGTCCCAGTCACTGGGAAATAGCCTTACGAGCCCACAGGAGGGTCAAGCACCAGCTAGTAACTATAGGACCAACTAACACCAGAGTTAACCAGATGGCAAAAGGCAAACGTAAGATCGCTACTAACAGAAATCAAGGCAGTATGGCAGCATCCGAACCCAGTTCCCCAACAGCAATAAATCTTGGATACCCCGAAACACCAGAAAAACAAGACTCAGATCTAAAATCACTGGTCAGGATGCTGATAGAGGAACACTTAGATAAATCTCTTAAAGTAATACATGAGAAAATAGATCAAAAGCTAGAAGCACTTACAAGGCAAACACAATTAAATGTCAGATATCTCAACACACCAGAAAAACAAGACTCAGATCTAAAATCACTGGTAAAGATGCAGATTGAGGATCACTTAGATAAATTTCTTAAAGTAATAGAGGAGAAAATAGATCAAAAGCTAGAAGCCCATACAAGGCAAACACAAAAATCACTTAAAGAAATCCAGGAGAATATAGAGCAAAAAAGGAATCCCAATAAGGGGGAGAAACAAAAATCACTTAAGGAAATACAAGAGAACATGGGTCAACAAGTAGAAGTCATAAAAGAGGAAACTCAAAAATCCCTTAAAGAATTACAGGAAAACACAAACAAGCAATTGAAAGATCTGAGCAAAACCATACAGAATCTAAAAACAGAAGTAGAAACAACTAAGAAATCACAAAGGGAGACAACATTGGAGATAGAAAACCTTGGGAAGAAATCAGGAGTCATAGATGCAAACATCAACAATAGAATACAAGAGATAGAAGACAGAATCTCAAATGCTGAAGATACCATAGGAACCATGGATTCAACAATTAAAGAAAATGCAAAATGCAAAAAGCTAGTAACCCAAAACATTCAGGAAATCCAGGACACAATGAGAAGACCAAACCTAAGGATTATAGGGATAGATGAGAATGAAGATCTACAACTTAAAGGACCAGCAAATATCTTCTACAAAATTATGGAAGAAAACTTCCCCAACCTAAAGAGAGAGATGCCCATGAATATACAAGAAGCCTATAGAACCCCAAATAGACGGGACCAGAACAGAAATACTTCCCATCACATAATAATCAAAACCCCAAATGTACCAAACAAAGAGAGAATATTAAAGGCAGTAAGAGAAAAAGGACAAGTAACATACAAAGGAAGACCTATCAGAATTACACCAGACTTCTCAACTGAGACCATGAAAGCTAGAAGATCCTGGGCAGACCTCATGCAGACCCTAAGAGAACACAAACTTCAGCCAAGACTACTATACCCAGCAAAACTCTCAATTGCCATAGATGGGGAAACCAAGGTATTCCACAACAAAACCAAATTTGCATGATACTTATCTACAAACCCAGCCCTACAAAGGATAATAGAGGAAAAATACCAACACAAGGGAAGAAACTACACCCCAGAAGAAACAAGATTGAAACCCCCACTCATCCAACCCAAAAGAAGAGAACCACTCAAATACAAAAAAAATAATAATAATAACACCCAAAATGTCAGGAAGTAATAATTACTATTCCTTAATATCTCTTAATATCAATGGACTCAATTCCCCAATCAAAAGACACAGACTAACAGACTGGATACGGAAACAGGACCCTACATTTTGCTGCATACAGGAAACACATCTCAGTGTCAAAGACAAACACCACCTTAGAGTAAAAGGCTGGAAGACAGTTTTACCAGCAAATGGTCTCAGGAAACAAGCCAGAGTAGCCATTCTAATATCAGATAAAATTGACTTCCAACCTAAAGTCATCAAAAGAGACTCAGAAGTTCACTTCTTCCTTGTCAAAGGGAAAATCCACCAAGAAGAATTCTCAATACTGAACATCTATGCACCAAATGTAAGGGTACCCTCATTTGTAAAAGAAACTTTACTAAAGCTTAAAGCACACATTGCACCTAACACAATAATTGTAGGTGACTTCAACACTCCACTCTCCTCAATGGACCAATCAGGAAAGCAGAAACTAAACAGGGACACAGTGAAACTAACTGAAGCTTTGGACCAATTGGATTTAACAGATATATATAGAACATTCCATCCTAAAGCAAAAGAGTATACCTTTTTCTCAGCACCACACGGTACCTTCTCAAAAATTGATCATATAATTGGGCACAAGACAGACCTCAACAAATACAAGAAGACCGAACTAATCCCATGTCTCCTATCGGATCACTATGGAGTAAAAGTGGTCTTCAATAGCAAGAAGAACAACAGAAAGCCCACATACACATGGAAACTGAACAATACTCTACTCAATGACACCTGGGTCAAGGAAGAAATAAAGAAAGAAATCAAAGACTTTTTAGACTTCAATGAAAATGAAGGTACGACCTACCCAAAACTTTGGGACACAATGAAAGCAGTGCTAAGAGGAAAATTCATAGCCCTGAGTACCTCGAAAAAGAAACTGGAGAGAGCATACACTAGCAACTTAACAGCACACCTGAAGGCCGCCCTGGAACAAAAAGAAGCTAATTCACCCAGGAGGAGTAGAAGAGAGGAAATCATCAAACTAAGGGCTGAAATCAATCAAGTAGAAACAAAGAGAACCATACAAAGAATCAACAAAACCAAGAGCTGGTTCTTCAAGAAAATCAACAAGATAGATAAACCCTTAGCTAGACTAACCAAAGGGCACAGAGACAGTATCCAAATTAACAAAATTAGAAATGAAAAGGGGGATATAACAACAGAAACTGAGGAAATTCAAAAGATCATCAGATCCTACTACAAAGGCCTATACTCAAAACAACTGGAGAATCTGGAGGAAATGGACAATTTCCTAGACAGATACCAAATACCAAAATTAAATCAGCATCAAGTAGATCAGCTAAACAGTCCCATAACCCTTAAAGAAATAGAAGGGGTTATAGAAAGCCTCCCAACCAAAAAAAGTACGGGACCAGATGGTTTTAGTGCAGAATTCTACCAGACCTTCAAAGAAGACTTAACACCAATACTCTTCAAACTATTCCACAAAATAGAGACAGAAGGGACACTGCCCACCTCATTTTTCGAAACCACAATTATGCTGATACCTAGACCACAAAAAGATCCAACAAAGAAAGAGAACTACAGGCCAATTTCTCTTATGAATATTGATGCAAAAATATTAAATAAAATTCTTGCCAACCGAATCAAAGAGCATATCAAAACAATCATTCACCATGAACAAGTAGGCTTCATTCCAGGGATGCAGGAATGGTTCAATATACGGAAATCCATCAATATAATCCACTACATAAACAAACTAAAAGAAAAAACCACATGGTCATCTCATTAGATGCTGAAAAAGCATTTGACAAAATTCAGCATCGTTTCATGCTAAAAGTCTTGGAAAGAGGAGGAATTCAAGGCCCATACCTAAACATAGTAAAAGCAATCTAGAGCAAACCAGTAGCCAACATCAAAATAAATGGAGAAAATCTTGAAGCAATCCCACTAAAATCAGGGACTAGACAAGGCTGCCCTCTCTCTCCATATCTTTTCAATATACTTGAAGTTCTAGCGAGAGCAATTAGACAACATAAGGAAGTCACAGGGATACAAATTGGAAAGGAAGAAGTCAAGGTATCATTATTTGCAGACGATATGATAGTCTACTTAAGCCACCCAAAAAACTCCACCAGAGAACTTCTACAGCTGATAAACAACTTCATCAAAGTGGCTGGTTATAAAATTAACTCAAGCAAATCAGTAGCCTTCTTGTGCTCAAAGGACAAGCAGGCTGAGAAAGAAGTTAGGGAAATAACACCCTTCACAATAGCCACAAACAACATAAAGTACCTTGGCATAACTCTAACCAAACAAGCAAAAGATCTGTATGACAGGAACTTCAAGTCCTTGAAGAAAGAAATCGAAGAAGACCTCAGAAGATGGAAAAATATTTCTTGCTCCTGGATTGGCAGAATCAATATAGTAAAAATGGCCATCTTGCCAAAAGCAATCTACAGATTCAATGCAATCCCCATCAAAATCCCAAATCAATTTTTCATAGATCTAGAAAGAGCAATTCTCAAATTCATCTGGAGCAACAAAAAACCCAGGATAGCTAAAACTATTCTCAACAATAAAAGGACTTCTGGGGGAATCAATATCCCTGACCTCAAGCAGTACTACAGAGCAATTGTGTTAAAAACTGCATGGTATTGGTACAGCAACAGGCAGGTAGATCAATGGAATAGGATTGAAGACCCAGAAATGAACCCACAGACTTATGGTCACTTGATCTTTGATATAGGAGCCACAACCATCCAGTGGAAAAAAGATAGCCTTTTCAACAAATGGTGCTGGTTCAACTGGAGGTCAACATGCAGAAGAATGCGAATTGACCCACTCTTATCTCCTTGTACTAAGATCAACTCCAAGTGGATCAAGGACCTCCACATAAAACCAGACACACTGAAACTATTAGAAAATAAACTTAGGAAGACCCTGGAGGACATGGGCACAGGGGGAAAGTTCCTGAACAGAACACCAATAGCTTATGCTCTAAGATCAATAATTGACAAATGGGACCTCATAAAATTACAAAGTTTCTGCAAGGCAAAGGACACTGTCAGAAGGACAAAATGGCAATCAACAAAGTAGGAAATGATCTTCACCAACCCCACATCCGACAGAGGGCTAATATCCAAAGAACTCAAGAAGATAATATACAAAGAACTCAAGAAGTTAGACCGCAAAGAACCAAATAACCCTATCAAAAAATGGGGCACAGAGCTAAACAAAGAATTTTCACCAGAAGAATTCCGATGGCCGAGAA
The DNA here is from genome assembly GCA_964023405.1 of Apodemus agrarius. Classification (NCBI taxonomy): domain Eukaryota; kingdom Metazoa; phylum Chordata; class Mammalia; order Rodentia; family Muridae; genus Apodemus; species Apodemus agrarius. The sequence continues at coordinate 12,598,270 of OZ030018.1, forward strand.
ACACCTTAAGAGATGTTCAACATCATTAGTCATCAGAGAAATGCAAATCAAAACAACCCTGAGATTCCACCTCACACCAGTCAGAATGGCTAAGATTAAAAACTCAAGAGACAACAGGTGCTGGCGAGGATGTGGAGAAAGAGGAACACTCCTCCACTGTTGGTGGGATTGCAAAATGGTAAAACCGCTCTGGAAATCAGTTTGGCGGTTCCTCAGAAAATTGGGCATGTCACTTCCAGAGGACCCTGGCATACCACTCCTGGGCATATACCCAGAGGATTCCCCTGCATACAATAAAGACACATGCTCCACTATGTTTATAGCAGCCTTGTTTATAATAGCCAGAAATTGGAAGGAGCCCAAATATCCCTCAAAAGAGGAATGAACACAGAAAATTTGGTATATTTATACAATGGAGTACTCCTCAGCAATTAAAAATAATGAACTCATGCAATTTGTAGGTAAATGGTTAGATCTGGAAAATATCATCCTAAGTGAGCTAACCCAATCACAAAAGAATACACATGAAATGCAATCACTGATAAGTGGATATTAATGAGCCCAGAAGCCCTAAATGCTCAAGGCACAATTAGCAAGTCAAATGACTCCCAAGAAGAAGAAAGGAGAGGACCCTGGGCCTGTAAAGATTGGATCCAGTTTTGTAGACCCAGAACAGAGAAATCATGGGGGGGTAATGATTGGGGAATAGCTGGGGGAGAGAGGAATTATGGGACATATGGTGGGGGGGAACTGGGAAAGGGGAAAGCCTTTGGAATGTAAACATAGAATACAGAAAATAAAAATTAAATAAAAAAAATCAGTAGCCTTCCTTTATACAAATGATAAACAGGCTGAGAAAGAAATTAAGGAAACAACATCTTTATAATAGCCATAAATAATAATAAATACCTTGGTGTAACTCAACAAAGCAAGAACTTCAAGTCTCTGAAGAAAGAAGTTGAGAAACATGAAATGACAGAAAGATCTTTCAAGTTCATGGGTCGGTAGGATTAACATAATAAAAGCAGCTATCTTACCACTTTGCCAGGTTAAGGACATCATCAATAGGACAAGGCAGCCTGCAGTATGGGAAAAGATCTTCACCAACTGTACTGGCTGGGTTTGTGTGTCAACTTGACACGGGCTGGAGTTGTCACAGAGAAGAGTTTCAGGTGAGGAAGTGCCTCCATGAGACCCAGCTGTAAGGCATTTTCTGAATTAGTGATCAAGGAGGGAGGGCCCATTGTGGGTGGTGCCATCCCTGGGCTGGTAGTCTTAGGTTCTATGAGAGAGCAAGCTGAGCAAGCCAGAGGAAGCAAGCCAGTAAGAAACATCCCTCCATGGCCTCTGCATCAGCTCCTCCTTCCTGACCTGCTTGAGTTCTAGTCCTGACCTTCTTTAGTGATGAATACCAATTTGGAAGTGTAAGCTGAATAAACTCTTTCTTCCCTAACTTGCTTCTTGTTCATAACGTTTGTACAGGAATAGAAACCATGACTAAGACAAATTGTTACCAGTATAGTGAGGTATTACTGTGACAACCTGACCATTTTGTGGGGAGGACTGTGGAAGAACTTTGGAACTTTGAGCTAGATCCATTCAGTGTTAAGAGCTCTGTGGGATGTTGTGTAGGAGCTTGGAAGATAATGCTGAGGACAGTGCAGAAGAGGGAGGCCTAACTTGTAAAATTTCAGAGGAAAATTAAAGACTCTTATCAGGGTTGTTGCTGTTTTGATTGTGAAGATTCTGTGGTTTTGATTAACTGGGAGCTGATGAATCAGCTGTGATTAACAAGATACCAGAACTATTAAAGCAAAACCTTTGCATCACTGGCACTATTGATGCTGGTTAGCTTGAGCTAAGAAATTAGCAATGATTAAGAAGAGACCAGAATCGTTGAGGAGAAATCTTCTGAGAAGTGTTTTCTAAGTGCACACAGAGGCTGTGTTCCAGAGATAGTCAAGGTTGTACCTTGTGCTGTGACTGGACTTGGTCATGTGGAAGAGTCACCCAGGTGGTACTGGTTTTGAAGTCATGAAGGTGTCATAAGGAGCAGCTGAAGCTTGGCACTGTGAACAGCTGTGGAAGGACGTTGGTGAAGGTACAGCCTCCGTTGCAATTGATGGCCCAGGACTGAAGGGGTCATGCAAAGGGGTTGAGGCATGGTACCATGAAGAGAGCCTACGAGAGGTTATTGGTGAAGCCTAGTTACAGCAGAACAGAGCAGTGTTTTGGAGATGCCAATACCATGAGATGACCACCAAGAACAGTGGAGTGCAGGCAGCTGGAGCCTAGAAGACAAGGTGTGTGCTACAAAGGGCAGGGCTGAAGAAGTGACTCAAGCCCTTGGAGAAGCCCTGAAGATTGTGAGTTGGATCCCAGACATTGGACAGTTGGAGTCTGATTTTGGTTTTGTGACTGTGCCCTGATATTTTTCCCTCTTGAAGAAAGAAAGTATTTTAGTGGAGCACACAGTTAAAAGATTCTTTTAATTGTAAAAAGGATTGAGGAATAGTTGGGGGGAGAGGACTTATGGGACCTATGGTGGGGGGAACTGGGAAAGTGGAAAGCCTTTGGAATGTAAACAAAGAATATAGAAAATAAAAAAAATAAAATAAAATAAAGAAAAAATATTTTGGATTTTAAAAGAGATTGGATATTTTAAAGGGATTGAAATTTTAATATATAACAATTTGCAAAGACTGTGGGACTTTTAAAGTTATTAGATCTTGGGGATGAATAAGAAAGTAAGGGTTGAGGCTTAATAGTGATGTGTTTATGTGTCAAGTTGACAAGGGGTCACTTGCACTCCCTGATTTTGTGTGTCAACTTGACGAGGGCTGGAGTTGTCACAGAGAAGGGAGTTTCAGGTGAGGAAGTGCCTCCATGAGACCCAGCTGTAAGGCATTTTCTCAATTAGTGATCAAGGGGGAAGGTACCATCCCTGGGCTGGTGGTCCTGGGTTCTATGAGAGAATAAGCTAAGCAAGCCTGGGGAGGCCAGCCAGTAAGCAGCATCCCTCCATGGCCTCTGCATCAGCTCCTGCTTCCTGACCTGTTTGAGCTCCAGTCCTGACCTCCTTTGGTGATGAATAGCAATTTGGAAGTGTAAGCTGAATAAACCCTTTCTTCCCCAACTTGCTTCTTGGGTCATGTTTTTGTGCAGGAATAGAAACCCTGACTAAGACATCAATTTTACATCTAACAAAGACTAATATTCAAAATATATAAAGAACTTAAGAAATTAGTCACCAATAAGCCAAATAACCCAATTAAAATATGGGGTTACAGTGCTAAACAGAGAATTCTCAACAGGGGAATCTCTAATTAGCCAAGAAGCACTTAAAGAAATGTTCAATGTCCTTATCCATCAGGTAAATGTGAATCAAAATGACTCTGAGATTTTATTTTACATTAGTCAGAATGGAGGATCAAAACCTCAGAGACAGCACATACTTGTAAGGATGTAGAGCAAGGAGAACACTCCTCTGTTGCTAGTGGGAGTAAAGGCTTACACAACTTCGCAAATAAGCTTGGAGGTTTCTCAGAAAATTGGGAATAGTTCTACCCCAAGACCCAATTATATCATTCCTGAGCATATACTGAAAAACTGCCACTCTATACCACAAGGTCACTTACTCAACTATGTTCATAGCAATTTTGTTCATAACAACTAGAAACCGGAGACAACATAGCTGTCCCTCAACTGAAGAATGGGTAAGAAAATGTGGTATATCTAGACAATCGAATAATATTTGGATATTACAAACCAAGACACCATGAAATTTGCAGGCCAATAGACAGATCTGAATAATATTATTCTGAGTGAGGAATGCCAGATCCAAAGAGACAAGCATTGTATGTACTCACTTATATGTGGACATTGGCCATGAAGTACAAGGTAAAACTATGCTATAGTCCGCAGATCCAAAGAAGCTGAATAGTAAGGAGGTCCCAAGGAAGGGTATATGAATCTCACTGAGAAGCAGAAATAGACATTGGAGAAGGAGGAACAGACATGGAGATCAGGTTGGGGAGAAGGAGGCAGAGACTGCTAAGAATGAGAATGGAAATCAGTTGGTGGCATCTCTGGTTCTAGCTGGAGACCCAGGACAGGGGAAGCTTACTGGAGTCTGTAGGGTGACCCTAGCTGGGACTCCTAGCAGCTGTGGATATAGAGTCTGAAGTGACCACATCCTGTAGCCAGACAGGACTCCCATTGGAGGGATAAGGATAACAGCCCACACTCCCCCCCCAAAAAAAAACTTCCTCCTCAATATGTGTCCTGCCTACAATATGTGTGGGAACAAAGATGAAGCAGAAGCAGAAGAGAGGGGAATAGCCAAGCAATGACTGTCCCAACTTAAAACTCATACCAGACACGAAGCAAACCCCTCACACTTGTTCATGATACTGTGCTATGCTTGCAGACAGGAACCTAGAATAACTGTCTCCTGAGCAACTTCTTCCAGCAGCTGATGGAAACAGAGGCAGAAACAAACATCTGTTGGAGCTCAGGGAGTCTTGTGGAAGAGTGTGTGATAGGATTAAGGGAGTCAGAGGTGTCAAGGACGCCAAAAGAAGACCTGCAATGTCAACTACTCAGGGCCCCTGGGGGTTTGTCAAGACTGAACCACCAACCAAAGAACATGCAGGAGCTGGACCTAGGATCCCTTCACATATGTAGGAGATGTGCAACCTGGTCTTCTTGTGGGTTCCCTAACAATTGGAATGGAGGGGGTGGCTCTGATTCTGTTGCCTGCTGTTGGATCCCCTTCCCCTAGCTGAACTGCCTGGTTGGAACTTAGTGGGAGAGGATGTGCTTAGTCCTGCTGTGACTTGATGTTCCAAGATGGGTCATACCCAAAGGGGAGCCTGAGAAAGGCCAATAGTAGGGCTTCATGTGATCAGAATATGAAATGTGTGTATGAAGATATGTCGACTAAATCACTCACATCATATAGCCAATGTGTGCTAAAAAAAAGAAAAAAAGAAAAAAGAACAAGACATCAGACTAAGGACTTTACAAATACTGTGGATATGTTTATAAATGCTTTCAAACACTGCTTCATATTTTGTCTGGCAGAACAAAGAAGGTGCTGGCTCAGTGCTTGCTAATGAGTAACTTTCGTGTGTATTATGGACCTAGGAAATGAGAAGCAAAACTAACTGTTGGATAAGGTACTGTTTGGTTTGTTTGAAGCCAAATCAGAGCTAAGGTCCATGCTCGCTGGAAGTGTTGACACACCAGAACAACCAGAGTGAGTTTATTTACCTGTGGGAATAAACACATTCCCAGAATGGTGACCAGGAACCAGTGATGCCAAAATTAATTAGAAAATGTCTGGTCACCTGCCCCGGTTCATTTAAATGGGTGAAGATCAATAATTTGGGACTAGAAGTCAGGCTACCTGTGAGCTCTGTTATCACACCCTTCCATCCATTGACCCAAGGGGACCTACTCCACACTCAGCATTCCTGTCCTCACAATGCTCCTCATTTCCATGTCACGTGATGCCACTCCCCTCAGGCCAAGCATGGTACCCACCCAAGCTCTCAAGTGGCTTCCAGTCCCACCACAAACACCAGCTGAAACCAACACCTCTCTGAGCCTCACTTAAATAAATAGGTATTTAATAGGATCTTCGAATCCTTATGAGGGAACCAGACTGTCCTACTCGAAGGTCTCTGGGCTGCCTTACTGATGAGGAGCCTGACTTACAGCAAGAGCAGAGAGTTTCTCAAGAGGAAGATAGCAGAGCTAGGGATCGAAGTATAGTTGTGATTAGAGTTAAAAGTGTCGACCATACATAACTCTGAATGGGAAGGAATAGCTCTAACCAGGGTACACAGTGTTATTTATGGGTTCCAAGACAAACACTTGAACTCAACTTCATGTATTATATCCCAGATGACAAACACTAATATTCAGTTTCCCTTTTCTCTGTATGTATTCAAAATAACTTACGAAAAAAAATCAGATTCAGTATAAAAATATTTTCTGAATTTGAGACAAGAATATGATATTGGTATACAAAATAAAACGGGGCAAGAAATACCGACCATTAAAAGCACATCCTATGTCAGGACAGGGAAGTGGGAGTGAGTGGGTCAGTGAGCAGAGGGAGGGAGGATATGGGGGTTTTGGAGGGGAAATGTGGAAAGGGGGTAACATTTGAGATGTAAATAAAGAAAATAATTAAAAACAAAGAGAAAAGTGCATTAAAAAATATGTTCTATTTCTTATTTATTTAATTTATTTATTTATGCACTTTCCATCCCAATATCAGCCCTCTCCTCCCAGAACCTCGTCCCATTCCGCCCCTCCTCATCCCCTCACATACTACACTCCCCCTTCTTTTCCTCCCCCACACATCAAGTCACTGCAGTACTAGGCTCATCCTCTCCCACAGAAGCCAGACAAGGTGGCCCTACTAGGAAAATGACTTCACAGGCAGGCAGGCCACAGTTTCAGGGACAGCCCCTGCTACAGTTATTGGAGGACTCACATGAAGAACAAGCTGCACATCTGTTACACATGTGCAGAGAGCCTAGGTCCAGCCTATGCTCACCTCTTTTAAAGTTGGTCTAAATGTATTTTTCATTTTGCTTTGTTAAGATATATACCCCATAGACTCATGTGTTTGAGCAAGCCCATGGGGGCCAGGGAGTGGAATGTCACAGTTTGAATATGCCTGGCCTAGAGAGTGACACTATTTGGAGGTGTGGTCTTGTTAGAGTAGGTGTGTCACTGTGGGCATGGACTTTTACACCCTAGTCCTAGCTACATAGAAGTCATTATTCTGCTAGCAGCCTTCAGATGAAGATGTAGAGCTCTCAGCTTCTCCTGCACCATGCTGGCCTGGATACTCCTGCCTTGATGATAATGGACTGCACTTCTGAACCTGAAAGCCAGCCCCAATTAAGTGTTGTCCTTAGAAGAGTTGTCTTGGTCATGGTGTCTGTTCACAGCAGTAAAACCCTAACTAAGGCTCTTTGGTTGGTTGTACAGTCTCTGATAGCCTCCAAGGTTCCAGGTTAGTTGATTCTATTGGTCTTCCTGTGGAGGCCCTGTCCTTTTCAGGACCCCCAATTCTTCATTCAACACTTATCAGACCCCCTGAGCTCCATCTAATGTTTGGCTGTGGTTCATGCATCGCTTTCCATTGGCTGATGGTTAGAGCCTCTCAAAAATCAGTTATGCTAGGCTCCTATCTGCAAGCATAATATAGAGTCATTAATAGTGTAAGGGACTGGCCCTGGGAGATGGGTCTCAATTTGGGGCAGTCATTGATTGGCCATTCCTTTGGTCTCTGCTCTATCTTTGTCCCTGTACATCTTCTAGGCAGGACACATTTTGAAATGAAGGTTTTGTGGATGGGTTGCTGTGCTTATCCACTGGGAGTCATCCCTGTCTACAGGAATTGACCACTTCAGGATCCAGATCCTCCACTGCTAGGAATCCCAGCTAGAATAGCCTCCACAGGTCCCCAGGAGACTCTCTCCATCCCGAGTCTTTGGTATGTCCCAGTACTTGCCCTCCACTCACCTCTGGTTTCCCATACCACAAAGACACTTGCCCAACTATGTTCAAATCAACCTTATTCATAATAGCCAGAAACCGGAAACAATCTAGATGTTCCTCAACTGAAGAAGGGAATTTTTAAAATGTGGTTTTTAAAAAAGAAGGAATAAAAAATGGACTATGGAATACTACTCAGCTATTAAAACCAAAGATATCATGAATTTTGCAGGCAAATGGATGGAACTAGAAAATTTCATCCTCAGGGAGGTAACCCAGACCCAAAAGGACAAGCATGTTATATACTCACTGAGAAATGGGCTTTAGTCATAAAGACCAGGTTAACCAAGCTATCATCAAACCCAAAGAAGCCAAATAACAAGGAGAACCCAAAGGAGGATGGTTGAATCTTCCTCAGAAGGGAAATCAGAGAGGGATGGAGGGAGGGAACTGGATGGGAGAGGTGATGGTGAGAAAAGCAGGACAGGACTGGGGAAACAGATGTAGGGAGAGCAGGGGAGAGAGAATAAAAATATATTCTAAAGAATGTGAATTCTGTTGCTGAGGATGTGGCCCAGTCATAGCGTGCCTGTCTCTGAGTTCAACCTTCAACACTATCAGAAGATAGGGATTTTATCTTTAAAGCTATAAATATGGGGCCTGGGAGAGGACTCATTCACTAAAGCAGTACAGAGGAAAAAGAAGGAAGATACCAGGGGCTGATGTGTGATTAATATAATTAAAATTCATAGCTTCGATTTATGGAAAGGAAATTTGACAAGATGGTTGCCACCTCCTGTGACACAATCACAGGCAACAGATTTTCCACTGGCAATTAGAACCTGACTGGGCATATGAGGGACCTCTTTTCAACCATTGGCAGTTTAGGACAGAGATGTCTGAAAGGTGGGCAGCAAGGCTCTGATGATGCAATCAACCCTACATGCTTCTTAAAAGCAATCTAAAATTTCAGAACCAGGAATGAGAGTCTCTACAGGAGAGACTCTACAGCCTTCTACAGGAAGTGGGATTCAAGGTTGACAAGGACAAAGAATAATTTGTAGGGCAGAGCACCAAAGTGAGAGTATGAGAGACAAAGAATAAAACTTCAGCTCCTGCTGTCTGGATGCTTGTGGCCCTGGTACAATGGCTGGCCACCAGAAGATGTATGTGTGAGCTAAGACAAACCTAAACATTGTACAGCACTTTGTGGGGTTAGAAACACTACATTAGTAATGATATATAGGCTGAAAGATTCCCATCATTTGCACAGTGGGGAAAGTCAAGTCTGTACTTGTGGGGAGCTGCCGGCCCAAACATCCTGCCGGCCCAAACATCCTGCCGGCATGAAGTAAACAAGTCAGTGCGCAGGTACTGGGGTAGTTTACCATCCCTTGGTCTCCGCCTCTCCCGAGCTGCAGCCAATCAGGGGATGACACGTCCAAGGCAGGGGTTGCAGCCTATATAAGGGATGGGCTTCTGGGTATTTGGGTCTCTGCTCTGTAGGCTTATGCTCTCCCTCTCAAGAGCATTAAAGCTTTGCTGCAGAAGGATCTTGAGTGTGCCGCATCGTTCTTGCTGGCGAGATGGTAGCGCGGGACATCTGGTGCGAAACCCGGGAATACGAGACTTCATCATCCTCAGCACCATCGGAGACCCCTCGGCTACGAGGAAGATTCAGAACTGCAGGCAGATACGTTCAGAGAGGTATGTTCTTCTTTGGCTTCGACTTGGGATTGTCGCCACCCTGGGAAGGTAGTATTGAAGCTTTTGTGACCGTTCTTGGAGCCCTTTTAATCTTTCTCTTTGTCATGTATGAATGCTCCAGGTCTTTGACTCTTGCCTCGTGGAACAAATTAGGTAGAGATCTTGACCGCAAAATGGTGGAAAGAGACTTGAGGCAGGGGACAAAAGCAATTGGGAAACTTGTTAAAAACTGTCTAGAAGATAAAGCTTGTAGGGCTGCCGTGGCGGAAGGTCGGAACACCCTTGAAGAAGTCCAGGATAGCATATCAGAAACCAAGCGTAGTGAGAGGTTGGGCGCGCGCAAGAATAAAACAGTCCCAAAAAAGGAAAAAGGCCCTCCCGGAGAGTCTAGAGACAAGGGAGTGAATGTGTCAGATCCTAAGGAACCTTCTCCTATTGTTAAACCAAGAGGAGGAGCTAGCTTGTACCCAGTACATGATCTTAAGGCTTTAAACTTTGATAACTCTGATAGCTCTAATAGCTCAGAGGATGAGGTCTTGGACCCCGATGAAGAGGCTGAGTTAGAGGAGGAAGCTGCCAGATATGAGGAGGAAAGATACCATCCAGATGATTGAAGGCAGAATAGTAAAGAACCTCGAAAACAGCAGCCCCTAACAGCCCTTTCACAGGTTGTTCCTTCAGCACCTTCTCCCTATGAGACACGCCCGAAGTCTTGCTCCTTTTTGTCTGAAAAGGTAAAAAGAAAGCTGCGCCTTGCTTACCCAGTCTTTGAAGGCGCTGAAGGAGGGCGTGTAGAACCTATACCCCCCATCCAAAATCAAGGAAGACAGGGCCTGGGTTTTTCCTAGGTGCCACTGGGGCAGCACGACCCATACCATGGAAGACAGAGGACCTGGTGTGGGTTCCCCAGTGGCCGTTAACTCTGAAAAACTAGAAGCTGTGACTAATCTTGTTGCAGAACAATTGGCTTTGGGACACATAGAACCATCAACCTCCCCACAGATAGTAGAATGTTTGGTGGTGCTAGATGTTCTTCAAAAGTTTTCAGGTCCCCTTAACATTGTCTCTGACTCCTCCTATGTGGTAAATGCTGTCAATTTATTAGAGACAGCTGGAATCATTAGGTCTTCCAGCAAAGTGGCGTCTATATTTCAAAACCTGCAAAAGTGCTTGCTAAATAGGAGGGCTCCCATGTATATTACCCATATCCGGGCTCATTCAGGGCTTCCTGGCCCGATGAGCCTAGGAAATGACCTGGCGGATAAAGCCACAAGTCTTGCTGCAGCGGTCCTTGCCCCCCCCCCGCCCCCGTTGCAAGCCGCCAAGGCCTTTCATGATAATTTTCATGTCACTTCTGATCTGAAACCGTACAAAAGCGTTTCTCTCTTACCAGAAAAGAAGCCCGTGATATTGTCACCCAATGTCACAACTGTTGTCAATTTCTCCCTACCTGCCATACTGGGATAAATCCCAGAGGAATTCTACCATTGCAAGTATGGCAAATGGATGTCACTCATGTTTCTTCCTTTGGGAAGCTCCAGTATGTACATGTATCAATAGATACATGCTCTGGTGTAATCCATGCTACGCCACTCACTGGGGAAAAGGCCTCTCACGTCATCCAACATTGCCTTGAGGCATGGAGTGCCTGGGGAAAGCCTAAGTGCTTAAAAACTGACAATGGACCCGCTTACACTTCTCAAAAATTTAAACAATTTTGTACACAAATGCAAGTCACACATATTACGGGCTTGCCATATAACCCTCAAAGACAAGGTATCATTGAGCACGCACACCGTATGCTCAAATCATATTTAATTAAACAAAAAGGGGGAATAATAAAAGATCTGCCCCCCGTGCCACGGGTTGTCATAGCAGTGGCACTCTTTACTATAAATTTTCTAAATTCAGATAAGCATGATCAGACCACAGCAGAGCGACATTGCTCAGACTCGCATCAACCTAAAGAATTGGTAAAATGGAAGGATGCGTTGACTAATGAATGGAAAGGCCCGGATCCTATTCTAATAAGATCCAGGGGAGCCGTTTGTGTCTTCCCACAGAATGAAGAAAACCCCTTCTGGGTCCCTGAGAGGCTTACTAGAACAATTTTGGAGCAGAAGGACACCGCAGATCGCCCAGTCACTCACACTCCGAGAGTTGAGAGCAGCCATTATCCAGGTCAACTCTATGCGCCTTGACCTGTCCTTGACGGAGGGACTATCTTGACGGAGGGACTATCATCATGGATCGCTTCAGCTGTGTCCTATTTTAAGGAATGGGTGGGGGTGGGATTGTTTGGCGCAGCCCTTTGCTGTGGACTGGTGTTACTTCTCTGGCTGGTCTGTAGGCTCAGGGCTCAAATCAAGAGAGACAAGGTGGTTATTGCCCAAGCGCTTGTGGCTCTGGAAGGAGCTCCCACTGACATTTGGCTAACCATGCTTAAGCAGTAGGCCGCCGGCTGGACAGCTCTTGCACACCCGGAGCTTAGACTCATTGCACAGAGTAGAGTGTCCAGCTTGAGCAGCCCATGGGGGATCGCACAGAGAGACACCTGACATAAGGGTCTCTCTGGGAGGCATGTTGTCCTGCATAAGGGTTGCCTGCCCTAGTTTCCCTTTCCCAGAAAAATGGCAGAGTGACAGGTCAAGGGCGCTTCGGGTCAAACCAACAGCCTAGTGGCAACTCTCGCACAAAGTCTTAATTTTGTTGCTTGGGAGTTCGACCTCTGTCTCCACCCCTTAAAGATTGGGTGACCTACTTGCTATAAGAGCAAAAGGGCCTCATTATTATATTGTCTTGAACCCTGAAGGTCCAGACAAGAGCCTGAAGATCAACAATCTGAGGTCTTTATGTTAAATAATAAAAAAGGGGGAGATGTGGGGAGCCGATGGCGTATACATCCTGCTGGTGTAAACATCCTGCTGGCGTAAACATCCTGCGGGCGCAAACATCCTGCCGGCGTGAAGTAAACAAGTCAGTGCACAGGTGCTGGGTCTTTACCATCCCTTGGTCTCCGCCTCTCCCGAGCTGCAGCCAATCAGGGGATGATACGTCCGAGGCAGGGGTTGCAGCCTATATAAGGGATGGGCTTCTGGGTGTTTGGGTCTCTGCTCTGTAGGCTTATGCTCTCCCTCTCAAGAGCACTGAAGCTTTGCTGCAGAAGGATCTTGTGTGTGCCGCGTCGTTCTTGCTGGCAAGACGGTAGCGCGGGACATGTACTGACTAAGGGAGCTATAGACACTATCAAAGTTCTGTAATAATTAATAGCAATCTTATGAGAAAGATTCATTATCAGGCTCATCTATGTCAGCATTATAAAGCTGAAAACATAATTTTCAAAATAAGCCTCAATAACTAAGTGTCCCATGGAAAAAATCATGACAGCAGTCTAAATAAATATTAAAAGATAGGTTCACATATCATCACATATTATCATCACATACGTAATATCCAAATTCATATACAAGTTATTCAGGAATTCAAAAAAATCTAGTTTACTATGAGAAAATAAATATTGACCAAAAGAAGCAAACTGAGAAATGTCCGAATTAATAAAAATGTCAGTTAATTACATTAAAAAATTATCAAAAATTGGACACATTCCCAAGAATTAGAAGGAAAAGAGCATGGTATAAGATAAATGTTTGCAGAGGCAAGCATGCTTTGAGAGTTGGCAAACACACTCCCCAACGGCTATCCTACCTGAGCATCCTGAGCAAATGAACAATAAAAGACTAATGGGCTGGAGGACAGGGCATGAGAAGTTACACAAACACGGGATGTTCTGGAGGGGGAAATGTTGGAAAACAAGTAAAAAGATTCTGTGTAATTCTATTAAAGAAACAGAGAAGCAAATTAAGGTGAAATAGTGGTCTTATTTTCTCCAAATTTCATGATATCTACAAATCAAAACAACCTCAACATCAAGAAGAAAGACAAAGAAACTAAAAAGGGCCTATAACAAATATCTTCACAAATAAATTCTATAAAACATAATTATAAAAAATTATATACACTTATTTATATCATTGCATAAATTCAAAAATTAGAAATAAGAACCACTTCTAATTCATCTTTTTCTACTCCAGGATTTGCTCAGCCACCCAAACAACACATGAACATTATAGAAAAGACTGCTCCATCTTCATCTGATACTGAAACACACAAGGCTTCTTACCAAAGATTATCAAGTTAAATACTGCTGCAAAGTATAGATATCACATTGTCAGTGGATGTTTCTAACAGTACTATTAATCTGCCTGCTTTGGAATAGGATCTTGATAAATTAAGACACTATCTCAATAGTAGAGAAAAACTTTTAAACAATATTCAGCTCCTGCAGGTAAGAAATGCTCTTTACACCGTGCCAGGACTCATGGGGCCTTGCAGAGATCAGGGACTCTGTAGGGGTCTGACCTAGGTCTTCTTCATAGTTGTTAAAGCTATGTATCTAGGTGTTCCTGAGGGATTCCTAACAGTGGGATCAGGGGCTGGCTCTGACTCAGTTGCCTGCTCATGAGAGACCCTTTTCCTCCTGCTGGGCTGCCTAGTCCAGCCTTGATGTGATGACTGGCATATATAACTTCTCTTGCTGTAGTTTGTGATATTATGTTTATTTGATATCCCTGGGAGGTCTGCTCTTTTCTAAAGGGAGGTAGAGAGGAGGTGGATCTGGGAAAGAGGGTGGTAGGGAGGAGAGACTGAGGGGAGGAGGGAGAGGGGAAATGGCCATTGGAGTGTAATATATGAGAAAAGAATAAAAAACGAATAAAACATGTATAGTAAACATAACAAACAAACAAAATCAAAGCTGGTCTCTCCATATAATACAAGTCACATTGGCAATTTTAAATTATGTTGTAATCACATTATAAAGATGTATAAAGCAACATTAATGTGTATTACCTAACTGGAGATATGCAAAAATTACCATTTTATGTCTTCTTAGCAATAAAAGGTTACGAATAAGACATTTTATAAAGTGCCATCTTATTCAAATGAATCAAAATTATACATATAAGAATTCAGCTTCTCAACCAAGTCTTCATAGTTGAATGTGGCTGTTATAGGCTATCCTGGACTACATGATGAAGCAGAGGGACAAAGAGTACGAAACATTTCAAAAAGCACACTGGGATTCCTTAATACCTGTCTAATGCTTGCAGGCAGTAGAATAAGAATGGATAAGCATAAATAAGCAAATAACTCCACTTGTTAAAATTTCTTCAATGGTGAATCATCAATAAGTTTGCTGGAGGAGACAAAACAACCTTGACTTTGTGCTTCAATGGAATTAGAGTTCTGGATGAAATTCTACTTGTGGAACTTTGATCTGTGACTTGAACCTGACCTTGCCATGTAATTTCCAAATGTGACTGATGTTCATCCTGTGACATGAACATATGATAGCTTCATACACAGGGTTTAGTTCTAAGCCTTATTAATGTGTTGAAGAGTGAAAAGTCGAATGTTCAGTCCTTAGACTCTTAGTCCTGGCTCCAGGATTACCTTTTCTAAACCAAGACACTAAATTATAGGAACTGTTTTCAAAAACAAAGGTAATATTTTAAAATGTTATAAATATTTATTCTAATTCTTTTCCATTCTCCCTGCTCTTAAGAAAGAACTAACCATGTGAAGTTAATTTATTGCATACTGGGATAAGGCTGTGGAAAGGTTTTGTAATTAGGAAGACATCCCCTACTTTAATAGCAGGAGCAGTTGCTTCTCATGAAATAGTATCAAGCAATATGATCTAGAAGGTGGTGCAATTTTGTAGGTCTTTATAAGCAAATAGACACTTTTAAACTCTCATTAGTTAGTTCCAAATGGTGTCAAGTCCAACTTTTACTTCAAACCATTCTTGATATCACCTCCCAATACACCCAAAGTGACAAATGGTTTCCACTGTCATGTGACTTGATAAAAAGAGGTTTCTCCAAATAGCCACATATACCATATATGTTCCATTACTCTGTGGACAAAATAGGCTGAAAGAAAGCTAGCATTGCTTAAAAGCACGCTAAAAGAATTCTTCCCACAAAATCCATTTCCAGGAAGATCTATCAGTCATTCATCTCCAACGCATGTTTTAGATTCTATATGCAAAAAGAAAGATGTCCCAGTTTATGGGGCAGTATTTCAGCTCTAAGCCCCTATTATTTCCTCACAAAATGTCAGGAAAGGCTTATAAGGTACAGGTCTGTCTTAAATTTTGCTCTACTTCTACCTCTCTAATTCATATGATCTTTATAAGAATAGATGAGATAGTAAACAAAACAGTAAGATAAAAATGATTAGATCTTTGTAAAACTTTGTGAAAGTGAACTTAACATTATGAGCCTTGACTATGGTTCTCCTTTGATGCTATCTTGGTGGTATTGCTACCCATAGGAGGTCTCCTCTTCTCCTCAGAGAAGGGGAGAAGGGGATAGAAGATGGGAGTGCTGAGAGGAGGAAGGTGGTTGTAATCAGGATGTAAAGTGAATAAATAAACAAATTAATGGGAAAAACTATCAACTCAGTCATTAATGTGCAGAGCTTTGTTAGTGTCACGCACTCAAAGTGCTTTTGGTCATGCCCATGACGTTCTACTTGTATTTTTAAGCATATGTATATACATATGCACAAATATCGGACTCTCATAATTCTCTCCAGAAACATAAAATCAGAAAGCAAAACCAAGCATCATTTATAATTTTAATAAACTTATAGATATAGATATAAGCCTGCCAAAGCCATATGTTTCTAATTTAGATGACAATTGATATGAGAGTTGAAAGCTGAGATTCAAGCTCATCCAATTTCTCTCTTGTCCTTAACTTTCACAGAATCATCTTTGGATAGAATTTGAGGCCTCACCTATTCCAACTCAAAACCTTATGTTGAATGGGTTTAAGCCATCCCTGAAAGTATAACAATCCATCCAGTTACAAAAGCAAAAATAAAATGCTCTCTACTCAGATGGTGTTCTGTAACAGATGAAAATCACTTCATTTCTCCTAAAGAAAGTCTGCCCACTGGCATCTCTTGAGGAAGGACCCTTATTGTCTGTTCTTCCATGACCATTATTTTTACAGGGCCAGAAATTAACTCACAGTCACAAGAAGTACATACTAAGTGAAAAAGAAAGCACATCACAGACATTGTATCACTTCTATCATAGCTGTGACAAAATACATAAAAGAAGCAGCTTGAGGAAGGACAAGCTTGTTTGGACTCACAGTTTCAGATGAGTCACAGTCCATCAGAAAAGGGAAGACAAGCTGGAGAGCCCTTAAGGTGGCAGAAATGCATAGTAGAAGCACCACACCACCTCAGCTGACCAGGAAACTGAAACTGGACTGGAAGCAGCAACAAGGTGTAGCTAAAACGGCATGCCCCTAGAGTCTTATGTTCACCAGGCAAGTCTGACGTCTCTATGGCTCCATAACCTCCAAAAGCCAAATGGACAGAGCAATGGGACAAGCTGATGAACATCTGAGCCTGTGGGGCATATATCACACCCATCCCATGGGCAATATCTCTCTAGCTTGAAAAGAGAAAGTAAACACAGAGAATTGCTAAGGCTCTGCACAGCCATTAGCTGTATATGTATAGTAGGGCAGACTACAGTGTGTCAGTGTTGCAATAAAAGAAGCTCATTGCTGGCACAAAGCACTAATTACAGTTCCAAGTTTCACCTTTCCCTCATTTTATTTAATGTTTTGTGTTACCCTGAAAAGGACTTTCAACTTTCTCAGCATTGGTCTCTTTCTTTCACACACTCATACATACATACATACATACATACATACATACATACACACACATACACACACATGCACACACATACACACAGAGAGAAATTGTTATGCAATGAAACAATATTAGACATGGAAGAAAAGAGTAGGGTCATGTAGACTGTGATCCGAAATATAGCTCTGCTTAAAATTCTACCTTGGGTTTCATAATCAATCACCAAAACAGTGTTTTTTGACTTCTTTTCTCAAAGGAGATCAAAAAGTGTGTGTTGGGGGGGAACCTTCACAGCAATCTCTAAGGAAATCTCCTGAGCAAACTGGAACTCTATTCCCAGTGTTTGCACAAACACCCTTGCAGTGAACTCATTTTTTAGCACCCAGTCTGTCTGGCAGAGCAAACAGAGCCTTAGTTGGCACTGATATCCCCTAGTTCTGGAGTGAGATTAGATGGAAGCTGTATCAACATCTACTGAGGCCAAGGGAAGTAAATTTAAGCCGTCGCCTACCACCAAACAAACAAGCACAGCCACATCTTAAACCCTGCCGGGAGGATGAGGGCCGTGGAGCCTCGCAGCCCTGAAGTGGCTGCTTGTGTATCCTAGCCCTGTAATTAGTGGTGGGTGTTCCCTGAGGACGCTCGAGGATGGCAGATTGGGTTTGAGTGTTCTCCTGAAGCTCATCCAAGTAGTACTGGAGCTTGCTTTGTGTCTGTTCCTTACTTTCCTTACATATTCCTTCTGTCCCTGCCCTTCCCTTCACCTGTCCCTTTTCCACTCCATCTAATCTCCTGTTCTCTTCCAACTATGGGCTTGTGAATGGGAGATCCGGGAGGGGGAACAGCATTTGAAACGCAAATAAATACAATAACCCATAAGAAAAAGGAAGAAAGAATGGAAAGAAAATAAATGTCCTATTGTGACCTATTATTTTGGTATCAGTGCCTTACTGCTTTTAAAAATGTCCATTTTGTTTTCAGAAAGTTAAAAATTAGACTACCATTTGGATAAAAAAGTAGTTATACTATAAGAGGGAATTTTTTGTTGTTGTTTTTTATGTCCATGCTCTATAAAGCTTCCATTTCATTTCCAGGACTCTTTAAAAGCAGAAAACAAACAAGAAAAGTCCGACTCATATTGAAGTGGGCATTTGTAATTATTTGTCTGGCTAGCATCCTTCTCCTCTTCCTAAGAGCAGAGTGCTTTCCAAATGTTTGCGGAATTACCCCCTTCCCTTCTTGAAGACTGTAATTAAGGGCCTCATCCTCTCCTCCCTAAACAGTAGAGATGTTCCTCTGGATGGGCAGTAATTTGAGCTCCATGGAACTGAAACCTCGAGGAGAGGGGCAAGAAGCCTGTCAGTTGTTCTGACTGAACTGCTTCTACAGAGGTCCCAAGTAGACACTCATATTATGGGATACCTCCGAGAGCTCCTCCATGGCTGTCTGAATTGGCTTTCAGAATCTGCTCCATGGCTGTCTGAATCTGCTTATTTTCAAGCCTATTTCTCCAGACATGTATGCCAGACCTGAGAATTCCCAATTAGTCATCGCAACTGTCTTTGGCTCATGTGAGTCAGAGGGAGTTTCTGCAGTATACAACCAAAGATCACCAACTAAGATATTCAGCTAAGACCTATCAGTCATTCTTCAATCCATATCTCCATAGGCCAGATACATTGAAATGTAACCAGATCAATGAAGGTAAGGGAAACCATTGTTTTTCTTGGTAGCAGGAACTGAACCCAAGGCCTGGTGCATATTAGTCAAGCACTCTTCCCTGAGTGCTATCCCTCCTTCTACCTTTTTTAGTTTAAAATGGAGTCTCCCTAAGTTGTTCAGGCTGGCCTTGAACTTGCAATCCTCTTGCCTCGGCTACTTTGAGGCTCAAGTTATGATTGTGTCACCAAACCTATCTATGATAAGTACTGTTCTCTCTAATCAAAATGAAATCAGGTGTATTTGTTATATTTGGGGTTGTTTACATTTTCTCTCACACCAAGTATTGTTTTTCCTCCAGCATAATGTTTTTATTGATTATTTGGGAATGCCACACAATGCACCGCAATGACACATACTTGACAGGGAAGTGCCATTCTTGATGAAGAAAAATGATAAGAAGGGAGCAAAGGACTTAACCCCTAGAATGTTTACCATACAATCTTCCACTCCCAAGCATTTCAGTTCCCAGGCTTATAAATGACATCACTGTCCAATCACTGACTTCTCTTGTTAGACGCTCGCTTTGCCAAGCCTGAGCCTGAATCTCATCCTTGACTTCTCATTCTTCCTCACCCACACATCTAATTAGTTGAAGGGCACACCTTGAGAAACTATTTATCAGTCAACCATGTTGATTACGCCTGTAACATTCATCTTCTTTTCCATCACCGAAGGCCCTACTTTAACCTAGTGTCCTGGCGTGTTCCTCAACTCAATAACTGCAAAAGCATACTACACTCCTCTCTCGGTGTCTTTGTCCCTCACGATGTATCTACCTCTGTGATGCAAATCACACCATGTTCCTCTTCACTCGTGCTTTGAGCAGAAAGGAGCTCTTGAAGACAAAGTGGGACAAAATGAACTGTAACTGAATGCTGGAGGAAACAAGGCCCATTGCGATCTGACTCCTGCTTGTGTCTCCAGCTTCATCTGTCAGCACCCTAAGCCACGGGCACATTGAACTCCTATATATAGGTTGTCTCATCTCCTGGCTGTGCCACTCCTCCGAGTGTCCTCCCTGCCCTCCTTTCATCTCAGCAACTCTGTCCCTCCCTCCTCCCAGAGCTAGGAATTCTGCTCATCCTATGTATTGCTGCAGAAGTCACTCTGAGTATACTTCTGACAAAATAATCAATCACCCTGTATGCTATTTATTAATCTTCCTTTGTGGTGTTGTTTGCTTCTATAAGACAGAGTCTGTTCCTTTAATCTGGGGACTTTATCTGGTTCAAACAAACTATAAAAACAGAGGAGGGTCAGATAGAATACAATTGACATGGGCTTGGATGGTAGTTATATCATTAATATGCTTGCCATGTGAGATTGAGAACCTGAGTTTAATACTCAGAGCTATAGTAAATCAAGTAACAATGCAGAGAGAGAGAGAGAGAGAGAGAGAGAGAGAGAGAGAGAGAGAGAGAGAGAGAAAGAGATTCTTTACCATAGACCGACCTCCCTACCTCTGTCCTCCTTCCACTCCTTCATTCAAGACTCTCTAGATTCCTGTTAGACTTGCCATTACCTGCATGTATCTGTCCCTCTCCTTCCAGAGTATGTCCACACACAGGTCTTGGCTTTATGGTGTGGGCCCAGAGTCCTTTAGTTTTTCCTCAATACTCCATTTAACCATGCCTTCTAGGCCATTTTCCTTCTATTTGGTACTCTCAACTGTGAAGCACCTCTCTCTCAAGGATCCCAAGCTGACATCTTGACCTCAGGCCAGCTATTGGCATTCTCTGTCCCTTCCTCTACTCTGCTCTCTCCAACAGATACATAAACCTACTACTGCCGGACCATTGCAGCCCCACCTCCTAGCCCACCTCCACCACCTTAAGGTTCACTGCAATCCAGGTACAAAGTATACTCTACTATCATTCATAGAGCCGGACCTGAAGTCTTGCTTAAGATTCAATCCCTCTCTCCTAACTGGCATCCTATCAACCACTGCACTCACTTCATCAACCAGGTATGGTTCAATCCTTAACACGGAGCTCCAAACAGAACTTCAGAAATAGGGCTAGTTGAGATCTGAGTGCGAAACTCCATAGGGATCCCAAGTCTGAAACCTAAGCATAATTCTTCTGGTACACAACCTGTTAGGTAAAAGAGCAAGCAAAGACCAGAAACGTACACAGCATAGCAAAACCTATGGAACACAAGGCAGTTCTAAATGGCAAATTCATTGCACAAAGTGCCTACCTCAAAAGTGGAAGAGATCTCATATTAGTAACTCAATGACATGCTTAAACACTGTAGGTAATCAAGAACAAATAACACCCAAATAAAGTAGATAGGAAAACATAAACTCAGATTTGAAATCAATGAACTAGAAACAAAACAATGTGCATATGTATATATATGAAATGTATATATGTTTATATAAAAATATATATTTGGGATATATATATATCTTCCAATATTCCAAACAAAATAAACCCAGGGCCAGAATGATTCTGTTCAGAATTCTACCAGACTTTCAAAGTAAGAAAAAGTCTAACTCCTCAAATTATTCCACAAAATAGAAATGAAAGAAACATTTCTAAATAATTTTACATGGTGCCACAATTATCCTAACACTGAAATTATGCAAAGACTCAAAAAATATATAAACCAATATCTCTCCTGGAAATAGACACAAAATTTCTCAACAAAATCTTTCCAAACCAAATTAATGCATCAAAAGATTATTCACCATGGTGAAGCTGTCTTCATACCAGAAATGTAGGGACGGTTCAACATATGTAAATCAATCAAAGAGAATAAAAAACTATAGATATAAAGGATGATATATTATCTTTTTTCTATTTTTCTTTTTTTTTTCTTTTTTTTAAATTTTTATTGGATATATTCTTTATTTACATTTCATTTGCCCTTTCCTGGTTCCCTGCCCCCTAAAGGTTCCACATGCCCTTTTCCCTCCCCCTGTTCCCACACCCACCCCTTCTTACTTTCCTGTTCTGGTATACCCCTAAACTGATGCATTGAGCCTTTCCAGAACCAGGGTCCACTCCCTCCTTGTTCTCGGATATCATTTAGTATGTGGAGTGTGTCTTTGGTGTTCCAAGATTCTAGGCTAATATCCACTTATCAGTGAGTGCATACCATGGGTATTCTTTAGACTGGGTTACCTCCCTTAGTATGATGTTCTCCAGCTCCATCCATTTGTCTAAGAATTTTATGAATTCATTGTGGGATTGCAAGCTAGTACAACCACTCTGGAAATCAGTCTGGTGGTTCCTCAGGAAAACTAGACATACTTCTGGAGGACCCTGCCATACCACTCCTGGGCATATACCCAGAAGATTCCCTAGCATGCAATAAGGATACATGCTCCACTATGTTCATAGCAGCCTTATTTATAATAGTCAAAAGCTGGAAAGAACCCAGATGTCCCTCAACAGAGGAATGGATACAAAAAATGTGGTATATATACACAATGGAGTGCTATTCAGCCATTAGAAACAAAAAATTCATGAAATTCTTAGACAAAGGATAATGTATTATCTTTTTAATAATTACATAATTATTATATATTATATTTTTAATAATTACAAAAGTATTGCATATTATAATTGATATAATTATATTAGTTATAATTATTTATAATGATATATAATTAAATATATTTTATTTAATATATAATTAAATATAATGATTTAATAATGATATAAATTAATATAATTAAGTAATTTATATAATTATGTAATTAATATAAGTATAATTGATAATTATATATTATATAATAAAATATAAAATCCTATAAAAATCTACTACCAATATAAGCTTCCTAAGCAATATATATATATATATATGAAAGTAATTTAAATGAACTTTTTCTATAACAGAGAAAACAATGACCAGACTAGTCCTCTTATGCTAATGACTAGAATTTCAACAATGGATTATATCTTGTTGAATCATTGGCTGAAATGATACAATAGCAACCTGCAAGATATACTGGTGTAATAGTGGCACAAATGGTATGTGAGTAACCAACCACTTTGTTATTGGATTTAAGGCCCACTTCATGAAATGCCACCCATACCAGACACTGTCAAAGTGTCGAAGAGGCTGAGACTATATAGATCATAGAACCTAGGGGTGATCTATCTCAACCCTAAGAAGCTATTTGCATCTGATGGCTACTCTGAAATGGAAAATCAGTATTCTCCAATAGCGTGACGCTGAGTTACTCCAGGGCAACCACACTCCAGGGGAAGCCCCATGCTCAGGAGTACCTGATCCATACAAAATGGATCTATGCTTTTGTGTGTGTGTGTGATTTTTGGTTTGGTTCAGTATTTTTCTTCTTATTTTCTTTGTTTCTTTTAGAGGGGTAGAGAATGTGAACTTGGGTAAAAAGAAGGTGGGGAATATCTTGAAGGAACTAGGCAAAAAGAAAGCATATGATCAAAATATGTGAAAAAATGAAATCCAATAACTACAAAAGATCAACAAGAAAGCTGGATGTGATAGTGAGTGCTTATGATCCCAGCTGTAAGATAGTGGTTAGCAGGAAACAGGAAACAGGTAGATTTCTGAGACTCACTGACTGGGCGGCCTCACCTAATTGAGACAAGCTCCAGGC
The DNA here is from genome assembly GCA_964023405.1 of Apodemus agrarius. NCBI lineage: Eukaryota > Metazoa > Chordata > Mammalia > Rodentia > Muridae > Apodemus > Apodemus agrarius. The sequence goes on from OZ030018.1 coordinate 12,621,548, forward strand.
CAGTGAAAGAGCTTGTCTAAAAAAAAGAAAGAGAAAGAAAGAAAGAAAGAAAGAAAGAAAGAAAGAAGGAAGGAAGGAAGGAAGGAAGGAAGGAAGGAAGGAAGGAAAAAAGAAAAAGAAGAAAAAATGAGGAATAGAACCTAAAATTGACCTGTGACCTACTATTTCTATTAATCATGAATGCAGAGTTTAGCAGCAAATATCACATGAAACCACCCATGCACACACAAAAGCATACACATGTACACACACACACTGAATACACGTTAAAACATTGTAATTACAAACACATGGGAAATATCTATAATGGTTAGGCAATATAGAGATTCAAGATTATCTAGAACCATTGATCTTGAATTGCGTAAAGAATTAGTGCCAATCAACAAACAAGTTTCAAATTCCTATAAGCTTTCTATTTACTCAACCTCTTGTCTCCACTAGAAACACTACAAACTGCATATGCTCTTCAGGCTGTGGATTTTTTGTGCTATCTATAACACTTCGTATGTAGATTCCTGCGCTAGTCCAACAGGAATGATTTAAGGAAAAGGGGTGAACTAAAGCAGATCAAGGATGTCCAAAATGATATACTGCATTTGCTGACAACCTCCGCATCCATGACTAACAGAAAAAGTAGAACGCAGAGCAAGCAACCACAGAATGGCCAGGCTTTGCAGCTAGGAAAAAGTCAAGGGAGCAGGGAGGATATGTCACAGCATGGAAACATGGTTTCACTCACACTTGTAACAAAAAACAGCAACAAGCAAGTGTGGGAGGGAAAAGACATTTGTTATTATCCTTTCTGAACTTATCTCAGGCCCTTAACAGAGGCAGAAGATGTCGGGTCCATTTGCCCAGATGGTCTTTGCAAACTTATCTGTGGCATGAGCCTTCCCAGTGACGCCAGCTGTGTGGGATTAATGGTAATAGTGATGGCAGCTGGGAGTCTGGCATCAATGGAGATGTCCACACACAGAAGAAATGACAGGGAAGAGGAGCACACCTCCTCCTGCCTACAAATGCTGCTTTTGTGAAGTTACAACAACTTTTCCTTTCCTTTATCTCCTCTAAGTAGTCTCTCTGATGAGGAACTCCTAGCACACTAGGAAACAGCCTTGTGTATACTCCTACACTAGGACATGGGGGACAGGATAAGTCCATCTTCCAGGATGTTTGTCTAAAAGAGAACAAGTTCTTAGAAGACATGAAATATGCTTGCACCTTAATTTTGAACTTTCTGTCCTACAGAAATAGATTTCTCCTATATGCAAAACAATCCATTAATGGTATGTTTATTGTAGCTACTTGCAGAAACTATGACAAGCCAACCACAACAATACCCACTTTTCGCTGTTCTCTGGATGCTAGGAATAATTTTACTTTATCGTATCAGATTTGATCTGGAACATCTTTATTAATTGGTTTATTTCATCAGTAAGTAGAGGATGGTAACTTGTTGAAAGAAGCTTCTAATGAGCCTTCCTGATGTTCTGAAAGGAGAAATGTATGTTGAACCATGGACCATGATTTTTATTTCTTTATGGGATTCTTAGCTATGGGCAGTGCGTGCGTGTGTGTGTGTGTGTGTGTGTGTGTGTGTGTGTGTGTTTATTGTGAAGTAGTAATACTAAGAAATTCAGGAAGAACTCTACCTCTTGCTATGCATTATATGACCCACCTGCAAATGAGACAATATCATGTAATGTCAGTTCACTTCTCATAAGAAATAAGAATGTTCCCTGAATGGTTCCCATGTTTATTTCTTTCTTCCCTTCCCATTGCCACTGGGGATGACATAGCAAACATATATAGCTCCTAAAATTCATTTTCTGAGTGTTGGCTGATTGCCCTTAAAACTGGGATACTGTTTTTCTCTCTATTCATTTGTTTATTTAAGTAATTTGTAGCTACTGATCACATTCTGTAATATATACATTTCTATGTATTTGCTTAGTGATGCCTCCCATTTGAGTGAAAGCACTAGAACTAAGTAAGAAGGGAAAGGAAGAAAGAAAGATGGGAGGGAGAAAAGAAGAGAGGAGAGACAAAGAGAGGGGAGAGACAAAGAGAGATGAGGGAGAAAGAGAGGGAGAGAGGGGAGGGGAGAGACAAAGAGAGATGAGGGAGAAAGAGAGGGAGAGAGGGGAGGGGAGAGAGTAAGAAAAAGAGAAGGGAGAGAGAAGAAAGAAATATGGGAGAGAAAGAGAAATGAAAGAAAGACAGGGAAAGAGAGAGAAACTTGAAGGAGAGAAAGAGAGGAGGGAGACAGAGAGAGAAAGAAAGAGAAAGAAACAAAGGACCCCGCTCATTAATGCCATTAATGAGTAACTGTCTTAGATAGGATTTTATTGCTGTGAAAAGACGCCATGACCACAAAAACTCTAATAAAAGAAAATATTTTATTGGAGCTGGCCTACAGGTTCAGAGGTTCAGTCCATTATCATCATGATGGGGAAAATGGCAGACATGGTGCTGGAGCAGCGGAGAGTTCTACATCTTGATCTGCAGGCAGCACAAGTAGACTGTGTGCCATTCCAGGCATAGCTTGAGCATAGGAAACCTGCACCCCACCACTGATGCATTTCCTCCAACAAGGCCATACCTACTCTAACAAGGCCACACCCACTTCAACAAGGCCACACCTATTCCAACAAGGCCACACCTACTCCCACAAGGCCACGCCTACTCCAACAAGGCCATACCTACTCCAACAAGGCCACACCTCCTATCAGTGCCACTTCCTATGGGCCACATTCAAACACATGTGTCTATGGGGGCCATTCCTATCCAAACCACCACAGTAGCCAAGGCCCTAAAACACGTATTTTGTTTCTTCCCAACTTATTAAAGTAAACATGAACACCAACCAGCATTTGTGTTATATTTATTAATGATACAATTATTAATGGGATGCCTTTACAAGAAAAATCTTGCTGTGTTTTCCCCCATGTCTTAAAAATGTAAGCGAAAAGCAATAAACTATTGTCTGGCAGAGGAACTTAACCATAGCACAGTATCTACAGTGGGATGTGGTTGTTGTTCACTGCATTGTCCCAGACTACAGAGAGATGGAGCAGTGAATAGAACAGAAAAAAGAAAGAAAGAAAGAAAGAAAGAAAGAAAGAAAGGAAGGAAGGAAGGAAGGAAGAAAGAAAGAAAGAAAGAAAGAAAGAAAGAAAGAAAGAAAGAAAGAAATGGGCAAACACAGAGTTTGGCAAGGAAATAAAAAGAGCTGAGCTCAGTTAGAGTTAAGAACATGTTGGGTTTTAACAGAACATCTGTATTGAAAGAGAAATTAGAGCCAGGCAGAAGCACCTATTAAAACTGCATTTTGAACAGCAGGAAGAGTTAACGGGCTTTTGGTTTCCATATGTCAACTCATTTACTATATGATGTGGCTGATAAGTTGAGTGTATACACAGATTATAATTCATTACACACTCAAAATTAGTCAGTAAGATACTAGCTTTGTATGATCAGAGGCATCCCAGGGAAAAAGCACAGGAGATGAAGAAAGACAGGTCTGAACTTGGGACAATTAACCCACTCTATGACAAGAAAAATATCCATTCAGAACTCAGGTGACCCTTTATGGTTCTCCCTCTTACTGCTCTTATGAGGCCCAATATATTTCAACATGAATCTGAGAGGAAATATTTAAACCAAAGCAACAGGATATTATCCTATACTACTTTTACCATATGTATATTGTCTGTCTTTACTGACAGATTTTTTTCTCTTATTATTATATCTTAGTTTCGTTGACATATTCAAGGATTTGAATTTTCAGTGATTATTAGAATGTTTAGCTACTCATAAACTTTTTGTAGAAAAAAAAAAGATTACTACCTATATTACTACCTATTGGAAATCAAATGTGTAATCATGTGTGCATATATTCTTTCTATACTTATTTACTTTACTTTATTTACACCCTAACTACAGTTTCTCCTCCTTCCTCTCCTCTCAGTACTTTCCCCTCTGTACTGGCTGGTTCAGGGTGTCAACTTGACACAAGCTGGAGTTATCACAGAGAAAGGAGCCTCCCTTGAGGAAATGACTCCATGAGATCCAGCTGTAAGACATTTTCTCAATGAGTTATCAAGGGTGGGAGGGCCCATTGTGGGTGGTGCCATCCCTGGGCTGGTAGTCTTGGGTTCTATAAGAAAGCAAGCTGAGCAAGCCAGGGGAAGCAAGTCAGTAAGGAATATCCCTCCATGCCTCTGTATCAGCTCCTGCTCCCTGACCTGCTTGAGTTCCAGTCCTGACTTCCTTTGGTGATGAACAGCAATGAAAGCTGAATAAACCCTTTCCTCCCCAAATTGCTTCTTGGTCATGATGTTTGTGCAGGAATAGAAAACCTGACTAAGACAACCTCTATCTCTCCTCCCCCTATCTACTCCTTCTCCCTTTCTCTTCAGAAAAGGGGAGACCTCCCATGGATATCAACCAGCCATGACATATTCTTAGTGTATTATACAATGGCTAGCTTAGTTACACAGAAGCTGTAATTTCATACATATATATAGTTAATACATAAATTGATCTAACAATATAAATATGTCTACATCCAATGAAACATTTTTATGTCCATATAGCATTTCCTATAATCCTGAGCCATCAAGTGGTATGCATTTTCATTCAAATAATAGTATCTATTTTACCAAAATCCAAGATAAAAATTATTTTAGTACTATTTGGTAATGGGTTTCTGATGTTTCTTTTAAAACATATACTAGTCTTGTAAGCTAGAAGTTGTCACACTAATTATACATAGCTACCACACAAATTAATTTCAATGGCTTTGTGTTGAGTTGAAATAGCAGGATCTAGGACAGGTGCTGTTTAATATTTAAAAGTTTGTTGAGACTTCAAATTAAAGTTTTTAAAATTAGGGGGATAAAAGAACTGTGAGTGATCTGAATGCTTTTTCTCCCTCATAAATTTTCCTAAGAGTCACATAACAACTGTTTTTTAGTGCCACCTTTTGGGTGGTCCTGTTATTACATAACAGCAAAATTGAGAACTGGGAATCTGGTCCGTGTCTATGTATATGTTCATGCTTGAGAGAGTATTTTTTAATGTTGTTGTTGATGATGAAATTATTATTATTATTATTATTATTATTATTATTATTAATTCACTTTGCATCCTGCTCACTGTTCCCCGCATAATCTCCTCTGAGCAGGTGGAAGCCTCCCTGGGTATGCCCCCACATTAACTCTCCATGAGGCAAATCCTCTCCCACTAAAGCCAGACAAGGCAGCACAACTAGAAGAACATAACCCACATACAGACAACAGCTTTTGAGACAGCTCCTGGTCAAGTTATTTCGGACCCACATGAAGCTTCACATCTGCTCCATATGTGCAGGAGGCCCAGGTCCAGCCCTTGTTATGTTCTTAAGTTGGTCGTTCAGTCTCTGAGAGCCCCAAGGGTCCGGGTTAGTTGATTCTGTTGGTCTTCCTGTGGAGTTCCTATCCCCTTAGAGGCTGCAATCCTTCCTCCTATTCTTCCTCAAGAGTCCCCAAGCTCCATCCACTGTTTGGCTGTGGACATCTGCGCCTGTCTGGGTCAGCTCAGTGCATTTTTCACCTTAACTGTATAGGTTTTTGTTTTTGTTTTTGTTTTTGTTTTGTCCCAGTATGGACTCTGTTCACTTCCATTCTCCGGTAGGAGCTGTGAAATCTCCTTATTCGTGGTTTTTCAATCACGTGATTCATCATCTGTCAATCCCATTTCCTTGTCCAACAACACCAACCCAGGCGTTCATATTCATTTAAACAGTTTTAATTCACACTATTCCATCTTCTTTTTGTTTAGTTAATTTCAAGGTCAGTGAGCACCTATGGCTGTGTGGAGGACATGCATCACTGTTTTGACAGTGAGAGAAACCTGAGAAGCTTTCTAAAATTTCAGGTTTGGCAAGAGAGCAAGTAAAACCTGAAGTAAGTCTTAACATTCTAATTCCAGAAACTGCTCACCTATGCCAGAGGAGGTGCCGCTGACTGACATTCTTGTTGGCCTACACTAGAGAAGGTACTTGTAACTGGCTTCCCTGATGACCTATGCCTGTCATCCACATCTTAACATAAAATGAGCGGATGCAGGTGAGATGAAATACCTGCTTCCTACATTTTATGGCACAGTAACAGAACCATCTGTCACATTTACTATATCAAAACTGACAAGATGAGAATCTGACCACCAACTTGGATTTCTCTGCCTAAGATTATAACTGGGAACAGGCATTGACTGGGGTGTGACAGTTGCCACCGTATTTTAATCACTCATTAGAATCTAGGTAGCAGATTACTCACTTTCCTGAGTTCTCACGGCGCTGTTCCCATCGCTAAAAATAAAATTAAAAAAAAAAACAAAAAACAAAATATAAATGAGAGAAAGAAAAGTGAAGTCATTTTAATTATTTAAGTCAATAAACACAGCATCTATTTATAATTTTAGAGTCTCCCTTTTGTGGTAAAACTCCAAACATCATGGAAGTAAACAGTCACTTTCTGATTGGATTTAAGATCTGTTACACAAGATGAAACCTAGCACCATTATCCGGCGAAGAATCTGTAGCTAGACCAGGCATAGACCCTATAGGAGAACCTACTATTATTCTAAATGGGTGTTGTATTACACTCCCAGTGACTGATTATCCATCATTCAACCCACATCAGAGAAGCTACAGGAGAAACCACGACTAGTATTCTAAATGAGCAGTGACGAGACTCCCGGTGACTTATCATCTATCACTCAACCCACAACAGAGAAGCATTGTTTGCAGAATACAATGACCAACTTGCCTAAGTTCAGAGAATAAAATACTATGGGATTCTCAGTACTGAATCAAACATCCATACCCAATCCTCTCCTCACAAGGCTCAAGGATAACCATGGGAGGAGGAAAGGAAATAGCGTAAGGAATGAGGGGTGATGGATGACTGCAAGGAGTCAGTGCTTTCTGAACACAGACTATGAACTCACCGCAGTTGGGATGGCATGCGCGAGACCTGTGCAAGCTCAAGCCAGACCCCAGCATGGAAAGGAGAGACGGACATCAAGTTCCAGCCCTCGCCAAGAAGGTATTTGCAATTGCTAGCTGTTGGAAGACAGCAAGTCATTTCTCTCTAAGAGTATAGCCCGTGATAAGCCTACAAAAGATCAATGGAAGGCTACATGGTGAAGAATATATGCACGACACAAACTGGATTTGGTGGTTAAAAAAGAAATGAATAAAAAGAGTGCAATAGAGGCATGTGTCCCTTGGTGAGAACCAAGAGTCTAATTGGACTGAAGACCCATTCAACAAGATGGAAACCATGCCTGGTACTGGAAACTTAGTAGTGGTTTACCGAGGGCTAGTGACGTAATGGATCTGGGAGGAAAACCTGCCGCTACCACTTTACTATTCCAGCATGTTCTCTAAGTACATTCTCAAGATTTGTCTGTATGCCCACTGTACTGGCTGGTTTTGTGTGTCAACTTGACACAAATTTGAGTTATCACGGGGAAAGAAGTTTCAGTTGAGAAAATGCCTCCATGAGATCCAGCTGTAAGGCATTCTCTCAATTAGTGATCAAGGTGGGGAGGGCCCATTGGGGGGGTGCCATCTCTGGGCTGGTAGTCTTGGGTTCTATAAGAAAGCAAGCTGAGCAAGCCAGGGGAAGCAAGCCAGTAAGAAACATTCCTCCATGGCCTCTGCATCAGCTCCTGCTTCCTGACCTGCTTGAGTTCCAGTCATGACTTCCTTTGGTGATAAACAGCAATGTGGAAGTATAAGCTGAATAAACCCTTTCCTCCCCAACTTTCTTTTTGGTCATGATGTTTGTTCAGGAATAGAAACCCTGACTAAGACACCCACAGATAAGTATAATTCTCTGTGAGAAAACTTCACTTTGCTACAAACAGAGTCTATTACAGAAAACCAAAGCCAATCAAAATGCATAGTTGTAGATCCCAGGAAAACTGACACATTTATAATACAACTCCTGCTAGGAATCAGAGCAGAAGAGAGTACAGAAAGATTGTAAGAGCAAGAAGAAAATGGAGGGCCAGGAGGTGGTGGCACACACCTATAATCCCAGCACTTGGGAGGCAGAGGCAGGCAGATTTCTGAGTTAAGGCCAGCCTGGTCTACAGAGTGAGTTCCAGAACAGCCAGGGCTACACAGAGAAACCCTGCCTGGAAAAAAGAAGGAGGAGGAGGAGGAGGAGGAGGAGGAGGAGGAGGAGGAGGAGGAGGAGGAGAGGAAGAGGAAGAGGAAGAGGAAGAGGAAGAGGAAGAGGAAGAGGAAGAGGAAGAGGAAGAAGAAGAAGAAGAAGAAGAAGAAGAAGAAGAAGAAGAAGAAGAAGAAGAAGAAGAAGAAGAAGAAGAAGAAGAAGAAGGAGAAATGGAGTTTGGAGTTTGCTGTAAGACTGTGTCTCCTTGGAAGGTCGGAAGCTACACCATAAGTTTCACCAACATGGCCATCTAAACATGACCTGAACAAGGCATAATCAATATTCAGACATCAAAATGGGAAAGTTCATGCAGCTTCAAGCCTAGATACAAATGTCAGGTAACTAAGGGATGTTTGAGAATGGAAAAAGTAGCCTTGCTCAAGGAAAAGCATATATTAATTGGTTATTCAGTACCAAATGATCAGTCGTGAAACCCTGTCCATACAAGTAGCTTTATATAGACGGAGCATTTTGTATTGTGTATTCAGAAACACACACACACATATACATATGCATGTGTGTTACACATAGAATACATATATGAACTTGTGTTATACTTATTATATATATATGTATATATGTATACATATATATCAACATATATCAACAATTAAAGAAAAGAAGACCATGAATTTTAAAGTGAGCACTGGTGAGAGGGAAAACATAGAGAGAGATTGGAGAAAGAAAAGGGAAGAGAGAAAATGATGTAATTATGCTATAATTCTAAAAATCTTTTTGGTGAGAAAACAGAAGGACACAAAATCAATCGACTGAGTAAAATGCGGGGAATAAGACTACTACAGCTTATAGTTCCTTAGAGAGCTCAACATGAGGACTAAAGAGTCATCTGTTTAGGACACTCAGGAGTAGTCAATGCTGCTGCATCATGATGAGATTTAGAAATAAAGAGTAAGGCAAATCAGAGGGAAACAGGAAAATGAGGAAATGCTGTTGAACAGGATCTTTGAGAAACGGAATCACCCTAGAGAATGAAAGCTAAAATCAGTCTTCAGTCTTAACTCGGGCTGCTACCCACGGGATGGAATCACCAGGCCTGCTGGAAATAATCAGAACCGATGCAGCTGGAAGCCATTGGAACGATGGAAAGATGCCTGGGAGATAAGAAGGAACATCTTCCCGGTGGAGGAAGCAGCGAGCTGACAATCAACAGTGACTGTATGAGTGAATAAAGAAAACTGGGTTCCCAATTGTATGTCTTCGTTCTTAGATTATCTGCAACTCTCAGCAATGGAGTCAGAGATGGTTCTACGCTTCACTGTGGAACGGCGATGCAGAAATCGTTTGACACATGCTCCTGCTGCTCACTAGCTTCTGTCTCACATGCCTTTGATGGATGTTGTTGCTATTTCAGGGAAAGCGTGATTTTTTAGTTTCTTGGTGTAATGCTGTCCTGCATTGTCATTCCCTGATTCCCTATTCTTCTATCCCTGGACTTCTGAAAAATAAAATACATTTCTAATCTCAGGTACATTCTTTTTCTCAGTTCTGGTGGTGGTGGTGGTGGTGGTGGCAGTTAGTTGGTTGGTTGATTTGTTCAGTTTTGCTATCTAAACTCTTCCATCCCAGTCTTCCAGAATTCAGGAATAGCACCACAAAAGAAAACTAACAGGGCCTGGTGGTCTGGCTCAGTGTTAGAGCTCTGACCTAGAATATTCAGGGCCTTGGGTTGAATACCTAGCAACACACAACACAGACACACCTAAGTAGAAAGGCAGAGATAGAGAAACAGAAAAAGAGGGGGCAAGAGAGGGTGAGATTATAAAGGAAAATTAGAACAGTAGTTCTCAAACTTCCTACTGCTTTGAGGTTTTAGTTCCTCTTCTTGAAGTGATTCCCCAACCATAAAATTATTTTTGTTGCTACTTCATGACTAATTTTGTTACTGTTGCAATTTGTAATGTAAAAATTCAATGATCTCAAGTGAGGCCATAAAAGAGTCTTTGACCTCCAAAAGGGGTCACAACCCAGAGATTTTTATTTTTTGATATTTTCTTTATTTACATTTCAAATGTTATCCCCTTTCCTGGTTCCCTCCCCTAAATCCCCTATCCCCCCTGCTTCTATGAGGGTGCTCCCCCTCCCCACCCTGGCATTCTCCTACACAGGGGCATCAAACCTTCACAGGAATAAGCACCTCTCCTCCCATTCATGCTCAACAAGACCATCCTCTGCTACATATGCTGCTGGAGGCATGGGTCCCTCCATGTGTACCCTTTGGTTGATGGTTAAGTCCCTGGGAGCTGTGGGGCATCTGGTTGTTTGATATTGTTGTTCTTCCTATCGGGTTGCAAACCCTTTCAGCTCCTTCACTCCTTTCTCTAACTCCTCCATTGGGAACCCTGTGCTCAGTCCAAAGGTTGGCTGCTAGCATATTTCTCTGTATTTGTCAGGCTCTAGCAGAGTCTCTCAGGAGACAGCTATAGCAGGCTCCTGTCAGCATGCACTTCTTGTCACCCACAATAGTGTCTGGGTTTGGTGACTGTATATGGGATGGATCCCCAGGTGGGGCAGTCTCTAGATGGTCTTTCCTTCAATCTCTGCTCCATACTTTAGAGATAAACAAAGAATTCTCAACTGAGGAATATGGAATGACCAAGAATCACCTAAAGAAATGTTCAACATCATTAGTCATCAGGGAAATGCAAATCAAAACAACCCAGAGATTCCACCTCACACTAATCAGAATGGCTAAGTTCAAAAACTCAGGAGAAAACAGGTGCTGGTAAGGATGTGGAGAAAGAGGAATGCTCCTCCATTGTTAGTAGGATTGCAAGCTAGTACAACCACTCTGGAAATCAGTCAGAAAATTGAACATAGTATTACCTGAGGACCTAGCTATGCCACTCCTAGGCATATACCCAAAAGATTCTCCAACATATAACAAGGAAACATGCTCCACCATGTCCATAGCAGCCTTATTTATAATAGCCAGAAACTGGAAAGAACCCAGATGTCCCTCAACAGAGGAATGGATACAGAAAATGTGGTACATTTACACAATGGAGTACTACTCAGCAATTAAAAACAATGAATTCATGAAATTCTTAAGCAAATGAATGGAACTACAAAATATCATCCTGAGTGAGGTAACCCAATCACAAACCAATACACACTATATGCACTCACTAATAAGTTGATATTAGCCCAAAAGCTTGGAATATACAAGATACAATTCACAGACCCCAAGAAGAAGGAAGACCAAAGTGTGGATGCTTCGGTCCTTCCTAGAAGGGGGAACAAAATACTCACGGGAGCAAATACAGAGACCCACAGGGTTAAATCCACAGCTTTAGTCTTCCAGGTTTTTCGTTTTCATCTATCATAACAGTTTTAAGAAGCCCTACTCTGCAGAAAGACATGTATACTCACTTATAAGTGGGTATTAGCCATAAAGTACAGGATAACAATGCTGTAATCCACAGGCTCAAAGAAGGCAAGTACCAAGGAAGTCCCAAGGGGGATGTCTGGCTCTCACTGACAAGGGGAAATAAATTGGATATGGAGAAGTGGTTTGAGGAAGGTAACTGGGTGGAAGAGGGAGGGCAGAGGGGAAAGGGGGAGAACTGAGGGACTGAGAACTGACAGAGAGAACAGGACCATCAGGGGCGAGTTAATTAAACTACTTTGAGATTCTATTTCATCACAGTCAGGATGGCAACTATTTAAAAGTCAAATGGCAACAGATGCTGGAGAGGATCTGGGGAAAGGGAACTTTATTGACTGTTGGTGGGTGTATAAATGTGTGCAGTCGCTATGGAAATTAGGGTAGCTGTTTCTCAAAAGCTAAAACTAGACCTTCCATATGACCCGACAGTACCATCCCTGAAAGTATACCTGAGTGACTCAGTATCCTAGTATGCAGGTTGTTGCTTGGCTCTTTTCTATTTCTAGTAATTAGGAAACAGAAGCAGCCTAGAGTCCATGGACTGATTAGTGGGTGATGAGAACGCAGTATGTATATATATATATATATATATATATATATATATATATATATATATGTAGAGAAATGTTATTCATCTACTCTACCGCAAACTATATAACTGAAATATCTGCAGGTTACCCAGGCCCAAAAAGACACATGTCACATGTCCTTTCATATATGCATTGTAACTTTGACCTTTTCTAGCTTGTATTTAAGTTAAGGTGAGTTACCAGAAAGGACAGGAGTTGTGAAAGTAACCCAGGAGTGGACAGGGACCTCGAGAGGGAAAGACAGAAAAACATGCAAGAATTGGAAGTGGAAAAGGGACAAGTACATATAAAAAGCAAGAGAGATGAAGTGCCAACGTGAGGGAAATGAGGAGTAACAGAGAGTTAACAAAAGGAAAACCTGCTTAAAATAGCCAGATGGGCACCTACCTTGTCTCTGTTGAGTCCTTGTGTGCACCCGCAGCAGCTATGGTTGCCTCCACCACAGCTGGGCAAGAGGAGAGTTACAAATCCCAGGGGTTCCTGAGGCTCTATGCTCAGCAGAGGATCTGTTAACCATTGATGTGTGCTGCAGGAGAGTGGGTCACTTTTCTTTAGGAGTGCTGCAGTCCACACTTTCTCAAGGTCCCTTCGGGCACCTATTCACCAAATATACATATCCACCACATATTGTACTCAATGGAATTTAAAAGAAAGGAAGAATTTGAATTGCACGCCTTTAATTACAGCACTCAAGGGGCAGAGGCAAGCAGATCTGAGTTCAAGTTCAGCCTGGTCTACAGAGCAAGTTCTAGGACAGCCAGGACTACAAAGAAACAAACAAACAAAAGGTCCATTTGGATATGGAAACCTACTACTTTAGAAGCTTCCTAAGACAGATACATATATAAAAAACAAATCTAAATAGAGTAGACATACTAACAAATAAATGAGTTATGAATGAGTGAAATCTTGTAGAGTTATTGGTCAAAGGGGTCTACAGATACCCCTGGAACATTACAGGTACTTCCAAGGTTAGAGGTTATCCTCTGTAACCTGGCAATAAGTCTCTGTTGCTTGTCTCATTCAACATGGAGAGATCAAGATTGTTCCCAACTAGAGAGAAGAGTCAAAAGAATGTGAAGTGGGCAGCAAGATGTGTCAGGGGAGGAACTCAGAAAAGTTCACCCACTGAAAAACTTTCATGGTTTACCCATTAATGGTTATGTAAAAAGTATGTAAAACTCAACAATATTAATTCACAAGTAGCTCGCAAAAGCTGATAACTTTAGGAATCTCTCTTTTCTCTGAACTTCCATAGTTTTTCAAAATCGTTTTCTTGGAGTCTCCTTGTTTTGCCTTTTCATCCCATATCCCAGTAAGTTTTACTTTCCATCAGTGCTGTGTGAGCTCACTGTAAGCAGCCTCATATCCCATACAACTAAATACTCTGCTCTGTTATCTGACACAATGATGAAAAAAATCTTACTGACCAATGCCCAGGAGTGGAGAGAGGAACCTGAAGAGTTCACCTCCCGTAGAAAGACAGGGCCTCAAGTGGAAGGACGGAGTTACTAACCCACAGTCAAATTTTCTGACCCAGGATTGTTCCTGTCTACAAGAACTGCAGGGACAAAAATGGAGAAGAGACTGAAGGAAATGTGATCCATGATCCATCTCATAGGGGGAGGGGGGCACTACGATCTGACACTATTACTGATGCTGTGGTGTGCTTACAGACAGGAACCTAGCATGGCTGTCCTCTGAGAGTCACCAGGGAAGGGGGAGGCCTGGTGGGGGCTGGGGAGGAGAGCACCCTGTAGGAGGCAAGGGGGAGGGGAAATGAGATGAACTGTAGGAGGTGGGACTGGAATGGAGGGCAATGTAAATAAATAAAATAATTAAAATTTAAAGAAGAGAAGAAGAAGCTTCACCTGTCTAAAAAAACTGTCCAGCTACTATCCTCTCAAGGGCTCAGTACATTACTGTTAGCCATGGCTACCCTGCTGTGAAATGAGCAGCAGTTAATCCCACCTACCTATTTGCAATTGTATACCCTTTTTAAAAAGCAGTTTTAATTGCGAGTGTGTACATATGCTTGTGTGAATGTAGTATGCATGTGTGTGCCTGTGTGTGTGTATGTGAATGTGTGTGTATATATATGTTATGCATATATGCATGCCTGTTTGCTTGTGCCTATGTGCCTGATGAGATCAGGGGATGACTCTGGGTATCCCAAATTCATTCCTCACATTATTCTCTTGGGAAAGGGTCTCTTGCTGAATCTGGAGCCAGGCTAGGGACTGGCAATCCCCAGGATCCCATCACTCTCAGCCTCCAAAGCCTGGGGGTCACTGTTGTATGACTATGTGCAGTTTTCTCCATGACTTCTGAACCATCTCCCTTCTTATCTTCTCAGGCTAAATGTGTGAAGTAAACATAAGCTAAATGCTTGATTTGGGGATTATACAATAAAATACCTGTGCTGAGACATCACACCCCATCCCGGAAACATGCACAATCATTATGTGTCGACTAGATGCAATATTTAAAAATGGGCTTTTTACTCTGGGCACTATTCTGTGAGAGGGCACATGACATCAAGAGAAATGCTTAGTCAAAAGGAAGTCGCTATAGCCTGAGGACTCCCAACTGTGTCCTTAGCTCCTTCTTTACTGAGTTCAATATCTAAAGTCTCCCACATTGGGAGCCTCTCCCGTTGATTACCTTCAATCCGATACCTTCAGTCTTTACAATATTTCAGTTCAAGGTCCACCATCTTCATTTTACATATAAGGAGTCTGTCCCAATGTCATAAAGCAAGGAGGTGACAAATTCAGAACGTCAGAATTCAATCTCAGATTTATCCAGCTCTCCAATCCGATTGACAGGGAACAGACTCATCCCCACACATGGACATGACTCAGCTCACAGAAGACCCAAATCACTAAGCAGTGTTTCTAGAAGTGAGCATATGTACCCATCGATCTGTGTACGCTTGGAAAATGTAATATGCTGTGGGAGGGAAAGACTGGAAAACATGGCGGCATAGGACTTGGAAGACAGCCAAACGTCAGGGACACCAAAAGTCTCCATTTCTCAGCCCTGGTGCATGTCAGGGGCCATCCCAGTTCTAGATTTGACTACTAGTTGTCAGTAGGAAGGAGTACTTGCAAATCACAAGTCCTTCGGGGGATACAGGCCCTTAAGGGTTTACCACTTTTATTATCAGGAGCAAAATTCACTCCCCACACATTTGGAAACCTGATTTTTCATCTTCTGGCTGTAATAGATAGAAGCTGCGGGATGCCTCCAATCTCTGCCGGCTCATCAACAAACCACATACTTGGCGGTGAGAAAGGGTGCACTCCATAGTTCAAACACCCTTCTACAAAGTATGCCTCCTGCTGACTGACATCATCTGCTTTTAACTCCGGTATTTGTTAAACTCATGAAATCGTGCTACTATAGTTTACATTTAGCAATAACACATCTTCGGTATATGGCTTTTAAATCACATAATATTGGGAAGTCGCTTACCTTTGGGAAGATGCTCACACATTGCAGGAAAAACTGTCTGGTTAAGGTCTATTTTAAAATTTGTCTTTTGTCGCCCCCTGGTGGCTGAACGTTTTCCTCACCCTGCCCCCACTAGACTACCAAACTTTTCTTTTTCCCCCACCCTTTTAAACTTTTTGTTGTGGCCAAGGAAAATACTGTAAACCTGGAAAAACAAAGTCAGTACCAAGGATCAAGTAGCAGTGTACACTGAAAAAAAAACTATGCATAGTAAATGAACCAGGGCGCTGTAATCTCTCAATAGATTGCATATTTGCACAGAGCTCTCAGCTGTGACATATGAAAGCAGCCAAAGATAATTCTCAGTTTTAAAAACTTAACTAATTATTTGGATTAAGCTAACAAAATCGCCTGATTAAAAATGAGCTGCGGGCTTGAAAATATGTCAATACAAGTAACATTGAAATATTTAAAAATTGGTTTACAGGTTCCTTAAAATGGAAAGAGGAATCTGTTACTTATCATTGGAAAGACATAAAACTTTTGCAAATTCCTGGTTGAACTAGAAAAGAAAACCAAAATACCATTTGTTGTAGACTATCGCCACCTAGTGGGAGAAGTGAGAGGCGCTGAAGCGGGTGAATCTTAAGGTGGAATTTTTTTCTACTGTAAAACTCCTTTTTCTAACAAAATAAAAATTAATAATTGTAAAAATAACATAAGTCACAAGTCCTATAATATATTCACCCACCAAACACTTATATTAAAACACCAAGAGATATTCTATTAAAAATTATGTCCATGGTAGTCTATTTCTGAGATCCCCATTTCATATTGTATCATATTGAACAAGTTAATTAAACACGTTAGGGCTTCCCTCTGCTATATTTTTCAAGAAAATAAATTAGAAAGATTACCCTTTAATCAGATCTTCCAATTTACAAGTTTGGGGTTTGTAGAAACCTCATATCCAAACGGAATTACTAAGTTCTCAGACTTTGGTATTTCTAAAACTCCAGACCTGTTTAAATGGATGTTTTCTTTCTGAAACCTTGATTAAGATAAAAAATATTCATTGTTCCAATGTTGACATGTGTTCCTATGTACTCTAAAGGGAGGCTAGTGCCAACCGGTTTTTACATTCCTGATTGGCAAAGCCGTGAATCAAAAGCCTTCCATGCTTATGAAATGTTCTCATTGGCTGTTGCTCTACATAATATTTACACTCAAACAACCCTAATAGCTCCTCTTTATTACCAGACTTCCTCACTTTCACGGCTGCCCGTAGAGTGCTGTCTTTGATAAAGATTTCATGAGAATCATTCTGTGTCTTAAACCTGGGGATCCTCTGAGACGGACAAACATGGAAGGAACTCATTGAAGTGAACATGTTGTCAGCTACTTCTTTCCCTTCTAAATGCACTTTTTTTCTTTTTTCAGGAACTCAGTGGGTTCAGAAAGGACAGGCATTCTGTTAGAAAGTTGAGCTTTATATTTTGAGGTGAATGAGTTCGGATCATCTAGGCAAATTTCAAAATAAATAACTTTTTCGAGTCCTTCTCGGAAGATGTGTTAAGCTGCTGTTTCTGCAAGCTCTTCTATGAAGAAATACACTCTATAGGAAGAAAACCAGAAATACAAGGAGCAGATGTTAGCACAGTGTAGGCATTTTGGGTTCCGATGCAAATGCAGGAGAGAAAGGCATTTATGAGTGTAGCTCTATAAAACTTGCTACAGTATCCCAATGTTTCAACATTGTCTCTCTGGCCAGTAAATGGAACCCCTAAAATTTTGCTTTTTCATTCAGGTATTTTCGTTCAATTTACATTTTGCTTATAAAGATGTGTGGGGGTTATATGCTTGTCTCCCAATTACAGAATGCTGATCTTAACTTTTTTTAAGTGGATTAGAGACCCCCTTCTGAATGTGCACTTTTTTTTTTCAGTTTAGTAATTGGCAACTCCAAAACCCATGTCTCTGTTCAAGCGATTAAAAAAAGAATCATTTCCCAGAACTACAGGTGCACAACAGATTGGAGCCATTATGCAAAAGAACAGAAATCTGGAGAGAAACCCAGAGAGTATAAAAGCCATGTTCCTGGCAACCTTTTCCCTTTAACTCGGTGCCTTTTTTTTTTCCAGCTCTATTTGGATACAGAACATGAAATATGAAAAAATTATAATGGATTTGAAGTAACCCATTTGAGATTTGAAATGTACTCCCAAATGAAAATCCCTTCCAATAAGAGCGCAGAAGAGACAGAAATGGGCTCGAGGCCAAGCCTGCATGTGCTTTAAAAGGTAGAGTTGCTGTGGGAGAGTGGAGAGCCTGAAATAAATTACACTTTGATTTTAAAATTACATATTTTTCTGGTGGTCCTGTAAATCTCCCTTCCTGCCTCAATTTAAGGAGATCGCATCATGGATCCTCTAGGACTTTGGTCCCTTCGGCCACCTCAAGTATCTTCAGTCTCCCTCACCCACTGGTTTTTATGTTCTACAGTCTAAGCTAGGAAGGGGCTTGGAAATGCAAGGGTGACTCTGCCTTTGTTTGTATTTCTTCTCACAAGTATCTAATCTTGCTTGTTAGCAGGCAGAGTCGACAGAGGGGAAGGAAGCCACACAAACAGAAAAGATTATAAAAGAAAAATATAAAAAGGCGGCAGAACCGAAAATGGAAATGTTTCTCAAGAGAAGTGGGTCGACCAGGAAGGTGGGCTTCGGGAAAGCCAAACTGTGAAGCAGGTTCTTAGACAAAAAAAGAAAGAGGTTGGACACTTCACAAATGAATGGGCCCGGCTCCTAACTGTGGACTTTGGTTAGAGTTGAAGAAGAGATGAAGAAAGAGGAAGACACAGAAAGGAAGGAAGAAGACGAACAACATCAAAGTTCCCTGGTGGAAGAGTACAGTTTGTATTGTTCAGCCATGAGTGTGATCTTAAACTAAAATCTGAAGCAGACTCCTCTGGTGAGCGCAATCACCAGGAAGTTATTAGGTGCTTTGCAGGAGGTTGGGATGGCCTTGTTTCTCCCAGCCACTGCTTTATTTTTTTTTACTTTTTATTTTTTAATTCGATCTTCCCTGGTGTGGGAAACAACGTTTTTGTTTATGTTTTCATGTAGGCTGTGCTAGAACCCTGGGAAAGTGTCTGGCAGAAACCTTTGGAAGAGGATTCCTTGGAAGATTGCAAGGGATTGTCTGAGGCCCACAAATTTAGGAAGATCAGGGGAGGAGCGAAGAGAGTGATCAGCCAGGAGCCAACCCAGCAGTGGCTGGGGGGTGGGGCAGCAAGTTGGGAGCCCAGACTCGGGAGGGGCAGGGAGAGAGCTCTCGCTGGTGTCAGCGCGCCGGTCTGCCTGAGGACTGGGTCTGTGGTTCTCAAGATTGTCCTAATGCCTTTCCGCCAGTGAGAGCATTGTGAACCATTTCCTTCCTCTGGGTCACAGAGCCCCTCCCTCTCTCTCAGCGCCCGAGCCTCTCGACTTTTTCTTAGGGGCCAGGGTTGGAAGGGCTCAGCTTTTGTGACTTTCGTAACGCGGATGCTGCCTTTCCCTTCCCGGTAGGAAGAGCGGGGGGGAGGGGAACCCGGTTTCATCCCTCCCCCCCTCCCCCCGCCTCCCCCGCTTTGGACTTGGTACTGAAGTGGGGAATCTCAGATGCATCTGTCCGCCTGGCCTGCGGCCTGCAGCAGCTGCTGTTAAGATTTTAGAAGTACGCGGACTGGAAGGGAGGGCTTCTCCGGAGAAGAGCCAGCCGAAATCCCTTCTTAGTCTCTAGGGAACTAAAGCTGGTTCCAGATAGACTGTCCGGAAAGATCCAGGATACACCGCCTCCCCGCCCCCCGACGTCTCTAGGTAGGACTTGAGGAAACTGTTAAGGTCGTTCACGTGGATTTTTAAAATCCGGAGACTGAGAAGTGCCCCGAGAACAACTCCACCCGCTCCCCCCCCACACACACACACACACAAACTCAATCTCTCTCTCTTTTCTCTTTCTGAGAAGCGCAGAAGCCCATACTTGGGCAACATACTTTGCCCAAGAAAGCCGGGGTAAAGAGACGGATTCTTTAGCCAAGGTGCTCATGGAAGAGTAGGAGAGACAGAAAAGTGGTGTGCTTTTCAAGAAAAGTTAGCTGAAGCTAACAGCCCGCTCTAGGGTAGACGAGGCTGTGAGTATGGGAGAAAAGAAATGTTGAGGTTGAGGAATCTTTTCAATCCGACCCTCTTTCTTGGAAACTGCAGCCCAACCCCGGGCACAGGAAGAGCGACAGGCAGCGGGGTGGTCCGGGAATCGGCAGCCGAGAGACGAAGTTAAAGGTTCACTCTTTTCCCCAGAGCCGCCGGGGCTGTACAAAGTGCTGGTCACAGCGCTGTTTCGGCGTCTTACACCCCCAGAGTGACGAGCTGTGGCGTGAGGCCAGCGCGGAGGCTGCCTCCTCCCCCCCCCCCCTTCAGGCCCCGAGGCGCAGAGCTCGGTTTAGCACCAACTGAGCTCAGGGGGTGGTGTCGCAGGGTGGGGGGGGGCGGGAAGGGAGGGACTCACATGTGGCTATAAAGGGGCGGCCGGGGCTGCCTGGTTCTTGCACTCGCTGGAAAGCAGATCAGAGCTAGGTGCTATCGCAAGGCCAGAGCTCACAGCCCGGCGGAGAGAGCAGATCCTTGCTCTGATCGAGGCAAATCGCGGCCAAGGCGGAGGACGGAGAGCGGAGAGTCCAGGCTCCTATTCCGGACTTGTTCTCCAGCCCCGGGGCGCTCCCGGGTCCTGCAGCAGCCTCTTGGCAGCTCCAGCAGTGCGGAGCCTTCAACTCGGTGCTGGAATAAAACAAAAAATTCCCGCGCGCCGGCGCAGCCTCTAGCTAAGTGACCTCTAGCTAAGGAGCTTCGGCTGCTAGCTCTGCACGAACTTTCCGATCAAAGTGATCGTGAATTTTAAGCATCCGGAGCAGGCCGGCCGAAGCTCTGAGCGTCTAAGCGTCTAAACCAAGAACAAGAGTTCGCGGCGCTGCAGCGTGCGGTGGTGTCATGCAGCCAAAAGTCCCTTTGGGGTCACTCAGGCAGAAGCCCTGCTCCGACATGGGGGACGTCCAGCGGGCAGCGAGGTCTCGGAGCTCTCCGTCTGCACACACGCTGCTGCTGCTGCTGCTCCTCGCTTCCATAACAATGCTGCTATGTGTGCGGGGCGCACACGGGCGCCCCACGGAGGAAGATGAGGAGCTGGTGCTGCCCTCGCTGGAGCGCGCCCGGGGCCACGACTCCATCACACGCCTCCGGCTGGACGCCTTCGGCCAGCAGCTACATCTGAAGTTGCAGCCGGACAGCGGTTTCTTGGCGCCCGGTTTCACCCTGCAGACGGTGGGGCGCAGTCCCGGGTCCGGGGCACAACATCAGGACCCCAGCGGCGACCTGGCTCACTGCTTCTACTCTGGCACGGTGAACGGCGACCCTGGCTCCGCCGCCGCCCTCAGCCTCTGTGAAGGCGTGCGCGGCGCCTTCTACCTACAAGGCGAGGAGTTCTTCATTCAGCCAGCGCCTGCGGCGGCCGCCGAGCGCCTGGTCCCCGCGGCGCCCGAGGAGGAGTCATCCCCACGGCCGCGGTTCCACATCCTGCGGCGCAGGCGGCGGGGCAGCGGCGGCGCCAAGTGCGGTGTCATGGACGACGAGACCGTGCCAGCCAGCGACTCCCGACCCGAAAACCAGAACACCCGGAACCAGTGGCCTCTGCGGGACCCCGCTCTTCAGGGCGCGGGAAAGCCAACAGGTATAAAAGTGCCCTCACCCCATCTCTCAGTCGCCCCCCCCAACCCCCGCCTGCTCCACTTCTTAATCAGGCGTGACTTGGGGCGTTCTCCAGATCGCCTCTGGATGAGAAGGACTCAGACCTGCAGTGCACTGAGGTTCTGGGTCGTAACTCCCACCCCCACCCCCCCAAAAAGTTGACCAAACCCTACTAGAACATTTATTTGCCCGAATCGTTAATAATTTAAGAAAAGAGAGAACGAATTAGAGGTCCTGCAGATAAGGGAGAAGCGTTTCCCCCCAGAAAGTCTGTATCCCGAGTCCTTACACTGAAGAATCCCTTCCCCTCCCTTTAATTCCTTTAGTGAATGTATGAGTTCACTTTAACTAAGTTGTAGTTTCGCGCTGAGTTTTGTAACGTCAGTCCGTGTGTGCACGTAGCGCTCAGAGGAGGGCGGAGTAGAGGACCCGGTGACCTGGCTGTGCTCAGGAGCCTGGGCAACAGAGTGATGATCTCACTTCAGTGGCCTTCGGTCCGGCCCCTTCCCCCATTTGAAAAGCTGACCCGGATGGCTGGTGGCTCCGGGGGCCCTCTGCAGAACCTGCTTGGGAGGTCTTTGCTCTGCTCGCTCCGCCTCCTCGCGCCTCCTACCTCGGCCTCGCTGCTCGCACTCCCTCTCCCGGCAGAGGTTGTGCTCCCCAGCGCTGTGGAATGCAAGCCTGGGCTGATCCTCCCCGCTACACTTTTGCCTAACTGTTGTGTTCAGTTCCTACTAGCCAGTTAGATCATTTGAACATTCAGATTTCTTTTTGCCCTGTTCCAGATTTCTTTTCTCCCTTGTCCGACTCGTCCTAGGAGCTGGTAGTCACACTACACTTTCCTACTTCTCTGACGGCTGAGTCTCAGCTGCCAGAATAGGCAACCCTAGTTTGAGAGAACTTATCCCCTCCCCCCACACACACACACATTGGGAATGAGAGGAGGCAGGAACAGACTGCTGGGCAGAGTGGGTGGTCCTGGTGCCCGGAACTGGATCGAGCAGAGAACCCCCTGGGACCCCTTGAATGAGAGAGCTGAGTCTTACAGACTGAGTCTCCTCAAGCCCCACCCCTTGGCAGAGGCTCCCTGCCCTGCCCCATGCCTTCCACGTGGAGCTGGATGATCTCATTCAGGATTTCAGCCCTGGCTTCAATAGTGAAAGGGTGACTCAGGGCGCTCTGCCTGCTTCTCTTGCCAAGTTTTTACTACAGCTGGGTAGGATGATATCCATCCATACTGCCTTACTCGGGCCGTTGAGTTTTCAAAGGACACAAAAGAAATCCTGTGGACACATACACAGACAGTTTGATCACTCTGTTGTTGTTTTTTGTTTGTTTGTTTGTTTTATTTAAAGCAAAAGAGAAAAACTTAAAAATAACATTCACAGTTTTTAGAAGTCGTAAATATTTGTTTTATTTTTGTTCCAGGTGTATTTCAGTTTTATTTACTCTGACTAGGTTGCCTTTCCTAATATACCCCAAGAAGGTCACTATTATGAGAAGGACTGCCCATGAGCAAACTTCCTTTTGTTTTTACAGGACCAGGAAGCATAAGGAAGAAACGATTTGTGTCCAGCCCCCGTTATGTGGAGACCATGCTCGTGGCTGACCAGTCCATGGTTGAGTTCCATGGAAGCGGTCTAAAGCACTACCTTCTAACCTTGTTCTCGGTGGCAGCCAGATTTTACAAGCACCCCAGCATTAGGAATTCAATTAGCCTGGTGGTGGTGAAGATCTTGGTCATATATGAGGAGCAGAAGGGACCGGAAGTTACCTCCAACGCCGCTCTCACCCTTCGGAATTTCTGCAGCTGGCAGAAACAACACAACAGCCCCAGTGACCGGGATGCAGAGCACTATGACACCGCAATTCTGTTCACCAGACAGGTAAGATAAGAGGTTATCAACCGTTTCATCGCCTAGGAGGTCAGCCTTGGGCTGGATGGAATGGGGGTGGGGCGGGGGATGTTGCGGAGGGGAAACCAGGAAGGGGGATGATAACCTTTGAGTTCTCAATAAATAAAATGACCAATTAAAAACAAGGCATGTCATCTGTGTTGCCTCATTTCCTTTTTGGTTATGGGCTAGCTTCATCTGCCTTGCTTATTTCTATTTTAAATTTCAACATCTCAAGTTGCACAGTTCTATTTTCAAAGCGTTACAGCAAATCTTGCTTGGAGTGACATGCAGTTGGTCCTTCAAGCCCAACAAGAATGAATGGACATGCTTCAAAGCGCATGTGAGGACATGCCCGGCTGAAGAGCTAAGTATCAAGTCCACTCTGTCCGGCTTAAAAGGGCTCTCCCTTGGTTCTTTGTAGGATTTGTGCGGCTCCCACACGTGTGACACTCTCGGGATGGCTGATGTTGGGACTGTATGCGACCCCAGCAGGAGCTGTTCGGTCATAGAAGATGATGGTTTACAAGCTGCCTTCACCACAGCCCATGAATTGGGTAAGTCGGCCTCAGAGGACAAGTTAAGCCCAAAGGCATGGATACAACCCAAGAAGGCAATCTGATTTGAGAGAAAGACCGTATCTCAGACTATGTTGCTACTTTAGCTCTTTTAGGAATGGTAGGGTATATTTTCCACTATGTCTAATAATGATGGTCCTACTAGGACAGGAGAAAGAGCTGCAAACATTTGAGAGTTGACGTTTTTATATACACCCTGATCGAAGTTAGGATCAGCCCCAATACAGGCCGTCTAGTAAGAGAGCAATCGATCATTCAGCTTAAGACAGGTGTTGTCTGTTTCACAGGTCACGTGTTTAACATGCCGCACGACGACGCCAAGCACTGCGCCAGCTTTAACGGCGCCAGTGGGGATTCTCATCTGATGGCCTCGATGCTCTCCAGCTTGGACCACAGCCAGCCCTGGTCGCCTTGCAGCGCCTACATGGTCACGTCCTTCCTGGATAACGGCCACGGTAAGATGACAGCTCCTCTATCTAGATGAAATCAAACCAACCTCCCTTATATGTAGGGTTGTAGTTAGGTGAGCTCCGCGGTTCTTGCTCATTTTCCCACCTTCAGAGTTTTCTCTGTCAAGATTGTCAAGTGGTAGATCTTTACCTCCAGCACATCCTACTCCCGAAGTCTATTCATTCATAAGCAATAACTTCTCGCTGTCGTAAATTCAGAAGTACCCTATTGAGGATAATGTCTTGATAGAAATCTAAAGGTCCCTAGCACTGGTTTTCCCAAAATGCTAAAATTCACAAGTGGCTTTAAATGTCCACTATGCACATGCATGTTTTCATCAAATATGTGTTAATATTTGCCTCTTTTTTCTTTTCTTTCTTTTTTTTTTTAAGGGGAATGTTTGATGGACAAGCCCCAGAACCCAATCAAGCTCCCGTCCGATCTTCCCGGGACCTTGTACGATGCCAACCGCCAGTGTCAGTTTACATTCGGAGAGGAATCCAAGCACTGTCCTGATGCAGCCAGCACTTGCACTACCCTGTGGTGCACTGGCACCTCCGGTGGCTTACTGGTGTGCCAGACCAAACACTTCCCCTGGGCAGATGGCACCAGCTGCGGAGAAGGGAAGTGGTGCGTCAGCGGCAAGTGTGTGAACAAGACCGACATGAAACATTTTGCTGTGAGTTTTTCTTAGTGAAGCCTCTTTGCAACTCAGAACTGAGAAGGGCAAAGGGATGCATGCTTAAGGTCCTTTCCCAGACAAGCTCCTCTCTCTATCTGTGTCCCATAGTGGTACTAGGAGACGATAGCGTATTTTGAGAATTGATTGCCTGTTTTACACTTTTCTCTGATTCCCCCAAATTGTCTCTATAGTTCTAACCCTGAAGTCTGTGTCTCCATGTAGACTCCGGTTCATGGAAGCTGGGGGCCCTGGGGACCGTGGGGAGACTGTTCAAGAACCTGTGGCGGAGGGGTCCAGTATACAATGAGAGAATGCGACAACCCGGTCCCAAAGAACGGAGGGAAGTACTGTGAAGGCAAGCGGGTCCGCTACAGGTCCTGTAACATTGAGGACTGTCCGGACAATAACGGTGAGTCACACTGGCCCTTAGCTCTCATAGAAACCAGGCAAAGGCGACCTGCCCACAGCGTGCGGTTAGAAGCTGGAAACTGGGAACATCCTCGTCACGGTCGTTTCTCTTTTCAGGAAAAACGTTCAGAGAGGAGCAGTGCGAGGCACACAACGAGTTCTCCAAAGCTTCCTTCGGGAATGAGCCCACCGTGGAGTGGACGCCCAAGTACGCTGGCGTCTCGCCAAAGGACAGGTGCAAGCTCACCTGCGAAGCCAAAGGCATCGGCTACTTCTTTGTTTTGCAGCCCAAGGTAGGTGCTTTTACGCGCGCAGGTCTTTGCAAAGGAACCTAAGCTGGGCTTGCTCCAAATGTGTGAGCTTCCTTTATCTATTAACCTGGGTACTTTTTTGAAGTTGGAAGACTTCTAAATACAAGAGCAACTCCTTGCTTTGGGATCTGTGCTGCTTTCAGTTGGGAAGGAAGCTAAAATCTGGCGAGCTCTTAAAAGAGTCTCCCATGTGTTTAATATTGGTCTTTTATATCCAAAGAATGGCCCTTTGGAAAACTGAAGAGCCTCCCTGTATAACTTGGTGTCGCATACAAAAATTCATGGTTAGATAAATTATATATTAACAGGGCATCCAGGAGTTTTAGAAAGTAGTCCAAAGTACTCATTACTGGGTACCTAGCAGCCACACATACAAGCACACTAACAGAGAGGAGAGTTTGAGATTAAAACTTCATTGTTGGAACATGTGCTTTGAACAAAGGGACTCGCCATTTCTTTTAGTGTTTTGCAGAGGGGATAAATCTTGCTTTGAAGTAGAAAATGGAATTTGGCATGTATTCATAGCATTATAAGATAGGAAAATACGTGCAAGTTGTGGATGAAATAGCAAGTGATTTTCGAAGCACCTTCAACTACAGCATATTATTCTAGTCACTGGCGATGGAAAAATGATCAGAGACAGTGAACCCTGCTTCTGTTGACCTTAGCAATGGGGGAGTTAAGCCAGCAAGCATATAAAAATCAAGATATTTATAAACTTCGCAGATAGCTATACAGATTGTTGAAAAAGCCAAAATATAGGTTAGCGTGTAGCATGCGATGAGGAAAGTCGGTGTCGCCTGGGAAGAGAGCAGAGAGAAAAGCATTCCAGCCGCCATCACATGGGATATTTAACCACCAGGTGCGTGTTGTCTCCGCAGGTTGTAGATGGCACCCCCTGTAGTCCAGACTCTACTTCTGTCTGTGTGCAAGGACAGTGTGTGAAAGCTGGCTGCGATCGCATCATAGACTCCAAAAAGAAGTTCGATAAATGTGGCGTTTGTGGAGGGAACGGCTCCACTTGCAAGAAAATATCAGGCACAGTCACTAGTACAAGGTGAGCTTCCAAGCACACACTCCTGCAGTAGAGACTCAGTTGGTAGAGAGCCTCCCTGGTATCCAGAAGACCCTGGGTTCGATCCCCTGCACTATGGGAGACCTGGTATGGTGGTATGTACCTGTAATCCCAGTGCATGAGGCACAGAGACAGGAGTGACAAGACTGTCCGATGTTCAGGTCATCTTTGCTTCATAGTGACTTTCAGGCCACCTTGGGTAACAAAACAAACACACAAACACAAAACAATAAGCCCAGGTACTTCATGTAATTCCAGGGTTCGGCAGGCTCACTTGGGAGGATAGTTGCTATGACGTCTAGGTTAGCCTGGTCTACATAATGAGTTCCAGCATAACCTGGCCTAAAATCAATTAATTAATCAACCTATGAAACAAAACATATGCTTTAGAGACCATGTAAGTTGGATATACGATTTTATGGGACTGAGGAAAAGTCACATTTAAAAGAATTGTATATTTTTAAGCAACGTGGTTGATTAGCCAATTGAAAGACATATACCTGTTTCCTTTGTCCACAGACCTGGGTATCATGACATTGTCACAATTCCTGCTGGAGCCACCAACATTGAAGTGAAACATCGGAATCAGAGGGGGTCCAGAAGCAATGGCAGCTTTCTGGCTATTAGAGCCGCCGATGGCACCTATATTCTAAATGGAAACTTCACTCTGTCCACACTAGAGCAAGACCTCACCTACAAAGGTACTGTCCTAAGATACAGTGGTTCCTCAGCCGCCTTGGAAAGAATCCGCAGCTTTAGTCCACTCAAAGAACCCTTAACCATCCAGGTTCTTATGGTGGGCCATGCTCTCCGACCCAAAATCAAATACACCTATTTTATGAAGAAGAAGACAGAGTCCTTCAACGCCATTCCCACGTTTTCAGAGTGGGTCATCGAAGAGTGGGGCGAGTGCTCCAAGACCTGCGGCTCGGGCTGGCAGAGAAGAGTGGTTCAATGCAGAGACATTAACGGACACCCGGCTTCCGAATGCGCAAAGGAAGTGAAGCCAGCCAGTACCAGACCTTGCGCGGACCTTCCTTGCCCACGTTGGCAGGTGGGGGATTGGTCGCTGTGTTCCAAAACTTGCGGGAAGGGTTACAAGAAGAGAACCTTGAAATGTGTGTCCCACGACGGGGGCGTGCTATCAAATGAGAGCTGTGATCCTCTGAAGAAGCCAAAGCATTACATTGACTTTTGCACACTGGCACAGTGCAGTTAAGAGGGTTTGAGGGCAAGGTAGCGTGGGAGGGGCTGATACACTGAGAGCAAGAGTGCTGGAGAAATCCTGTGAGTCAAGGCAGCGAGCAGTGAGGTGTGGCCATGAGGGGTGTGTAGGGGATACATAGCAATAGAGGTAGGTAGACCAGGACACTCTCTTGCCTGTTAAATTCTGATAAGGTAGTTAACGAGGAACTGTAGCATCTGAAAGACCGTACTTAGCACTAAGGAGCCCCAAAGCACTATTAGCATTTCTTTTGTTACATCTATTGCACAAATGATTTTCAGAGTCTGGCAGAAACCTGGCAAGCCCTGGTGCATAGTACTAACTAGATACATTGTATCACGGGGATAGGGAAAGGCAAAGCAGAAAGGCAGGTGAGATTGGATCTCTTTCTATCAATGGAGACAGGGGCAAGGGTACAAACGACATCATTATTCCAAGGTGCTGGCTGCTCTGGTTTCAGAGAAGGTCGATGCATCATGCCTATCAATAGTGAAAAGTTCAGATTGTTCAACATGAGAGAAAGGCTCGTCTCCGTGAAAGAACTCCTGATTTCTTCTTATACCATCTCAGGCCTTAACTATAATAATTCATGTTGAGGCAGAAACAATTCACCTATTTATAAAATGTACATTGAAAAAAAAAAGCGAAGTCTATGAGTTACACACAAAAACTCAAGGACACAATGGGCCACGGGTCTCCTGCTTTGCTTTCTCCTAAGTAAGCCTGCCTGGGGACTGTGGAGGGTAACGATAATCCACAGCACACAAAAGGCAGTGAAATAATACATGCCGGGCCAGCGTAAGAATGGGGGTCTAGAGATCAGAGTCCCATGAGATGGGGACCATGGGGACCACTCATCTCACGTGGGAGACCGCTGCGGGGTAGCAGGTCCACCCCTGGCAGCTGGTCCAACCGTCATATCCTGGTGAATGTCTGTTCAGCTCTTCTACTGAGAGAGAATATGACTGTTTCCATATGTATATGTATATAGTAAAATACGTTACTATGAATTATATGTACTTTATAAGTATTGGTTTGTTCCTTCTAAGAAGGACTATAGTTTATAATAAATGCCTATAGTAACATATTTATTTTTATACATTTATTTCTAATGATAAAACCTTTAAGTTATATCGCTTTTGTAAAAGTGCATATAAAAATAGAGTATTTATACAATATATGTTAACTAGAAATAATAAAAGAACACTTTTGAATGTGTATGCCTATTTTCTGAAGTGGGAATTAACTCCTGGGCAAGAAATCCGATGAGACACACACATTGGATTTCAAGACAGTTTTAAAATTTGGGGTGAATGAACTGTATTTCCTGTTTATAGATGTACTAATAAAAAAGAAGTTGATGATGTCTTTAGTGATAAGACTGTTACTAATGTGGTTGGCAAATTACTGTAAAGAGACTGATAGTAAGCATTTATGTCATTGTAGGCAATCTTTCCTGCCACAACCATGTGACAGTGAGTGCTTTGTAGGACTGAGAGCAGCCATAAATGACATGTAAGTGATTAACCATGGCTGTGCTTTAATAAAACTTTATTTGCAAAAACAAATGGTGGGCCAGATTTGTTCTGTGAACTCCTTTGCCGATCACCCCCCCTCCCCGCACTGTGATAAAGTGAATGGAAAAATTAGTCAGCTTCTGATGCATTTGGATTTTTGTCTCCCTTAATTATATCAAATAAGTAAGAATGCATGAACATATTTAAGCTATTGAGTAGAAACAGTGCCTTCACATTCGGGACAGGTATGAGTGGTGAGCTAATACTGTGAAATATTTACCTCCCTCACCAGTAATACTGAGGTTTGGGGGAGAAATCTTGGACTTCTGTAGATCATTGTGTTTTTGAAAACTAAGTGACAGGTTCAGATTATTTCCGTTGTACTGTTGCGTTTAGAAAACTGTTCACTAGAAAACAGGCAGTGTGCCCAGGTACTGACGTTTTTAACTTTCTATTCACCTTATAATCTCCGCAGCATAATATTTTTTTACATCCAATAAGAAAATGCTAACTTCAGCATTAGTTACTTAGCATGTCAACTGAATGGGTGGGTCTCATGGTTCTCAGGAATTAGCTATGTCTGCACAGATTAGGATGCAGGGGGAGTAGGGACATTAATTGGGTTACCATTTTATATTCCTTACCTTAAGACCCAAAGATGAAGCTGGTCAGCTCAGATCATGGAATATCTTTACATGTAGAACTTGACCAGGCAATTCAGCAATGCAGGTTGTCCTATGTATCAACTTTCATGGATACTGACTTGTCTCTTAGTATGGTGCAAATTGCCATGGTTGGTTAGAAGAATATATTCCCACGAGCCCTGGCTTCTGTCTTCTACACATGATACTCGAGCAAAGGTTCATAGATTGCAGTTAAAACCTGTAACAGAGAAAAGAGTTCTTTTTTTATTTTTATTTTTCCTACTTAAGCAGCTTCAGGAGACATGAGTATTACCATACTACAGGAGCCAGATATGGGGGCTCATGTCTGTAATCCTAGTGCTCTGGGTATCAAGGCATAAGGTTATGATGACTTCAAACTAGTCTATACTACAGCAAAAAAAAAAAAGTCCATGCTTCAAAACAATAAAATACATGCATATCTACATAAACAAATATATTTGTGTGATTTATTGGTAGGAGAAGGAATTTGAGTGTAGAAACAATGAAATTTAGTTTACAAACTACACACACACACACACATATACATATACATATATATATACCATATATATATATATATACACTTATATACACACACACATATATATATATATATATATATATATATATATATGGTATATATACATACATATATATATGGTTTCATTTAATTAGCTTAAAAATTACATTTGTTTTGTTTTTAAAAATGCCTAAAAATAAGTTTGATTAATAAAAAAGTCACAGATTTATAAAATATTATGCAGAAATCTTATATGAATATGAGAATAAAAGACACAAAATAAACAAAAGAAGCTTAAAAGGTATAAGGGATTGAAAATGAAGTCCACAGGTCCGTTAGCCTGATGCTACCAGGAGTTAGTAAGAACTTGCAGTGATAATGTTTTAGTCTCTGAAAATCCCATCATATTCTTTTGGTAGAAATGCAAACCCCTACAGTTAAAGTAGCAATGGTGATTTGCAACCTCAAAAGCCCATATTTTCCACAGTAAACTCAAAGCAAAGGAACAAAAACAAAAAGCACTCAGGAAGCAGAGGCAGGTCAGTCTCTAAGTTCAAGGCCAGCCTGATATACAGAACTACAGGGCTACACAGGGAAAAAAAAAGATACGTGTAAACTCAGTCCCCTCAGGAACAAGAAAAAGAGATCTGCCACACCTCCTATTCTTAAAATCCTACACAGAAAGCCAGTTTTTTACCAATGTGGCCTCTCCTTGCATGGCCTGCAACTGTTCCCAGAGAGAACTTTTGTGCCTCTAGCACCTGCTTCCTCATCACTGACAGCCTAAGTCCCAGGTCTGGTTTCTCTACCATCCATGCGTGGGTCTCCCCAGGGGAGAGCTATATTCCTTTTCAGACTCTGTCCTATGAATACATCCAGATCATCCTCCAGTTCTCTTACCTAACCCCATCATCACGCAGCCCAGTCCATGCTAGCCGTCCAGGCCAAAGTAGAAGGCCACATCTTTGCAATCACATAGTCTATCTCTCCTTGTGAGTCTTACTCAATTCCTTCCTCCCACCCACTCCCTCCAGACATAGTACCAAGCCCAGAAAGATCCAGAAAGACCTGCTGAGTCTGACCTACTCTGAGCCACCACTGCCCGTCCACCATTCCCCTCTAGACACAGAGCAAGGTAGAAGCTATATCTAAGCATAATCTCTTGCCTACTCTGACCCAGAACCCTCAGTATACAGAATCTCTCCAGGATTACGCAGGAGCCCATTCTGAGAATTCTCTTGGCCAGAGCCCAACCCAGAACTGCATCCTGTGCTTTTACTAAGAGTCTGCTCAGCCACCTGCTGCTTTGCCACACCCACACTCTGCTAGGAAGCCAATTCAGACTTCACTCAAGTGTTCTACCGTGACTTTAAGGCAGTGGTTCTCAACCCTCCTAATGCTGCGACCTTGAATTCAGCTCTTCAAAACAATATTTTCATTGTTACTTCATAACTGTACTTTGGTGTTATGAATCATAATGTGAACATGTTTTTGAGATAGAGGATTTTCAAAGGGGAAAGTAAGAGGGCTCAGACTAAGAACGACTGTCTTAGAGTCTAAGGTTCTTGCATCACACTGGGCCACCGCTGTGCTAGAATCACCCCATCCCAGTTTCTCCAATCAATAATCAACACCAAGTGCATTCTCACTCCTCCTACCTGGACTGAAGTAAAAACTAAATTTAGACAACAGTGAAAGAAAACCAAAACGCCACTCAACACAGATGGGCTAGAACCTCACACCAGACACACAGCCAGTGAAGCAATCCAGATAAGATCTTATCTACAAAACCACACACAAACAATATGAAAGTCCAAGACTCTACACACAGACCCATGACACTATGCCTATAGACATGTTCTCCAATTGAAATTTCTCAGAAGGATATCAGAACACAGAGTTTAACAGCTGTAAATATGGCCAAAGAATTTAAGGAATTAAAAGAGACAGGAAATCACCTGGATGAACTAAAATAAGATGAAAATAAACTCCCAACTGAAGGCAAAGAAGATGCAAACCAAACCGGTAAGGTAAAATACCAAAGACAGTGCAGCATTTGACATCTGAATTTAACAGAGATAGAAATACTAAAGAAAACGCAAGCTAAAAATATAAACAGACCTGAAACATTCAAAACTCCACCTGCAGAATGGATCAAGTCAGGACTTGAGGAGAAAGTAAAGGTGTATTTATGTATGAAATTAGTAAAGTGGTGAGTGTCATTTTAAAAGCCACTGCCTTTGCTCAGGATCAGTGGCTACCAACCCTAACCCAGCTTCCCTTTCTACCTTCCTTTGTTCTAAGAGGTGTTTGAGCTACCAGCTCCCACCCAAGACCCTTGAATCCATGGATAAAAGACACACAAACAGTTGTACCATTACAATTTGCCTTTTAGGCCCAATTGTTGGGCATTTCAATCTCCCTCCTGGAAAAGCATGCCCTTACCAATTTATTATCCCTATCTCTCCACTTGTCCTAAACTCCAGTGGCTAGACCCACCTAGCACCTGCCAAAAATTCTTGGCCACCAGCCTGAAGCAGAGGCTACTGGCCCTACCTCCCCCCACCCCACCCCTGCCCTGAGACCTTACATGATTGATGCATTTTTCTCCCTTCAAAATGTAGCAGAAAAGGCTCTCCTTCTCTGCATCCAACTTTTCTTCTTGAGACCTGGAAGTCCCACCAACACCTTGGACCATCAATTGCCCCCTCCCCTACCCCGGCCTTCTTTACTGATAAATCAAGAACCAATTAGGGAAGAGGACATTAGTATCAGAACTGCCCCTTACACCAAAGGATAAAAAGGTTAACACAAAGTAGAATTTCAAGCAATATATATATATATATATATATATATATGTATGTATATGTATGTATATATACACACACACATATATATATGTATATGAGTGTGTATATATATTGCTTGAATAATGATATATGTATATATATACATATATCATTAAGATTTTCCAGTTTTGTCAAGTATCGGCTTTTGAAGTAAGACCTGATGGCTTTATGAATTTCCCCAGTTTCTGTTGTTATATCTTCCTTTTATTTCTGATTTTGTTAATTTGGATACTATTTCTGTGTCTTTTAGTTACATGAGCTTAGGGTTTGTCCATCTTGTTAATTTTCTCAAAACATCAGCTCTTGTGGTCTTTCTTTCTTTCCTTCTTTCTTCCTTCCTTCCTTCCTTCCTTCCTTCCTTCCTTCCTTTCTTTCTTTCTCTGATTCTTTGTATTGTTCTATTTGTTTATAGTTAGTTGATCTCAGATCTGAGTTTGACAATTTCCTGCCATCTAACTCCTCTTGGGTATGCTTGCTTCTTTTTGTTCCAGAGTTTTCAGATGTGCTGTTATGTTACTAGTATGAGTTCTCTCCAAATTGTTATGAAGACACTTAGTGCTATGAATTTTCCTCTTAATGCTGCTGACATTGTGTCCCATAAGTTTGGGTATGTTGTGCCTTCATTTTCTTTGAATTCTAGAAAGTTTTTTTTCCTTTATTTCTTACGTGACCAAGTTATCACTGAGTAGAGAGTTGTTCAGAGTGGGATTTCTGTGTTTCTGTTGTTGTAGAAGTACAGCTTTAGCCCATAGTGGTCTGATAGAATGCAAGGGATTAGTTCAATTTTATTGTTATCTGTTGAGGCTTGGCAAAATTATTTGGTCATATTTGGAGAAGGTTCCATGAGATACTGTGAATAAAACACATTCTTCTTCTCTTGCAGTTTTTAATATTCTGTCTTTGTTCTGTAGATTTTGAGTTTTGATTATTATGTGACAGCAGTATTTTCTATTCTGGTCTAAACTATTTGGTGTTTTGTAGGCTTCTTGAACCATTATGGCTACCTATTTCTTTATGTTAGGAAAGTTTTCTTCCATGTTTTTGTTGAAGATGTTTTCTGGCCCTTTGAACTAGGAAACTTCATCCCCCTATTACTCTCAGGTTTGGTTTGCTCATTGTGTCTCAACTTTCCTGGATGCTTTGGATTAGGAACTTTTTAGATTTGGTATTTTCTTTGACCAATGTATCAGTTTATTCTATGATATGTTTTATGCTTGTGATTCTCTGCTCCATCTCTTGATTTCTGTTGGTGATGCTTGTATTTGTAGGTTTTTTTCTCTTCACTAGATTTTCCATCTCCAAGGTTGCTTCCATTTGTGATTTATTTATTGTTTCTATTTGTAGTTTTAGGTACTGGACCATTTTGTTCATTTTCTTCACCTGTTTGATTGTATTTTCCTGTATTTCTTTAAGGAATTTATTTGTTTCCTCTTTAAAAGCTTCTACCTGACTGACTATGTTTCCTGTAGTTTTAAGGGAATTACTTATATATGCTTTAAAGGCCTCTATCATCTTTATGAGATGGGATTTAAGGTCAGAGTCTTATTCTTCTGATATATTAGAATATCTAGGGCTTGCTGTAGTAGGAGTGCTGGGTTCTGATGGTGCCACACTGCATTGGCTTCTGTTGATTATGTTCTTCCCTTTCCTTTCACCATCTGATTATCTCCCTTCAAGGAGCATTGCAAAGTAAATGACCTATTGTTTATATAGTTAGCAGTAACACTAGAGAAAAACCTATTATTGTGATTGTTGTTAATGTCTAGTACAGGACACATGAAATCCATTTCACAGTTAACCCCTTCTTCACCCTGTATTCTCACTTTTAGATACAATGACGTGGTCACTTTAGAAGGTCCCTTGGTAATAAGAAACCAAGTTCCATTAGGAGGTTGGTGAATTATCAACCCAACAAAAGCTTACTCAAGCTGAAGTTAGCCATGTGCTCAGAGACTCCGCAAGAACAGCAAGTATTGTGAGTGATGAATCCCAGTCAAAATGAATTAGTGTCTTTCTAACATACTAAATTAGAAGAACAGATTTATATATTCTTTTAAGAGTTAAATTTAACAAGTACCTGTAGACGCAAGACAATGTTAATGGTGTCAGTGGCTCTCTTGGTTGTTATGGTTTTATATGAAGCTTA
Source organism: Apodemus agrarius (assembly GCA_964023405.1). Classification (NCBI taxonomy): domain Eukaryota; kingdom Metazoa; phylum Chordata; class Mammalia; order Rodentia; family Muridae; genus Apodemus; species Apodemus agrarius. Next base: position 12,657,323 of record OZ030018.1, read on the forward strand.
TTGGCTTCATATAACTGATGGTGGAACGTTCTGGGAGCTTTGGAAGGTGAGACCTAGCATCAGGGAGTAGATCATTGGACTGGCCATTTCTTATGTGCATATTATTCCTGGCTGCTTCCTGTCTTTCCATTGGTCCCGTGTCCACTGGAGTGTTAACAAACATCTTCTATGCTTTCCACTTCTGTGACCTGTGGTGCTCCTCTCCATGCCTTCCCTGTGGTGTCAGAGAAACTTCCTACAGCCATGAGCCACAGCAAGCTGTCTGCTGGGTGTTGTGGTCAGCGCAACTCAGAAATAACTACTCCTATGGTCAAGGTCCTGAACTACAACATACTTTGCTTTAAGTTCTTTAAACCAGATATATTCTTTCTTTCCTTGGTTCACATTGCAGAATAAATTAGAAATTAATTAGCATACACTTATGATCAGTGAATCCCATGATGCAAAGCCGAGGATTCTAGGACTGTAGATTGATAATCATAAGAAAGAGCAAGTATTTAGACAGTTTAAAAAAATGTGTAAAACTAAAACTTTCAAGGAATAAAGAAATATTATTTAAAACTTACTCACTAGAAAACACCTCAGATACAGTTCCCATTGAAAAACAGTGACATTCCTTTGTGTTCCTGTAAACAAAGGACACTTGACTTTCTAAAACTTTGTGAACAATAAATATGATTATATCAGGAACTTTGTAACAAACAATATAACATTAATAAAAACTTGCTATTATTTATAATGAATTCACAGGTGATAGTATGCTATAGTAGCTTTTGGGGGCAATATTTTGCTATCAGATGAGTAACAGTTGTTTAGCTAGATTTCCAAAATAAATAAATAAAGCAAGCTACTCACATATCTGTACAAACTGAGACCTCTAGTGGACGTCAATGGTAAATGTTCCAACTGCTCACCTTCAAACAAGTTCTTAGAAAGTGCAGCATTTTCAATGACCTGAAAAGCAAACAAACTGACCTCTCAGACACCTATTAACTTTTTATCATATTTTTTCTATTAAATCAAAGTAATATCTGTAAAATTTGAGAAAGAGAGTTGCTGTCACTCAGTACTTTAGGAAACCAGCATACAATTTGAAGCGCGAACATGAAAACGTCTTTGGATCAAAAGCCCTCTCTTATTCCCTAGTGAAATGACTCAGGGCGAATTTGGACACCAGAGACAAAATGTGCACTGGAAGTCTGGGATCCAGCCACAGCGATGATGTAGAGACTAAAAATACTTGACATTTATATATCATTTGGCATACTGGTATGTGAAAACAGTATTGAATTGATATATCACTATCCCAGGCCCTAACAAAGTGATCGTTATTGCAATGTACTGCCCTAAATATGAAACTCACTGGAAAAGGAGCTATGACTAAAGGGAAGGTCTATAAAACTTAGTGCCTGGATTATGAGCGAACCACAGTGTCAACATTGATTTAGACACAAGTTAACAGCAGGAATGCTTTAGCTCATGTGTTTTCCACGTACCTTACTTTATGGCTTTATTTATTGACATTGCACAAGGAATACTAGAATGACTTGTAAAAAGGGTCCCTCTGTATCATTATAGGGAACACTGGAAATTTTCCAGGAAGCCAAGTTATAGCTTAGCTTGGTAAACACTGTGTTCAAACACTCTGAATTCAATTAGAAAACAATACATAGAGGATAGTGTCTATGTCATCATTCAAGTACTAATGTTAAAATAAAAAATAAGTGTTGTTACTAACCTACATAAGAACAAAATAAAAAACACACACATAATATCCATGGACTAACTACAAACACAAGGTAAAGTTCAGAAACAGATTATGATTAAGATTTGATTCTAGTGCGTTTTCACTAATTTGGTTATTTTAAAAGAATCTGTTCATTTATCTTTCATGTAGAGATTTTTATTATTTTGTAGGAAACATGAGGTAGATAAGAGAAGGACTATTGCTACCTTTGCATTCATCACTGAGAAGTCAAGGCACTAGACAAGATCACTGCTTGAAAAAGCTCAACACTGTGAGCTACAGATAAAAACAGCCACAGGAGTACACAGGAAAGAAAGCCAATTGAGAAGCTTGGGAAAGGCTAACAGAAGAGAAAGAATTTGAACTATGATCTAAACAATGAGGGGAGTTTGGTTAGGAGGAGAATGGCATTCTTGAAAACACACATTAACTTCGAAGTAGAAAGAAAGGGTTTAGGTTAACGACAAACAGCCAGTTAGACCAGTTTACACTTGAGACAAATGGTGATGACATCTGTAAGTAATGAGGATCCCATCAAGCCTACGGACACAAGGAAGCCTGTTGTGATACCACAAAGGAAGTCAAAATTAAGTGGAGGCTTCCAGTTCTGCATTTGCTGAATATTGATTTTCATTGAGTTCGATAGGAGATAGCAGGTGATACAGTATTAGATAAATCTTGCTGCAAGCCCTTTGTTGTATAAGGAAATAAAACTGCTTGAAAGAAACAGCTTCATAGAGGAGAGCATTATTGTGGCTCAGAGATTTGATTGTGTTGATTCTGAGACTGTGGATACTACGTTAACATTGGTGGCCAGGAGTATAATGGAGCAAATTAGCCATGTGGTGATGGTCAGGAAATGGAGAATGCTAAAGGGCTTCCACAGTCACCTACTTCCTCACACTAGAACAAATGCTTCTAACAGGGCATTCCATACACGCTCATCAATGTCATAGCCCAGTGATCAAGTTAGAGCCTCACAATCCAGTCGCCTCTCAACAGCACTGTCAGCTGGAGAATAAGCCTTCAATACATGAGTTTGTAGGGGTTATTACATATTCAAATCATTCAAAAATCTTTAAGTAAAACATAACTTGTCAAGAATTTGTGTTCCATAGTATTTCAAAAATGTATATTTTCATGAGTAACATGAAAACAGAAAAGGACTGAAATCACTTTGAAGCAAGGCATCAAGCAAGGGCGTGGACCTTAAGCACTGTATAAAGTACTCATTGCAATTTTAAGAAAGTACACTATCATTGCTAGGCAACAGTACCAAGATATTTCTGAACACACACATGCTTGCATGCATGCATGTAGCACAACCCAACAAAATACACAATTCACTGTTTTAGGAAACCTAAATATGCTGTAAGAAAGACAGCAAATAAGTTCTGGCTGAGAAAAGCATTATCTGAGTGATTAGGTCAAATGTTTTGTTTTAGTTTTTGTTGTTTGTTTTTAGAATGAAAATTTCATTTCAAAGTACAATCAAAAATTAAGTTGGAGGTAGGGCCAGCGACAATGTGCTTCAAATCTGCCCTAGTGTCAATATGCATTATATTAGTATGGGTATATTGTTGTCATTAGAATATGATAGAAGGCACAATTTTTTGTCACAAAATTATGCATTTGTAAGTTAAGTACTCATCCTTTGAAGCACCTCCTCTCAAGTGTGGTGCTTCCTTAAAGATTTGAAGGTAAGCCAGGCAGTGGTGGTACATGCCTGGAATCCCAGCACTTGGGAGGCAGAGGCAGGCAGATTTCTGAGTTTGAGGCCAGACTGGTATACAGAGTGAGTTCCAGGACAGCCAGAGCTACACAGAGAAACCCTGTCTCGAAAAACCAAAAAAAAAAAAAAAAAAAAACAACCAAAACAAACAAACAAAAAAAACAAGATTTGAAGGAAGACTAAAAACACATGACGAAGTGATGCAATGATTTTATTTGTGGGCACTGGAAAGAGTAAATAGCAGAGTTTAAAACAAATATTAATCATCAGTGTTCAGTGGCTCATTCACAACATCCAAAAAGGCATGAAAGCAGCCTAAATGACAATTACTGGATAAATAGGTAAAATGGAAGTGTGGTATTGAATGAAACAATATTACTGAGCAGAAAATGATAGCGTTCTTCTATATATTACAACCCAAATGAACCTTGATAGTATTATGCTGAGTTAAACAAGGTAGAGAGTCACAAGATACACACAACACTGCAGTTCATAGAGTTAGAAAGCAAAATATTAGTTAGCAAAGGCTGGGGACATGATGGCGTTATTTAGTGGCTACAGACTTTCAGAGTAGAAGGGTGAGATGTCCTGGAGACAGTTGATGGTCATGCTTACCCAATAAAGAGAATACACACCATTCCAGTCAGTGGTGAACTCCAGCGATTACAATGAGATGGGAATGTGTCTAAGCCTAGCATCTTTCTGGCCCTGGGGTCAACTCCATTGAGCCTCCCACTCATGCAGGTGAAACTGTCATATTGTAAATGATGTGTATATTTAAATAGTGTTTCTTTACTCTAAATGCAAGTATTTCTGATTAGGGGGTGACAGAGAATTAAGATATCAGGCAAAGATACCTTGAATTTAGGAAGGGATAAAAAAAAAATGACTGCTCTGGGAGTAACACTGGAAGACAATACAGAGATCCTCTGAATGTGAACTTGAGGGTCTCAAAACAAGGCTAGTGTCCATATCCTGAGCCAGGAAGACTCAGATGAGCCAAACCACACACAGTAGTGAGCAGCATAAAAACCCTCAGAGGATACACCCCCGCAGAAAAACACATGCAGGATTTTCCATCTGAATTCTTGTTCAATAGAAGAAGAGATGATTACAAATAAGCCCTCTAAATTAGCTCAGAAGTAGCCATTTGAATAGAGGCAAGACACATCAACAAAGTTCCAAGAGCAGGCATGAGATCCCATTGTCTCCACTTTTTTCACATCACTCACACAGACAAACAATAAAATAGTAATTTCTCACTTTTTTCTAAAATTCCAAGGATCTGAATTTGTTAGAAACATTCAAAATCCTGATCTTCACCTCTCATCTGTTTCATAACGAAATTTGAGCTATCTACCACTACAAACCCCTTGAAAACATACTATTGAAAACAGCAGTCACTTATTTAGTGCACAGATTTGCAACTGGGGCAAATGCCTTGGAAAAATAGGTTTGTTTGCCTATTCTAAGAGGCTCTGGCTGGGACAAGTCAAATGAGGAGCCAAGAAACCATTTCCAAGATGGTTGACCAATGTGCTAGAGATGATGGTGAAGCCGGGTATCAGCTGGTAACTCATATGATGTCATGAGGGTTTTTTTTAATTTTTTTTTAAATTTTGGTTTGATTATTCATTTAGGGGACTTTTGTTGATGCATGTGTGCCGAGAAACTTGTGTGGAAGTCAGAGGATAACTTGTGGGATTCAGTTCTCTCCTTCTACCATCTGGTTTCTGGGGTTGAATACAAACCATCAGGCTTGGCGGCAAGTGGCTTAACCTGCTGGGCCTTGTGCTCCTCAGAGGACACTTCTCCCTAGTTTTCTCTGGCCTCTTCACAACATGGCTATTGTGTTTCCAGAGCAAAAGTACCAAAAGAACATCACGAATGACCTAGCATCAGAGCCTCTTAGCATGATTTCACCCAGATTTAGGTGGAAATAGGGGGTCTCACACTTTTCAGTGGAATAAAGGTAAAGGTAATACTCTACTAAGTAGGTATATAAAAGGAGATGTTGTTTTAGCCATATTGAGAAAATTCAATGCTGCCCAAGAAATTATATAGGAGAAAATCAGATAACTTCAAATTTCAAATTCAAGTTTAAAATGAGTATCATACTCAAATGAACAGGTTGAGATAGAGACACTATCATACCCCCTTCTCCTCTATCTACTCTCTTGGGACCTTGAATTTTCTCAATATTGATTCTAGATGGTTTGTTATCTCTGTTCCACAAGGTGGTTGATAATTATGGCTGATGCGTCATCCTGCCCTCCTCTTATCTTTACTGCTGTGATGTTTATCTTGATCCTTAGTGTGAACTTGTCAAATAGCAGCTATAGTCACTGAGTTTCTGTGACAGAAAATTAATTCAAAACTTGGTCGTTAAAGAAGACATCTTAAAAGAATTTTTCATGGCTTCATGAATGCACATGAAATGCACAGGTTCTAATGATTTTCTTGAAGTCTTTAAAGAATGAGGGAACCAGGGAGACATCATAAGGTACTGAAGACCTCAAAGGACTCATTTCATTTATGAAATAAATTCTCAAATATCTATGGAAAAGATAATACTGTTCTATAATCATATAGCCAGTAAACACAATTTATATTTTACTGACAAGAACTACATCTATTTCTTCCAATTTTCTATCACTTCGCTTCTACTTGTTCAGAGTTGTAAAAGAATTGATTGAAAGGTGAGAGTACAGGTCATTATAAGATCACATGATCTTCGTGGCTATAATTGCATTTCATTGAATGGACATTCAAAATGTCTTCTGCTCATTGCAAGTATCTTCTATCATCTTCAAAAGGCATTAAAATATATTTTTGTGTATGGTTGTGTGCATGTGGAGTATATGAGTGTGCTTGTGCATGGGCACATGTGTATCATGCATGCGGAGGCTAGAGAAACCTTGGGTGTCATCCCAGGAATGTTGAGACTGGGTCTCTCCTTGCTCTGGAACTAACCAAGTAGACCGGACTGGCAAAGCCATAAGGTTCTTCTTGTGCACACTTTCCAAGCATCGGGATTAAAGCCTATACCATCACACTGATAATTTAGCAAGTGCTTTATCTTTATTAGCATTTTAACAACAGTAATTAGTGTTTATATATAATGTATGTGTGTGTGAAATGTGTGTGATGTGTGTGTGGCATGTATGTATAAATGCAAGCACATTTCTGTCACGGCATGTGTGTGGAGGTCAGAGGACAACTTTTGAAAGTCAGTTCTCTCCTACTATGAAGGTTTCTTGGTTTGGCCTCGAGTTACCAGGCTTGCTTGATGATGGATGGATGAATGGATGGATGGATGGATGGATGACAAATTTTACCTGGAGGCACAGAGAATAGTGAGTAGACATGTCCCAGAAAGAGAATCTATAACACATCAAAGTAACAACTGCACTTTTGTGAAGGTGTTTTTATTGGGGTTTCTAGCAGGTGTATGGGTGAAGAGTTCCTTACAAAGAACAATGATGATGAAAGCAGCTAGTTGCATCATAAAATGTCCATCTCAGCAGAGGTGAGGATCCCTGAAAGCTGCAAACCTGGAGTTCTCTGTGCAGATCCAGGAAGCTAAACAATCTGAGGACGTGTCTTTAGCAAGTGGGCTTGTCAAAGTCTCCTTTCCCAGCACTTACTTGCTCTTTTGTATACTTCCAGGGAGGAGCCATGCAGAATCTTCCAAGTTTCTGTTCTCCTACACTTCGACTACATCCTTAATCCCTGAATCTCACCAACCTCCTACTCTCTTAGGAGAGGCTTTTCAATGTGGAGGAAACTGACAGTTGGCAGGGCAAGACAAGTGGTTTAACCCTAATTGGTGAAAGAGCATCCTCCTGGGTGTGAGACAAGCTTTGTCCAGAGTGGGCTACCCCACCTCTAGCCTTTCCTATTCAACCTCTACTATTATCACATTAACCATAGAACCTCATTCGATGTTCTAATGATTTCCTAGCCAAAAGAAATGAAATTGCTTGATGGCTTACTTCTGAATCTTCCTGTCCTCCATTTCCATGTTTGTGGATAGACTCACTATTTTTTCTTTAATATTTCTAAATATTTCTCATTAAAGTCATAAACCCAAATCTGCATTTGGGAAAGTTTCAAATTACCAGGGCTTAAATAATAGCAAAATATGGTTTGCCACCCTAACTGCTTAGAAGTTTTCTTTCCTTTCTTTCTTTCTTTCTTCCTTCCTTCCTTCCTTCCTTCCTTCCTTCCTTCCTTTCTTTCTTTCTTTCTTCCTTCCTTCCTTTCTTTCTTTCTTTCTCTTTCTTTCTTTCTTTCTTTCTTTCTTCTTCCTTTCTTCCTTCCTTCCTTCCTTCCTTTCTCTTTCTTTCTTTCTTTCTTTCTTTCTTTCTTTCTTTCTTTCTTCCTTCCTTCCTTCCTTCCTTCCTTTCTCTTTCTTTCTTTCTTTCTTTCTTTCTTTCTTCCTTCCTTCCTTCCTTCCTTTCTCTTTCTTTCTTTCTTTCTTTCTTTCTTTCTTTCTTTTTCTTTCTGTTTTTACACAAACACTATTCTAGACCAATGTGACATGTGTCCCCACTGTGCAATGACAAGAGTCATTGAATGTGCAATGACAAGAAACAGATGTCCATCAGAAGAGCTACGGTTTGATGACTGGGCATTATGGACCACTGCATCCTCCTCAATGAACAGAAGGAAGGTAGCGAACACTGTGGAAGTCCCAACTCAGATGCTCATTTCTTCAGATGAGCGCTGATCCACGGGCCAAGTTCTACATAAACAGGACTTTCTGGGTGGCCATCCTGGCAGCTAAAAGTGTGATTCACTGAAGTGGAGAGAATTAGAGACGACAGAGGCCCAGATGACCCCTGTGAGGTTTAAATTAGAGAGAGTCCAGGAGCAAAAATGACTCTAAAGAGAAACTGTGAATATTATTTTGTCCCAAGTCAAAATACTCTCTCAGCAGGGACTACAGCATATTCCCAACCCATCTCTCCCTCCTGCCCACCGATAAATAGCTCTTCGTTTTATTAGGCTTGACACCAAATCCGATTTCCTCATTCAAATCTATTACATCCAGTCTTGGTGTCCGGAATTCATGGGCAGTGCTTCTCTTATTTATTCTCCTCTCACTGGGAACTAAAATATTTGGATTACATTACCCTTGACAATGAGAGTTCTCCTAATACAAATATGATCACATTTAGCTGCCAAAAATCTCAGATACAATTTTGCAAGCCATGCATGAAATTTGCTTAATGTGTTGGTGTCTAAGTTTTCATTACACATTTCCTTTTTGTGTGGAAAAAAAAACTGTGTTTTTATCCCCATGGTAAACCCTAACATAACTGCAGAAGCAATCATTTTTAATCATAAATGAAAACTGAATTGAGGCAGCTTAAAAGGTTTTTATTTTTTTTAATTGAGAAGATGGTGCTAACAAACAGACAAAAATCAATTGTGTGCATACTAAGGACTAGAAGTAAATGTGTCACCAGGCTCTACTATGAGAATAAGTTTATTATCCATGAGAAGAAAAACTTTGTTAATGAAATATATCGTTTCTTATGTCACACATTTTGGTTTCCTACACTGGGTTGGAGATACTACGATGCAGCGTAGAGATTTTAGTGTGTGTGTGTGTATGTGTGTGTGTGTGTGTGTGTGTGTGTGTCTGTGTGTGTGTGTGTGTGTGTGTGTGTGTGGTAGATTAGGTCACAGATATACAGTAATGTGGAGGGATTAGGTTTTTTCTTTTTTCTTTTTTTTTTTTTTGCATGTGTTTTGTGGGTGTGGTGTGTATGCTTTTATGAATATTTTCATGTATGTTTGAGTGCACATGTATGTGCAGGTGTGTGGAGATTGAAAATGGACACTTTTGGTTGCACTCCACAGTATTATTGAAGCGGAACCTTTCACTTGAACCCAGAGGTCAGCAGTTTGGCTATCCTAGCTAATGAGCTTCTCATGGGATTTCTGGCCTCCATTTCTCCTGTGTGCTGGTGGTGAGTCACCTGGTATTTATGTGAATGCTTCGGATCAGAATTGTGATCCTCACACTTGGGAAGGAAGGAATTTAAGCCACTGAGCCTTCCCCTCCCCCACCTCCATCCCCCCCATTCCCCCAACCCCCCCACCCTCTCAACACCCCCACCCCCAGCTCCAAAGAGAAACTTTTGGAGTGTAAAGTAGCAATGGGACATTTGTTGACTTCTTATTAGATTGTCATTAAAAGAGCAGGAAAGAAGTCTGTGGGTGTCTGAAGAACGAATAGAAAGAATGAAGAAAGTAACTCTATCCTGAGTACTTAAGAGAACAAAGCAACACGATTGAAAGCTACCAACATAAGCAGAAAATGGCCACTTAACCTTGTAATTATATCTTGAGAACTTATTTAAAATTTTGTCACCACAGATTGCATGTATAAATAGGCATGTGTCATTACTATTCATGCCCTGTTATATAATAGTATGAATAACATTCAGCCCATTGGCTGCTCAGACCTTGGAGAAACAATGACTACCACTTTGAGTGTCTATTTTTAATGTCAATGAAGAGATGAAAAACTTTGAAGAAAACATGTTTTCTTTCTGACATATCCATTGAAAGCATATATATTTTTAAATTTGCTTGCTTGCCCCTCTGTGAACTCCTCACACAAATCCAATTTTCCAACAGGTTTAGCTCTAACAGAACCTATGAACACATCCTAAATGGCTGTGGCTGGAACAGCAGTGCCCTCATGACAAAGCTATGGAGAAATCAATTGGATGGCAGCTTTAAAAGTCTCTTTTAAAGACACTATTCCTTTCTCTGTTACATACTACATATTAATGACTTTTTTACAAAGAGCTTTAGAAAGCACAAAAAAAGCCCATCAAGACACCACTACCCTATCGTTGAAAGAAGTTCAAAACTGCAGTTTCATGTGGGGATGACGTACTTTTCCATCATATTTTGACCACTTCAAAATTGAATATTAAAAAAATATGAAAAGCATTTCTAGCCAAGCATAGAAATCTCGACAGAGCTTTAATAAATTCCGTACTGTCTTTGCAAAGGAAGATTATCCCTCCATGAACATGTGAGGGGCTTAGGACCCATCCAAGTTCTTTAAAAGCCTTTGATGATGAAAGCAAACTAGTGTGTCTGATCCCTTTTTTTTTTCCAAAGTGAGCCTCCACCCTAAATTTCCAACCATAATACTTAATTTGGCAAGAGAACAGTAAGCATAAAAATGCATTTTTCTCGTGAATTATATTTTTCCCCACTTTTCATGACATTTATGCAGGCCAACTGAAAATGACTGTTCGTGGATTAAGTAACAAAGGTGTTTTTTTTTTTTTCCTTTCCAGTAGCACACATTTTATTAATAAGGATTTGACCCAATAGAGTAAAGAAAAAATAAAAACTACTTTCTGGAAACAAATAGGAGACCCATCTGAAGGGAATTATCTATTCCAGTGTTCCAGTCCCTGCTAGCATCCCAGGGAGTTGTATGTCCCAAAGAGAGGAGTTCTTTCTTAGAAGAAAATCACTTACCTCAGGAGGTTGAGCAAAGATGTGACTCTTGGAAAAGCCTTATCTCTCACCTAGACCTGGGGCCCATTTACTCAACAGATTTCAGTATGACTCCATGGACCTCAGCTGTGTTTTTTTGTTGTTGTTGTTTTGTTTTGTTTTGTTTTGTTTTGTTTTGTGTTTCCACATGAGAGGGGTTTATTGTAGGGGAAGGGGGCAAAAAGGGGGCAGTGGAGACAAAGGGACAAAGGGAGAAAAGAGAGGAGAGAGCAATCCAGTGATAAACTCGGTGTAAGATCTTGGACGTTTTAACGCTATTTTAAAGATGTTATTATTTGAAAGGAAATAATTTATTTATTTAAAATTTTTTACTTTGTGCATATATTTGTGAGTAATGTGCACATATATTGGTAACCACAGTAGCAAAAAAAAAAAAAAAGGGCATTGGATCCCGTAGAGCTGAAATTGCAGGAGGCTGTGATTCCACCCAATGTGAATGTTAGGGATCGAATTTTGGTACTCTCCAAAAGCAGCAAGCACTTTTAACTGCTGACGCCGTCTTTCTTGTAATATGACCACAAATCCATGTCCCCACAAACCTCATTATTGACCTAGATTACCAGATCCCATATGTGCTTTGATCTTCCTGAATGTGATATTATGCAGAAATTAGACACTTAGCTTTTCCCAGAGTATTTACTGTCAGTTTCTTGCCTCACTTTTTCTCATTCTAAGCACAGACCCTTCGTTAGTATCTACCCCTATTCCAGGAAATAGGAAAATGCAGTTTACACACAGAGGTGGGGCTCTTCTGAATCCTACGCTCCTTTTTCTCATTGACTAACTTCTGGGCAGCTTGTTCCTCCCATATCTGGATTTGATATGAACTCTAGGGCATTACTCATCCTTGTGTACGGATCACGCCACCTTCTATGTAGTCCTTCATACCTACATGTAGGTACCTGAGCAAGGCTGTGCTGTGACTTCCGGTCCCCACCCCCATTTTCTCATCCCTGAACCGCCCAGATCTTGTTCCAGAGTGATAGCAAACTTTTTCCCATACCAAGGAGAAATTCAGTCTAGAATTTAAAATCCAATTTTAAGGCCTAAACCCTAAAGAGAAAAAAAAAATAAGTTCTCTATACTTCTCATCATAAACACTCTTCATAAGTCTCACAAAATTTACGTAAATGACTCAACAAGCCCCGATGTATTTTTTTTTCAAGACGTATGAGCTTGTCACCCCCTCAATGGTTCACTTGCCCCATGATGAGAGGGGACTCAGCCACCCACAATAATGTTATTAATAGGGATGTGGATCAGTTGCATGAAGAAGCCGATGAATCCCATGATAGCAAATCCTGTAACTGTGGTCATGGCGATCTTCTGGAATTCTTTTCTGTCGGGTTTGGTGTATCTTTTAACCAGCTGAATTGAGTTCTTTACAAACTGCCGACTTGGCTGGACAAACTGCATTACCTGATCCATGTTTGTGCGATGGTGGGTTGAGAGGGTAGAGACACATAGCATAGGACAGAATTGAGCCCCCTCCCCCCACCCCGTATTCAATTCAGTGGGTACACTCCCATGAAATTTCCAATCTGGCATGGTCACACATGAAAGTGTAATGTGTTTTCACTTCTCTGTCTAATACTTCATTTCCTTGTCTTAATTTTTTCAAACCCACTTCAGTGAGAAGGTCCTGAAGACAGCATCCTTTTTTCACGAAAACAAATTCACCAGTGTCAAAGGCAAGACTCTAGTGCTAAAAGCGGCTCGTGTCAGCGCTCATCTACTCCAAGGTGGGCCTCTGATTACAGTGTGTAGCCAGTACAGGGAGAATGAGGCAGCGTATGGTCATGCGTGGTGTGTGTTGGCTCTGGAAGCCCATCCTCTAGGAGTTAGAGAAATATTCAGAGGGGTGATGAAGGTTTCTACAGGTCTTGAAGAGCATGCGGAGAAGGTCGGAAACACAAACACTCTGGGAGACTCCTCGTGACTCATGTTAGCCCATCAGCCTGTGTGGTCTAAGCAGGCATGCCTTATCTATCAAGAGCTGTGCTCCGGTCAATGAGACTCAGAATTCTCGTCAAAGGCTAATGGCAACCACTTGTGAGACGGAAGTTAGTTCTGGACACTTGTCCTATTCTTTCTGTCGAAAATGAGAATGTGATGGCTGGAGCTGTCACACTCGGTTTGTGATCACGAGATCAAAGCAGCATAAGACAATCGGGGGAAGAAAGAAAGAAAGAAAGAAAGAAAGAAAGAAAGAAAGAAAGAAAGAAAGAAAAAAGCCCAGTCTCCATGTGTCCCTAACATCTATCTGCAAGAACCCTGCCAGTTTGTAGTCTCGTTGTATCTAAGAAAACATTTTAGTACTAAAATTATTCTTTTGTTTTCTGTTCAGGCACGATGTATTAGATTCCAAGTCAATATGTTTTACAATACATCAGATCATTCTAGATGCACTGCCCCTTGTTTCTTAAGTGGTGAGAGAAAGAGGGACAGGGAAAAGGACGGGGAGGGGGACAGAGACAGGGAACCCACATCAAATTTGCTGATTCTTCCTATACAAAGCAAAGATCGGGTAGTTAGTTAGGGGACTTTAAAAGGAATGTGGCTTTTAGAGACAGAATGCCCCGTGCCTTTGTGTTTTTCTCCGTGGCGGTGTGTGCAGGCGTATGCCCCAGCCAATGCGCATGCGTGAAGAGGGCAGAGGAGGGGGGTCTTCCTCTCTGCTTCTCCCTTTTTGAGACAAGGTCTAATCACTGAATCTGAAGTTCACCTTTTCTTCTAGCTGGGTGGCCAGAGAGCTCCTGGCATCATCTCATCTCTGTCCCCTGATGCTGAGGTGACAGGCACACTCAGCTACACCCAGATTTCATGTGGGTGATGAGGGGTTAAACGTGGGCCCCTCTGTGTAGTCACCGAAGCGTCTCCCTACTCAGAAGACCATGCATTTGGCAGGTGTTATACTTTATTTCTCTTCGTTTTTATAGCAGAGGAGTGAAATTGGAGATGAAACATGTCAATGCATTAACAACGTTGGCAGCAATGAAAGTTCTCGTCACTTCTCCAGGCTGAAAATAGGAAAACTATCACCTCATTTCACCAAGGTTTGAGAGATTAGATGAGAAGCACGTGAAGAGAAATCTGAATGCCCCAGTGGCCCCTGTGGTTTCTTCCTACCTGCACACTTACTGTGCCATTTTAACAATCAGAGCCTTTTAGTCTACAAACAGACAAAAATATGGAGAGGACTAGGCAAGATTCACTGGAAATCAAACACGGGAAAAGCTGCTGGCCATAGCGGAGTGGCTGAGAGACTGGTGTTTGTAACTAGGTTCCTGCAGGCCACAGCTGAAGCTTTTCCAATATGAACAAAAATCTGTCAGTGGAAAGGTTTTACGAACTATTATTATTATTAATTATTATTATCATTATTATTTTAATTCAGTCTCCCGTTGTCCTTAACAGTGTATGTGGGAGTAACCTTTGCACAGATGTGCATTATTCAAATAAAAGAAGAATGTCTTGCAGTCTTCCTTTGTTATGTCATTAGAAACATCAAAATAATAATTCCCTGGGGATAAAAGAAGGACAGTGTGGAAGGAAGAGGGTAAGCGTGTCTAAAGAGTCGTGGACCCATGCTGCGGTGGAAACATCGACACCTTGCTTGTTCTGGACTCTCCAATTAGCATAATATGATCCAGATGGCCACGCCAAAAAGATTCCCTTCCCGGGGAAAGTTCTGGGTGGGGCAGATCATTGTGATCAGTGGAGAAGCAGCAGCTGCATGAACTCTGGCTTACCTTGGAAAATAACTATAATCATTTTGATTGCGTGGATTCTGACAAACTTCCCAGGAGTTTTTCTTAAACAAACACAGAAAGAAAGAAAGAAAGAAAGGAAGAAAGAAAGAAAGAAAGAAAGAAAGAAAGAAAGAAGGAAAATATGTTTATGGGCTAGTCTTATAACAGCAAACAAGAGGGACCTGCTACAGACTCCTGGACTTTCAGGAAGTGTAAGATTCCAGCTCTCAGTCAGTAAGCTACAGTTCAGCTGCACAGCTTTCTCTTCCAGCCAGCACCACTTCTTTAACTAGTTCCAGCACACGCTGTGCCAACTGATAAATATTTTGAGTGTTGCCACTGCTTTGGGAAGGACTGTTGGCATCAGGGTGATTCTTTTGGAAGACTAAGAAAGGGAGATCCAATCAATAGATGAAAGGCATCTCAGGTGGGTGATGATGGCTCCAGGTGAGCGCTGCCCATCAAGTGCTTGTGGCTGTTGCCATGGATACTTCTGTGGCGTAGATTCTTAAGCCTTCGATGAGTAATATGTCCTTCAAGTTCATTCAGGAGCTTAGGCCTGCTAGCGCCAACCCTGTTCAGATGCACACCAAAAATTGTTTCCTTGACTAAATATATTCATTGAGAATTATTTATCGAGTTCTTTCTCATTGGTTGATATTTAGTCAGAGACAAGAGTTTATGTGGACTATGACCAAATACATTATTTTAGAGCATTACATTTTAAAACATGTAAGTAATTTGTTTAACTTATTAGGTACCTTAAGTGTATTTCCCAAAAATTTAGCTTCCTTCTAAAGGAAAAAAGCTAAGAGATTATACGCACGATTTCCCAAGCAACAATTTTCAGAGACATTTTGGATAGCATCAGAAGTCCACAGAATTACTCTTCCTTTCAGTATCTTAATAGTGGCACAAATAATGATAAAAGCACAGACTGAGAAAGTTCCACGGGAACTGCTCCAACAAGGAAAGCCACAAAATCTTGGTCTGCATGCTAAGCCATTGACCACATCATTATCTTGGATAAGTCACTACCAGTGGACAGTAGTTAAAGGCAAAGAGTCAGCAGTTTCAGGAAATGAAATGAATCTGAGCTTATCACCAAGTAGCTAGACAAGCCCAGGTTTCATAATCAGTAGTGACAGTGACTGTGACAGTATCTACTTCCTAAGGCTTCATGAAGATTACATTTTCAACCAGACACAATGAAACACTAAATAAACAATAGTGTGACCAAAAAATAAAATGATGTGATATAAAAGAAAAGAATGGATCTGCAAATATAGAAGGAAAACAATCTCAAAAGGTCATCCATACAATATTACCAATGGAAACTCTAAAATCCATTCACTAGTAAATAAAGGCAGGGTCTTTAAGACCCAACTGCACTGTGATAAATTTAGGTCTAGATTTTCAGAAAGGAGTCAAAGAAGTAATGGGCACAAAAACCATTGAGATCTTGGCAACAAAAGAATTAACTGATTCCAGTTTATGATAAAAGTTTTCCACAACTTTCAAAGCCACTCAGAAGCAGGTTATGCTAACTATGAAGATAACAAAAGAGAAACGCAAACCAAAAGGGCAGCTTTAAGATTAACTTCTTATATTATTTTCTTACAGTCATTGGGTTCTTTTTATCAGTATTCACAGATGTTTCCTAGATTTAAGAATTAGTATGGTACATAAAAATTAAAAAATAACTAGATAAAGTACTCAAATTCCACTCAAACTACTATAACTTTGTTAACAGCATTAAAATATTACAATATGAAATGGTATTTCATATTTATAGTACAAAAATTTACATTTCCTCAAGAGATCTTTGTTGTGAATAGCCAAAGGCTCACTAACCTAGTATCCCTCAAAAGAAACACTCATTCAGTCCATACATATCTGTAATTAGGTCACTAGATTTTCAAGATGTGACTGATTGGTTAAAGACTAAAATTCTGTTTTTCAATCTAAAAGTTAGCATGCAAAATACTGTCTAATTTGGGGGAAATATACCATAGGAAATAAATTTTATGTAATATTCATTATATATGGACACTTTGGTTCACACTCAATCTGTCATGAATTATTCTTGAGTTTTTAGACTATTTTTTTTCTTTTTATAGGCATGGTCTCATATAGCACAAGCTGAACTCATACTCACTGTGGAGCTGAGGCTGACCTGGAATTCCTAACCCTACTGCTTCCCCAAAACTAGGATTATAAGCATGGGTTACCCTGACTGGCCTGAGTTCCTGTGGGAAAACTGATACTTCAACTCATAACCTGCGTTTGATATTGACGAGCGACCATTGATCAACATATAAAATAAAATAGCAAGATTCTCTGAAAGAAGTCAAAGAAGAGAGAGATCATTTAAACTTAGTTAAGATCCTGATTACATTATCCTGACACCAAAGTCTATGGTCCTATGATACTAATTTCCTAGACATGAAAGGAACTGAAGAAATATAATTCACACATTTTTCAAGCTTTTATCCAGCGAAACAAATTTGGAACGATGGTAAAGATGTCTAAAGACGTGACTTGACACCCTATCCTCTATCTGTACTGATGAAAATAGACCCAAGCTCTCCATTTATAATGAACTTTTTTATTGATTTATTGATTTTTTTTTCTTAAGAACAATGGTCACCAAGAATAATGGCCACAGAGCCCAAAGCAAGCCTCATTTCCTGTAATATTTAAAATATGTGTATGGCCTCAGGACACACACACACATACACACACACACACACACACACACACACACATTTGCTTGATCTAAGCAAATCATCCTCTAACCTTCAGATGTAGCTCGCCAGCATGAAATCGGCAGCATACACACTTCAAATGAAGGCAGATGTGCTCAGAGGGAAAGCCCTTGCCTGGTTCTCATAAAAGCTCTCCAGTTGCAGGCTGGTGGTGTTTTTTTTCCTTAAAAGGTAGCAGAATTTGCAATTACAAAAGATTTCATGGTGGGAAGTTGCATAATTCTCCCCCGCCAGAGTCTGTTAAAAAAGAAAAACTCATCATTTTCTCCCTTAATAAACTTTATTCGCGAAGGCATTGGTTTCCATTGACACATCGCCCCCTCCAGCCCTATTCTATTTCAAATCAGGAACTGAACAATACAAAAAAAAAAAAATGCTTTATAACTGGAGCCCATGATGCGCGCTCTCTCTCTAAATGCTTTGTCACTTGGATGGAACATGTGAATGGAAGGAACCCTGAGCTTTCCAGCATGTCCTGGGGCTGTGGTAAGCAGGACACTAAGTTAATCACATAACTGCTTCTCATTTGAGATAATTGCATCCTTGTTTCATAGTAGTTTTCAAGTCTCCCTCTGGCTCTTTGACATTTGCAACTCGAAAAGGCTCAAGTACAATCTGTCTCCAAAGCTCTGTCATGAGAAGGCGACTAAGGGGAAAAGAGTCGGCGTGGACCACAGGACTCTGACATGCTGAACATTTATTTGTCCGTTTCTAGGAGATCGCACGCTGGGGAAAACAAAACTAGACAATATTAAGTAAATGTCTGAATTAATATTTTCTTTCTCGGTCTTTTTTTTTTTTTAACTTTTTTTTATCTTTATTCTTTGTTTACATTCCAAAGGCTTTCCCCTTTCCCAGTTCCCCCTTCACCATATGTCCCATAAGTCCTCTTCCCTCCCCATTCCCCAACCACCCCCCCCCATTTTCTCTGTTCTGGTATTCTCCTATAAAACTGTATCCAGTCTTTTCAGGACCAGGGTCCTCTCCTTCCTTTTTCTTGGGAATCCTTTGATTTGCTAATTGTGCCTTGAGTATTCAGAGCTTCTGGGCTCATTAATATCCACTTATCAGTGATTGCATTTCATGTGTATTCTTTTGTGATTGGGTTAACTCAGGATCATATTTTCCAGATCCAACCATTTGCCTACAAATTGCATGAATTCATTATTTTAATTGCTGAGTAGTATTCCATTGTATAAATATACCACATTTTCTGTACCCATTCCTCCTTTGAGGGACATCTGGGCTCCTTCCAGCTTCTGGCTATTATAAATAAGGCTGCTATGAACATAGTGGAGCATGTGACTTTATTGCATGCAGGGGAATCCTCTGGGTATATGCCCAGGAGTGGTATGACTCTCGAAGTGTCATGCCCAATTTTCTGAGGAACCGCCAGACTGATTTCCAGCTTTCTCAGTCTTCTTAAACCTTTCCAAATGAAGGTACGATGTGTGGTCACGTGATCCCGGTAGCAGAGATGAGCTGGAAGTGTAGTTCATGTGGTGGGTTCACAGTTCTTTAGGAAAAAGCCTCCACGGACATATAGTTCCCAATGATAGTGCAGGACGCACCTCCATCCGTCTCGTCCATGATGCCCTACCGTGTAAAATTATAATTTTCTACAAATGGATTCCATACCTCCCTTCCAGTGGGAGACACAAAAGCCAAGCCTTCGCGGCTATGAATGGCCTCCACTCTCCTTGTCTTCTTCCCCCAGTCTGTTCTTGATACTGCCAGCCAAGCAAAATAAAATGGACTTTAAGTCATAAAACTAATAGATGACAACACAGTTTCTGCCCGTGTCATAGGCAGGAAACGGAGGTGGTTGGGGGATTGGCGCATGGGAAGGGACATTATTGTGAATAACAGGATAAAGCCTGAGGTTGGGAGGGAAGGACAAACACACCATGGGAAGAATATGAAAAATACACACACCACTGTCATCAACAGGCTCCGCTCACGCCCGTGTGGTTGTGTATGAGTGTGTGGATTCGCATATCTCCCTAAGGCACATCACCCACCTGTTACCCACAGGTCGTACTGTCCAGGAGCCTGGGAATGGTTCCTCAGAGTCACTTAGGGTTCTGCTGTTTGGCAGTCTCCTGGGAGGACAGCTGCCTGGGATGGGCAACAGAACTCTCCACAGAGGACACCTCAGACTTGAAGTGACACCCTCTCAGCTTCCTGCCATGATTGTATTGGGAGAGTCAGGTCTGGAGACTTGGGACTGGATGCATTCCTAAGTGTGAGTTCAGAACAAGCCGCCCACAGCTGGTCCGAAACTACAGGAGTCAAGTGTACTCTCCGGGGAAAAAAAAAGGGGGGAAAAATGTTTCTTAATGTGCAGTTTCTAAAAAACTGTAACAGAAAGCAACCCTTCTTTATTTCATCCATGTGGACGTTTTTACTTTGTTTTTCTCTCTTCGGTCGATTTTCTTTTCTTTTGCTGTGGGAAGGAGAGGTCTTTGCCTAAAAAACAGTCCTTCTCCCATGGTGCTTTGCTTACTTTCGCTTCACACACACACACACACACACACACACACACACACACACGAATTAGAGTGGTGCGCAGACAAATGCGAGCCGGTAACCACTTTAGGGGTTCACCAAAGGAAAGGAGCGTCTGGAAGTAACTGTCAAGGTCAGCCATTGTCTGACATTCAGTCCTCCTGGGTCACAAACACACGCTCGAGACAAGGTTCTTGTGCTTATTAACAACAGACTTCAGGGAAGTCGAAGAGTGGGTGGAGCCTCGGAAAATCAGCAAGAAGCCCAAATCGCCAACAGTGCCATCCGCTCAAAGGAACAGACTGCTGCATAGGTGGTTTTTCACGCGGTGTGGACCGTCCACACCGTAGAGGTAGAGTAACCTCCAAAGGTAGAGGCAGGTGGGACCTTCGAAGGCACCCGCGTCCCAAAGCTTTCACAACCCCTCTCAGAACAGGCCTCAGTTTGTTGGCCGGGTGTTCAACACAAGGGCCTGTGGGAACATTTCAGATGCGAATTATAACATGTTCCAAACTTCAATGCTCTAAAATGGACTGTTTCTCCCTGATGGGTTACTGACCCCTTTGTGTATTAGGTGGACATAAAAAACAAATAAAACAATAAAATAAAAATAAAAATAAAAAACCTGGAGAAAACAGTCCCTCGCAGCATTGTCTGCAGTGGGCAGAAACCCCGGACTAGTGGAGTCACCACAGAAAGCCTAGTCTAAGAATTCTTCTACAGAAAAACTTCACGAGGCCCCTTCCAGCACGTTTAAAATATGTCATTTGTTTGAGAGGATGACGTCGTAGTTCATAACTCAGAGTTCCTTCTGCGGAGTAGCTTTTCCATGGTAAGAATCTGGTATGTGTTTCTTCACTGGTTACAACAACAACAACAACAACAACAACAACAACAAAGTTTTTGGTTAGCATAAAACATATATAGCTACACCATATAATTACATACATTCCATACCAAAAGCAGTTTATAGTAATCTAGTAGACTTTTGAGAACAAGAGACGTACATATGTCCAGAAGCCTGCAGCTCCACGGAAGCACGTGTTCATCTGAAGACCTGGTGTTAGGATTCTAAGCTCCACCCCACAGTTACCTGGCAACAGCCAGGTATGCCCCGCCCCACAGTTACCTGGCAACAGCCAGGTAGGTCTGACCCACTATAAAAGGGGATGCTTGCCCCTCCTCTCTCTTATCCTCTTGTTCTCTTGTTCTCTCTTATCCTCCTCTCCTTGTGGTCATGGCCGGCCTCTACTTCTCTACTCTCTCCTTCTGTCTGCCTTTCTCTGCCTCAGCTACCCCCTTAACTGCCCTCCCCACACCCTAAATAAACTCTGTTTTATGCTGTACCATCCTGTGTCTGGTCCCTGGGGGGGTGTGTGAGGGGGGAAGGGATGCCTCGACCTGGGCCCGCTGAGGACCACACTCCGTGGAACATATTCTTACACCACTTTCTCTTTTTGTGATCACAACACCTGGCCCATCAGAATATAGGATATCCGGAAATGAGAATGCAGAAATATAGGCTATGTGTTCCTGTGCGAAGAACACACTTGTGATTTTACTCGGATTTATAACCAGCAATGCCTCTCTGCCTGTGAGAAGCAGAAAACTAGGCTCCCTTTAAATGACGTTAACGTTCCGAACGTGGAAGATATGAATTTGTTACATAATCAGGAAAAAAAATCACTTTGCAGAAGTGATTAAGGTCACAGCCTTGAGATTACTCGGGATAATTCCGGTGGGCCTGATAAAATTACATAAATTCTTAAAAAGCAGAGGCAGTCTACCAGCTGCGACACTGGGAGAGCAGTCAAAGAAATGTCCCACCCCTGGGCTAAAGACAGAGGTCATGCTGGGAAGCAGGAAGTGAGCAGGCTCTGGAGAGCAAGGAGCTGAAGGAGCTACTTCAGTGCTTCCGGGTCATGGGGGCATGGGGGCACGACTTGGACACCTTAAATCTTCCACACGTCAGACCTGACCTACAGGAAGAACACTAATTTGTGTTGGTCTAAGCAGCTGCATTTATAGTCACTTTCTATAGCCGTAATCTGATAGCCAATATTCATCTAAAAAATGGTGGTCAGTCCTTCCTAACCATGAGCACTGGCCGAAGCCGCTCACAGGAATTCTCTTCAGCAGGACTTCCTTACAGGAGATTCTAATCTTATCAGTGTTCAGCTGAAAGGAAGTGGGAGTGGCCTAAGGTTCATAAAGTTGGGCTATCTCTCTGTATTTCATACCCTTAGGTAGGGAACACTACAGGAAAATGACCATTGTAGGGGGAGCCAGAGAGTGCACGGATCTCTGAAAGGTAGACAGGCTAGAAGAATTCAAACACTACTCCAAATTGTGTGTGTGTGTGTGTGTGTGTGTGTGTGTGTGTGCACGCACACTGATGTCTTCATGCCTCTGTGTGAATTCGTGTGTTCACCTGCATAGATAGCTGTATAATATCTGGGGTGAGTCAGGGTCTTCTGAGGACCAAAGTTAAACCCAAAATATTCCCGACACTTGAGGGAACACTTTATAGGTGTCTGTGTTATGACTATTATTTTTAAATAAAATTTTGTTTCCCTGTTGTTGCTTTTTTTCCCCGAGATGATGAAGATGGCACACAGGCAGCAATCAGTGGGCAAGAATGTGGGCTTCCCCACAGAGACCGCTTGGCATCTGATGGCTTCTGGGGTAAAGAGAGTCGGTGTCTTCCTAGACATGCACCTGTGAACTAACAACTACCCATGCTTCAGGGGATAGCTCCTCACCCATGCCTCTGAGGTGGTCCTACTCATCTCAGTGAATCATAAAACAAAAAGAAAATAGAAAAACAGAATAGTATGGGGGATTGTTGGTGAGGGTGTGTGTGTGGGGGGGGAGAATAGGACAATAAAACGGTGGATTGGTGACTATGACCAGAATATACTATATGCATGTATAAAATCGTCAAAGAGTAGATTTGTTTTAAAAATATCCTGACCATCTTTGAACCCTCATCAGGGAAGCTTCTCGTATTAGTTGAAAATTAGCACAGAGGTCCTGAGTCAACGTGCAGAACATAAAAGTTCTCAGTGCAAAGTGCACGTGCATATCACACTAATCCCAGAATCCCAGAGAGGCACAGGGACCTTTGAGGAAGAGAAGGTGAAAAGATTATCAGAGCCAGACGTGGAGGGTGACTTCAAGAAAACGCAACAGGGCATTTGCACATATGAACTCACAGCGTTTATGGTGGTCGGCACACAACTTGTCCAAGCTCGAGCCAGACGTGGTTCTACAGTGAATGGAAGAAGTGGTGCCAAATCCCACCTCTAGCTGAGGAGCTATTGGCGTTTGATAGCCAGTGGGGGAGGGAGAGTCGGTTTTCTTGAATGGCATGACTCTCCCAGGTTGAGTACATTCCAGAGCAGCCCCAGTCTCAGGAGTAGTTGTGCAACAAACTGAAGATGAAGGGGGTAGGAGAGAAGAGAAAACTCAGACTTGGTGAGTGGAGAGAAGAGGTGAGAAGGGTGGAGATGAGAGGAGATGGCTCTGTGCATATGTTCAAATTCATTGGATGAATTTCTCAAAGAATTAATAGAAACTATTTTAAAAACAATGAAAGAATAATCAAAAGAAAGAAAGAAAACCACCAGGATTCTGAGGTTTGAAGGCATTTCTCTACATGCTCTAGAAGTACATTCATTCCAATATCTATATTACTTGGCAAAGTCGGAAAGACAAAGTTCACCAGTATTTGCTAGACTGCCTTCTTTCCCTCATTCTTTTCTTCCTTCTTTCTTTCCTTCTTCCCTTCCTTCCTTCTTTCCTTCCTTTCTTCTTTCTTTTCCTTCTTTTCTTCCTTTCTTTCCTTCCTTCCTTCTTTCTTTCCTTTCTTCCTTCTTACCTTCCTTCTTTCCTCCCTTTCTTCTTTCTTTTCCTACTTTCTTTCCTTCCTTTCTTTCCTTCTTTCCTTCCTTCCTTCCTTCCTTCCTTCCTTCCTTCCTTCCTTCCTTCTTTCCTTTCTACATTCCTTCCTTCCTTCCGCTCCTTTTTTTGCAGCCCTTTCTTCACCTGCTGTAGTCCTAGCACAGAGATAGTAGATAAATCACCTCCAACTTCATACTAATAAACAAATGAGAACCATTCAGGGCTGTTGGTTCTCAACCTGTGGGCATTTCGGCAAACCTTTATCTCTAAAAAAAATATTTACATGGCAATTCAACAATAGCAAAGTTGCAGTTATTAAGTAGCAAGAAAGTAGTTTTATGGCTGGGGGGGTCACCACAATGAGGAGCTGAGTACTGTAAGTATTAAAGGGTCAGCATTAGAAGGGTTGAGAACCACTGCCTCAGGGTACACTTGCAACTGCTTTCTTCTAGGCCTGTCATCATCCTAAGAAAGAATCACGCCAACGAAGGGACATCCCATTAGCTTGGATGGAGAGAAGCCATGGTTTGAGAGTATCCACATACATGAAAGCTTCGAATTAATGTCAGTGGAAAAGGAGCATTTTCAATAGTAGGATTTCATACTTGTGCAAACTCAACAAAATATTTCTGACAGGTTCCTAAAGATACTCTGAGACAAATGGAGATATATGCCAGGCTTGTGTATACAGAAAAATGTCAAAATGCTCACAGCTCTTGACACACATGATAGTAAAACAAATGATGGTGCTGAGGAGAGCCCAAAGGGAATATATTGAGGCTGCTGTGGCCGAGGGCGCGGTGACCTTGAGCCGATACTTTTTCTATATGATTTTTCAGGGGGAAGGGAAAATGGCAGGTGGCTTTTCTCCGAAATCGCTGAAATGCTGAGAGTTTCTAAGATTTGGGAACTGATTTGATAAGTAGTCCCTGGCAGCATTAAGTCCTACGTCTTGAACACGGTCACCATCTCATGGGAGTTTCTGCTGGTCATCCATGGATTTTGTTTTCTTTTTACAAGGTTCCCAAGGAAAATAAAACTGACAGTCTCGAGACTGGTGATCCGAGTCAAAGGAGGCCTCGATCCAATGGTTTTGCAGAGTTCTTGCAAACAACCAGAGTCATCACAGGCTTGTCTCCTACGTAAATAAGGTCTGCTGGTTGACAGTCCCAGCATAACATGGGGTGAGTCACTGTTATTTATTTATGCTCTTTCTAGCTATCTCCAGAGAAAGAACTCTTTGGCAGGCTGCCCAGGACTTTTTCATAAGCTCTCTCCTCCACCCCCTTCCAACCAGGCACAGCAGCCCTCACTCTTCACAGCCCCTGCCTTTGGGGCCTCTTCCTACCTCTTCTCTGAATACAATGGCAGCTACTAGGTCACAGCAACATCACCATTGTCTCTGTGGCTGTTGCTTTTCACTGGAAGCTGCTTTTTGTTTTCAGTTCTTTCTAGTGAGTTGTTAGATGCTTATTATTTAAAAAAAAAATAGACAGCCTTTGTCTTGAGTTTTCATCTGCTCCAGATTCCCAACATAAGGCCAGACTAGGGTCCTTCTGGGGATGCTGGAAACAAGTCTTAGAATGGAGTGTGCCTTCCCACCCTCAGGGTTCCTAGGCTTGGCAATACAAATGGAGAATTATGTCCTTAGAAGATGCTGTATTTAGGAGAAGGGCATTCATTCTCCTGAAGCACACTTTGAAACTGTTTCTCAGGGAGCTGGGCAGATGGGAATAAAACCTGATGTAGCTTTGTCTATGCGGTGAATATATTTCAGAGAGAATCAAAGAGACAAATGGCTAAATTACTCCCTCCTGACCTGTCCCCAGTTCCTTTTCCTGACTGTGCTAGCTACTTTCCTCAAGATGGTGACCATATACTTGACAAAGCAACTTTAGAAAGGAAGGGTTTCTTCGCCTTATAGCTTGAAAGTCTACCCCACCCTGGCAGCAGAGCCATGATGGTGATGAAAGAATGTTAGCACTCAGCTAGCTTTCTCTTCTTTACTCTGTCCAAGACCTCAGACCACTGACCAATGCTAGCCATGCACATAGTTGATGGGAGTCTTCTCATTTGTATTAACCTAATCAAGATAATCTCTTATAGATATAACCAGATGTTGGTCTCTTTGGTGACTCTAAATTCTGTGAGGCTGACACGTGACATTAACGGCCACATGGCTCCTGCTTGTGTAGCCATCCCTAAGGCGAGAACTAAGAGACAACCCCAGAGCCTATGCCAAGCTTCAATCCTCTTCTCTAGCAATTGATTTTGACAACGGAGATGCCTTTTGTCCTCAAAAGCCTCTTCCTGTACTTCCAGGACACCTCCCTCCTACCCATTTCCTACCACCTGTTACTTCTCGGTCTATTTCTCGTAAGCTATAAAAACTACAGAGTTTCACTTTTATGTCCTCAGAAAGTCCATTTCATGCCTTTGACTTTAAATAACCGCCCAATGCTGCAGACTTTCAAGTTTGTATCTCCCTCTTAAACCTGTCCCCTGAAATCCAGGCTGCTGCATCCGATGATGCCCCACCCTAAAGTACTGAAGCACCAAAAACCCACAAGTCCAAGCTGAACTCCTTCCCAGAGCAACCAATCAGTGCTTGTACTTAGATGGAGACTGGGGTGGTAGAGGGGAAGTGGGAGGGGCAGGGCACGTCTTTCCTCAACATCTCCACCTCAGGAGTTAACCCTTTCCCCTGGTCCCCAGCGTTCTTTCTCTCACAGCTCATGTCTGACCTTCTGTAAATCTTACAGCTTTTGCTTCCAAGAATTTTTAATGCCAGTCACTGGCACAACTTCCACCCCCACCTTCCGGCTCTGAGCTCCATGGGGGGTCTTGCCTCAATGCCACATCTTAGCTGCAAATTCTCTACCAGAATGGTCCTGCTAAAATACAAGTACAATCTTCTGAGTGGTTGCCTCAAAGTCTTTCTTTCAAAGTCTTTCGAAGTAGAAGAGGAAGCTTTATCTGATTTTATCTTGCTCCCAATTAACACCTTGATTTCATCTCTTTCTTCTTGCCCATTTTCACATCTCTGCCTTACTTGCTTTTGTGGTTGTCTTTCCTCACACGCACGCCCTCCTCATAGTCTCTGGCATCCCTTTGTCTAGACCACCTCTCCTCACAGTCTACATGGGCAGCTTCTTGCCTAATTCACCAAAATTGCAAATCCCCTCTTCAACATTCCCCTGCTTATAATATTGTTTATTATATTTTTATCTTCTTATATTGTTATAGTCTTCTCGAGCTCTCTGAGGTCTTATATGGTAGAGTTATCTCAAAATGAAAGACTCATTAAGAAACTCACTTTTTTACTCTCTTATTCACAACCCTACGCTAAGTCCCAGTCTCTATCCCATCCCCAGGATGTAATCTGGATCATAGGATGGACTCAAAGGTATTTATTAGGTACTGAAAAAAAAAAAACGTAAATAAATCAAGGAAGACAAACAGAAAAAACACATACTATGCTGGGATGAAATGCACAGGTGATATGGTCATGGGTTTGCTTCTGTACCTGAGGAACAAGCTAAGAAGAGCAATGCTTAACTATAAAGAAAGTCTTCAAGGTTAATGGACCAGTCCAGAAGCCCAGTTCTCATGTTCTTCACTCTCACTCCACTGAGACCAGGGTTCTCTTAGTTAAGAACGGTTAGGATTCTGTCTAAGCTGCACCCCACAGTTACCTGGCCTACTATAAAAGCGAGTACTCAGACCTCTCTCTCTCTCTCTCTCTCTCTCTCTCTCTCTCTCTCTCTCTCTCTCTCTCTCCCCTCTCTTACAGCTCTTGCCTCTCTTATTCTCACACTCTCCTAGCTTCTCTCTCGCCCCCTCTTGGGATCCCCTCCCCTCCCCCCTCTCTCCACATGGTCATGGCCATCCTCAATTTCTCTACTCTCTCCCTCTCTCTACCTTTCTCTGCCTCCACTACCCCCTTAACTCCCATCCCATGGCCTGAATAAACTCTATTCTGCACTATACCAGCATGTGTCTGGCCCCTCATTGGCCCGCTAAGACACACCCTTTCCCCTACACTGCCACATAACGTATTCGCTTAACCTCTTTCTCTTTTTATGGTCACAAGAGCCTTCACTGATCCAATGTAACTGGTGCTCCTCCTTATGACAGTATAGGAAAGGACTGAATTGAAAGGGGATCATGACCTCAGCAACTCTGTCCCTCAAGGGTAACTTCCCAGGTTCTGAAGTGTCATCTGACTGACTGTTATTCCATTCTGCCTCCATTCAAGCCCTGATTCACGTAAAAACCATCACCCTAGTTACATGTAACTGCGTAAGCTTTTGTCAACAGGAAGTGCAGGCATCAGAGCTTTTGGGACCGAGCAAGGAAAGTAACAGATGACAAACATATTAGAAAGGGGACGTAACAGGAAAGGAGTGCTCCATCACCAGCAGCTTGAGTATTTGTGAATAAAATTACGATGCTTGGAATGAAAGGAGCAAATATTTGGGCCCTCATGCTGAATTAATAGTGCACAAAATGATTCTTGATGACGAGGTAACTTTTTTATTCCCAAGTAAATTACTAATGAAAAGAAACACAGGCCTGGAGTGGTGGCACACACCTTTATCCCCGCATTCAGGAGGCAGAGGCAGGAAGATCAGCGAGTTGAAGGCCAGCCTGCTCTACAGAGTGTGCTCTGTGACAGCCAGAACTACCTAGAGAAATCCTATCTGGGGAGAGAGGAGAAAGAGGAGGAGGAGGAGGAGGAGGAGGAGGAGGAGGAGGAGGAGGAGGAGGAAGAGGAGGAGGAAGAGGAGGAGGAGGAGGAGGAGGAAGAGGAGGAGGAGGAGGAGGAGGAAGCAGAGCCTAATGTCTTTCATCATACCGAGCAGTGTCTGGGACTCGCATTGAGGTTCTGATTTAATGTGGTGACTTTAGCAAGAACTAAGACAGATGTATCTGCAAAGATTTAGGTGAGATCAAAGTTAAGATTTAGTAAAATGGCCTGATTCCAGAAACACTAATTTCTATGTAGTTTGTTATGAAGAAAACCCAGCTAATACAACAACTCTAACTGGCATTTGTGCTAAGACTGTTGATGACATAAGTATCCAAAGAAAAGGTGATTTAAATGGGTGACTGGGGGCCAGGGGTGGCAATGCATACAAATACAATGAACAGCAATTTGATCTCATTGGAGCAAGGAGACTATAAGTAAAAAAAGGAAGAGGTATGAACTCTTTGAGAGACTGATTTGAAACAGAAGAAAATAGGAAGAACAAATGATATAAAAATATCTAAACTTCTGTATCTTACTGCATTCGATGCTGATGTGAGAAAATACCAGGGACTACTAACTACCTTAAGAAAAGAGGATTATTCAACTCAGAGTTCTGGTTCTACCTCTGGTGAGGGGCCTATGACAGTAGATCACATAGTGAGAATGGTGGATATGCACACATACACACACACACATACATAGACATACACACATACATATATATAAACACCCATACATACACACACATACATACATATATATGCATACATACACACATATGCACACACATACTGACACATATACATATACATACACATGCACACACAGATACATGCATATATATATATATATATATACATATATACACACACATAGATACACACACATGCATATATATACATATATATACACATATACACACACATAGATACACACACATGCACACCCACATACACACATAGATGCACTCATACACATATACATACACACCCTCATACACACACATATACACACATACATACATGCACACACATACACACACATCTGTGCATGTATGCAAGGCAGAAAAGAAGCAAGAGACCATGGAGAATTCAGACCCTTTTTATAATAATCTCTCAAACAAAACCAAACCCTCTTCTGTTAGTCCCTTCTAAGGATAGATCCTCATAATCTAGATAGTCCTGCAAGTCTGTAAGGACTTGCAACATTGTCACAACAGGAACCAAGGTTTAACACAAATTTTGATGGAAACAAGCCTCATTCCAAACACAGAGTTGTTCTTCTGACTTATGAACAAGTGAACTGAATTTACTAAATCATTTTCATCCAGTGTCTAGTTTAAAGTCTCCAAAAAGAACAGTTAAAAAAAGAAAAGAATGAGGTTTGCACTACAAATATCCTAAAAGCTGGGTAGAAGTTAGAGGTAGGGCATTCCTCTGTAGATCTCATCCGATTGGCCTGGGAGCTTTTAGTAAGCCTCCATTTGGTCTACTTATTCCTTATTGGGAATACATAGCTGAGATTGTATATTAACTAACTTCTCTCAAGCAAATGAAACACTGATGTGTTTCAACAAAAAAGATCGAAATCTGGTAAAAATTACAGGAATGCTCTCCGTATGCCCAGCACAATGTCTGGAGCAAGGTGGCACAGTCTGTAAGATGCTGTAAAAAGGCCAGGTTGAGGAAAAGGTGAAGTGACAAAGTGGCGTGACGCAACGAGCATAGCAACCAACTGCAAAGGGACTTGTCAGGTGACCGCACAGCTGCCTGCCAGGAGACCAAGGATATAGCCACAAAGCCTCCCCTCCTTTTCTTTTCTTCTTCTTCCTTTTTTGGTTTTGGTTTTCGTTTTTTGTCTTTTGTTGTCATTTTATTTTTGTCTGTTTTCTGGGACAGGGTTTCTCTCTGTAGCCCCGGCTGTCTCGGAACTCGCACTGTAGACCAGGCTGGCCTCAACATCGGAGATCCTCCTGCCTCTGCCTCCCCAGAGCTGGGATTAAAGGCGTGCGCCACCACAATTACCTCGCTCCTTTTCAGCCGTCAGATTATTATAGGCTGCCCTCCCAACGGAGCTCTTCTTCGTGAATCTCTGCTTCCCAAGACCCCAAATCCTAATTTAAACCCCTGAAGCAAGACAAATGGGAAGATAAAACAAAGCAGCAAGGACTGAGACTTCTGTCTTAGACTTGGAGGAACGGGGCTCTGGCACTGGCTCAGTGGGTAAAGGGTTGCATAAGCACATCCAAAAATAACCGGAGGAGCGTGTGTTTAAACCCAGTGCTGGGGTGGAGACAGGCTGATCCCAGGGACTCCCTGGCTAGCCAGTCTAGTAAAAACAATAAGCTCAAGGGTTGGGGAAGAGGCACTGCCTCAGAATATAAGCTAGAGAAGTGATTAAGAGAATATCCAACGTCAACGTCTGGTCACCGCTATGGGAGAGCGTGTCCCATACGTACATGAATATATGGCCCGGGAGGGTGGGGGGAAGCAGAGGAGAGAAAGAGAAGGAAAGAAAATGTGAGCCAACTGTATTGTTTCTAGAGAAATATACAAATCTTGTCTTCTCGAGACAGAAAAGTAAGTGAGCAATGACTCTGAGGACAGTTTGAAAGCAGGAGAGAAAGACCAGAAAATTTAGATTCGATGAAGGCAGGGGATTCTAAGAGGGAACTGGAAGGCTCTTGGCTCAATCTAGACTATGATACCAATCGACTAGACATAAATGAATTACCAATTTTATTCTGTATCACATTTGTATTATTGTTATCTCATGGGAAGGAATCAAAGGGCTGGGTATGAGGCTCAGTGGTAGAGCGCTTGCTTGGCACATACAGACTCAGGCATCAATTCTGAGAATATCTCCTTTAAAAAAAAAAAGAACCAAAACAAACAAACAAACAAAAACTGAAAAAGACAGAAAAGTTAATGATATTAGTAATAATAACATTCTAAAAAGTGAAGATTAAAACTTATCATGCAGACTTTCTGTGATTTACAATAATTTTATAAATTCTCTCTTAATATATCCATCTGTTTTACAGGCCAGGTTTTAAAGACTTCGTCTTTCCTGATAACCTAAAACAAGGCAGAAGTTTCCTCTCGTTTCTTCCACGTCCCTCTCTCCTCCTTTCCGGCAGTTGAACGTGAAGTACTTTATTTAAACAAATCCCGAGCCAAGTTCTGCTGTCAGAGATGTCCATGCCAAGTCCTACCCAGGACACTCAGGCTCCGTTCCAAGCACTCGGATGTGATGTCTGTGGCTGTTGTGCGTAAGAAAGGGAGGGTGGGAGCCGACCCTGAGGCTGCCCGTAACAGTCACTGATGGCGAGCGTTTGGCCCCAGCTGAGTACACGTCCTTTCAGCAGTCATTTGTTGATAATGTCCTTCGCCAATCTGACGGCTAACATTAAGACAACTCGGGTAAGGAACAATTGTATAAATCACAGAGCCAAACACAAATGTGAAACAAAGCGTAAATAGAACTGTGCAGACTACAAACGTCCGCAGGCTAGGTCACAGGACACTTGAGAAGGCAGCCAGAAAGACACGAACACGAACATATGTTACGATAGACGAAGATGTTTAAAGAGAAATAGAAAAGAGGGTCAGGAGAGATGGCTCAGCTGTTAAGCGTCTGGGATGCTCTTGCCGAGGGTCTGAGTTCAGTTCCCAGAAACCATGTCAAACAGCTCCCAGCTCCCAGCAGGCTATAAGTTCAACTGCACACAGAGCTCACAGTTCCAGCCTCTGAAAGCAGCCTACTCCTGTGCACACGCCCATACTCACAGACACACTTAACAAATAAAATCAAAACTTGCCAATTAAGGGCCCCCCTATTTCTGTGAACATACATACACATGCACACCACACACACACACACACACACACACACACACACACAATTAACATAAAATTAATACTTTAAAAGAAAATAAAGTGTTCTGTAGGTGTATGTAATGAATTTTGCGATTCTTTTTCCACCTCCATTTCACCTCTGTCTTCCCAACTCCCACTTCAGTGTCTTATTCCTGTGTTACACCCTGGCTTTCCTTAGAGTTTCTCTGCTGAGCTTGGGTGTGATACCATTTACTGGAGTAACACTACTGAAAAAATGCCACACTCTTTTCCGTAAAGACGTAGCTTCCAGTAGCCCCCTCAGAGACAGAAAAGGCCTCACTCACTCACGGTTCTCCCTCATCCATGATGTGACACTGATTGAGCCAATCATGTGCAGGGACAAGCACACTTGCCTCGAGTTTTAAGTGCAATGGCTATTATGCCCACGATATACCATTTTTGCTGCTTATTTCCTCATTTTCATATTATTCTAATACCCCTACACATGGGGCCTTGTTTAGGACCAGGCAACCATCGGCACTTATTCCCAGCATCTCAGCCACGTGTGGGATTGTATGAGCCACTCCCCACAGCAGTAAGAAGCTTCCCAGGGGAACGCCAGGAACAGCACAAATCTACCTGTATATTCACAGGTGCTTAGCACAGTTTGCCAATATGGCCATTTAGAAAAACAATAGGAGTCTTCTGAGTATACGTTTAAAGTTATGGAGAAATTCCAAGAGGCCTGCATCTGGTTAAAGCTGATAAGAATATAAATAATACATTAATCACACAGTAATATGATTACAAAGATCAATACCTCTGAGGACAAAAAAAAGAACATTGTTTTGTTATTTTTTCTATGGAAATAATCTAAAGATGTCCATCAAAACAAGAGATACAAAACCTACGTTTCTGGGGGCTGGGAATGTGGCTCATCTATAAGAGGGCTTGCTGTGCAACCATGAGTGCCAAAGTTCAATTCCCAGACCAAGGGAAACAGCCAGGTGTGGTCATGTGAGTCTGAAAACCAAGTACTGTGTCAGAGTGGAGACATGAGGATTGCCAAGTTTGATGGCTAACATCCTTACTCGAGATTTAGTGAGAGGATTTGTCTCCAGGACATAAGGCAAGATATCTGATGTCCTCCTCTGGCTTCTGGGTGTTCACAGGGATGCTTGCACCCTTACCCACAGGTGTGTATATATCACAACACACACAGACACAGACACAGACACAGACACACACACACACACACACACACACACACACACACTTCTGGAATATTGCTTATCAACAGACACCTTTATGTAAAACCACCTATCATGTACAATAGTGCACATAAAGTAGCTGCAAAGTCAAAACACAGTAAGATCTGACAACCTATCAGGCAGAAAGACTGAAGTCTAAATCTGTAACCTCAGAGCCCTGTTATCTCCTCAGGACAGAATCCCACTGCTTCTATGTTTGTCCTGTGATAACGAGCACATCTCCGAGCATATTGTTCCACTTGTTGTAGCCAATAGAATAGCTTATTATAGTTCTTAACATTAACCTCAGTATTTTTAGACTAAACTAAACAAGAACTCAGACCTCAAAGAGAAATTGTTCCTGTGAAACAATAGCTCAGCTGCCTGTGCCTTGTGTTAGTTACATTACTGAAGACAACAGTAATATGGTTAATACTTTATACTCAACAAAGACTATTGTTGGATATCTTAAAATAGAAAATGTTTACAATTACTTAGACTATAGTAATATTATAAGTCAGACTTTAAAGAATAAAATATGAGACAATTATTACATTGAAATTTAATTTCAAAGCTAGGTATTATGCTTCTATTCCTACTTTCTTACTACATTATTAGTTTCACTCTCTTCAATATATGATACAGTCATATAAATCATGCCTTTTTCTTTTTTCTTTTTTATTATAAAATATAAATAGTAAAGAAGAATTTCATTAAGAATAGAATAGCTGCCATTATTTGCTTGAGATTTCTTGGTTAGAAATCACTAAGCTCACATAGGCTGCCTCAAATGGCAAAACTCCAATTAGAGAAACTAAGTCTCAAGCCCAAGAAAAAGCCTTATCACTGTTTGAAGCAGTGAGGTTCTACAATTTTCTTCTTCTAGAATAAGTCTTGTAATATGTCAGTCAATCATTGGTCAAATGCTACAACCTAGAACATCTGCTTAACTCAATTAGGATTTCATCATTTATGGAATGTTTTATATTCCTCACTACATTCTGGTAGGACTTGTTTCTCAAATCTACTTCTGTGTGTATTTCCTGTTCTGATTAGTAATCCTGATGAAAATGTTGTGGAATTCCAGTTTTAACCACTTCTAACTACTTAATTACTTAATTTCATATTTTTGCCTTTCATTTTCATTAGCTTTCATTATGTAAGTTTAAATCTATTAGAATTATTTTAAAAGGAAAATGTTAAGACAATAATACCTCTAAGAAACATACCATCGATCCAGTAATAATAATAAAAACACTTCCAACAAGGTAAATTTTGTGTTTAAGAAATATTGACTAGAAGATGTCTACAATAATCATACTTACAAATGACCCTTCTAACATCAGTATTCTTGATTTTATAACTCTTCATTCATTACGTTACAATATCTGTTACATGCTAAATGTTGTACATTTTAATAACTGAAACAGCAACGTGTTCAAAAGACAAACCACTGATCGATCTTGAGTCTGCATCTAATGCTAATACAAAACAAATTATGTATACAGGAGAAATCGTATGAAATTACATCTATAAATATATAAAATTCAGAAGCAATTTTAGAGAAAACTAAAAATGAAAATATTTTTAGATTTAAAAAAATTATGCAATATAGCTTAGTTCATTCTCCTCTCCAAATTTGTCCCAGATTCAACTCCCCTACCCTATCCATACCACTTTATATTTGTTCTTGCTCTTAAAAATAAAACTGGAGCATAAAAAGCACACAAATAAACAAAACAAAACATAAAAGAAAAATTGAGTCCATTTCATGTTGTCTAGCTTTGGAGGGTAGTTGATATGCCCTGCATTGTTCCATTGTAGAAGACTGATGTTCTTTCTCCCAGCAGGTATCAATTGCAAAATTATTCTTGATTAGTGAATGGAACTTTGTGTCCACTTTTCCTTCTCCTTCCCAGGAGTTTGTCTGTTTTGAACCTGTGTTGATCTTGTGCACAGAATAGCAGTCTCTGTAAGTTCATATGTGTGTGAACTTGTTGTGTTTGGAAAAGACTGTTTCACTGAAGTTGCCCAGTGTTTCCATCTTCTTTTCCCTATAGATCCATGAACTGACTACTATACCCAGCAAAATTATCACTCACAATCAAAGAAAAAAAATAAAATGTTTGTAATAAAAACAAATCCTACTTAGACTATTTTTAGATTTTTAAATCAATATTATATACTATTTTTAAAAGTGGGCTATTAATCAGTGCTAATGTGCATTTAAAATTTACAAACCCTGCGTACAATTCTAGGTATTATAAAAGTATCAACAAATATGTAAAATAAGTATTAAATATTGAGTGATATTTTATAAATAAAAAGAAGTATAAAATAATTTTAGTCTAACTTCTTTCAATTTTTTATTTCATTTCCTAAAGTTAGAACTCACAGAAATTGAACCGCATCTACTTTTAAGCTTGACAAATAAATTTTAAGTAGTAGAGAGAAGGATTGGTGACTAAGAACACATACTGTCTTGTAGAGAGGGCCCTAGCTCCTAGTTCACTTGCCAATTTGGGCTATTTACAACAGCCTGTATTTACAACTTCAGGGGATCTAACTTTCTCTTCCAGACTCTGGTAAAATGCATTCGAGTAAACATACCAACACAGAGACAAAATTAAAAATAAGGATAAATCTTTAAAAATAAAATTCTTTTAAAATATTTTAATAGGTTGAGAATATTGTTTTGGTCACATTTATACTCTGCTCTTCCCTTAACTCTTTCCTCATCCACCCTTATCTCTCTACACCAAACCCCCGGCTTTGCATCCTTTTAAAGAATAACCTATCAAGTCCAATTTTGTTCTGCACAAACAACCACTGATTACAGTGACATCCGCTGAAATATAGTTGACCTACCAGGGGCTCGTGGGGGAAAAACCCTTCTTCTTCTCCAAGAGCAATCAACTAATCTAATCAGAGCTCCTCCAGTGTGGATTGGGAATCATGGATGCCTTCTTCATCCATGCTAGAAGGTTGGCTGGCTAGATCATCTGCTGACCTTTTACAGGCAAACAAACAGCAGTGAGTTCATGAGTGCATTGGTTCTATCATGTCTCAAAGACACTATTACTAGTCTTCCCTGACCTCTGTCTCTTATAGTCTCTCCTCTCCCTTTCTGAAATGATTCCTAAGTCTTCGCTGGGAAGGGATATAAATGTTCTATTTGTGCCTGAGAAGGCCACTGATACATATTCTCTGTACTTGGACCAATTGTGATTTTTCTTTTTTTATTTTTAATCACTACTGTCTAAATACTGCCTTCACAAAGAATCTTCTCTTATAGTCCAAGAGCTTTATTAACCTATAGGTAGAAATATAGAAATTTAGGTGGCAGTTTGCTACCATAGCCATTCAGCAGAACAATAATAATTGGTACTCTCTTGGGACCTGCAAATTCCCCAACCACTGGGGCCTGGTCAGATTTACAGTATCAGACATGTGTTTCCACAGAGGGGACAGGGCTTAAATCTAATCAGAAAGTGGTTGGTACATCCAATAATATGCAAGTCATTCTTGTACCATGGGGAATACACCAAAATCACAGATGGAAAGAAACAAAAATGAAAATTGATGAAATACATACATACATACACACACACACACACACACATACACACACACACAGAGAGAGAGAGAGAGAGAGAGAGAGAGAGAGAGAGAGAGAGAATAAACCAGTGAAGAACTGGTTCTTTAAAACATTAACAAAATTGAATAGCTATCAGCCAAATTAAGCAAAACATGGAGAGGATTTAAAGAAAAAATGAAGAGATTACAAGAGACACTAAGGATCCGGGCGATGGTGGCGCACGCATTTAATCCCAGCACTTGGGAGGCAGAGGTAGGCAGATTTCTGAGTTTCAGTCCAACCTGGTCTACAGAGTGAGTTCCAGGACAGCCAGGGCAACACAGAGAAACCCTGTCTCAAAACAAAAAACAAACAAACAAACAAGACACTAAGGAAATCACACATCCTATCTAGGTAGATGAAAGTTTGCATTTTAGTATACTATACGTATTTTCTTAAAATTCAAGTTCATTGTAAAATAAGACCTTACAATCACTGACTATGGACGAAGCTGGTACAAATTAGATTCAAAACTGGAAGCACCACAGGCCAATCAAACTTTCCAAACCATGCTCTAAAACACACAACTTTTAAAAATAGCAGATTGAGTAGCAATTAGAAGAAATGTGTCTCTGTTTAGACAAAGACAAGAGGTCTGAACTGGAAAAAAGTCTGAATGAATACAGTGGACCTCAAAGCAATTTCCAATGAAAAGACTCAAGCTGTTTCTCCAAGGAGGCTTTCTCATAGCTTGTTTAACTAACACTTATCAGAGACGATTTTCCGAGAATGTATCTCCAAACGGCTGGCACGAATAATGGGAACCAGCCATGCCACACACCTGAGATGTCTGTTCCACCTCAGACTTAGTATAAGGCTATTCCTGGAAAACAGAGTTTATTTATGATACTTTCCATTGTTGGATTTGTTAAGCAAAATGTTGGCATTTCCCTCCAAAATTCCTTTCAAACATTCATTCCAGATCTTAATGTTGAAGGTAAGATATAGACAGAAGTAAAGGGCCAGTCAGTACAAGGGCGGTTACAGAAAGCATTAAGTTAGAAGTGCAAAAGGAAAACTCCAGAAGGAAAGAGACGGAGCAGGAACTTGTCTGATTTGTATCCCTTGCAGTTTCAGGGTGTAAAAGCACATTTTATAAACGTTCTGGCAGGAGGTCCGTGGAAAGAGCTTCATAAAAAGACTTGGCAGGACACAAGCCATCCATGGAAAAGAGGAAGAGGAATAGAGAAACTGATAAGGAAGAAGGCTAGCAAGAAGATGGATGTGGTGCAGACAGCCCTGACCTTGATCTCTTGGGCTTTCTACAAGTGAGTAGACGTGGAAGAGTTTAGAACCTAATAGAGCATATCTGAAGGGTTACTCACCCTGCACCAATTAAGTTAATATTTCCTGAATTACCACTGCAATCACACCAATCTTGGCTGAATAATACCATTCAGTTCTTCCTTGTCTCCCCCTAACCTACCTTCTTATCTGTATGATGTGTCTAATATCAAGAGTATATGTGGTTATATGGTTCCCCCATCACTAAGAAGTGAGAAGTGGTTCCAAAGAGCTTGTTTTTTTTTTCTCCTTTGGTTTGGAGAGGTTGGATACTGGATAGAAAGAACAGATATGAGAAGTAATGTCAGTATAAAGTATTGATATATTAAAGTAGACAGAATAATTCCAATCAATTATTGCAAGTTCCTATTCTGTAAATAAGGGAGAAACAAAGTACTCCTAGGAAACATTCAGTTAATATATGCAATAAAGTTAATATATACTTGTGTTCTAATAAGTTGCAAATAAGTACTAATTACTATTTTTTTTGTTCAATGTGGAATAAAGAACTCCACCTCCCTTTACACTGTTGTATACTCCTAGTGCCCTGAAACCTGTGCCCTGTACTTTAGAAGGTCTGTCCTTAATACTTCTGACTCTTAGATGCTTTGCATAGTGGGAAACTGATATGCCGCCAGGTGAAAGTGCCTGGGCTTCATGTTTTCATTTTTTTTCAGGGATCTGAACTACAAGGAAGGTTTGCCAATTAACCAACGGGTAAAACACAAGTGAGGCAGGCCTTGCTTGGCTCTCCAGGGGGACATTTTAACTCCCAGGTTGTCTGTAAAACCTGTGCTTGTTCAGTAGAGGGTCAATCTCCAGCCAATCCATGCACAGCAATTCCAGTTGAATTCAAAATGTGTCTCCCACTTATTCAGATTTTCCACTACCAGACTCCCAGGATAAGACATGACAGAAATAGCTAAGTAAATAAAAGCAAAGAAGTAAAGGAATCACAATGGCCTATCTCTGTGACATATTAGACATAATTCCACTGAATACATTTAATGGCATTTGCAAGAAAGAGTATATGCTCTTAATAGTTATGAGATCTGTTTATAGAGAAAGTCTCCATGATTCATTTTGGAATATTTTCTTAGGCTTTTTTTTTTCCTTGACGGGGCCAGCTTTCTCACAGACTGCCTTGAAAAGGAAGTTTTTCTGAGTAGTGTTTTCTATAAATTCTCCTCAACATTTTCCTACTAAGAAAATTTCCTAAGACAATGTTCCTGTGAATAAAATCACACTCTGCCTGCCAAGAATCATCATTTTTTGGGAAAAAAAATCTTAGCAACAATCTTCTAAGTCTTATAATTTGAAGGAACATTCCACAACATAATCAGTGTAACACATTTAAGGGTTTCTTTCTACATGTTGCACATGGTCAAAGTACTAAATAATGTTGGCTGTGTTGATTTACATAGTCTTTTTTTTTAAAAACAATGTCCTTTAAAACTTTTTTTTCCATAAAAATACAAAGCAACAAACAATTGTTGCTGATACTGATTTTCCAGCCCTAGGATGGGAAAGTTTTCTTTCCAGGAGTTATTTCAACTGACTAAACAGAGATGTTCCTGCCACTCTGACCCACTCCCCCACCCCAGCCAGGCCAACTTTGTCTTAAGAACATAGATCTTTAGAGCAGATGGGTGATGCTTGTTTGGGGGAGAGATGACCCCAAGGTCATTGACAATGATGACCAGTTATTAATTTTCCCTTTGTGTATATGACATAAAATGATGAACTCAGCCAATTCTTTAAGAGAAAATATTACAGAAGCATATATCCAAAATCTCTTGTGATATAGAGTGGAAAATTAAACCTTTGCCAGATATTTCATGGTTTTGTCAATTTTCCCATTAATACTGTTCAGTGGAGAGTTACCCTGCTAGGGCCTTACAGAAACGGCAATTTATAAAGAAAATCAAGGGGACTGTTTTCTAGGTTCTGGAGTCATGTTTTGACAATCACTTTAAGGGTAACCTTATCATGTGTCTAAATATAATTCAATGGGCTGGAGAGATGGCTCAGCAGTTAAGAACACTGACTGCTCTTCCGAAGGTCCTGAGTTCAAATCCCAGCAACCACATGGTGGCTTACAATCATCTGTAATAAGATCTGACGCCCTCTTCTGGTGTGTCTGAAGACAGCTACAGTGTACTTACATATAATAAATAAATAAATCTTTATAAAAATATATAAATATAATTTAACTCAAATGCAGTGTGTGTGTGTGTGTGTGTGTGTGTGTGTGTGTGTGTGTGTATGCAGGCACGCACATGCATACATAGACATTCATTCATGCATGGGTGTTGGGCCTTATTCGGCCAGATACTAAGGCCTAGTAAAGGAGCCTGAGCCTTTGCTGGAGTTTAGAGACCTGTCTCGGTCACTTCCATACTGGAGTGACTCAGCACAACTTGCTTAAGCCCACCTTTGCCTACCTAACTCTGCAGTAGAATATCCGTTGGCCCTGTCAGTCACCCCATACCCTCTGTCACCCTTCCTCCCCACATCATCTCATCAAAAAAGCCCACCTCCTCTCTCAGCCCTTTATAAACAAAAGACTGATACAATTAAACGAGTTCCTGCTTTGACAGACTCCAGACTCCTGGTGGTTATTCTCTGGAGACAGAAGATCTGAGCGGAGACACTCACCACCAGGCCCAGCCCTGGAGAGACTTGGCTGGAGGGGTTCTCTCCTCTCAGCCTAGAGCTGCCAGCAGAGTTGACACACGGGCTAATATTTGAAATATATCTAAGTATGTTCATGATTTACAATCACTCTTTGTGTCTTGTGTCAAGACAGGAATGAATGCTCACACAAACACTATTAATTTAGCTTCAACCACAAAGGAATATCTGTGAGACACTTGTGCACAATGGCCTTTTCCAGCCACTGAGAAGAACAAAGTCATGTCCTTTTTCAAGAACACCAGTTCTGGTATATTCTTATTTCAACTATTAGAACTCAATTCTGACTGGCACTACAACATTTTTATTGAATGTAAATATGTTTTGCTGCTGTGTGTCTCTACTTTGGATATTGAGGTTAAGCTTTTATTGTGACTACTCAGACAGCATATGTGGTTGTCTATGAAAAACTGGCTCCAAATTTTCAAACTTGAGAAAATGATGCTCGTTCACTGACAGGAATGGTCCTTGGTTTTTATATCATTATAACAGGAGTAGGGTTGTTCATTCTATTTGACTTTAAAAGTTAGAGAAAATGAGTTTGAGAAGCTAATCAGAGAGATAAGCTCACTAACCAGTCAGAAACAGTAATTGGTGTGGTCACATCTCTGCTTAGGCATCCTTGGTCAGTTTGTCCTGCCTAGGAATGCTATGCAGAGAAATTATATTGTTCAGGAAAGAGTCCTAAGAGGAATACTCCTTTAAAGTCCATGCTAAAATCTAGTATTGGGGGTGTTGGGACTATACTTAATTCCATCAAAATGCAACTGTTGTAGCTGTGCTTTGTGACCAGGAAAACTCATGAGTTTTCCCAGCAGTGGTATGGTTTGGTGCCAGCACAGTTAACCTGAAAATGTCAAGAATAATGAGTGTTAGACATCAATTATTTCTAATTTCCATGTAATTAGCCTCTCTGAATTCAGAATTTAGTATCTATATTTGACTGTCCTGAAAGTTTCCCTCTAGTCTTCTCCATCTGCTGCCTGAGAAGGTCTGGATGATCTCTTGGAAAAATCTGGACTTGGACTGCAGGTGGTGTCTGCTCTATATTTGGCTGCTGGTTAGAGAACTAAGTCCAGTTGGGATCCTATCCTCTTGGGTGTAACAGTGACTTCAGTTCATCAGTGGGATGTAGACACTGTGAACCCCTGGGGCTGGAATTGATGGATATTTACTCTGTGTTTCTAAGGAACAGTTTCCAGAGGCCATGAGAGATGGAGGCCTTCTTATTGCAAATCCACACCTTAGGAATGAGTACAGGGATCATGGTTCCACAGAAGGACAAAACAAAATATGTTAGCTTGATCCACTTAGCTTGAATCCTAAGCATCTGTGATGGGTTCTATTTGCTCAGCCCAGGGAGTGGCACTATTAGAAGGTGTAGCCCTGTTGGAGTGGGTGTGGCCTTGTTGAGTAGGTGTGCCCTTGTTGGAGTACTTGTGTCATTGTGGGCATGGGCGTTAAGACCCTTATCCTAACTGCTTGGAAGACAGGATTCAGAAGAAGATGTAGAACTATCAGCTCTGCCTCCACCATGCCTGCCTATATGCTGCCATGTTCCCACCTGATGATAAAGGACTGAACCTCTGAACCTGTAAGCTAGCCCTAATTAAATGTTCTTTATAAGAGTTGTCTTGGTCATGGTGTCTGCTCACAATAGTAACCCCCCCCCAAAAAAAAGACAGCATCTAAGGCTGAGGAGCTGAACCTCTTATTCAGAAGTGGCTTAAATGCAA
Source organism: Apodemus agrarius (assembly GCA_964023405.1). Classification (NCBI taxonomy): domain Eukaryota; kingdom Metazoa; phylum Chordata; class Mammalia; order Rodentia; family Muridae; genus Apodemus; species Apodemus agrarius. The sequence goes on from OZ030018.1 coordinate 12,700,483, forward strand.
CTGTGATTAACTCTTGTCATGGAGAGCATGTGGCCCAAGCAATGCATGAGCCTCTCCCAAATTTCTAACACAAAGGAGAGAGGTTCTAGAAGGTTCTACAGTCGATTAACTACATCCTCAGTACCAACTGCTAACTAACATTTGACATGGGATCTTGCAGTAACTCCAAATAAAGATGTGGGAGTGGTATCAAAGATCGCATGACAAGGATCACAGGGGAAGCTAGGGTCATAGTTCAAGTGGTACGGTACTTGCCTAATATATACGAAGCCCTGGGTAAAATACCTTACACCACAATGGATCACACACAATAACAGAAGCTGGTAATGTAAACACTCAGGGGTAGGGGCAGGAGGAACAAACGTTCAAGGTCAGTCCTTGCTACAGAATGAATGTGATGCTTGTCCGGATTACAGGAGATCCTATAAGAAAAAAGACAGACAGACAGAAAGACAGGCAGGAAAGAGAGAGAGAGAGAGAGAGAGAGAGAGAGAGAGAGAGAGAGAGAGAGAGAATGAAAAAAAGAAAGAAAGAAAGAAAGAAAGAAAGAAAGAAAGAGAAAAGGAAAGAAAGGAAGGAAGAAAGAAAGAGAGAGAGAAGAGAGAGAAGAAAGAAAAGAGAAAGAAAGAAAACAGAAAGATAGAATTTGATGCCAGTTTCTACTACATGAGCTTCTGTGAGAGAAAAAAGGAAGACACAATTAGATAGAAAGAAGACAAAAAGACAGAAAGAACGAGAGAGGAAGAGGAGGGGTGTGGAGGGAAGAGCAGACTGATAGGTGGGAAAAATGAGTCTATTCTTGAATATATGACTCTCTTTGTCCATAAAGCCATGTCAGCAACAACAATTTATGTCAATTCTTAAGCTAGGTTTCAAGAGGACTGTGGAGCTTTTGCTTTCCTTGATGCGGTTTTGTCCTTGCTAGACAATAAGACTAAATAAAGCTGAGAGAAGAGTGTGCCGCATCAGGCCTAAGCAAGCGATCCTTGGTAAAGGTTAATTGCATGATGGTTTTGGATGGTATCTTTACATGACCTAGCTTTACAAACAGTTTTGTTTATCACCAAAACCCTGCTTTCCTCTGAGATTCTGGTTTAGGAAAAGCCAGGCAGATAGTGTTTGAGACTTGCCCTTTGTGCATACTAAACGAGTCTCTAATGAGCAAACTTCCTTGGTAGATAAGACTGCAGACGTGTTGCAATCCATTGCTGGAGGGAGTGAGCACATCCTGTGTAGCTCCATTGATAGAGGATTCCAGAGAGCTGTGTGTAGTTTCCTCAGGACTTTTCCCCCATGGAATTGTTCCTTGGTTTCCTTTTCCTACAATACACCACACTATGGATATCCCTATGAGCTATCTGACTCACCCCGGTATCAATCTAGGGGTGTGTGTGGTAGAGTCCTAAACCTACATTGCCTATTGAGGAAAGAGACTACAGGAAACACCCAGTGCCATCCAAGATTAGCCAAGAGTCAGCTCACAGAAGATCCCTGCATGAATGGCTTCCTACAGTCAGCGCTGGGGTTCTTTGGTATTTAGAGGTGATGAGCATCACCTTGGGCAGCCAAGCTCTGTCAAGGGTTCAGTAAGCTTGTAGAAACCATAAGTGATGATTGGAGACACTGTGTCTAATGGTTATTTTTGTTTCCACGTAAAATTCTTATGAATTAAGTTAGAATAACGCAACATGTTTGGAACAGAAATTAAAGTTCAGTTGACAAGGAAAGCATTTGAAGAGGTCTTGGTTCGACGAAAACTGACATCAGTAGATTAAATCAATAAGGTGAACAGAGGCAAAGAATTCTGTTCAATATCATTAAAAGATGTTCCACAGTGTGGGGTCTCATGGATAAATTCACTCTAGTCAGGGTCAGACATGAATACTACTTCCTTTTCACTCTTTTGTGTATTTGTGTATTTTAGTGTGTGTGTGTGTGTGTGTGTGTGTGTGTGTGCAGATATAGACATGACAGCCAGAGAAGGACTTTGAGTGTCCTGCTTTTCACTGTTCACCTTATCCTGGACTTGACCATTTTCTGCTTAGATTCGTGTCTGGTGAGTCCTATCAAATCTTCCTTCCTCTAACCCTTAACGTGTTACAGCTGTATGAGTCAAGCCTGGATTTTTTAACAGAGCTAGTAGGAATCTGAACTCAGGTCCTACTGCTTGCCCAGCAAGCTCTGTGATCCATTGAGCAACGTTGTATTCCAAGCATATTTAATTTTGAATTATGTTCTGTTTTGACAACGAAGTCTGTATTAAAGACAGTTTATCCCTCAAGGCCAGGCAGTGTTTCTTGAATGACTTAATGGGTATTAATATTTAAAGTTTCCCTTTCTTTCTGCTTTATTGAGGCATTTAGGATTTAAAAGAAACACCAAATGTGGTCCCTTCATCAAGAATGTTAAGCATCAGCTGCTGAATTTTCTTTGGCTCTAATATTCGGTTCTAATTTGAAGATGGATGGATTCTTGGCAAATTGTATCTCAATAAAGTTATTTTTTAAAGATAAAAAAAATTCTTACATGGGACGATTCAATAGGGACCCAACATTCTATCTTCAAATCAGTTCTAGAACAATTCCATCACCTCATAAAGAAACCCTGTGGTACTTTTGTGGCCACAGCCCTAAGCAGCGACTTACCTACTTCTGTCTCTAAGGTACGCCACTTCTCAGCTTCCTGTGCAAAAAAGAATCCTAGAGCCGAGGACATTTTTCTTCTGCCATCTTCTCGGTGCCTTGTTACCTCTTTTTTTTTAATTCGATATATTAATTTACATTTCATATGATTTACCGCTTTCCAGGCTCCCCCTCCCCGCAAGTCCCATAAGCCCTCTTCCCTCCCCCTGTTCCCCCATTCACCCCTTCCCTCTTCCCTGTTCTGGTATTTCCCTACACTACTGCATTAAGCCTTTCCAGAGTCGGGGGGGGGGGCCCTTCCTTCCTTCTTCTTGGACATTATTTGATATGTGGATTGTGTCTTAGGTATTAAAGTCTTCTAAGCTAATATCCACTTGTCAGTGAGTGCATACCATGAGTGTTCTTTTGAGATTGGGTTACCTCACTTAGTATGATGTTCTCCAGCTCCATCTATTTGTCTAAGAAGTTCATGAATTTATTGTTTCTAATGGCTGAATAGTACTCCCGTTGTGTATATATATGTGTGTATATTTTTTTGTATCCATTCCTCCATTGAGGGACATCTGGGTTCTTTCCAGCTTCTGGCTATTATAAATAGGGCTGCTATGAACATAGTGGAACCGCTACCCGTCACCATCTTGGAGCTGGTAGTTCAACCAGGTACCCAGAGGGTACCAGAGTGAAGGATTGCCCAGGGCATAGTCTGCCTGGGTGCCTTCCACACCAGGGGGCTGGGCAGCTCTACAGCTGCCTAGGCACGCTGGGGAGCGTCTGACCCGCAGGAAGTCCCGTGGATAGACGGAGCTCCATGCAATAGTTTGAATGAGAATGTCTTCATAGGCTCAGATGTTTGATCACTTGGTTTCAAGTTCGCATAGCTGCCAGGGAAGTTGGGGCATCCTTGCTGGGGGAAGTACATCACTAGGGGCCAGCTTGGAGTTTATAGCCGTGCAGGATATACACCTCTGAATCTGTTAGTCTTTTAAAAGCAGGCTCTTCTGTGGGGGAAGTTACTATTGGTCACAGGCTTTATTACAATGAACAAGTAACTAGAGTATTTTGTAAAAGTGAGATTAAATAAAATGAATTTTCTTATTTATTATTTATGAGTTGCAGCAATGATGTGTATTATATAAAGAAACTATTTTAACAATTGCTTGGAAGATAAAAGTGGCTATCACTGTCAAAAGAGAACATCCATGAAATTGAAGATATGGCAGAACTTCCAAAAGGAGCTTGATAAATGAGGCTTTTGCAAGTCAAAATAAGGAAAACAATGTCCATTTTTCATGGGAAACCCATTTGCTTTATATTTGTGAAATCTGGAGAAAAAGCTATTAGTTCACACAGAATCTAACAACTTTCGAAAGAAGCACTCGACATTAAATTAAGGAAAATTAATAACCTTCTTGTATTTGTTCAAATGTGCTTTTCTTATAATTCAATTACCTCATGGTGATTCATTACACTTAACCTCATTAATTTCAGTAGTTGTTTTGGCCCAGCATATTAAACATATATATTTTCCTCCAACAGATATATAAGAGATGATTTGGCAAACAATGAAAAACATTATTTGTTAAGGAGTGCATTCAAAATTAATGGAACAGAAATTTTAAATCATGATGGCTTCAAAAATAAACTATTTTCTGTTCTTAGTTGATATAGGATTTTTTTTTAATCCTAAATGTATCTATCTTATAAACTGTTTTTGGAATTTTAGTTTGTTTGATCTAAATTTTTGCTCCTACTAGATCTCAATTACTTTATTTCTGAAGCAGCATGCTGCTGTTACACACACACAGACACACAGACACAGACACAGACACAGACACACACACACACACACACACACACACACACACACAGAGTGCTCAAGTCAGATGATGAGTTACATAGTTAGATGTGTGACTAACTGTCACAGCTAGTTAGCATGTGTTAGCGTTAGTGCCTAAGAACAGTTTCTGCACTCAGAATTCTGAAGAATCTCTTCACAGAGATTATGTAAGGACCATAACAGAAAGACCAGTCAGGGTGTGGTAGGTCCTGTGTCTTCTCTTTGTCAGTGCTAAGCAGTCAGGGACCTTTATACAGGTGAACAAAATCGTGTTAATTTTTTTCACTTAATTTATGTATACATGTGTGTACCCACCTTTCTGTATGTGTACTACCTATGTGCAGTGCTTTCAGAGGACAAAAGAGAGTATGGGATCCCCAAGGACTAGCCGTTTCAGGCAGCTGTGAGCTGTCAGATACAGGTACTGGAAAATCAATCCAGATCCTCTGCAAAAATAACAGAAGCTCCTAACGACAGCATCTCTCCATACTCCAGAGTGGCAGTGTTTAGTGGGCAGGTAGGATTTGCTTGGGTAAGATGTCAAACAAGACCTTGAGCTGGTCCCCAAGTGTTTGTGTTCATTCCCCAAGTCTTACTCACAAATGAGTTCATGAAAGCTATCAAGTTGAAGTGGGTTGTATAATGTAGCTATTTTATTATTAAGCCAGTCTTTAGTCACCATGCTACTTCCATTACAGAACAATAAGAGTTATAAGAAGTAGAGGAATTAAGAGGTAAAATTATAAGAAGCATAAGAATTAAGAAAAGTATTACATTATCTTTTTAAATCTTAAAAAAAAGGCCTATTAATAAAATCAATGTACATATAGAAGAAATTATGCCAATTAGGAAAGAAGTACAAGCGTGTAGCACCTTTACAAAACATTGGATGTAAGCTCTGGAGTATATCTAAGCTATGATAACTTTACTACATATAAATTTCAACTCATTCTTCAAGAAACAAGGGATGATTTCTAATTCCCATCAACTGAATTTTCAGCCACACAATGTTAGATCACAAAGTGTGCTTTAGCTTTAGATAAAACATAAAGGATTTTGAAGAAATAATAGGATGAGAACCACTATATATATATATATTTCTTTTCACAGAGGTGATTGAATCAGTTGATTCTGCCCCTTGTGTTCATGGAGTTTCTGCTGACTAGGTTTTACTGAATCTAGTTAGGTGCCATGGAAAATGCACAAGTCTAAAATGTTGCTTTTTACTGGATTATATAGAAAGCATACGTGCAAACAGTTCAGCTGGCTCTGCTCTACGTGACAGGAAGTGTAATATGGAAGAGGTGGAGGACCGGTCAACAGGGTCACTGCAGGTCCTTGAAGAAGTGTGAGCTCACAGCTGTCCTTTGTGTCTCTGTAAAGCTAATAGAAAGAGATGACACTACAGACAAGCTGTTGTCTCCAGAAGCTTCTGAGATACATTTGAAGCTAAGCCCTCCAATGTGATTTGACCCTGATTTTATCTTATTATCTTCACTTGTCTAAGCTTTCTGTTGATCATTGCTTACCAAGAGCAGACCCAAAAGTCTAATAGAAGTCTAACAAAATTAAAATGCTTCCATTTTGAAATAAACCCAATTTTCATTTTGATTTTAATGGGGAACTCTATTAATAGGCTAAAATTTTCCTCTTACGAAAATTAAACAGTGAGGATTCTGAGCTAATGATAGCATTGGCTCAGGTCTAGTTTTAGGTCATCATAAACCCCTAAGGTTGGATAGAAGGAACAGAGTAAATCTCAATACTCCCATGTACCACCCAACCTGTACCACCCACCAATGAAAATGCCAACATAATACCAAAGACAGTGAGTGCAAACAATCCGACACCAGAACAAGACATCATGGTCTCTGCATTTGTGTAGGAAGAAGAAATAAGACAACAAAACTGTCTAGCTCAACCGAGAAGAGACACACTTGAAAACAGCCAGTGGGGGCCGGTAGGAAAGCTGAGGGCAATTTAGGAATGGAAGGTGAGACTAGGAGAAGCGTAGTCAGGTGTGCCAGTCCTGAGGGTACGGCCCATCAGAGAAAGACAGAAGACCAGCGGACTTAGACCTGACTTAGAACAGTTGGGATGCTCCGTCCCAGAACAGTGGCCTGGCTGAAGACGCAACTGTAAACAAACTGAGAAGCAGAGTGAGATTTGGAAAGAAATCAGCATATTCAGAAAAATATGGGGTGGGAGGGGAACCAACATTAATACACACGCACACATGCATGCACACACATACATACACACACACACACACACACACACACACACACACTAAAGGAAACAAAATATAACAAGCTGCTGTGTTTTTGAGCTCATCTTGCACCCTGTCTCCTTTCAGAGGTTCTGAGATTTGGCTGGGGATGTTGGTCAGTGGTTGAGTTCTTGCCTGGAATGTTTAAGGCACATGTTTGATTCCACAGAACTGAAAATTTAAATTAAAAAAATTCAGAAAATCAGAAAAATCTAAAATAAAAATGAGCAACTAATAGCTCTCAAAGCCAAATAGCTTCCAGGAATATTTTGAGAGAAAGGGGGACAAAAAGAAACCAATGAAGAGCCTTAGATTTATTGAAAGTACATGTAAGAACCCCAGGATGGACCAGATCCACACACTTCATCGTTCAAAATGAACTAAGAGTCTGGGAAATTGATAGAAGTCAGAGAGACAGCAGATACTGCTACAGAGCTTTAACCTGATGAAGGTAGTGAGGAAACACTAGAAACGAAAGAAAAATATCATGAGGAATATAGTACACAGTTTGAGGACATAAAGTCTGATGATAGAAAGAAGGTAAACGAGCAAAATTTACACACAAGAAGTAAAGACAATTAAAATGAAAAGGGTTGAAACTGTCAGCACAAAACCATAGCTCCATCCCACCAGAGACAGGTGTCTGTTCTGGAGCCACACAGGACTATAGGCTGGGAACACAGACTCAGGTTGTCCCAAACTCCAATCAAAGTACAGAGAAAGAAGGAAAGAAAGAAAGAGAGAGAGAGAGAGAGAGAGAGAGAGAGAGAGAGAGAGAGGGAGGGAGGGAGGGAGGGAGGGAGGGAGGGAGGAAGAAAGAAAAAAAGAAAGAAAGAAAGAAAGAAAGAAAGAAAGAAAGAAAAAGAAAGAACAAAACAAAGGATTCCAAACGTGTTGAAAGGGGGAGCGACAGTCAAGCTGTATCTGCTGTGGCTCCAGAGGCTGTCAACAGTACTGCTAGCCTTTGGGCAAACAGTTGCTAGTGTCATAGGACATTGCAGTAGGATTTCACATGATAGTCACAAGACACTGAGTTATACACAGAGGTGGGTAATGAATAGCTTTTAAAGGGACCAAGACAGAGGGAAGAGATATGGACCAACAGTTAAGAGGAGGCATTGTTCTTGTAAAAAAAAAAAAAGAAAGAAAGAAAGAAAGAAAGAAAGAAAGAAAGAAAGAAAGAAAGAAACACTTGAGTTCCATTCCCAGTACCAAGATCCATGAGCTCATACAAAGTGTGTTACATCCTCTCCTGGGCTTCATGGGCACGCAGACACACACACACACACACACACACACACACGCACGCACGCACGCACGCACACACACGCACGCACGCACGCACGCACGCACGCACGCATATACCACAACTTAAAAACAAAAGTAAAATGTTAAAGGCCAAACAAAGAGTTAAAGATAATTAGTAATTAGGCTCCAGACTTGTAACATTCGAACTCTTCACAATCCCAAAGATCAATCAGCCTTGTAGAGTCTAACAGAGATGCCTTAACATCAGTTCACAAAAGAAAGTGATATATATTGAGTAGTGCAAAATTTAAAATAGATATTAAACTCTTGAAAAGATCCAAATAAAAGTGAAAGCAAATAGTCAGACATCTAATGATCTAGGCAGATTTACAGACACAGATGTGAGGAACACAGTAGCTTATGCACCATCTTCATTAGCCACATTTAGACTACAGGTGATCTCATTTTTATCATACTACATTCTCTTTGAACCCATTTCAGCATTTTGTTGCAACAATCATGACAAATGCAATGGTATGCTTCCTTCTCCAGTCTCTCCTGGATTTTGATAATGCATCTCTCCAAGGATGAAATGGGCCAATTCAACCAGAAATCCAAGCCAGATTAGATTATATTAAATGCAGGAATTATTAGGAAGCTGCTGTCTGTAGAGTTCACTCACCCCAAGGACCAATGTCAGGGAAGTCGCCATGGGGAGAGACAGGAGAATTGGGAGAAGGGACAGGGGACAGGGTACTGGGAGAGGGAAGAGAGAAGGAGAGAGCTAGCAAAATGTCTGGATACATAGACAAGAGTCTCTGAGGGGGTAGGCAGCCAAGTCCCTGGGCTGGAAAGTTCAGGGTTGGGGGCAGGGTATGCCAGGTAGGGACTGAGGGATGCTGGGAGAACCTTGAGGCCAGGTCTGCTTTGATATGTAAAATAGGTACCCCAGTCCCTAGTCCTGGGTCAAAACCAAGCCAGTTTTTAAAAGCTTTCCACTTTTGAGTTCACTAAGATGTTTATTAAGATGTTCACAAAAGGTAAGGGTAATGTAGATTTCCTTCTCTTGGCCCATAAAAGTTATACTTTTATGATCCATATTTATAGCATCTTTTTGACTCCTTAAAAGACTCTTGGAGCTTCTGGGGATGTCAGGAGATTTGGTTTAATGGCACAGCAATTGGCCATCGTGAGCAGTGACAAAGCAGCCTGGCATCGCTGGGTTATTACCTTGTCCTCTTCGAGAATTCATGACAGTATAACTGCCTGCTCCACAACATGTGTTTTTAAAAATAGTCTCAGCTAGTTGTTCGATTTGTGAGGAACATTAACAACACAAATATTTCAGTTGAGCTTGGAGACATCTTGTACATCTTCTTGAGTTAGTTTTAAGATACACACACTATTTTATATGTGTGTGTGTATGTATATATATATATATATATACACACACACACACATATATATATATATATATATCAAAATATTTTGTCTTCCTCAATGGTTCTTCCAGTGGCTCTCTGCAGAAGGCATTTCCTGTCTTCACAGTGACCTTTGCTCTTGACACTAGAAGGCTGGGTTGTTGTTTATCCTGGAATGCCTGGAGCACTTCTGGTCAACAGACAATTGTTCCTCCTCAAAGACTATAAGCACGTCTCTTCTGAGAAACTCTAGTCCCTCCACTTCCTGAGCATTCAAGGAAGCATCTAGATTTCTTCCCTGCATTTATTCCACAGTGTCGCCTCCTTTAAGCCTTACTATTTTAACATGGGATTTCATCATTTCTTGTTCTGACTTCCCAGTGTTCCTACTTTAGATTGTCCTGTCCTAAGATGACAGACCCATTCCTTTAAGCTTGTCTTCTCTCTTGCTGGAGAGTGTAACATACTTATCATCATTTTGAGTTTGAAAATACCCAGTGTTCAGATTTATTTCTTTTTCTTTCATTTCTTCTTCCTTTCTTAGTGTCTGGAGCGGTTAATAACATTTCCATTTGTCTCCTTGTATGATCCTGCAACCTTCAGATCCCACTTTCTACTCTTTCAACGGGGATTCACAGCAGCAACTCCCCTGGGAGCTATGGGCTGACATGAATTGGACCATGTTGCTCCAAGGTTTCCAGTTTTTTGGAACAATCTTCTACCAGGACCTGTGGAACTTCAGCATGGAGACAGATATTAAAGAACTGTCTAGACTCTGGCCATGTAAATCAGTCTAATAAACAGCAATAAGTGCATGTGTGTGTGTGTGTGTGTGTGTGTGTGTGTGTGTGTGTGTAGAGAAGTCTACTGCATAGTGCTCTGCTTAGTGCAATGACTGTAAATACATTCTTCCCGCCACTGTCTCCTCCGAGTGCTTACGTTCATCTTTAAATCCGCAACTCATGCCTTAATTTGCCTACAATATTTTTTCATTGACCCAGTAGACAAATCATAAAAAGCACATTCTTCATCTTCCCCATAAAATTCACTTTCCCCAGTATTACGCCTTTCATCCAATTTCCACTGCTTTCTAATGATAAACATGCTTTAGCCATCCCTTGTTCCTCTGTGTCTTTCACATTCTATACCTACGCACTCACAAGTACTTTAGATTTGATGCACACACTTTTTGGTTCTGTTAAGGACAGCTGCTACACTGATGTGATGCCAACCATCCCCAGCTCTCACTTGTAGCACCAGAGTCGTCCCTTGATAGGTCCTTACCAACTGCCCAAAATCCACTCAAGAACCAGTCTACATAAGGTTTCAAAAGCATCTGTCGTATCAAGTCATTCATCTTCTCAAGACTCTTTCTTTCCTTCTCTCTTCCTCTCTTCCTCCCTTTCGTTCTTTCTTCCTTCCTTTCTTTCTTTCTTCCTCCCTTTCTTCCTTCCTTCCTTCTTTCTTTCTTTCTTTCTTTTTTCCTTCTTTCTTTCCTTTCTTCTTCCTTCCTTCCTTCTTTCCTTCTTTCTTTCTTTCTTTCTTTCTTTCTTTCTTTTTTTCTTTCTTTCTTTCTTTCTTTCTTTCTTTCTTTCTTTCTTCTCATATTGTTTTCATTCAGATCATGGCTATGTCTTTACAAACCCTGTCTAATACTCTCTCTGATTCTTTCTGCACTTCATATTGCACATGGTCCTGCTCATTCTGAGACACTGGCACTTGTATGTTTTTCAAAGACTCAAGAACGTTCCACTTCCAGTATGTTGTCTATACATTATAGTCCTAATATTAAGAATAATATTAATTTGCCAGAAAGGCCTTCCTTAACAAGTGCCCCAAAAATATCACTTCATAATACTACGATTTTAAGCACGACCATGTTTTATCATGCTACCACTCACATACACACACACACACACACACACACACACACACACCAATATTGGCTAAACTACATGCTCTGACACATTCTATAATTTTAGAATGAAGAAGAGGATTGACTTTCTAAGTTTTATGTTATTGCTGTTTATTAGTTTTAATCATAACTCATCATAAATACTCTTTTAATAATTTGCTCTACACACACCCTAGATCTAAAAGTGTTGTGATTATAAATTTCTTTTCTGGGGCTTTGAAAATATAAGTCAAACTATGTCACACCTAGATTAGCCCAAATTTATGATTTATTTGCCTAGTAGCTGGAAAAAATGCACAAAGAGTGAGAGTCCACTGAGAGTTTCTAATGGATGTGTCTCTCAAAGTCTAAAGATGTATCTGTGTCTCACTCACTACATGTTACTCACCTCTTTATATTTCATCTTTGAGATCAATAATTATGATGAAAAACACTTTTAGCAAGAAATAGAGTTATAATCTCCCTAGGGAACATTGAGAACAGAGAAACAAGATCATAGTGTGCATAAAATTTGATATGTGAGGCTAATAAATTTTTGAAAATGTGCTGCGTGACAAGCATACAAAAGGCTACTGGAGATGAAGAAAACACTTGTGTTGTGTGTGGAATCCATTAAAGAATCTTTTAAGATTAATGGAGCAGACACCCCACCCCCATGTTTGACTCTCCATGGGAAAATAGACTTAAAGTTTTCATCACTTTTGGATTTACTATCGTAAAGTTCTTTTTAAAAAATGTCTCTTGAGTATCTATATCGAATCACTCAATGTTTGAATATAATCTATTTTCTATCAGGTTCTATTTATTTCTTCTACTCGAATGATGATTTTTTTTGCTTTTTCCTAGGCTTTACATCCACATCAGCATTGTGAAAAATGAGTATTTCTCTGAACAATGTATCTTTAAATTCGACCAGAATTTTTTTTTTCTCAAAATGGTAGATACTACTATAAGCAAATACCACTATGGGATATTTTAGATTACAGAATGCTTTCATAGAAACCATTTCCCCATTTGGTCACAATGAGCAAAAACCATTCTGTCTTTCAGATGTGAAATGTGAAGTCCTGAATTTAAGTGACTGCTATGAACTAAGTGTTAATCCCACTGAGAAGATGGACTTAAATTAGAGCCTTCACTAACTAAAGGTCAAGCTTCACTTAAGACATTTGACAGTGGACAACATATTTGCTCTACTAATTTATGTGACCAGGCATCTGACATGTGAGTGGTCTGCAGAGGATCAAATAGTATGAATAAGAAGCAATTCAGAAAACTATAGATGTTACACATAAATATTTCATGTAATGGACATGGCGGGCCATTGCTGTGTTGAGAATCAGGAAGGTGGTCATTATTCACATGGGGTCTTCGAAAGATTCAGCCCACTAACATTCTGTTAGGTTTGTCAGGGAGGATTCTTAAGACATATGAGGCATCCCACAAGAGACCTCCAAAGCTCTTCCAAGGAAACTGAAAATTCACTACCCCTCCTTGAGGACATAAAAGCAGAAAGAATTGCTTGGGATAGAAGAAACTCATCTTTGTCAATGTAGCTGTTAGTTAATTTCCCATGATCCCGGGGGCAATTCCAACTAAACTTATTGGCTCACCAAGGTAGACTTAAAAATATCATTTGTTCTGTACTCGGCTCCCTAATTTAGAGTAAAGAGACGTCATGTTTTCCTAAGAAACTCTAACAGAACATATTTGCATAGGGTGGCAATATGGGCATGTAAATTATACATACATATGTGAGCAAAGTTGATTGATATTTCTGTAAGCTGCCATTGTTAAAATCTAATCAACAGGTCTCCTTATGGGTAAGTATTGATAAAGAAAGAATTGTATAGTGATATAGTAATATGGAACGTGACCAAAAATCTAGAAACATGACTATATCAGGTTTCCTGATTTAGAAATCATTTAAAATCCAAGTACGGATAATCTCAGACCTCTTAACATGCTAGTCAGTGTTAGGAGAATTATTGCAAAGAGGTACTACCAAAAAGACATATTTTTTGTATTTTTAATTGGTTATTTTATTTATTTACATTTCAAATATTATCCTCCTTCCTGGTTTCCCCTCCACAAACCCCCTATCCACTCCCCCCTCCCCCTGCTTCTATGACAGTGCTCTCCCACCCACCCACCCACTACTGTCTCAGCACCATAGCATTCCCCTATCCTGGACCATCAAGCCTCCACAGGACTAAGGGGGATCCTCTCCAATTGATGCCATATAAGGCAATCCTCTGCTACATATGCAGCTAGAGCCAAGGGTCCCTCCATGTGTACCCCCCCAAAAAAGACATCTTATTCATGGGTTTAGAGTTGATATCTTCAATCTGGTCTGGTCCTGGAAATGAAAAAGTCTGTGGTTCAGCAGAATGTTTTGAAAATTGTCTTAAGTGACACAAGAAAACATTCTCTAATTGAACCCATGACTTTTGTGACTCTGGGTAAGACATTACTGTACCTATGAACTTATGTATTTGGTCAATGTTCATCTAATCTCCGAGTTTAAGACTTAACTGATTAGAATATAAAATATACATGTAAGCAGATTGTGGAAGGGAATTTAATTCAGCTGGCCATAGTGAGCTGACTTTAGATGGTGCCTGAGTGACAACCCCACAGCTTTGTGGAGAGATTGATGCTTCTTCTTTAAGTGAAAGAAGACATTATTAACTGACACATTAGGGCAAGAACTGGATTGCTATTAGCCAGCGTTAGCTTGTGACTTGTCTGTTGCTGTGATGACTCAGAAGCACCTGCACTGTAAAGGTTGCTTCTAAGCTTCTTGGAGGCTACACAGAGCGCATCCCTCTAAAGTGTGGGGGACCATGGAGATCATCCACACAAAGGCTCAGGACTACGTCTGTGTTTTTCTCAGTGAAACAGCTATTGTATATTTTGTGGTGAATCGAGTTGAGGCATGTTGCGTTTGTTTTGTGTTGGTGGCTATGATAGGCTTAAAAAAAAAAAAACACTCATCTGAATGAATCCTGTGTCTCCTTTCCCGTAGATACCGTAATAGGTAAAATATTTGTTTGTTGATTTAAAAAATAATTAGATGAGGTAAGGAGTCTTATTAAGTTTGTGTTTATCAAGGCATAAAATCTGACCACATAGGTAATCCACCCTTACTCTATCACAGGAGGCCATTTCAGGTCACCTCCCTGGGTGGGATCTCTAGAGGGTGTACACAGTGGCAAGATATGTTCCTAGTGACCCACCTCCACCCTTTCTAGTGAGACAAGAGCATCCCCTAGGGGATTTGATGTTCACAGCATTGGGCAGGTTTCCCAGCACTGTGTGTAATTTTGGTGCTGATCCTGGCCCCATAACAAAAGCATAGGAAGCTCTTCACCAGTCTCTGCTGGAAAGCCATCCGTTCCCATGAGTCTTTCCATTGTTGTCTCTGGCTGGCAAGGAGAACATGACAAAGAGGGACGAGCTGTAAACGTGTGAGCGACAGTGACAGTTGGGAGAGGGGGCAAGGGAGAGACTAAACAACGACTTTCCTCAAAACAGCAATGCTAACATTATTTACAGCTTTTCGAAATAAACGGTGTATAATCACATTGCCATTTGGAATTACCTATGTAGTGAATCATTCAGTTGTTAAGCCTGCTTGTTAGAGTTTCTTCTGTTTGTTTGTTGTTTCAATGACAATGCCTAAATACTATTTCCAATTTCCTTTAGCAGGCAATATTAAAGGTTCTAGAAAACACATCTTAGAATATATATGAAAGCCAAATTTTGGATTTAGAAAAATATTAGAAAAATCTATATAGAAAGTATATACTATATGTTAACAAAGGCTTGGTTTGGGGTACTTCTAAAAAGGATAAAAGTCAACTTCTAGTGCCTTAACCCTGTTATGTGTACGTGTGTGTGTGTGTGTGTGTGTGTGTGAGAGAGAGAGAGAGAGAGAGAGAGAGAGACAGAGACAGAGACAGAGACAGAGACAGAGACAGAGACAGAGAATGTTTGTGTTTAAGTCTCACTTCTCCTTTAGAATGTCCAGAGCTTATGAAGATGGATAAGCAGAATCCACAAGTCATTTCTGGGAAATTATAAAAGGGAGAATATCAATTTTTCAAATCATAATTTCTTTTCAATCTCAAATATCTAAATATATAGAAAATGAAACACAATCGTATCTACCCCTCAGTTTTCAACCTCTCATTTCCCACAAATCACTTCCAACAAAGACCCTCAAAAACAGAACTATCCAACTTAACAGCAGCATCAAAAAAAAAAAAATCCAACAGTCCAAGTTCTCTGAGTGTGCTATTTCCTGTTGGGGACTTATGCTCCCCAAATGAGCTTCTCACTGGGGTGTACTGTCACATTTACCTGGCCCGTCTACTCGAATGGCTGTGCTTTCCCCTAGTTTGTGCTGCTAAGAGACATCTGATCATCCACTTTTATAAATTACTTAAGCACTTGAAGGACTGTCTGAAAACTTTAGGGCCCTTTTTACAGCAAAAATGGGGAAGGAGTCACTTATTTTCAGAATTATAAATATTTCAAGCAAAACAAGTAAGTCCTAGAACCAAGAACAAGAAGTCTTAGAAGAGTAGGCCAACCACAAGGTCTTTATTTGTATAGGGCCTTGTGCTAGGATGTAAACACACATGAAGCCAGTCCAGGTTGGATGACATTGGTATTTCTCCACTGGGTTCTGTGTATTCTCTAACTCCTGATTCTTTTCTTGAATGGCCATTGGATAAAGCCCAAACTTGTCAGAACTCCTTGAATACATCTGTGCCATAGCTCTTAATACTATTCAGTTCAGCTTTTGACTCATTCTTGTTTCATTCAGTATCCAAAGCAATTCTGTTTGACCTTTTAAGATATTAGCTTAATTTCAGTGGGCCAAGGCACCACCATTTTCCTCTCCTATCCTCTTCAATGGGTACAAAAAATAAATTGATGATAGATGGATAGATAGATAGATAGATAGATAGATAGATAGATATGTATTTTTGCTGGCACATGCTTTATAATATCTTTTGACTAATTTACAGTTACATACAAATCATAAACAAAGCAGAGAGCTCAGATTAGCATCTAAAGAGCTCCACAGATTGCTTTATTATCTATATTTTTTATACTGAGTCCTATTACAAGAGAAAATAATTTAGCCAACTAAATAATCTCATCTTAAATTTCTATGAGACTTATGATGGCTATGTTTCATGATTAATTGACACACTCTACAATTATCCATGACAAGAATTTTAATGGCGAATCATCTAGATCAGGTTGCCCATGAGCATGGCTATGGAAACTATTGTGTTAACTGATATAGAAGACATAAGCTAACTCCGGACAGCACCATTCCTCAAGACTGGGTCCAGGACTGTATTTGGAAAATGAGAAAGTGAGCTGATCATGACTCTTGTAGAAATTTTTTATCCCAATCCTGAGTTTCTACCCCACCTTTGATCATACAGTTCCCTGATAAAAGACACACAACTTTTATTATTTACAATAAGCCTTAAACTCCATAAGAGCTGAGCAGCTATCTACCCTCAATGCTATTAGAATCTATTTTCTCTCGATAACCCCAAGCTATGACTTTTATGTCATCTGGGCTGCTCTTGGCTCCAGTTGGCCAGCACTCAGGGCCATGATTTCTTGACTCCTAACCTATGACACTTTTCTTCTTTCCTCACCCTCTTCTTTCTCCTTCATGGTCTCCCTAGATCTACCCCCCCCCACCTCCTCTTCTCCCTTCCACCAAGGGTGTGTCTGCATTCCAGCTGGATAACTCAGACCTAGAAGGTCTTTGGATGTGATCATAGCAGTTCTGTGGTTGGATTAACATTTCTCTTTAATTTCCTATGTGTTTTTTGTGTGCATTTAATCTCATTGGGTTGTAGTTTTTCTTTAAGTATCTTCCGTGGGCTGGATGTGTGGATAGATGTTGTTTAAATTTGGTTTTGTCATGGAATAGTTTATTTTATACATCTATGGGGACTGAAATTTTTGCTGGGTATAGTAATCTGAGCTGGCATCTGTGGTCTCTTAGGGTTTTCAAGACATCTTTCCAGGCCCTTCTGGCCTGTTGAAAAATCAGTGTAAATCTTATAAGTTTGCCTTTATTTGGTCTTTTCCTTCACAGTTTTTAATATTCTTTCCTTGTTTTATATATTTACTGTTTTGATTATTACATGGTAGAAGAATTCTCTTTTCTGGACCAATCTGTTTGATGTTCTATAGCTTCCTGTGTGTTTATAGGTCTCTTTCTTTAGGTTAGAGAAATTTTCTTTAATGAATTTGCTGGAAATATCTAGACCTTTGATTTGGGAATCTTCTTCTTCTACTACTCCTATTATCCTTAGGTTTGGTCTTTTCATAGAGTCCTAGATTTTCTGGATGTTTTGTGTCAGGACTTTTTTTTAAGAGTTAACATTTTCTTTGACCAATGTATCAGTTTCTTCTATTGTATCTTCTATACCTAAGATTCTCTCTCTCTCTCTCTCTCTCTCTCTCTCTCTCTCTCTCTCTCTCTCTCGTTGGTGATGCATGTCTATGTAGTTCCTTTTATCTACGTTTTTCATCTCCCAGTTTGCCTCAGTTTTTATTTTATTGCTTCATTTTTTTTATTTTCAGGTCTTGAACAGTTTTACTCAATTTCTTAACTCATTCAATTGTATTTTTTGAGTAATTTATTCATTTCTTCTTTAAAGGCCGCTATCATCATAAGGTCATTTTCTTATACTTCACCTATGTTGGAATATCCAGTGCTAGCTGCAGTAGAATAGCTGGGCTCTGGTGGTGCCATACCTGTTGTTGCTTATGCTAGCCTCTAGCCATCTGGGCTTTATGGTTATTATAGTCTTAGATGCTGATTTCTGAATTTATCTTTGTTAGATGGGTAGGGTTTTTTTGGGGTGGTGGTTTCCTATTGCTTGTTTGTTGTATTTTATTTTCCCCATGGCTTTCTATTTCTTTTCTATCTTCTGGCCTGAGCACCCTGGGTTTCTGATGACCAGAGAGTCTTCAGGTCCAAAATGGTGCCTGCCCCTGCTGGGGTTTTTGTGGCCTGTGTGTCCTATGGGGCTTGGGGTGCTAACTTTCCCTCTAGGGTCCCTAGTACCAGATTGACCAGGGATCTGGTACCTACATAACTTCTGGGAAAGCAGCTGGGGTTGTGGGCCATAAAATGAAGTCCAGAAAAAGGGGTGAAGTGTATGGCTGTTGGGGGTGCTTTAAGGAAAATTGGTGGCATAGCGCTTAGGGCAGGGTCTTACCTGGTTTCTCTGGTGGCTGTAGGCCTCTGGGAAAACAGAGTTGTGGACTGGAAAATGGAGACCAGAGGATGGGGTCTTTCCTCATTGTTTAAACAGCCAATATATTTATTTTGGTGATGTTTTAGATCATAAAATGTACTTACATTGTCATGGTTCTCAATGTAACATTAACAAACTCCACATGCTCATGCTTGACTTGGATTGACTCACCTTTATGAACAATATAATGAATCAAAAGAAGAGAGAAATACACATAAGGTTGTAAGAATTCAACCATATAACAGAAAAATGCTTTCTCATACTTGTGACTGATGTTTCAGGAAGAGCTATATAGGTTTTTCACATTGGTTCTTAAAGGTTCAATGACTCCTCAAACAATTTCATATTATTCTGAACCTCAAAAATTTAATTCTGAAAGCTTATATACCAGACAAGTACCCCCAATATAATACTTTATATTGTGTCTAGGTAAAAAAAATAAAATAAAGGGCATGGTTAGAGCAAGAGGCATTGTCCAGTTTTCTGACACTATTTTATGAAGGCATACTAGCACCCTTGGAAGAGACTCTGCTGTGAGCACTGGCTCAGTACAATTCCTTAAGATGTTTTGAAGCATTATATCATTGCACTTTGTGCCAAGTCTGGCAACTGATAACATAAGCTCTCTCTGCCGATAAAAGTTGTAGATAGATCTCCTTTTGTTGCTAGGGTCCTAAGGCTCCAGGCAGAGTCGATCATTAATTTGCTGACTTTCATAATCTTATGTAAGTCTGATCTCAGAATCTGTTTATCAATTCAACCCACACTTTTCTCTGTTGCTTGTGAAGTATATGATTTCTATGATTAAGATCACTTTCTCCTTCACACTTGCCAAAATTTCAAGCGACAAGAATAGACTTATTTCCTCTTATCTATGTCTATAATCATGCTGACCCATTGATACACCAATGAGGAAGACAAATGGACTGTGATCACTATCCCACTTTCAAAGCCATCAAGATCAGGAAGCTGATGATGGCTCAGCAGGCAAACATGCATGGGAATATACCTGATAACCAGACTTCAGAGTTCAATCTCTGGACCTGAGAGAAACATATTTTCACAACTTGTCATCTGACCATTACACACACACACCAAGGCATGATCTCTGAATCCCATAATATATATATATGTGTGTGTGTGTGTGTGTGTGTGTGTGTGTGTGTGTGTGTGTGTGATTTCAAAGAAAAAAAGATAGGAAAATTACCAACAATGTGGCTGGAACACTGTTGTCCTTGAATTAAAGTCAGTCATTGAACCTGTATTTGCTTCTCACGTATCTTTATTATCCCTGTCACATAGGATACTACTGCTGCTTGACTAGTAAGGAAAGTATACCCATAAAACCTAGAGGGCAAAGAATAACAGGGTTTCCACATAAAGCAAATATGGGCCAAAAGATAATTTCACCAAAATCATACATTTATTCCAGGGAAGTTTGGAAACTCCTAAGGGTCTGATGAAAATAAAGACATGCCATTGTAATTAGAATAGAAACCTCTTTATCTTGCACTCTTTGCTTTTCAAAGTGTGGGATGATACTGTTAAGAATCCAAAATAGTTGCTGACAATTGATTTTTAAATCTTTTTTCACTCAATTGCTAAGCATCATGCAAAGATGCTAGCTTTCCTTTAGGTCAGATGAAGAACAGAATCCCAGCTGGTCCATTCGCCCACCTGTGCTTCAAAACTTAGCAGATAAAATAGTGTTTGAATTATCTGGTAGAGGTTGGGATTCTGAGATGAGAGCTCATGGCAAACTGGATTGCCATGAGGTTGGCCAGGCAGAGCTCCCTGAATTTTGGTAAATCCAAGCTCCATGCAAGCAAATTCTCACTGACACACATATTCTTCTTATAAACTGGATCACTAATAAATCTTTAAAGAGACCAAATGCCTAACCCTGGGACTTATCTGATCATTGGGATGTCAATCACGAGCTATCTCTTGTGTGAACCTCTAGTCTCAAAGTTGACCATCAACACAGTAGCCTCTCAAGGAGAAAAGAAATAAAGAAGATCCAGGCAAGGCAGCACACAGATGTACTTTCTAGACACCTATATCTACTGCTACACTCTGTCTCCCCTACTCCATATTTACAAGAGAAGCAAAATGAATTCCCAATGACAGGAGAGAAAAATTATATGTGGTTTAGCATCCCAAACTAAAGAGGAAATAGACCCTCTCTGTATTCCTTGGGGTCTCTAAGAGGAAGTGAGGCGAAAGAGTAGCAAGAGAATTTCCAGAGATACATCTGGCTACATCCTTCGCATGAATTAAAAGATGGTTAGAATGCAGCTGTGCTCAGCACTATACCACCCTCACTGGGGAGTGGATGCAATTCACAGGGGCACACTGTAAGACCTTGATGCCTCTTCATTTGCCAAAGCCTTATGACAATGATGTACCATGTGGAGACACTTTTGACAGCTATATTTGTCACTGATGGCCTGGATGCACAGGTGACCTGTGTGAGACCAACGGAACTGGATGCAACAGCAACCTCTGCCAACTTGGGAAGGAATGTGCCAAGCTGTGCTCAAAAGATCTATAGGAACTCATTGCTGGCCTGCCTTCCTCCTTCAATTACCTTGGAGCCCCAGGTTCTGTTTGTATCTGTCAGGCTGGATTCACAGACAGGAGCATAGCATAACTGTCCTCTGAGAGTCTCCACCCAGCATCTGACTGAAACAGATGCAGAGACTTACAGAACCACAGCCAAACATTAGACAGGGATAGGGAAGTCTTGTAGAAGAGTTGGGGGAAAGGATTGAGGAAACCAGGGGATAGAGACTCTATAAGAAGTCTTACAGAGTCAACTAACCTGGACTCTCGTAGGTTCCTAGAGACTGAACCACCAACCAAAGAGCATACAAGGGCTGGAGAACCAAGGCCTCCAGCACATATGTACCAGATGTGCAACTTGGTCTTCATGCAGGTCCCCCAACAACTGGAGCAGAGGCTTCGCCTGAGTTGGTTGCCTACCTGTGGATCCTGCTCCCCTAATGGGGCTATCTTGTCTGGACTCAGTAGGAGAGGATGTACTTAGTCCTGCAGAGAATTGAGGGGCCAGGGTGGGTTGGTTCCCTGGGAGGGCCCTCCCATTCTCAGAAGTGAAGAGGAGGGAGTTTGGGAAGTTCTGTGTGAAGGGGAACTGGGAGGAGAAGGGACTGTGAACCAGAATTCAACTGAATAAATAAATTAATGGAAGAAAGAATAATAAAAGATGATAGGAACTATGTGTATGGTGACTCACAGAAGGTGAGTCACAGTTTGACAAGAAAATTATGAATTAGTAATAAAATAAAGACTATTTTGTTACTATGATAACTAAACCACAAGTGGATGAGAACTGTTAAGACTATTCCCAATGGAAAGCCATTTTGACTTGGATAAATACTTCTCACAGTGAAGTGACTGCACTGAGATCTCAGTGAAGTGTTGCACGATATGACCTGTCCTATGGATGTAAATTAGTCTCTTTCTGAGCCAGCCTGTTCTTAAGTCATAAGAAAAGGATCAATAACTCTAGTCAAAAGATGTGCATGGCATAGCATTAGCCTCTCTTTATAAAGTAGGCCCAATTCTTGCTGGATCCCATTGGCCAAACAACCAATAGCAGAGCTATATGTCAATGTTCAAAATTATGACCATAAGGAACTGTTATGAGCCAGCTAGCTGGTGGAAGCTTGAGTTCATGATGGGATCAGGTCCATCATGAATTGGGTTCCAGCTTTATCTCCTTCATCCTAGACGGAGATTAGCATTCCGACTCACTCTGATGCTCTCATCACCCCCATCTGGTATCTTAGTCAGTGCCTTAATCACCAACATGGCCCAGCGAATTCAACTCTAATTATGATCAGTTTTCTTTACAGCACAAGACACCCCAAGAAAGTAAATGGATGTCTATTTATGTCCTCATGCCCGAACAGCCACAATCTGGGATGGCACAATTCTGTATTGACTTTGCAGAGCTCAATTCTAGTGTTCTAGTGTACCTAAAGTCACTGTAATAACCCGAGACTCCACTGTTCCGAAATATGCCAAGCACATCCTCTTGCTATCAGGTTTGCAAAGTTCAAATTCCCTTGCAAGATGAAACACAGTGATGATAAAATTAAAAATGGTAAATTCAAAATTAAATATTCTTCATCTCACACAGGTTGAATTCAGAAGTTCAAAAGCTGCCACTTAAAGACTAACAGTCATCTCTTAAAAGTCTTGGGTTTTGATTTTTTGTTTTTGTTTTGGAGCAGAGTAGTTCTTTCAGCATATGAGGGGATGGAATATCACCTGTAATGGGAGCTCTTTCTCACAGGACAGTGTTTATTCTCAAGCAGAGATTCAGAGTCTGGATTCAGTCCTTGCCATATGCCTAACAAGCCATGTTTATAAAAGACCCCAAGACTAATAAGAAACAAAAGATTACCAGGATTACTACACCAATCCACTTACAACACCAGCCCTTTCTATCTCTTCGATTATTTTCCTCATCAATACCATGTTCTTCCTGTCAACTATTGAATATTCTCTAACATAGCAGGCACCCCAAAACATCAGAGTAGAAGAGAAGCCACATTGACTCAGTCTTTGAGGTGCTAGAGATTACTGCCAGTGGTGTAAAAAATTCAGAAACTAAGAGTTCATGAGAAGAAAGTCTTCCCGACTTGATACTAATAAATGGATGCTTATAAAAATTTATTTAAATTTGGGTACCCTTTCCATGACTGGAAATTTCCATGGCAACTTACAGGTGCCTTGCAGTCACCTTAACCCCCCCACCCCACTTCTGTTGATCTGAAGCTAGGACCATGTTGAGACAGCCTCCTATGGTACCAGTCTCTAAGTTAACCTATTCAGGTTGTACTCCCAACCTGGGCCCTCTCTCTCTCTCTCTCTCTCTCTCTCTCTCTCTCTCTCTCTCTCTCTCTCATTCTACTTCATTTTTTTAGACCTATGAAACTTAAACTTCTAAGGAGTGTCTCCTCCACTCAAGAAGATATATACCCAAACCCACTCCATACAACGCACCAGGTTCCTAGAACTTAAAAGGAAGCTGCGTGAATCTACCCCTACCCCCTGCATAGCCTTCTGTTAGTTCTTTTACCAAGAGCTTGAATTTACTCTTGATTGAGAATGGATCAAGGCGTATCCTCCCAAACCTGCTCAGGAACTGAAACAGGTATGTTGCCAGAATACTGCAGTGTATAGACGTCACGGGATGTGTAATTTACAGAAACAGAGACTGTTCTTCCCAATAATTTTATAATACAATTTCTTAAAACTTGCTCAATGACAACCAAGTTCGTTGTTTCTAGCAAATTTATCCAGCCATTCTTTTTTCTTTTGTTTATTCTATCAGGAGTGAACCCAAATTGCCACAAAAATAGTCCAATTAAATCCTAGCATGGCTCCACATTTAGCTCAGTCTACCTAAATTTAATCCACAGTAATTGGTAGCTGAATGTTACTCGTTAGCTTTTCTAAATAAAATTAAATATGACTAAAGTTTCTCCAGGAACTGCAATTTTGGGAGAAATCTAAGCATCTTGAGTCATCATGATATATGATAATTGGAAAAAAAATTTTTTTTTTTTGCTTATTTGATGGTCATGTACAGTAGGGCTGTCAAACTAGACTCTGAAATGCCTGGGCTTCTATCTTAAAGCTTTTACCACCTGAGAGTGAGCTGCTCTATTTCGAAAAACTTAAAACTCAGCTGTGTGTCAGAATTTGTCAGAGAGCATAAATGTTCAGATATAATAAAAGGGAGAACGGAGATGTCCAACTGGGAGGGAGAAGAGAGGGCAGGACTCAGCTCTCAGTCACATCTCCTGGGGCCCTGCAGGTGGCCCGGGTGTGCTGCTTTATTTTGGGTTTTCCACAAACCTCAGTCTAAGTGACAAGATGAAGCACAAGGATGCCCACACTTAAATGTTCTGAATTCTGGAAAGGTGGTTCTGATTCGTGCACTATTCTAAGATTTTAGAGACTGTAGAAAATGAGGGAAGAGTAGATAATGTTGACAAGTCATAAAAATAGGTCTTGATTACATCAGTCACTGCTCAGTGAAGCAGACCTCTGCAAGTGATTGGTTCAAAAGGCGGTTCTGCATTTGCAGTTCCAGCTATCCTTGTGCGGGAAACAGTTTCTCTCCCTCCCCTTACCTCTCCCCGCCCCATCTCCCTCTCCCTCCCCCTCCCCCTCTCCTTCCCCTCCCTCTCTGCTCCTCCTCCCCCTCCTTCTCTCCCTCTCCCTCTTCCTCCCCCTCTGTTTGTCTCTGTCTCTCTCTCATTAGAAACTAAGAAGATTGTGTGAATTAAATTACTAACAATGTTAAGAAGAGGATAAGGGTGTTATTAATCTGTTTAGTGTGGACGTTTGGTTAAAAACAACAAGCCACACTTTCCTCACACGTCCTTAGATACAGTGTCCATGTGTTCACACTTTAGCCTTGAATACAGCCTCATAAGCCTTCATCTTTACAGGGCCTTGACAGTCATGGTGGTGTTAGAGCTCATCACCTGTCACCTCACCGATACTCAGCCGAGGAGAGAGATTACTATCGTGTTCTCTCTTTAACAAACAAGTGTTTTCAGTTTATTTTGGTGTTGTAGTTGAATCTATGAGAGGAAACTAAGATAACAATTCCCTCAAGTGAACAGTTAGGAAAAGGGAAAATGCCATTAGCTTTGCATAGTTCTTATTTTAAAACGTTATTTTAAAATTTATTTTTCTTTTTCTTCATGTGCATGTGGGTCTGTCTTTGTCTCTACCACATGGACACCTGTGCCTGTGGTGGCCAGAACAGGGTGTCAGATTTTTCTGGAGCTGAACTTGCAGGTGAGCTGCCCTATATGTGTGATAGAAATCAAACTCTCTGGTCCTCTAGAAGAGCAACAAGCCCTCTTAACAGTTAAGCCATCTCTCCAGGCCTCAAATTCAGCTTTAAAACTCAAATTCTTTATCGTGTACTTTCCTAATGAAAAGTCTTGAAGGAAGAAGAGCAACATAGAATAAAAGTAATAACACAAAAGAAAACAATCAGTGGGAGAAAATCAAATATATTGTGCCTTGAGAGCATCATTACAGACTGTGAAGCTATAATCCAAAGAGAAGCAGCAACAGGAAAACTCGGGACTCACTGCATTTGAAAGAAATAAGTGTTTCATTTCTTTAGTTTATACAGAGGCTGCAGGTAACCCAACTGCTCATCTACATTTTCTTCATGGATACAGGTTTGCATCTTCAGAGTAATATAAAGTTCACATTCATAAAGGGAAGCTATAAGCACATGCAGCTTCCTGGTGGGTTTGCTCCGACAGGAAGTGCACCACTACATGTCAGAACAGTTCAGCGAGTATGCATCTCGCACAGGTCCAGTGCTGTAGCATACCTATGCAGCAATGGTATCAAACATTTATCCTATGATTGCATTTTAACTTAGAAATGTGATTGACATTCTAGAAATGACCTTGCTTTCTATCAGGATTCCGACAGACTCTTTATGTCTGACATAACAATGGAATAATTTTATCCATGACTGAAAAAAAAAATCTGGGCTTTATTGCTCAGTTCGAGACAGTTTAAGTACCTTGGCTCTGGAAAATGATGGTTGGAAATGACGGCACAGGTGAAGTTCATGTGTGTTCAGGCCTGTAGGCAGCACCAGCCTCTGGAAATGAGTGGCTCTCCCTGTTCTTGCTTAAGCTTGGCTAAAGACTCAGTTCCTTCCTGCAGAGTAGAGCAGCCGTGCAAGGTTCTAAAGGAAGCTCATTGCATCTGGCAACACTTGGGATGATTGACAAAGCTCAGCCATGCCATAGAACACAAACCAAATACTGAGAACACATCAGCCATCTGCATTCTGATCAGCGACACATCAAGCTGATTCATGCTGAAAGGAAGGGCTTTAGCTGGTCAAAGAAATCTGCTAAAAAAAAAAAAAAAAGAGTGCTTTGATACTCCTTCCTTAGATGAGTATAATTCAATATACATTGAAAGGTGTTACCAAGACAAATATTCAATGATGTTGTTAAATAATGGTCTGAACAAACAAATTCTGTGTTTCTTCTGGTTGTTCCTGTTTTGTCATAGTGAATACAAGGGGACAGTACACAGAAAAGTATTTTGCTTGTTCCTATTTTAAGAAAATGAAACACCCAAATAGTCTAAAATTGTTGCTACACAATCAAAATATATATAGGAATTAAAAAGGAGATCAAGACATACTCTTGAAGTTGTTTATGGGCTTTCACAAGATCTAAATATATATTACTAAAAACATTTTGCAGACACTTCTACAATTTGTTTTTTTTTTTTACAGTATTTTTTTTACTACAACTGCGATACCTGAAACACATTACAAACTAATTTCTGATGAAGTGTTGGAAGTTTGGGAAGGTAGTGGATGACAGTCAAACATCAACTTCTAAAATCTCCGGGGAATAAATCTAGGATCAATAAAGGGGAACTAGCCTAAGAAGTGGGGGTGAAGAGCTATGTTTACTAGAAAGGGAGATAAAGACTCTGCAGAGGAGATCTGTCTTGGTCAGGGTTTCTAGTCCTGCACAAAACATCATGACCTAGAGGCAAGTTGGGGAGGAAAGGGTTTATTCAGCTTACACTTCCACATGGATGTTCATCACCAAAGGAAGTCAGGACTGGAACTCACACAGGGCAGGAACTTGGAGGCACCAGCTGCTCCAGAGGCCATGGAGAGGTGCTGCTCACTGGATTGCTAACCCTGACTTACTCAGCTTGCTTTCTTAGAGCTACCAGCCCAGGAATGGCCCCACCCACAATGCGCTGGACCCTCTCCCCTTGATCACTAATTGAGAAAATGCCTTATAGTTGGATCTTATGGAGACACTTCCTCAAGGGAGGTTCCTTTTTCTGTGATAACTCCAGTTTGTGCCCAGTTGACACAAAACCAGCCAATACAAGAACAGAAGAGACCAGATTCTGTCCTAGAACAATATCCCAATCATAGAACACCTTCTTCTGTATGAAAATATGTCTATGGGGAGTAAGTTTGAAGCGTGCTTAAAAACAAAAAGAGAGAACCTCAGAAAATTTGCATTACACTTTCAGTGAGAGCATTTTAAAGGGGACAAAAGGAGAGAAAGGAGATGGACAGAAATTGAATGCATCTAAAATGATGAGTGACTTTATTGCCCCATTCTAATCCGTAGGAAAGTCATCGAGATAAAAACCACCACCACAAGAACAACAAACACACAAAAAGATCTGAATTAAATTTTATTATAGACTTGTCAAATTGACTTGAGAAACATCTAAATAATGTCTACATATTACTGGGGCTAAACACTGAGGGAAACACATTCTTCTCATTCACATTCCCATGGAGCTGTCATTAAAATTGAAGACATTTTTGACACAAAGCAACTCTTAAGAAATATGAGAAAATTGAAACTATTTTTTGTATTCTACCTACCCACAATGGAAATAAAACTCGACAGCAAAAGAAACAATGAAGCACATAACTCAAGGAGATTGAACAAACACTATTCAATGATGACTAAATAATTGAACAAATCAGAAGTGAGGTTTACAATCCCTGAGTTAAATGACAATGAAAACACAGCACAGTAGAACCCAAGGGATGCCAGGAAAGCATTTTAAGAGGGAATTTTATAGTTATAAATGGCCTATGTTGAAGTCAGGGGAAATCTTAATCAATAACTTAATGATGTCCCTCAAGATATTAGAAAAACAAGAACAGACAAAACCATAAGTCCATAGACACAAAGAAATAATAAAGATCAGAGAAGGGATTAATGAAATGTAACAAAAAGAACAATAAAAGAAAATCAATGAAACTGTTCTAGTCAGACATGGTAGATTGAGTTTTTGCTATTTTTTAAAAAACTATAATTAACTTTGTATCTCTCCTCCTTCCAATCTTCCAGTGTCTTCTCTTTACCCTCTCAAATTCATGCTCTTTTTCTTTAATCATTATCATATAAACATGCAAAGTATGTACATAAACCATAGATAGATAGATAGATAATAGATAGATACAGATACATGCATATGTACACATAAGCATAGTAATACAATCTAGTGAGTCCGTTTAGTGTTGCTTGTATGTATATTTTCAGAGCTGACCATTTGTTATTGATTAATCAATTAGGGGCTCATTTTGAGGGTAGACTAACTCTCCCTCTCTCAGCAGTCAATGATGATTGCCTGCACCTGTTCATCTAGAAGTGGGGCCCCATGAGATTTCCTCCTTCTACATTAGCATTTCTACTAGTGTGTCATTGTGCAGATCTTGTTTGAGCAGCCATGTCGATGAATTACATGAGCATGGTATTTCTAGGAGACACAATCTTGCAGCAGATTTCCTGGTTCTCTGAACCCTGCAACCTTTTCAGCCTCTCCTTTAGGATGGTTAATGGTTCCTGAGCCCCAAGTGTAAGAGCTGGGCTGTGGGTATACCAATTGATCCTGGGCATCCTGTGTGATCAGGTCTACTTTCATTTTGACTGGTGTGCCTTTCTCTAATAGTCTCCACCTTCTGCCAAAAAGAAGCTTCTTCAATGAGAAATGAGAACTGCACATATTTGTGGAGAACTTCATGTTAGATCCTGCTCAGTTCCTTTGAGTCCTAGCTCACAAACGTGTGGTATTATCAGGACTAGGAACTAATTTTCACCTTCTGGGAGACAAAAGGAAAACACCAATAGATGACATTGATTTGAAAGTCACTAGTACTCCCCAGAATAAAAACCTGAAGGGATTCTTATACTTAGTTCTAGGGTGCTTGTTAGATAGTCTGTGTTCTTCAAAGGAGATTCTGAAGCAGCATAATTTCCTTTAAATTGCATACATATGTACATACATTTATTTATATGCATTATTTAGGATATTGAGTAAAAATGAAGTAATATAAATCCCTACTTTTTTAAAGTAAAAAGCATCCTTTGTGTTATTCATACATTTTAAAAATATATTGATCTCCTTCCTCTTCACCAACTATGTTAATAACTCATGAAGGAATTCTCATTTGGGCCTCCAAATATTTCAGTGTCACATTAAGGAAAGAAAAAAATCAGACATCCTCACAGAGTCTCTCAGATCAAGGTTGACATCAAACTTGAGTTCTCCTTCACTTCCTCCCCTGTGACTTCAATCTACCTCTAGTGTGCTCTGTGCCCTGTCTATAATTTGTCTGTTTCATGTGTGAGAGGGAGGTATCCGTGCCGGTTGCCTGTCCCTAACCACAGGTTTTGTTTTATGTTTGATGAACACCTGAGAAACCATGCCAGGGCAAAGTGGTAAGGGATATTTGTCTACAGAAATCTTTTAACAAAGGTTTATGAGGAAAAAGGTTACTTTACTAACTCAAATTGACCCAGACTAGCCTTCAAAACATACTAATAACCTAAACATATATATTGCTTCCAGCATTTGTGTAATATTTATTTCTTAAGGTTGCTTATGTCCTGTCAGCTGTTTTCTGCAAACGATTACCACAAAAGACACACACACACACACACACACACACACACACACACACACACACATTTCTGAATCAAGTACATGGAAAATACAGTGTAAAATTGGAGCTATGCATTTATCCTTGGCTCTAAAAGCTGACTGTATGGAAAGTAGAGGACGTGTTAATATTATCGACATCATTTGCTTATTGGCAAGTTAAACAGACTCTGTACACTGTACATAGCGGGTCAAATATACAGTCTTAAATAATCTCAAGGAATATTATTAACTTGGTTGCAAGGTCTATTGGAAGTTCAGCCACTTTGAGGACAAAAGGTATTTTCAGAAAATGACATCACTGCATCCCATTAAAGCCCCCCACCATTTCCCCCATTTCTACATTCACTTCACCTCCATCCTGCTATTCCTCTTTCTAACAAGAATAGTGTGAGGATTTTTATTGAAATTGTGATGAATCTGTGAACTGCTTTTGGTAGAACTGTTATTTTCAAAATATTAATTCTACTAATATGTAAGTATGAGAGAGGATCTTTCTATTTTCTGGCACCTTTTTCAGCCTCTTCTGAGTTTTGAAGTTTTCATTGTAGAAGTCTTTCTCCTCTTTTGTTAGGTTCATTTATAGATATCCTTTTCTTTGACTGGCAGGGTCCAGTAAGTCTTGCATGTCTCTTCCTCTGTCTGTCACAGACTTCCTTGGGAATAGTGCTCCACAGTAATCCTTAACATTTGGTAGAACATTTTGAGAACTAGGCAGGCTCATTGGACAGGCACAGCCATCAGGAGTTTTTTTTTTGATTGGTTGGATTGCTGGGGTTTGGGTTTTTTTCCTTTCTCTGACTTCACTTTTGGCTAAGGGTACAGAACATGTTTTGTTTTGTTTTGTTTTGTTTTTTGGGGGGGTGGGGGACACTATATACAATACAATTTGCCAATCAAGTTTTCCAGAGCTTATCTCTAAATGGCCAGGAGTTAGTCATCCTTATTCTTTTTCAGAGGAAAAGTTATTGAGTCCTGAGTCATCTGATGTGACAGTAGCTGCACAGTAACAACTGAGATGTTTGAAGTGATTCACTGGCTAATTATAACTCAGGCAACAACCAAGAAGACAGTTAGAGGTTCCCTCTTGTAAAAGTATATGAAAACAAGTATCTTAATTGCCAAAGGCAAGCAATGAAATCATTATAAAGTTCATCTGGGTATTCTCTAGTTATTTGGTTTACCTTTCCTTCCTATTAGGCAGGAATATTTTTTTTCCGCCTTGACCAATAATGTATATAGATCAAATATACATATAGATAGAGGTATGTCAGACACTCATTTTGTAAACTGTCCCTTATCTAGCCTATATAAAATCAAATATGAAACTACCCAGGACAATAACTAATCAAATTAAAGTGTACTTCTAAAAAAGCCATGTTTTCATAAATATCAATAAACCAAGAATGGAGTTCATATAAAACTGTACAGACAGCATGATTAGGGATGGATGTGAACTTAAGTAAAAGTTCTTTATAAGACAGGATGTTTTGTGGACTATGGGCATGTAAATTGAAGAACTATAGAGAACATAGCTGAATAAGGGTTCAGGATGCTCTTTTACTAGAAGCCATCACCATGTTTCAACTCAAAACATTTCTATAAATCCAGTGATGCTAAAGCAATTTTGACTCTAGGATACAGAGATTCTTCTTGTTGTTGTCTAGACTAGGTGGTGGTTTATATGGAACTTGTCTTACACAGTGCATTATTCTGGGATGCCTTCACCAAATCCTTCATCTCTTCTTCTTTCACTCAAAGCCAGGATTACATGGTATTTTAGTTTTCTTTCTATTTCTCTGATAAAACACTTTCACCAAATGCTACTTGGGGAAGAAAGGGTTTATTTGGGTTACATCTTATAATTTGTTAGTAAGGGAAGCCAGAGCAGGAACTCAGGGCAGGGATCTAGAACCAGCAACTAAAGCAGAAACTGTGGAAAAATGGTTCTTATCTGCTTGCTTCTCCATAACTTGTTTAGAATCACCTGCCTTGGGGTGCTACTACCTACAGTGGGCTAGACTGTCCCACACTAATCATTAATCAGAAAATATACTACAGACAAGACTACAGGTAATCTAATGGAAGCATTTACTCAACATAGGTTCCTCTTCCCAGGTATGAAGCCTCACTTAGTTCTTTTCTTCAATAAGTATTTCTCTTAGTAAATCCATTTAAAGGACATTATCTGAACTAATACATCTGATACTATATACAGAGTCTAAGAGGAACCCTTGGGATTACCTCATGTATTTGTCAATTGATGAGAGAGAATCATTCTGGTGGATAGACCCTGGAGGTGCACATAACTATGGTGGCAGGACATTAAAGACAATGTCCTGATGAGGGAGAACAATAAGAAATATATACACATTCACTTATCTGAAAAAAATAAAGAAGCAATGCTTCCAAGGGGAAGATGTCAGATATAGGGTTGACTGGTTACTGACAAATTGTATTGTTTCTATGCAGAAAAAAAAAGAAGAAGAATTTAGAGCTCCTAACAATAAAATCAGTTTAGTGGAAAATTGTATTCCATATTCTTTTGAAAGTTCAGATAAAGGTCTTTATGCCATAAATGGAAGCACAGGCTAAAAGGAACTGTAGGCTGAAGATCTAGTAATCCACACCTCTGGACTCCATATGTTGAATATATATGCAAAAAAGAGGTTTATTATGAAGATCAATGTCCTGATAGAGAAGGTTATGGGATCCTGAAACATAAAATTGGAACATTTAGATGGGTACCTCTGAAGGAGTTTGTAAGAATACTTCTTTGTACTCTTGGAGAATGCATAGTGGGCCATCATTCTTTGGTGATAAATAACACTTTGATATGTGTCTTAGTCAGGGTTTTATTGCTGTGAACAGACACCATGACCAATGCAAGTTTTATAAAAGACAATATTTAATTGGGGGTGGCTTACAGGTTCAGAGGTTCAGTCCATTATTATCAAAGCAGATGGATGGTAGCATGGTGCAGGAGAATTGGAGAGTTCTACATCTTCATCTGAAGGAATCCAGGAACAGCCTGGGCATCCTCAGGCATCTAGGAGGAAAATCTCCAAGTCTATCCCCACAGTGACACACTTCCTCCAACAAAGGCACACCTTCTAATAGTGCCAATACCTGGGACGAGCATATACAAATAATTACGATATGCTATAGTATTATGGAGAAACTTGGCTAAAGCATAGAAAAATGTTTGCATCTTCTCTTCTGTCTTGTAGATCAACTACTGTTAAACTATAATGTAACAAACCCAGGCACATGATACTCCAAATAACAGAATAAAAAGACTACAGGATAAAAGCACTTCAACTGTTAGAAGGCATGTACTCATCAGAAAAAAGAAAAGAAAAGTAAGCTGGAATTTGATTGTGAGCATATTGATGAAGGGAGAGTGTCTTTCTGACAGTGAATGGAGGTTACTGTAAAGAATCATAATAAATCAAATTCCCAAAAATGGGTGACATAGTGTTGTGGACATAAATAGCTGAAAATGCTATGTCATCTGTTCTAATACTCAGAGATAATAACGGGACAGAAATCCAAGAGAATGTAGAGAAAAGACTAGAGTGTTGGGTAACCACACCCCAAAGCCAATGAAATGGATGGGGCTCAGGAAGCTCAGAAAATCGCAAGATTCTCAAGCCCAGTTTCTCAGCATTATAAAATGAATAGGCTCTGCTAAGGAGAGGGATCCTCCCAACCAGAATAACTGCTTGCAAATTGCCCAAGGAGTTCCGGTTAGCCATCACCATTGTCACAGGCTTTTCTACTCTGCAGCTCCCTTTGAGTTGCCTGTGTCCCTGTAGACGACTTTTTAACCCACTGTGATGAGAACTAGAATTACCAAGAGATATAACCCTAGCCATTTCTTTGAAAGAGATTATTTTGATTAGGTTCATTGAGGTGGGAAGACCTACCCAGGGTGGGTGATATCATTCCCTAGGCTGTATGAAAGAAAAATAATTACCAGAGCATAAGCACTCATTCTCTCTGATTCCTCATGGTGGATGTTATATGACAAGCTTCCTCATTCTCTTGCCTCCATGATCCTTTGCTGTGATAGTTCATACTCTGTAACTGTGAGACAAAGTGAATCCCTTGCTTTCTTCCTTGAGTTGCCTTGTTCAATGTAATTTTTTATAGAAACAGGAATAGCATCTCTCATGGTTTGAATAAGCTTGACTCAAGGAGTGACACTATTAGGAGGTATGGCCTCCTAATATTGGAGTAGGTATGTTACTGTGGCCGTGGGCTTTAAGACCCTCATCCTAGCTGCCTAGAAGTGAGTATTCTGACAGCAGCCTTCAGATGAAGATGCAGAACTCTCAGCTCCTCCTACACCATGACTGCTTGGATGCTGTCATGTTCCCACCTTGATGATAATGGATCTCTGATCCCATAAGCCAGCCCCAATTAAATGTTGTCCTTATAAGAGTTGCCTTGGTTGTGGTCTTTGTTCACAGTAGTAAAACTCTAACTAATACAGAAGTTGGTACCAGGAGTGGGGTATTACTGTGCTAGGCCTGGCCATGTTTTGTCAGTAAGTCAGTAAGTAACATCCCTCCATGGCCTCTGCATCATCTCCAGGTTCCTGACATGCTTGAGTTCCAGTCCTGACTTCTTTGGTGATGAACAGTAACGTGGAAGTGTAAATTGAGTAAACTCTTTCCTCCCCAACTTGCTTCTTGGTTATGATGTTTGTGCAGGAATAGAAAGCCTAACTAAGATAGCATCTGAGATATATGATACCCATGCTCTTATAAGTAGCCCAAATAAACTCATTAAACTCAATAAACCCCCAATAAATGGCAGAATAAGATGAAATTGTTCTTCAATCTGTAACTGATGACATATATAGGGTTAATAGTCTTTCTAGGACGATATCTTAGTAGATGTCAGTCTATCGTAGCCAGTTGGTTACCTAGTACCGTGTCATATACAGGGTAGTTATAAGAGTACATACGTGCCATCAGCAGAGATTCTTACTTATCAAAGCATGTATATTATTATTCTTGCTTTAAGTCAACAAAGAATATCAACAGTTGACCCTCATAGAGTGTTGTTCCTCATGGAGGTCACTCAACCACTCGATAGCAAATTAAATATGTGAACCACTTCCAGTTTGGAAGGTCAATGGATCTCCCCAGGATAGAACTTTGAAGTTATAAATTTGTCTTTCCTGAACAGAAACTCAACCAGATCATTTCTAAGTGGAAGCTTGACTCGACTCACAGTCAAAGAATCACAAAGTGCATAGATACCAAATATGTGGAGTACAGGAGGGAACAATGACAAACCTTCACTACTGAGAGGCAAATGGCTTCTCTGAATTTGCAGATAGCAATCGAAGGTCTACCTCATAACAATGATTCTGAATGACA
The DNA here is from genome assembly GCA_964023405.1 of Apodemus agrarius. Taxonomy (NCBI): domain Eukaryota; kingdom Metazoa; phylum Chordata; class Mammalia; order Rodentia; family Muridae; genus Apodemus; species Apodemus agrarius. The sequence goes on from OZ030018.1 coordinate 12,736,044, forward strand.
GAATATGATCCTTGAGACAAAGGGTAGGTATTATATCAAAAAGACCAAGAACAATTTCAGTTCATTGTGGAGACCATTACCATACTGCATACCCCAGCCAATGTACTCTTGTCCATGTCTGATTTTTACATTCTTATTTGTGCTGTTGTTAGGTAGATCAAACAGATTGAATGTTGATGTTCCATACTAAGCCCACAGGCTAAAGTCCTCACCTGCCATTCCAGAAAGCAAAAAGGAGAGCAGAAAAGTCTGGATCCCAGTGTCTTCTCAAAGACCTATCACCAATGGTCTAACTTGGGTACACTAGGCTTCACTCCCTCCCTATTTCCAAGCACAGCATTAGATGATCACTAGCCCTTTCACACATGGGCCTGTGGGAAACAGTAAGCTCCAAGTTTCCCACAGGAAAATGTGGTTTTATGTGTGAACATAAGCAGGTAATTAATTATGAAAGTAAAAATGACTCTAGAGATGTTTGAGGTAAGATCCTAGGAGGAAGAATGGGCTCATAGGAACTGCAGAAACTCTGCAAGGGGTTCACCATTAAGCAGTACCTCCAAGCAAGGAATTATGGCTGATTAGAGGTACCTCAACAGTGAACACCAGTGAATGCCAGATAAATTTTACCAAATCTCTTCTCAAAAGAAAAAGAACGTACTTTCTCAATGAACCAAGGCAAAGACATTCACAACAAAGAAGTCACATACAGACAAAGGGTTCAAAATATTTTACCTGAAAGCATAAAAGTACATCAAACATGTGTGTGTGTATCAAGCATTTAAATATATATATTTAATTATATATTACATTTACTTACTGTGTGTGTATATAATAGTGAGTGGTGTGTGTGTGTGTGTGTGTGTGTGTGTGTGTGTGTGTGAGCATACACATGCCAAGGTTACATGTGATCAAAGGACAACTTGAAGGGTTGATTTTCTCTTTCCCCTTTGTATGAGCAAGAGATTGAACTCAGGATATCCTTGGTGGCAAGCACCTTCGCACACTGATTCACCTTGCTGACTCAAAACCAACTCTCTTTAATTAATCTGTAGTCTCCTCTGGTATCTGTCAATGGATCTCAAATTTCCTGTCTGGGAAGGACTTCAGCTGAGTTGTGGTGGAGATCAGCAGGCAAACTTTCTCCTTCCCAAAGCAAGGACTTCGGGGTTGCCCTTCAATTTACTTCTGTCCTTCGGGTCTTTGCTGACAGTGGTAGGATGAGCCAGGTACGTCCTTCCTGGCTCCATTTCTCTAGTTATACCAAGGTGATGTTGGCTCCTGACCTCCCAGATTGCAAGGATAATGATAATTAGCACTGGTTCAACACTGAGCGGTAAATACTGTGTGCTATTAAGAATGAGTTATCAACACTACATTCTGTTGTCCCTCTCAATCATCTTCCTGACATTTTATATCTGATCCTGGGCTCGCTCACTACAGTTTGTGTCATTCCAGAATTATCATGTTCTGTGTACGCCTGTATTGGTACAGATAGGGCCTTTCCTACTATGTTGTAATCCTTAGAGACAGAGTCCAAATATTTCATTTTAATAACGTCTGCTAAAGGAATCATATTAAAAATTTACAAATTATTCCCATGTGGAATGATGAAGGAATGATGGGGAAGAATTTCAGGAAGGAATGATGAAGAATGAAGAAAGGAGAGAAAAGATAGAGGCTTTTAAATAGGTGCTAAAAATGTGACCATAAATGATGACTGTGAGGGGACAACTTCATCTCCTTCAACAGCTCTGTGATTTTTGTGTAACTAAGTGCTCTACGTGCTATGTGCTCGTAATAAATGTTCAGTTCTAAAACCTTCAGAATCCACCTTAAACGGAAAAGGAATTAAACCTGTGAGGTGCCACGTTTCTGAGTAAATCAGAAACTCTAAAAGAAGGCAGAATGTTTCAGTGAATTCATACTACTGGCTGAATACACATAGCAGAATGCAGGATGTCGATGGGTACAGGGGAAGGGGATCAGAAGTTCTCGTCACGGGAATCCATGCATTGATTTATTTCCCCATCTTTTCTAAAGAATTTCAAATGAGGTCTAACACAATAAGACCATATGAACCAACTATTGACGAAGTCAGAGAGAAATGTGAGCAAACCTTTGGTTCACTCAGCCCTCTAAGGTCTCTGAGGCAGGGCCAGACACACACATTATTCCATGTGAGGGGTCATTTGTCCAAGAGCAGTCTCAGGGTCTTATTTACTCATCGCTTCTGAGTCATGAGGTTGAGGGTGTCTAGAGACAGGGCAACTGTGTAGACCTAGGCACTCTTGTCTTTGGGATCCCCTTTATCTCTACATAAATACATAGAATTATGACAGTGTTGGTAAGTAAGTCCATTTAACTCAGACCAGAGTCATAATATATTAATAGTTTTATGAAAAGATATGAAACATGTCTTCTGCCCTAAGCATTTTGTTTCCTTCCCTGTTGGACAAGCCAATCTTATCCAAAGGACCCAGCAATGCTCCGAAAGTAAATCCCAGCGACTGTGGACTCAAAGTCCATGCTAAGATGGTTTATATGTCAGATGGAAATGTTGTTTAGGTGATGACAAAACAAACAGTAATGAGAAAGTGAAATTTGGGACATGCTGGGAGACGCCCTCAAGTCTAGCATCTGACACTCTTTATGGTGCAAATGTAACCTTAAAATAAATGTTAGGCTACCTATATGTTAATAGCTAGGTTTACAAGCCCTTCCTAGCTTGTATGGACATGCCATCGGGAGAGGGCTTCAGTCCACAGAACACTTTTTTTCTCTTCTGAACAAACCTAGCAAAACACTCTAAAGCACCCTAAGCAGATCTCAGGACTAGGGTGATGCAAAGCAGGGTTACTCAGAGGTGTCTAGCTTAAAAGTACTGCTAATTACTACAAAATAGTCCTTAAGTGAGGTTGGGGGGGACTAAAAATGTAAATTGAGTTTTCATGTAGTTCATGATTATTGTCAATTAGTTGCTGATAAAATGTTAATGAAATGGCATTTTAGTAGGGAAGGATTGGACCTAGGCCTTATTCTTAAGAGGTGTGCTGGAAAGAAAATGCTCGCAAGGGCCCGGAAGGCAAACTGCCTGGACTCGTATTCCACCCTGTTCCGCACAGTGAACCCTGGGCTGCTCTGGGCTGCTCTGCTGTTACCCATTGCCTTCCTTACAACTGAGAATTGAGCAACTGCTCAAGTCCAGGTTCTTTTATGCCAATATGTGACCCCAAATAAACAGGCCTGCCCTTCCCCCAGTGAAAAGCACTTCCAGATGGTTTCTGAAGACTACTAATGACACAAGAGTCAGCCAAGGGCATCCCTGGGGAGAACCTATGTTTGTTTGTCTTTTGTGGAAACCATACCCTGGTGTGGATGAGCGCCTTACAGATAAAATAAGAATTTCCCCACATTCGCTGTGAATTCAGCTTGAATGGATATGGGTGGGTTTCCCTGGCTGCTGGAACAAATGGTAATAATTCAGTGAGATAAAAGAATGAAAATTTATTTCTTCTTGTACTAAGGATCAAAAGTTCAAACTCCATCCCAGGGCTGGTTCTTCTAGTAGGTTCTAGGGGGGAATTTGCCTCATTGCTGTCTTCACCGTTCACTGAGTTCCTGCATTCCTTCGCTGGTGCCTTATCCACTCAGCCAGCAGCCTTACCTCCTAACTTCAGCTGACTCCCAGTTTTCACTTTGGCTCTTTTAAAGACCCTTGACAGTATATTCAGTCCATCAGAATAGTTCGAAATACCCTTCCACTTCAAAATTCTTAACTTAATCATAACTGAAAATCTCCTTTGTCAGAAGTAACATCTGAAAAAAAAATAGAGCAGAGTATCTGTGTGGAACATCTCTCTCTCTCTCTCTCTCTCTCTCTCTCTCTCTCTCTCTCTCTCCCTGTCTCCTTCTCCCCACCCCCCAACACACACAGAGAGAAGAATATATACTGACAAATAATTTCTTTCTCTTTTATATGTTGAATGCAAGTCTTAATATTATAACAGATAACAAAATAGCTCTCAGGTTTTCACTATTAAGACCTACATATTGGGAGAATTTAACAAAAATCACTTTAGCTTTCTTAATTACAATGAAACATTTATCTAAAGTCTATAATAAAGGTCTCATGAATATTATCTAAATTTTACTCCAGCAACATACCAAGCAGACAGTGTAGCTGTGAGGAATTCTTGTGATAACAAGCACATTGTAAAGTACAAGCTTCCAAAACAATAGAAGGTGACTGAGCAAAATGTTCTAAGCAACTCTGATTGGCTGATAACTTTTGATATGGAAGAAAATGCAAATGAGTATCTAATTCTCTACTGGAGGTTGAGTTGCCTAGTTGCCAAGTAACTGTTATTGACTCCCCTCTAACATAATAATGCAAAGAAATGTGGAATTTTCATATTTGGCTTCCCACTTCAATGTGTTTCTGTGTTTACCATTTTAAATCTCACCTAAAGCATAAAAGACAATGCCAGAAGTTCATCTCTCTCTCTCTCTCTCTCTCTCTCTCTCTCTCTCTCTCTCTCTCTCTCTCTCTCTCTCTCTCTCACACACACACACACACACACACACACACACATTTGTGGCATTTAATAGAGCATCTGTGTAGTAGTGACTTTTCTCACTGCTATCTATGATCAAGCATCTGACCATAGTCAACTGAATAGAGGAGAGGTTTTATGCTGGCCCGTGTGTCAAGAGAGTGAGGCAGTGGACAGGAAGGAGAGGTGAGTTCAGCTTCCTTTCTTCTCTTCTCTTCACCTATCTGAGACTCCAGCCCTTGGGATCTTACTGCCAAAACTCAGGGTGGGTCTTCCCACCTCAGTTAACCCAGTCTTAGGAATTCCCTCACAAACGTGTCCAGTGGTTTGTGTCCTAGGAGTTCTGAATCCTGACAAGCTGCCCCTCAATATTAGCCACCCCAACCGATTGCTAAACATTTTGACCCAAATTAAGACCCATTAGTTCCCCCCCAAAATATGACACTGTTTCACTGAAACTTTGAACATGTCTGAATGATTTTCCCCTGATCTAATTCTTGGAATCATATCTTATTCTTTCTGCCAATGCTTACAATATTAGATCAGTTTTGTCTTTAGTGCTAAGATCAAAGGACAGGCAAAGAACTTCTACATGTGTCTAAGTGGGTTTATTTCACATTTTCTCTTTTCTAAGCACTACTTAAAGAACTAATGCTCTTTAATTTTGTCCCTAATTCTTGTCTAGCTATTTGAAAGGTCAATATCAAGGAGGCTTCCCCCCCAAACGGTATCATTACACTTCTTGGAAACATCCATTGCTTCCATTATGATTAATTGGAGTGTGAATGTGTGTGAGTGTGTGTAGGGGGGTGGGTGTGGGTATGTGTGTAAATGATCTTCTTTGGCAGGCTTGTGGTTGTATATTTCCAAAGCTTCATTTCCTGTGGCCCTACCTCTTTCTTCTAAAGATAAGGACATCCCCATCTACAACAGAGTTAGCACTCTTTCTTCTCAGGTATCTTCCCTCAGAGGCTCTCTGCCTACGAATTCTTCTCTGGCAACCACCATTGCCCAGCCTGCAGAGCAGGTTTCTTTATTTCTCCCTTTCTGTTCCTCCAGCCTTTGATAGCTGGCAGTGTCACCACTCTGTGGGTGGTCTGTTGTCATCGCACTGTGCACCTGTCCCAATTAGCAGGCCTGCGCTGTTGCCAACACCACAGGCTGTGTGCTGTTCAGCTGCCCATGGTGTGACCTCATGGCTTACCAGGCAGCATCTGGATGGTATGTGGTGTCTAGACACCTGTTTGTTGGGACTGTGTGCTGGGTGAAGGGCATGGAGTTGGAGGTTTCTCACAGCTTTGTTCGAGGTCGGAAAACCACTCATGAGAAAATTAAGATCTGGGACCGACTTATCCATCCCTCTTCTCAGGCAGCATCGTGGGACCTGACCCATACCAGCCACAGATATTTGTTGAGCTGGCAAGCGTTTGTAGCCACTCTGCTTTTCCCTTGTTAACACGAAATCTAGAGTAAGGTTGAGTCGAAGCACATGACTGTTCATGGGAGAAGAATTCTGGATCCTCGTCTTCCTCTGCAGCATTTCAGCTTTGTGACATCAACTGTGTGTATCATGACCCTTTGCCTCGGTTTCATACTCTGTTAAGAAGGCCCATCGGTGGCCTGATTTGTGTGATTGGAATTCTTATTTTAAAAAAGAAAACAGTGGTCTTGAAAGGGAGGAGAGGCCCTTGGTCCTCTTAAGGCTTGATGTCCGAGAATGCCAGGACAGTGAAGTAGGAGTGGGTAGGTTGGCCAGCAGGGGAAGGGGAGATGAAATAGGGTGTTTTCGGGGGGAGGGGGAGTGAATCAGGAAGGGGGATAACGTTTAAAATGTAAATTAAGAAAATATCTAATAAAAAAAAGCGCTTAACATATAAAACTAAGAGACAAGGTTAAACTTCAGAAAATACTGCATTTTTTGTTTGTTTTTAAGACAGAAACTCACGTGGCCCAGAATGGTCTGGAAATCACTGGGTAACTAACGATGGCTTCAAACTTGTGATTCTTCTGTAACTAGCTCCCTTGGGCTAGGATTACAGGCCTGTGCCACCAAAGCCAGTCTGTGTGGATCTAGAGACAGAACCAGATCTCATCCATGCTAGGCAAGTTCCCTATGAACTGAGAAACATTCCAGCCTAATACTGTAATATTTTTTTAATCATAGTTCATTTCATCTGCAATCTTGTACTCAACCTACCCACCTTGATAATTTTCTCACTCTTGTGTTTTATAATGTGGACCATTATGTCAAACACCTATTTAGCAACATTTCCAGTAAGTGAATTTAGTCAAAATTTCTTTAATGTTCTGTACTCCAGATCTTAAACTGGCCTCAGTACTGTCTTCGCAAAGACAGAGACTCCCAGCAGCAGTCTTGGGGCCTCCATAAAGAAAGAGTAGAGGTGAGGGAGAATCCTAAATCTTCCTTTTAAGCCTTGTCCTTAAGTGTTTGATACACAGATACTAAGGAGCCACACCCCTCAACCTTGAGTTGTTATCAGAAAGCAATGAAGTGAGAAATGGAAACAGGGATCTCGTTGACACAAACATTCCCTGGGATTAAATGTGATGCTGGGTTTTATGTCTGCAAGTCATACAGCGAAGTGGCCTGGAGAGAGAGAGAGAGAGAGAGAGAGAGAGAGAGAGAGAGAGAGAGAGAGAGAGAGAGCAAGGGGGAACTTGCTGGAAGAGCCCTGGTAGATTGTTATGACTGTGGGCTCAAGAAAAAAAAATGGGTGAGATTGGAATCATGCTATTGGTTCATTCACTGCTCTTAGCCAGTGGCTAAGGAACTTTCCTGATGGACCAAATGATCGTGAGGAAGGAGCCTCTGGAGGAACAGTTAAATGAGTTGTTTTCCTGTATTCAAGCACACCTCTACACACACACACACACACACACACACACACACACACACACAGAGAGAGAGAGAGAGAGAGAGAGAGAGAGAGAGAGAGAGAGAAACAGACAGAGACAGAGGTATGCAGAGACAGACACCTAGAGAGACAGAGACACAGAAACAGAGAGACAGAGACAGAAAGATCTGTTTTGTTTAGTATTTGCACAGGAGTAAATATATTAATTAATTATGCCCCCAAAAAAGTCAGAAAAAGTTTCTGAGTAACAGGGAATTCCTTTGGCCTCCTGTCTCGTATGACTACTTTGTATTTAACCAGATGCTTCCATGACATTTGCTGAGTCCAACATAGTCTAAAATATAGCTTTGTCACACTCTGTAGTGTGCTGTCTTAGTGAATCCATATCCAGATGATAGATGATTCCACCAACTATCAACTGTTTTCTAATACTGGAGTAAAAAAGATAAATTTACACTATCATTTATGAGTTAAATGAACATCCTTACCTAACCACTAGATGGCACTTTTAACCCACAATCAGCTACCACTAAAACTAATATTTTATTTTTATTCGAACATTTTTACTATTTGAGAAAGGATGGAATATAAGAGAATATTATGTATCTAAAAAAACTTAATTTTAAGTAAAATCTACTAAAGTATACTTGAGTGTGGCTTTTTAAGACATGAGCTGCATTTTAAAAAACACCTTAAAGGCCGAACTATAATCCTAGACTATTTAATGCACCAAATAAAAGATTTACGTAAGCCTACATTTTGAGATAGACGAACCTGTGAAACGCAGCAGCTGTGGGTGAGGCAGGAAGTCTCGATTTTCTCTTGCACTCCACTTGACTGCTAAGACACAGAATTCACATGTCTCCTCGGATGTATGTTTTCACAATTTTTTAAGACCCAAACTCAGTCTCGTGACACCATTTGCTTAAATAATGTCTTTAAATTGTAGTTTACACAAACCAGAAAATCATTTTCCAACCAAAGGTTTATAAAAAGGTCTACGTTTGACCTGATGCTAATTACATGAAAACAAATTATAATGTATGCTGAGCAATCTCAAAGTGATGAGTACCGGCTGACCTAGTCTCCCACATATGAGGAGAGATGATTAGTAGGAAATGTTTGTTTCCACAAGAAAACATCAGCATTGATAATGTGGGTCAGTGTTCACTTACAGGAAGATTTTAATAACCTCAAATGCAGTCCCCAGTACCAGGAACACAGATAGAACACTGGCTTTAGGGAACACAATTTGTAAGATGGAGACAATCATACTGGCTATCACCTGGTGAAATCTAACGAATATTACTATCAAGAATATCCTAGGAAGAGCACATTTCATCTTCAACAGGCTTTGCAAGGGTTAGGGAAAGTGAGGAGTAATTGTTCTTGAAAAGTCAAGTTGAAGATGAGAAGTCTCCTCCCCATCTCCTGAACACAGCGCTCAGATATCTCTGCTTCCATCTTGCACTTTGGGAGAATTGTGATTCTCTGGGAATCGACAGCCTTATCTACAGCTAAGTAGAGCACCAGACCACAAAGTATCTGCTTCACAGTGAGGTGGAGGCCAAAGAAAAGGAAAGGAGGAACAGCTCATTAAACTCAGCCAGGACCTGCCAAGCTCTGAAGACCAGGACAAGTGCAGGCTCTTTGATGCCACCTAGTGCTGACAACTATATCAGATCTTTGTAGCACCGGTTCCCAAGTTACCCCCAGGAACGCTATGATCTCACTCACCCAAAGCCTGAGTCTGGTAAAACAGGCATTCTCTGTGTAGTGGATGGAACCATAGGCATCCAGCAGGAAAGACAAGCTTGTGGGACACTGCTTGAGTTTACATGTGTTTCCCACAAGAACTCTGTAGAACAGCCTACTCTATCACCAATGCCACCTTCCTTGCTGTATCGCAATCACACAGAAAGGGATAGTGGGAAGTCTTGGATCTTTAGTACACTCATCCTTTCTGGCTTTAAAATCATGTAATGATGGTGTCGTTTGCTCAGAGCTCCCGGATGGGGCCCTGCATGGCCCTAAAGCGTTGCATAGTCAGGCTCCAGGTTGTTGGCTCTGCGGGAGAAATTCCTTTCTCAGCCCTAGGAGAACAGTAGGAAGCATGAGCACGCAGGCAAGAGTATTTTCCCTTCCTCACGTTTGACTTCAGCTGTCTGAATTAGTTTCCCAGGGTCACAATAAAGAAGCATCATAAACAAGCTAGGCGTGGTGGCGCACGCCTTTAATCCCAGCACTTGGGAGGCAGAGGCAGGTGGATTTCTGAGTTCGAGGCTAGCCTGGTCTACAGAGTGAGTTCCAGGACAGCCAGGGCTACACAGAGAAACCCTGTCTCGGAAAAAAAAAAAAAAAAGAAGCATCATAAACATAGTGACTTAAAGCGCCAAACGGAGCCCAAAGACACAGAGAAGAATCAAAATGTCTACAGAATCCCCATCCCTTGGTGCCTGGCTTCTTCCTACATGTTTCCTGTCATACCTGTGTGCTAGGTGGAATTTTATCAATATTTCTGTTTTCACATGGCCATCCCTCTTATAAGGATCACCAAAATTAAGTATATATCGTGCCCTGGTCCTCACGTGATTGCACACATGAATACCCTACTTCCAAAGAAGGTCACTATCTCAGGGACAAAGGAACAGATATCAATTATCTCCATGGAGACCACAGCTCACCACCCTTCTATCATCCTAACTCTTTGGCTAAGAAGAATCTAAGACAAAGGGAGAATCTGACAAAAATCAGAATTTTATGACAATGCATTATGTCAATTCTCAAAGCAATTTAGCACCACGTTACTGACTTCCTTCTCTAATGATGTCTCTGAGATACCAGACCCATACAGTTATCCACATAGTTACTGCACAGTTGTCAGCCAAGAATTCCTCACCAAGTAAGGAATAAATTTGTCTTCTCCACAGTTTCCCCAAACACAGACATGTGTGTGCATATACATACATACATACATACATACATACATATATATATACACACATACACACACATACACACACACACACACACACACACATGAAACAGATAGAGAGACAGAGAGAGAGAAAGAGAGAGAATGTATGCAACACACTAAATATCAGAGTAATTCTGATGTTTAGAGTACAATACAGATTTTAGAATAAATACAAATCAAATAACAGACATAAATGAAACCCACTTGATTTTCCTTATCATTTCACCTCAGTTACCGCTTACTGCTTTTTCCTTCCTTGACATTAACAATCCTTCCAATATTGAGAACTTAGGGCATTCAAAAATGATTTATTTTACTTAATATGTCTGGATGAGGTCACTTTTAAAAAGATGCACGAGTCAAGTTTAAGAGTTTAATATTTGTATCAAAATAGAAGGCAAGTGTGTAGAGCTATCATCAAAATGAAGAAATAGATTTATTTAATCTACCTTCTCAATCACAGGTTCTTGTGAGACATCAATATTGTTTATGAAGAAGGCAGCAAATTGGATTTTCTTTGGGGTTGATAAGGCAGATGATAAGAGCTGACTTAGTAAGAACTCGGGAATGAGAAATGGCGGGATAAAAAGCAAGAGAAAAAGCTGAAGCAGAAAGAAGCAAGCCTAGGTGAGAACTTCAGAAACATCGGTCAATAGCGGTGCCCAGCTGGTCTCCAGTTCTACCTCCACTACCACTACAACATCAGATGGGTGGTGTGTTCTCCTCCCAGACATGGGAGCTACAAAATCCACACACTGGAGAGGCTTATATTTTTCATAACATATTTTATTTATAGTTCTTAAAAACATCAATGTCTCTTCTAGCCCACTACCCACCAGAGATAGGGGAAAGAAAGGCCAATAGGAAACAAGGTTGTGGGGCTGTTTAGACATAGCTCTTTGGGGGCAATTTTAATCTTCACTCTTAGCAATCCAGTCCACTAGCAAAATACTGAACATGAGTCAGTAGTAGCAACCTGATCCAGAAAAAACCACAAGGCTCTGCCAATCAGGATGAATCTACAGAAGTGCCAAGAAGCATCTGGAATACCACCATAAGTCCTTTGGTGTGTTTCTCTCTACAAAGTCATGATTGATCAGTGAAGAAAGCAAGGCAAACTAATTCAAGGGCATTGTCAGAGAAGACCAGCCTCAACTGAGCTAAAAGATGACCAGCAAACTGTTGCAAGGCGATCTAATGCAAGAGCGTTGTGCACGGTATGTTGGGTTATACTTACACTCTTTCCAGACATCACTCGACCTCTCAAGCATCTGTTCCAGCAAAACATCACATGCTAGATGTCTTTCAGAAAAACACCACATGTCTATTCTCAGCAAAACAACCTCTCAGGTGTCTGCTTCAACAAAGCATCCTCTCATATGACAGGTTCCAGAAAAACATCATAACATTACTGAGTTCTCAATGAAATCAGAAATTCTCATTTAACTCTAGAGATATGCCAGGGACTGGATATACTGAGCGGGAGGAAAAATGACCTCAACAGCAAAAGCTCTAGGTGTAAAATCAGACGTACTGCAGGAACACAAAGCTGATATTTCACTCTAGAATAATAGGTTCCAAAAGGGAATAAGACCTAGGACTAACTTCAATAAACACCACTCAGTAATCTTCAGCTTATATCATGAGGATTGAGTGTATGTGTGATTATTATACTACCTAATCTTTACATACTCATATTCTTGTATGCTCTGATACTTGGACAATGCAGTAGAGGGTTTAAGAAAAGAAGAGACAACATTCAGCATAGAAAGGTGTGGTTACACAGGAGGCATGGAAGGGATTCCTTGCGTGTTCTTGGTGTTTGTTAGGTGTGCAATCACTGTGACTCAAGATAGACGTTTTAAACATTAAATGCTTTCAACACTAAAAAACTTCAGAGATTATTCTTGGCACTGGTTGGTGTCTTTGTAGATTTACAAATAGTATATATGGACCAAGATAATATCAGTTGAGGAATAATGAAATGGTGAGAACGTTGGCATCATGTGGCACAAGACTCAGGCTTCAAACTTAGACCATCACCAATTGTAGACAAGAGGAAGACAACCTCTCAGAGCCTCAGTTCTCTGTCACATACAATTATGGAGTTGGATTAGCTAATTTTTGTGAAGATTTAGAATCATTATTTTTTCAATGCCAGCATAATAAATATTATTTTTTACTGCACTCCATGTGGGAGAAATGCTCAGCTAGAAAGAGTGCCTGCTGATGGGATGCTGGATAAATCACCTTGAACTGTGCACTTTTCATAGTACATAAACAGTTGCTTTCTGCAGAAAACAAGTTGTACTGGATAATAAATTGAAAGGCAAATTGGAGGTAGAATATTTTATTCATATTAATGGGGTATACACAGTTCATCCTTATTCCAAACCAACAAATTTAGCACAGGGCACATATTTTAATGAAACTTTATAACCACAGGAGAAAAATGGAAAAAAGATTGAACGTGTATTTATGGAATATCGCCCCAGTTCCTAAGCAACAAGACATTGTTCAAATAGAAAGAAAGGTAGATAATTACAGATCCATGTACATGTGGCCTTCTGTGTCTAAGGAAAGGAATCAGCAAGAAGTAGACTCCTAAAGACATCTTTGCATGTAGGAAAAGTAAAGGCGGTTTAATGTTCCCTATGACGAGGACACCTGGAGGTTTCAACATTCACAGTTGGCAGCAGTTCATAGATCAGAATTCATGGTTCCTGTCCCAGCTTCTTGTTATTGGAGTAATATGTTCAACATGTCTTGCTCTGAGTTTGACATTCAGGGTACAATGAAAAGGAAACTGAGAATAGATATCTATCACCTACTCACCAGCTTAGATCTCAGGTCAGTTTCTAGGAAATGTCCCCCTATCAAGTCCTGTGAAGTGGTGCTCACCTGGTGAGTCAAAGGATGTCCCCTGTGCTGATTTCTATGAGACCATGCATGGTTTCAGAGGTGCTGGAATTTCGGTCCGTGATGACTGAATCAATCAGAAATTTGAACAGACACATTGGCTCTACCCTAACCATTGTACTCATGATAAAATTGCCTTGGAAAGCTTACAGGAGTATTTATTGCAGCATGTTTCCTCAGCACAACAAAACTGACAACAGTCTAACAGCAACAGAAGGGATGATGGGTAAGTATGTTACCGGAAACTAAAGCAATACCAATCTGTAAATAGAGGAAAATGAGGAAACTAGAGATGTTTGTGTCAGTGAAAAAATGTCTGTGAATCATAGTAAATGAACAATAAATCTGAGGATGATATCATTCATATGGATTTAAGAATAATGAAATATTCCTTGACTTTATTTATTAATATACGATAGCAAGCTGAGGTCATCATTGAAACTTTTGTAAGGGAGGAGAGTTTATAAGAGGAGCTTGTGCATACCCTTACACACACTCATGCATGTGCTCACGGACACACACACTCAAACACACACTCATACCAATATGAATAAAAGAAAAATAGGTTGTCAATTTGAGGGGGAAATGGGAGGAGTTCTAGGGGTCACCTTGAAAGAGCAGGAGGGAGGAAAAGGAATGGGGGAAGTAATGTAATTTTAATTTTAATTAAAACATATTTAATAATAACTTATATTACTTAAAATTATCAACCATTTTCTTCAAAATATTGATATTTGAGAAAAAGTAACTTAAAAATTTGCCTGCATTCATTGTGTTATTCACCACATTTTCTTAAAGCCTGAAGTATAAACTAATTGCAACAACAAAAGATCAAATTGGACAAAAGTGCTCACAGGACTGAGGATGCAGGCAATGCTGAGAAAGAACTGGAGAAAGTTTGCGCCAACCTACTAGCCTGCTAGCAAACTTCTGACTTTAAATTTATTTTTACTATTTGGCTTTAGGGTAGGATTTTTTTCTCAAAGAAAATTATCAAGCAAACTGATATTTGATAATCCCTCACAGACATGATCACATGCTAATCTGATCTGGGCAATCTGTCCATTCAAGGGGTGATGGTCATTAAGAATGTGACAGAAGACAGAATTCAAAGCACATGGGCAAGTTTGATTCTTAGTAGGAAATAAAATGAAGAAATCAAGCATCGCGGCAAAGTCCTGACAACTCTTGTTACATACATAGTTATCTTTGTATATATGAGAACATAATCATTCAGAATTAATTGCATCACGAGACAGGGTGGTGCACGTCTGTAATTCTAGCACTTAGAAGAGGCAGGAAGATTGACAGAAATTCAAAGCCAGTCTGATTTGTGTAGTAAGCTCTGGGCAAGCCCGGAGTATTGTGTAACACTGTATTTTAACTTTCCCACACAAAATGATTGTTTAAGCACAAAATATGAAAGAGAGAATTGTATGCACATGTTATAACTCTGTACCAGAACATGAATGATAGGCAATATAGGTCTATACATTTATCTCAAAATTCACAAAGCAAGTCTCAGGAAGGATTTATAGATTAATTGCTTAGCTCTAGCAGTTATCTACTGGTACCCAAGAGAAATTGGCTACAACATCCTTATGGATATCATAATCTGAGGATGTTTCTACGTCCCTTATTTAAAATGCCATAGTATTTACACATAAAATACATTTATCTTTCCAGATCATGCAAATCATATCTAGTGTCTAGTTAGTAGCTATCAACTTGACACAACTTAGAATTATCTGAGGCAGTCTCAATTGACAGATTGCCCAGGTCAAATTAGTATTTGACTATATTTGTGAGGGATCGTCTTGCTTATTAGTTGATTTGGAGAACCCGGCCCACTGTGGGCAGCAACATACCTAGGCTGTATCAGAAAGTGAGCTGAGGGGCAAGCCAGAGAATGATCCAGTAATCAGCATTGCTCCATGGTCTCTGCTTCAGATCCTGCTCAAGTTCCTACTGTAACTTCTCTCAAGATGGATTGAGACTTGGAAGTGTAAATTAAACAATCCCTTTCCTCCCCTCAATTGCTTTTAATCAGGATTTTACATCACAACGATAGGAAAGCCAACTTTTAGCGCATTAGAGTTCATGACAGTGCTTGATACCATCTAGACTGTACCTAAATCATGGTTCTATTGTGTTAGTTAGGAACAGCAGCAGGAAGAACAGTATGTGTGTTCAGTCAAATGAGTGTTTTCCCCAAAGGGCTTCTTTCTGTGCTTGATTAACTCTGTGAATGCAGAACCAGGAACATGGAAGACTGACCACACTTAGAATTTTATTGTTCTGAAATGTCAATGCATTAAAAAGTATCAAAATTAAGAACTCCAAGTAACTTCCTGATTGTTTTGTCCCCTGATGAGCACGAAAGACCACATCTGTCTGGAATACTCAGCTGAGAGTGGCCAAATACACCACCTTGTCATGACTTCACTGTCATTTTTTTTTTCTGGAAGACCTTTTTCCTTACAGATAATTAGGTAATTGCAATCCCATTTACTCCTTAAGTAGGAATATGTTCACACTAAGTGGTCATAGCTTTATTATCATGTGTATGACTCTGTTCTCTTGCATATATTACTTTTCTCAGAAATATTATCTAATAACCCCGCCATTTCACAGCTCATTAACACCTGCACAGGAAATGAGCATATTGAAGTTGAATGAAGAAAGAAATTCAAATTTAAAAAAAATCATATTATCTTGGAATCAATTCCGCTAATGTTCAGCACATGGAGGAACAATGCTTTAGGATGGAGTTTGAAGATCTTAAAAGATGCCACCCTGTTCCTTGCATAACCCATCATTTAGACATCATAATCTCCTCCCGCAAGTGTTGAAGGGAATTTGAAGACAAAAGTCAATAAAGATAAGCTACCAAAACCCATAGGAGGAGCAGAGAGATATGACATTTACTCTACTACTAAAGTAGGGTAGGCAAAATAATCTCCAGAGATGTCCACACTGTGATGCCTAGCCAATAAATGTGAGTGTGTGTGTGTGTGTGTGTGTGTGTGTGTGTGTGCGCGCGCGTGCGCGCGCGCTCATGTGTGGAAAGAGAGAGACAGAGAGACAGAGACAGACACACAGACAGAAGTTAACATGAGAATCTTGAGATGAATGGCATGCCTGGGGGTCCACTGTATTCACAGGGGTCTTTGTGAAAGGGAAGCAGAAGATGCTGTGGACAAATCAAAGAGCACAGAGGATATGGGTTCATGATCCAAGAAATATGTATGGTTTTAATGACTTCCCAGAGAGCTGGCTCAGCAGATAAAAGCACTGTGAAACACCCTGGCAACCTGGGTTTGACCTCACATTAAAAAGCAGGGTGTGAGGCCTGATATCTATAACCCTAACTGCAGCACTTTTATTAGGAAAATTGGCCCAGATACTGCCTAGGTAGCTTGAGGGCAGAAGAACAAAACAAAACAAACAAATAAAAACTAAGAGAAAGCCTGCCTTAAAAGCAGGTAGAAAAACACCCACTCCTGAAAACTTGACATCTGACCTTCATACACATGTGTTTCTGCACATCACAGACCCTCCCACACACACACACACCAGAGTAAAATGAATATTTCCCCAAAAGCTGTTTCCTGTACATGGGATGTGTTCTAGCTGGGTTGCCTTGTCCTGCCTCTGTGGAAGAGGATTCACCTTGCCTTACAGAGACTTAAGGTGCCAAGCTGGGGAATACCCAGGGGAGCCTACCTGCTTGGAGAAGAAGAAGGGCAGATGGGGTAAGGGTTGTGGGAATGGGTGACCAGGAGAAGTGTAGTGAGCACGATGTAAAGTGATTAAGTAAAAAATAAAATTAAATTAAAAAAATAGAAATTATAGGACGGATAATGACGGTAAGTAGTAGTTAGGGGTACTACTACTGTTATTCTGCTAAACAAATATGATATTAAATTGACTCCTGATGCCTTTACATTATACTAATAGATTAATTCATTCCTCAACTTTCATCAGAGAAAGTTCTATAGACAGTATATTAGCACAAAGACCTACACCGGCCAAGGTAAGAGACTAGGGAATGAATAGCTCTAAATGGGACACAAACTCACACAGGTGAGACAGCATGCACAAGACTGGTGCAAGCCCAAGCCAACTCAACTCCAGGAGGCAGAAGGGAGGTACACAAAGACTAACCCCTACTCAAGGAGCTATTGTCAAATGACAGCTGCAGCGAGAGGGAGGCTCTGCTTCATCTGAGTACAGCTTCTGGCACATCGGCCATGACTTAAAAGGAGGACACAAGGTTGGGTGGGTGGGGTAGGTAGTAGATCTGAAGGAAATTCAGAAAGGAAGTGAACACAATGTTCTACAACACTCACATTACTAAGTAAAGCAAAAGAGGAAAAGGGATTTAAAAAATGCAGAGGCAAAGAAAAATCAATGAAGATGACTCTTACTTCAGGAGTCTTCCTACACTGGGAGATGCCGTGCTTTCTACAGCATTTCTTTGGAGAGAACATGTGTGTGCTCTCACGCATGGATGGTCTCTCTGGGCACATTGTTCATTTAATCCTTGTCTTAGTCAGGGTTTCTATTCCTTCACAAACATCATGACCAAGAAGCAAGTTGGGGAGGAAAAGGTTTATTCAGCTTACACTCCACACAACTGTTCATCACCAAAGGAAGTCAGGACTGGAACTCAAGCAGGTCAGGAAACAGGAGCTGATGCAGAGGCCATGGAGGGATGTTTCTTACTGACTTGCTTCCCCTGGCTTGTTCAGCCTGCTCTCTTATAGAACCCAAGACTACCAGCCCAGAGATGGTATCACCCACAAGGGGCCCTTCTCCCTTGATCACTAATTGAGAAAATGCCCCATAGCCGGATCTCATGGAGGCATTTCCCCAACTGAAGCTCCTTTCTCTGTGATAACTCCAGCTTGTGTCAAGTTGACACACAAAACCAGCCAGGACAACCCTCATTCTTCAAACTCTATTGAATTGTCTTTATTAAACCCCAACTCTGCTTCATTTTTTTTAAAGGCAAACAGTGCAAAGGCAATGGAACAGATGTGCCTTTGTAGCTTACAGAAGGGATACAGCTGCAAGATCTAATTTAGAGCCCCTTTCCAATTAATTAAATTCATTTGTAGATGACTTCACTAAGTACACAGTGCATACAGACCATTCTAACCCTGACCTCACTATGCCTCCTGCCCACTTCCCATCCTTCCTACAAAGCTCTTTCTCATGTTCCTTTTGTTCTGGAACCCACTGGGGACTTTGGTATATCCATGATATCCACTGGAGCCTGATAGGCTCAGCAGTGAGCATGCTACTAACCACAGTGCTTTCCACTCTCCCAGGGTCTTATCTACAGCTGATAGTTCAGAAGTAAAGGCAGGCTCTTTGGTACCCCACCTCACCTGTGGTTTAGGTCAACTTGACACAAGCTAAAGTCATTTGAAAAGAGGGATTCTCTCTTTTTTTTTTTTTTTTTTTTAATGAGTGCTGTCAGGCTACAAATCATTCAGACGTTCACAGGTCAGAACACTGAGCGTAGACATAGCCTCTTTCCTCTCTGCCACCTACTGACGCACATGTGACACAGCAGCCACACCTGCAACGCCTCTAGGGGCAGGGAAAAGAGGGATTCTCCATTGAGAAAATACCTCCATAAGATTTGCATGTAGGCAAGTCTATATTTTCTTATTTTATGACTGATAGGTAGGGGTCTAACTTATTGGTATCTTATACCTCTAGGTGGTATAAGAAATCATGATGAGTTAAATCATGAGGAGCAAGCCAGCAAACAGGGCCCCTCCATGTCTTCTGCTTCAGTTTCTACATCCATGTTCTTGCCCTGACTTCCTTCAGTGATGGATGTGACCTAAAAGTTGGAAGGTGAAATAAACTCTTCCTTTCTCGGTTTGTGTTCGGTTATGGTGTTTTATCACAGAAACCCTCACTAGGACTATCTATGGCTGATTGTTGACAAGACAAGACTTCTGTGGAACCAGTGCAAGTAAGCTGTTATGATGTAATAATTATAACATGTCTAAGAATGTCATTTTACATCTAAATAACCTATGGCCCAGCTCTTACTTCCTGTCTCACCCGCAATATTCCCAGAGTTTTAGTGTAAGTATTTTCTTCAGGACTGGGCACATAACTGCGGCTTACCCTCTTCGTTCTGGGCAACAATGAATTTCCGTATTTCGTTGTTGTTCATCCTAGGGAAAGGGTTCTCTAATAAAGTTCGGGAGTCACTTTTTTCTATGTGCATACACATATACAGAAGCACAGCGTTTATATTTAGAAATCAATTTAGTAGTGTGTCACTTCAGTTACTGTGGTGGTTTAAAGTGGTGTGGTCCCCATAGACTCGTGTGTTTGAATGCTTGGTCCATGAGGAATGGCACCATTAGGAGGTGTGGCCCTGTTGGAGTAGGTGTGGCCTTGTTAGAGGAAGTGTGTTAGTGGATGGGATGGGTTTTTTTGGGTTTCCATAGCTCAAAACCAAGCCTAGTGGCTTGCAGTGTCACTTCCTTCTATCTACCAATTCATATGTAGAACTCTCAGCTCCTTTTCCAGCACCATGTCTGCCTGTGTGCTGCCATGCTTCTGCCATGAAGATAATGGACTAAACCTCTGAAACTGTAAGCCAGCCCCAATGAAATGTCTTCCTGTGTTCATAGTGTCTCCTCACAGCAATAAAACTCTAAGACTGTTACATACTAATAATAGGTTCCCTGCTTGTTCCTATGACAATCCTGGACTTCCCATGATAGTAGGGCTTATAATACCAGGCACAGGTCTTCCCTAGCAGGACACTAATACAACAGTCCCAAAATACCATTAGAGGGCAATTAGTTACCCCCACCACAGTCAAGCCACTATTAAACAGATAACTGTATCTTTACACTATTGCACAGGTAAGTATATTGCACAGGCTGGACCCGTGGTTCATACAGTTCATAGCTGTGCTACAAGATAATAAATGTGTGCTAGTTTAAGCCACAAAACTTCTTTGGTTAATAACAACAGGAAGGCAAAGTTCATGTCTAAACACTGTAGGGGACATAATGCCATATTCTCAATTCATCTGATAACTAATATTTTTCCTATTATTCTTTGTGATTTCTTAATAGATTTTGTAATTTTGTCATTGTCCAATTCTAGACATCGTACAGAAATGAGCTTTCTATTCTGCTGTCATCATGCCTTCAATTAGAGAATCTGGAAAGAATTCAAAATATTTTTTAAAACAATGTTGAAAATTTCTCAGTCTCAGAAATAAAAAAGAAAACAGCAACAAGACACCCAAAAATCATTTGCAACTCCCATGTGAGGAGTGACAGCTTCCAGTGAGCAACCAAGAAACTAGAAGTAATAACATTCACTCTTACAGAAAGGCAGGCCACTGTTCCTGCAAGATAGCCAAAGCTCCTGGAGCTCCTGGAGTGTTTCCCAAAGGCAGAGTGAACAGCATGCAGCGTCCCATTGTTTCTTTTCTTTGGATTCCCAAAAGGGAGGAGAGGACCTTGGTTCTGAGAAGGCTCAGTGCCCCAGAGTAGGGGAATGGCAGGATAGGGAAGTGGGAGTGGGTGGGTTAGTCAGCATGGGGAGGGAGATGGGATAGGGGGTTTTCAGAGGGGAAAACAGGAAAGGGGATAACATTTGAAATGTAAATAAATAAAATATCTAATTAAAAAATAAAGAAGTCTTGGTTTAAAATATAAACAATCCTGGGCCTTATTTTGTTGCTGTTTTCTACTGGGAAAAGCTAAGCTGGACACGCCAATCAGTATCATTGACTTTAATTGCTCCAGCACATTCATGGCTCAGTATTCAAATTTTCTGCAGAGGTTTCCCAGTACTTTCCATTTAAAGCAAATGCATGGGAAGAAACTGAAATTAGACCACAGGAAGAGAATTTTTGCTTTAACAATGGTTAGACCATATACACAATGGAATACTATTCAGCTATTAGAAACAATGAATTCATGAAATTCTTAGAGAAATGGATGGAGCTGGAGAACATCATACTAAGTGAGGTAACCCAGTCTCAAAAGAATACCCATAGTATGCACTCACTGATAAGTGGATATTAGCCTAGAATCTTGGGACACCAAAGACACAATTCACATACCAAATGATGTCTGACAAGAAGAAAGGAATGGACACTGGTGCTGGAAAGGATCAAAGCATCAGTGTAGGGGAATACCAGAACAGAGAAGTGGGAAGGGGTGGATGAGGGAGCAGGGGGAGGGAAAGGGGCATGTGGGACCTTTGGGGGTGGGGAACCAAAAAAGGGAAATGTAATGTAAATACAGAATATATCCAAGAAAAAAAACAATGGTTAGACCATCTTGTATTTTACGTGTGTGTGTGTGTGTGTGTGTGTGTGTGTGTGTGTGATTTTGTAACTGACAATTCCCTGATACTCTGCTTCACTGAGGTTAGCCTCTAAGACTCCTGTCATCAACAAGCTAACCCTGGTTATGGATTACAAGCTAAGCCCCAATGTCATGATTGTCCTGCCCAGAATTCATTACATACAAAGCTGAGAGACTTGAGAAATGTCTAAGAATCTTCTGTATCAGCCATCAAATTTTCTGAGAAGCATGGCAAACAATTCAGCTAAGTTTAAATTGGTGGGGCAGAGAAATAAATACCTTGTGCTGTTATCGCTGCAGATTATAAACTTTAAAAGACAATGACCTAGAAAAAATTGCTATCAACCCATGACATGTATTCAACCTCATTTCTTTGTGAGTCTTTAAATAGCTTTACACACACACACACACACACACACACACACACACACACACAAACACACACACACACATACACACACATACACACACACTCACATACATAGTTAGAAAAGAAAGCCTATTTTATGTGAATATAAAACAAGAAATCAAATAAAATATTCATAATGCCAAGCTTCCGTCCTTCAGTACACGCTTGTTCTAGAATACCAAATATAATGAACACTCCAATTAGAAGGAGATTCAGTGGGGTCTTTCCAATCCATTCGCACGTTACCATTACCTGTGCCTGTATGCTATATATAGCTGCCCTTTCGTCACGTAACCTTCAGCTGTCTGGGATGAATTTTAAAGCTCCCTTCCCAACTGCTTAAAGCCTTTTAGTGTTAAATAAGCCCTCCCTGACATTTACAAGGCACACCATTTACAAGCGTGCACTGCTGTCTTCATGTTTATTCTCCATCCATTGCAATAAAATGTGACGTTTAATGCTTTATTGATTATTGCTGCCGTAACAAGTGACATTTTTAATGGGTGATTTTCTCTCCAGGCCCTCATCCTGATACATGTAAAATAATCATGTATATTTTATGTTTTAAAAATGTGAAATCCCATGGAATGATAAGCCTAAGCCACTTCCTCTGGTTTATAAAATATGTAATACCATATTACATCAAATATAAAACAGCATATTATAATATAAAAGTAAATAAAGATAAAAATATTGAAGTATACAATAGACTGCCTCTCCAAAGGCAATGGTTATTTGTTTGTATGGGTGGTTAAGACATTTTTCTACTAGTGTTGAAATCATTAAAAATTTACTTCTCCTTGAATTAGCATATATAATGTGTTTATATGCAGATTATAAGAGCTGTGGGGGAGGGTCAATGCATTCTGTCTTGTTTTAGACAATTCCATCGATAAGGGAACAGGGAACAAGAGAAAAAATTATTCTATCTTTGTAGTTTAGAAATTGGACATATGTCTTGTAATTATAAGTTTTTATTCATTTTTTTACTAGATAATTTCTTTGTCATCATAATTAAACAAGGCAAAGGGCTTTGGGGCTTAATGCGTTCATGTTAATTAGAGTCAAGACGCCCAAAATCCAATCAAAGTTTTATCTGCATGCCATATAATACCACTGTGACTGTCCAGTCACTCAAAAAAGAAGAGACGTAAGAGTCAATCTTTTAATGTTCACTCAGCTACTGGCATGGTATTTATGCCTTGAATCCCAGCACTCAGAATTCAGAAGCAACTAGATCTTTATGACTTCATGACAAGCCTGGTCTATGTCACAAGTTCTGGGCTATCCAGAGCTGCACAGTAGGAACACTTTCTGCTCTTTCAGAGGACAGGCATTCAGGTCCTAGCACCTACATGATGGATCCCAGTCCTTTATAACTCCAGTTACACAGGATCCAAAACCCTCCCCTGGCCTTTATTGGTTCCAGGCATGCATATGACATGCAGACAAGCAGGCAAATATTCATATATGCAAAAGAAAAACAAAACAGTCTCTAAAACAAATTCACTTATTTTGTTTTACTTCATATCTTTTAGTATATAATTACAAAATCCATTAGTCTTAAAGAGAACAGCTTAAGTGATAGCCTTATCAGGAAACTCTATATGCCTCTTCAGTCTTTATTCTCTTTTGTCTTAGACTGCAAATATTATCTTTAGTGTTTTTTTTTTTCCATTTTCAAGTGATGATTTTTAAAAGAGTACAAATTCTACTGTGAGGGCTGGCACGCTATACCATTTCAGCCTCCTGACTTTTCAGCTAATGATTCATTACTGTCTTCTAACTTGACAGCTGGTTGAGGACAGCTTTGTGGAGAACAGGGCCCAGGAGAGGAGAGAAGTATGCAGAATAGCAGATCCATCCACAAATGACACACATCAGAGGGATGCCCACATCGAGGACTCTACCCGGAACCAGGCGGGCGTATGAGAAAATATTCAGAAGAAAAAGAGGAAGAGGAGGGAGATGACCGAAGAGAGGATGGACGGCAGATGGTAGCATGAAGTGTCCCCATTAGCCAATCCTACACACTGCGAGCTCAGTCCTGCTACTGATGCTGTACCAGAA
This sequence comes from Apodemus agrarius, assembly GCA_964023405.1. Lineage (NCBI taxonomy): Eukaryota > Metazoa > Chordata > Mammalia > Rodentia > Muridae > Apodemus > Apodemus agrarius. The sequence continues at coordinate 12,760,217 of OZ030018.1, forward strand.
AACTGAGTGCCACATGCTAAAAATGATGAAAATGACAGCACAGCCACAGGCCAAATCATTGAATCCGCGTTCATACTGAGTATCACTCAAGTGCTGTATTTCTTGATTTGGAAGCTCCGAGAAATATGCAGACACGTATATGTATTATCAAGACTACACAGGAGTGAATTGTAGCGATTTAAAAAATGTTAGATTCTGATTTTAGAATTCACTCAATTTCCTTATTTAAATTCAGCATTCCTGCATTGCTTATAAAGTGAACAACATGAAAAATGCCTGTTTATAAATGCCATTTTTAAGGAAAATCAATAACCATTATATGCTTTCAGCCATCCTCGGCTCTCTGAGAAGATATGAATATATTCATATAACAGGTGTTGTATGAATCTAAAACTCCAGGAAGGAGATTGAATAAAAGAATTTTCAGAATCTGAACCAAATAAGAGAAAAAGATAGCAGCTCTCCCACATAAATGCCTGTTATAACAATACATCTCATTAATTTTTCAGTTTGCTGCCTATAGACAATGATTGTATATACTGTTCAGTAAACATACATTAACTATATTCTAAGAAGAGCCCATGTTAGGTGCTATACACAGCAACAAATTAAAAGGAAGTAGTTCCTGAAGGGGGGGTAGACCTCAGTCAGGTAGTGAGGTGCAGAGACAAACGGGACCCAGCATCAACTCATGTAGCTCCCTGAAGCAAGCAAGGAAAATAGAAGATTAAAGAGTGAAAAACAATTTGCTAAACAGTTGTATTAGCCACATTCTCTGGAGGACTGGATTGATAAAATAAATGCATTTAAAATTATTTTGTTAGATTATCTTATTGAATGTGGTCTGAATAATCCAACAATGGCTGGCTCACACTAGGGAAACAAACAAACAAACAAACAAACAACAACAAAAAAAAACCAGTGTTCACTCAGTCTTTAAATATGGATGCCTTATCAATCCCAATCCGACACAAATGGCCTGAGGGATTACTGGAGAACTGCTTAATTTTAATCTATATTAGAGCTCCAAAGAACCCGGAATCAGCATCAGCAGCTGCAGCGACCAGGTAGATGAACTTGCCAAGTGAGGGTGAAGGCAATCAGGCAAAATTAAAGCTTCCTTCTTCCAGCTCCCTTTAGTTAAACTGTCACTGGGCCATGCTGCCTGCATTTAAGGTAGGTCTTCCCACTTCAAATAATCTGATCAAGAAAATCCCTCACAAGGAACTGAAGTGGTTTGCAACTCCTTAGGAAGAACAACAATAGCAACCAACCAGACCCCACCCCCCAGACCTCCAGGAACTAAATCACCAACCAAAGAGTAGACATGGAGGGACATATGGCTCCAGATGCATATGTAGCAGAGGATGGCCTTATCTGGCATCAATGGGAGGGGATTCTCTTGGTCCTGTGAAGGCTTGATGCCCCCTTGTAGGGGAATGCTAGGGTGGTGAGGTGGGAGTGGGTAGGTGGGTGGGGGAGAACCCTCATAGAAGTAGGGAGGAAGCACAATGGGACAGGAGATTTGTAGAGGGGAAACTGGGAAGAGGGATGACACTTGAAATGCAAATTCATACAAACCAATAAAAAAAAAAAAAGAAAAGAAATCCTTCTCAGATGGACCCAGAACCTTGCCTTTTTAGATGAATCCAGATCTAGGTCAGCTGACAACCAAGATTAACCATGACATCAAATCAAATATCTTTCTTGTCTTTAGCAACAATATTTAGATTTAAGTTACTGTGCCAGTAATAAAATAGTTCTTTTAAATTTCTGTAAGGAGTTTGGTATCTGGGAAAAAAAAACCCAGAATTTACTCAAGTTTTAATTCACCTACAATTCCATACTTTAAATTCAGATTTGAGAAGCTTAGAGTCAAGGCACTACTTTAGAAGCATGTACTTATTAAAGAAATAACTATTGAACCTGCACCTTCGGGCACTAAGGATGCAGGGGTGACTGAGATAGAAGTGATGCTCACTCTAATACAGTGTCATATGTTTCCTCTACCCAACAGATGAATATCATTCTTGCTTGATGATTTCTGCTACTCAGGAATCTTTATAGGACACAAAGAGCTCTTCTTCCCAAAAGTGCTGAGAATGTTAACTATTTTCCCAGCCTCCCTTGCAGCTAATCATGGTGACGCATGAGTGAGATTGTGCTGGTAAAGGCTATTTAAATAAGAAGAGGAGGTTGTTTTTATTTTACTCACAGTGGTAATGAGAGTAGTGGCTATTCAGTGTAATGCACCATGTCTTATCAGAGGAGAGTGTAAGAAAACAGTTCACGGACTTGCATCTGACTTTCTAGTTCATCTACAATTCTATGAGCTATCACAAATAGTTTTATGATTTTTGACCCAATGGGCATCTTCTTCAGAGAATTATAATTGACAGACCAACCACAGAGTCACACAGCCATCAAGAGAGGCAGCAACTGGAGCAACGTGAATATCAAGACCTCAGAGATTCAGCAGTGTGTCAGTTTCTCAGCATGCAAATGTCTCCAAAGATATGTTCCTATGTAAGCTAAAGAAGCAGGTTCCTTTTGACACTGAGCTCCCTCTGTTGAATATTTGTCTTAGTCTTTTTTTTTTTTTTTTTTTTTTTTTTGGACTGTGAAAAGTCTTCACAGACAGAGGACTTAAACAGTGCACACTAAATTCTCAGAGTCTTACATCTCAGAAGGACAAGTTTTTGAGGTGTCAGAAGATTTTTCTCTTGAGGTTCTTTTCCTGGCTTACAGATGATCATTCTGTCTCCTGAGTCCTTATGAGGCAGCAAGAATGGTCTCTTTTGTTCTTTCTCAGAAAACAACTTATCCTTTCATGAGGATCCCACCATTATCTAACCTTGGCTATGTCCCAATGACCTCAATTTCAAGGCCATTCCACTGAGGTTATAGCTTCAACATAAAATATGGAGAGACATGTTGCCTATAGGCATGTTTCACATCAAGGATGATGAACATCATCACAAGTCATCATCAACTTGTGTTGCTCAGACTCTTTCTCTATCAGGAACTCACAAGAGTTTAACCTTGCTGAGGACCAGCCTTAGGAGAGGGTCCTGAGGAAGGGGTGAATGGGAGAGGTAGAAAAATACTCAGTCAGAGATGAATGCAAGCTGAGGACTGTGTAATCTGCTCGAGATAGCTCGCTCTTGAAAAATCAGAGCTCAGTCTTTTATTTACATAAGCTACTTCCTTAGGAATTGCATATCAGTTTAGTCATTTACCCTAAGTTCCCTTTTGATCACTCTGTTTTATAACCTTAGCTCCATGACTCTTAAAAATAGAAACTGAAATATAGAGCACATTTGAAGCAAATGGACTAGACAGCAAACACATTTAAAAAAATAGAAAGACGGGGGAGGTGGGAGTGAGCTGGGTGGAGGGGCATATACGTGGAGGCAGGGGATGGGAGGAGGGGTTTGGGGTCTTTGGTGAGGGGGGAAATCAGGAAAGGTTTTGCCATTGCCAATGTAAATGAAGAAGATATTCAATTAAAAAAAAGGAAGTCCTTTACTGTTCACTGGCATAGCGCATGTGGTTGCCAAATCCTGACACAGAGGCTATTTTTATGTGATAATATTAGCTTTATGTATAATATGTATTATATATATATAATATATATAAAATATAATTTAGCAAACTCTTGTTTGTGCCAATATGACAATATTGAAGTTCATTTTTATAATTCTTATCTACCTCAATAATCTTTGAATTTTTATGTTTTTATCTCCACAATTCTAATATTTATTATTGGAAAGTATTAAGTGATCCCAGAAAGTGGAAACCATCTTTATTTTTTTCTTGATACTAGATGTTTTTGCCCATCCTCAACCTCTATTTGGATTGAACATAAAACTACTTCCTTTATGCAGAAGAATATCTGGATCAAATTGAGTTGGTGATGGCTTCCATGGAGGGAGAAGACCATCATTTTACTACTAATATTATATAACCATCTGAGCTTTTTGAAAAAACTAGTCCTTTCTCTTTCATGACCCATGTCTTTTTCCTCTATTGACATTACAGGGATATCATAGACAAGGGCATTGAGCCTTCCCAGATAATCTCAGTGAATGATCAAGCACACCAACACAAAGGAAACCCCACTGCTTCCAGATGGGACAATTCCTTTGATATTGATGTGATTTGTATAACTATACTGCAGTCTAAGAGGCTTCAATGGAACTTGCACTCCTTTGTCAGGGGCCAGTCCTGGCTGTTCTTTCAGGTTCTCTCTTGAAGATAGCCAAGGGGGGAGGGCTTCTGTGAGGGCAAGACTTGTTCATTCAAGATATTTAGGGTTGCCTTTTCTATAATAAAATGTTTACCAGTCTTAAGTCTAGGTTACTATGCAGTGAGACCTGACCTGCTTGAGTTCCTATGAGACCAGAAACTGCAGTTTCTGCACTTCATAGTAAAACAGCAGGGGATTAAGTAAAAGGATTTATTGCTGATACTCCTTTCTTTGATTAATCAGCCATAAACTTTTCTGGATATGCCAGTTGACTCTTTGTGGACTAGAAAGGAAGGAAAGGAAAAGAATTAAGATGCTTTATACAGGCAAATGTGCACAGATACATATATATTCAAACATTCATATAATCATACTGTGGCTGCGCTTGACTGTTACAATCAGCTCTACAAATATTCATGCATGTTTACATACATATGCCTACAAATGTACATATAAACAAATGGACATATACATTTGGACTGATGGATGGGTGGGTGGGACAGAGTTCCCCAAGCCAAAAAAAAAAAATCCAAACAAAATCTTTATTTCTTTTCGCTGGTCTTTTTATACTTTTTTTTTTAGATAGAATGTTCTTTAGAACACTACCTTAGAGATCAAATGTTACATAAAATGGAAGTTACAGAAGGATGTTGATATTAAGTTCAAAGCAATGTTTCATGATACTACGCTCATTATAAGTTCAAAGCAACAATTTTTGTGGCCTCACCTTATCATAGTAGTACACACCTGTGGCTTTATCCTTATATCTAAATGTGTTTCCTTGAACACAAATTTTCCCAGGTCTATTTCTTTTTTTAGTATAATTATGATAGCTCATTGTATTTCTTATTATGCAGTCTTTATTTACTGTAACTTTATTATATCTTTCTAACAAAGCAACTAAACTCTCCAAACTTTCTTCCTATAATTATTTAAATCAAGTCAGGGATGCTATAAAATCATTATCTATTTGCCTATATAGCATCAATACAAGACAGTTTCATCTTTGTAGGTTTACAAAAGTCTACTCTAAAGGGTGGTCAATACCTAGTGATTGTTACACATTTAACAATAACAGCAAAAACATATTAATAGTAGGAATCTTTTCTCAAATGTAATCCTCTCAGCACTGCCTAAAAAAGCAAACACATCATAGATATTAGTCCATGCTGGAACCATTTCACAAAGGTCACTTGCTAGATTTTAGCTTCTCCTAGATGGCTCTTGGCACTCCTTCATTCTTTCCCTCCTCTCTCATTCAGTGGATGAAATTGGCATCATGATCCCATTATTCTAGCCTCTATCTGCTTCTTTTCCTTAATTTTTCCCTCAGCCATTTCCCCTTACATGTTTTTCCTCTTCTTCATGGATCTGTCCTAGTGTCTATACAACCATCTGAGGCACTAACAGCCATCTGTGGCGCTTGCCACCACCTCACCCATGCATTTCATTCCATGTCATTAGATGAGAAAAGCGATTGCAAGCGGGTTGTCTCATAAGCCATTGCAGTGATAAAACATGTTTTGGAATATATTGCTACCAAATTGAGGGCATAGAAAATCTTGTTTGTGCTGGGTTCCATTACCTAGGTTTAAGATTTTAGATTAATCTTCATTTCAAATTATTTGTACAGGTTATAAAATCAACTCAAGCAAATCAGTAGCCTTCCTATACACAAAGGATAAGCAGGGCGAGAAAGAAATTAGGGAAATGACACCCTTCACAATAGCCACAAACAATATAAAGTATCTTGGTGTAACTCTAACCAAACAAGTGAAAGATTTATATGACAAAAACTTCAGGTCTCTGAAGAAGGAAATTGAAGAAGACCTCAGAAAATGGAAAAATTTTCCATGCTCGTGGGTTGGCAGGATTAATATAGTTAAAATGGCAATCTTGCCAAAAGCAATATACAGATTCAATGCAATTCCCATCAAAATCCCAACTCAGTTCTTCATAGAGTTAGAAAGAGCAATTTTCAAATTCATCTGGAATAACAAAAAACACAGGATAGCTAAAACTATCATCAACAGTAAAAGAACTTCTGGGGGAATCAGTATCCCGAACCTCAAGCAATACTATAGAGCACTAGTGTTAAAAACTACATGGTATTGGTACAGTAACAGGGAGGCGGATCAATGGAATAGGATTGAAGACCCAGAATTGAACCCACACATCTATGGCCAATTGATCTTCGACAAAGGAGCTGAAAACATCCAGTGGGAAAAAGATAGCCGTTTCAACAAATGGTGCTGGCTCAACTGGAGGTCAACATGCAGAGGAATGAGAATTGATCCACTCTTATCTCCTTGCACTAAGCTCAACTCCAAGTGGATCAAGGACCTCCACATAAAACCAAACACACTAAAACTAATAGAAAAGAAACTGGGGAAGACCCTTGAGGACATTGGCTCAGGGGAAAATTCCTGAACAGAACACCAATTGCTTATGCTCTAAGATCAAGAACAGACAAATGGGACCTCATAAAATTACAAAGATTCTGTAAGGCAAAAGACACTTCAAAAGGACAAATTGGCAACCAACAAATTGGGAAAAGATCTTCACCAACCCCACATCCGAGAGAGGGCTAATATCCAATGTATACAAAGAACTCAAGAAGTTATACCCCAGAAAACTAAATAACCCTATCCAAAATTGGGGTACAGAGCTAAACAAACACTTTTCACCTGAAGAAATTCGGATGGCTGAGAAACACCTTAAAAATGTTCAACATCATTAGTCATTAGAGAAATGCAAATCAAAACAACCCTGAGATTTCACCTCACACCAGTCAGAATGGCTAAGATTAAAAACTCAGGAGACATCAGGTGTTGGCGAGGATGTAGAGAAAGAAGAACATTCCTCCACTTCTGCTGGGACTGCAAGCTGGTACAATCACTCTGGAAATCAGTCTGGTGGTTCCTCAGAAAACTGGACATGATACTTCCGGAGGACCCAGCCATACCACTCCTGGGCATATACTCAGAAGATTCCCCAGCATGCAATAAGGATACATGCTCCACTATGTTCATAGTAGCCTTATTTATAATAGCCAGAAATTGGAAGGAGCCCAGATATCCCTCAAAAGAAGAATGGATACAGAAAATGTGGTATATATACACAATGGAGTACTATTCAGCCATTAGAAACAGTGAATTCATGAAATTCTTAGAGAAATGGATAGAGCTGGAGGACATCATACTAAGTGAGGTAACCAGTCTCAAAAGAATACCCATGGTATGCACTCACTGATAAGTGGATATTAGCCTAGACTCTTGGGACACCAAAGACACAATCCACATATCAAATGATGTCTGACAAGAAGAAAGGAGTGGACACTGGTGCTGGAAAGGATAAAAACATCAGTGTAGGGGAATACCAGAACAGGGAAGTGGGAAGGGGTGGATGGGGGAACAGGGGGAGGGAAAAGGGCATGTGGGACCTTTGGAGGATGGGGAACCAGAAAAAGGGAAATGAAATGTAAATATAGAATATATATCCAATAAAAAAATTTAAAAAAAGACTTGAAGAACTCTGGGTTAGGACTGTATATCTTCCAATAATTACAGTCTGTGACATAAAAAGGAAAGGTAAAAGCAAACATGAGTTGGACATTAGCAAAATTATTAGAATTATGAAATAACTGAAAACCAGAATCTTACTAAATTGTCATTCTACTAAAGTTACATTAGTACATGATACACCACTAGGCACTGAAGAAATAGAAAAGACACCACCATTTATATTTCGGTACTTTAATTCATGGCTCAGCTTCTTCCTGGGGACACGTGTTTCTTGTTCTAGTCTACTTTTTCTCTCTTATCTTCCTACCTCATTCTAATTATTAGGTTATAATCCAGTATTTTGTTAAGTCTAACAATACAATACCCATTGTGTCAATTAATTATCGTTACTCTTTATGTATCATCTTTTTATAAAAGTTCATAGTTAAGAGCTGCTGAATGGATTCAGAGAAGGTGCTTGCCACCAAACTGAACATCTGAATTCAGTATGCAGGATCCTCCGGGTGAAGAAAGAAGAGAGCTGACTCCAGCAAGGAGTCCTCTGACCTCAAAGCAAGTGCTATGCCAGGCACATGCTCTGTAAACACACACACACACACACACACACACACACACACACACACACTGTAATGTAACAAAAATCATAATAAAGACCAATGTCATGCCATACACATACATGCCCTGCACACACATAAATAAGTATAATGTAATATAACAAAAATTGAAAGAAAGAAAATCCCATAGTTGAATGGGAACTTTTCATGAGGTTAGTCAGGGCTTAACACTCTTGGGTGCCCAGCATTATGCCTGGCATTTTAGAAAGCTCTGCTCATTAAAACGCTCAACTGCGCTTAAGTAAGACAACACACTTTTTTTCTTTTATCAAAAATGCATGATTTTTTTCATTGACAAAATATATCCTGATTATAATTTCCACTCCTACTTCTCTCAGTTATTCCCCCACCTTCTCCTCATCAGAATCCAGCCCCTTTCTGTTCCTCACTAGAAAACAAAAAATGGTTTCTAAAAAAAATAATAAAATAATATAGAACAAAAACTAATACAGTAAAATAGGACAAAAACAAACAGAAGAAAAAGAGCTCCCCCATCCAAACAATGCACAAGAAATAGATATAAGAACAGAGCCCTTTGCATTAGCATGCAGGAATCCCATAAAAACATAAACTGGAATCATATATATATGTGTATATATATATATATATATATATATATATATATGCAAAGACCTGTAAGAGAAAGAGAAAAGAGAGAGGGGGAAATAATATATATAATATACATATAATATATATGTAAAATAAAAGTTATGTGTATAGTTATATGTATGTGTTTATGTGTGTGTGTATGTGTGTGTGTGTGTGTGTGTGTGTGTGTGTGTGTGTGTGTGTTAAAATAGTCATTCTGGTCCCAGCTTCTCAGGTTAAATATAAGAGATGGCATGATAACCATGTGACCTTCTTAAACTGAGAAAATACATTTGATAGCACTTAGATGTGGCAGACAGGCACTGTATGAGGAAGAATGGATCTGCCCATATCTAATTTTGCAAGGCTTTCATTTTGCCACAGTTTTACAAGCTGACTACAAAAAAAAAAAGATGAGTAGTGAATATTGTAAAAATGTTATGAATCATTACATTGTAAGTGATTAAACTACAGCAATAAAAGTGGGAGCTTTTAGCAGGAACTCAAGTGACTTCCAAAGACCATAAATAAAAGTGAGAAAACACAGAAGAACTTTGTGCCCAAAGTGTTAAGGTTATTTATAACGCTCCTCTCTGGGATAGCAGTTTAGCTCTCCAGTTTCTAAAATACAGTTTGAAACAACACAAATTGGTATTGAATTGTGCTCTGATTTGGAGCTTTTTAGATAAGATAAGATAGGGCCTGGTAGTGTTTATAAGTTGCTAATTCATTTTGATGGAAAAAAATTTACAGAGACATGATTCTAAATCTGTAAGATTGTTTTCATCCAACCATATTAATTTTTGTTCTATGATCTTGTATGATGTTTCACAGGAGATAGTGTAATACCAAGTACGGTATAAATGAAGAATGCCTTCTTCAAGTTCTCTCATTTTTGCATGCACACATGCTTGCCACAATGATAAATTGACTTATTATCAAGCCATTTTATCACAGCGTTGAAAGTGTGAAGTGGGTTCACCAACTGTCTAGGTCTCATGAGTCAGAAACCTCACACATCCACACACACACATACATACACACACACACACACACACACACACACACACCACAGAGAGCGGGTTTACTGAAACAGGCAGCTTGCATTCATTGCAAGTTCTTTCTTCCCATGAGGTTTAGGAACGTCTCCTAGGTCAGAAAGAATTGTAGCTGTGGACTCTTCTTCTTGCACCACAGCTAAGGAACTCTGGGAAAGAGCTTAGTCGGTTTTTTTTTTTTTTTTAACACCCCAGGGCAGTAGAAAGTGATGGAAAACCATCAAAACAAATCCCAAGTAGATGCCAGCCTGATCTTGCCAGCCTCTATTTCATGGTCTTACCTTCCAAGCATATTTTGCAATGACTGCTGAGAACCACCAACAAAGAGAACAAATGGTTCTGAAATGACTTAGGGCAATTCCTTACAAGGAGCCCAGTTCTACGCAAGCAGGTCGCCCGCAGCCTTACTCATAAATTGTCTTAATGTGTAATGGAATGCGTCGTGGTACTTTTGAGTAAATGAGGTTTATAATCTCAACACTCTGGCAAATGGAATGGAACAAAAAAAAAAAGAAATGCCACCCTGTCTTATCACAAAATTATTCTGTTTCACCACCATCACTATGGGGAAATGGGTTTTTAATTATAAGATTATGCTATTGAGAAGACATGCAATATGAACAGTTACATCACTATCTAAAAGACCTTAAGGTGTGTGTGTGTGTGTGTGTGTGTGTGTGTGTGTGTTCAAAATGAACTTTTATTGGTAAAATATGCAACTTATTCTTCAAGACATCTTATCAACTGCAGTTTTTTAAAGTGGTTTATTATTAGGAAGGTAATAAGAAAGTGGTTTTTATTTAATAAAGTATTGATCTGAGAAAGGATAAGTAGAGAATTCTCTTTAAAGAAAGAACTAGGTCATGCTAAAAGGAAAAAAGTTAGTAAAGACAATAAGGTTCAGAATATTTTTAAGGTGCACAAAGCTTTGTACAAAGAGAAAATTATGGTAGAGAAGACATGCTGAGAAACTATGATCTCTCTCTAAGTCTGTTTATTTGGAATGTAGGAGAATGGATCTTAGGAACACTGTAATCTTACAAATCTTCTCAGCCATAAAGGAAAAAAATCTCAAACAAAAGTAGTGTCAGACTATAGATTTCACAGTTTTCAGACACTGTGTCCTGACTTCTCATAGTCACCTTGGTTGCCCTGCTTCTCACTGGTCATAGAGAGAAGAGAAACTTAGCGATTCAAAGGCTCTCTATAATTACTATTCAGATCAGAGAGCCTAGAGTCCTGTGATATTATACATTACTCTTCTCAAGACAATCTTGAAACAAAAATGTGTAAACAGTTTAGGATTGTGTCTTACCCAAGGGCTAGAATCTTCTTCATTCCCTTTCTTTTCTTCATGTGTACAATATTCCTTCCACACCGTGACAAGCTAGAGAGGCATAGAGTCTGTGCGGGTCTCTGTGTTGCAGAGCACTGTCTATTAACTTGGAATGCAGACATAGTCTGTTCTCATTTTGAACTCAATAATGTTTCAAAGACTTCATGCTAGCTATGTTTGCTCATGATCTATAATAAAGATTTTTCTATGTGTCAAAACTGCAAAATCTGTAGTCTGATACTGCTTTGTTTGAGATTTTTTTCCTTTATGGCTGAATGGAAAAAATATAGTCAAATTAACGTTATGACAGTTAATTAAAATAAGTCACAGGGAATATAAGAATTAAATAATATATTAGCTAAAGGAACTTTTGGGTATATTCCCTTTTAGAGATGACATTGAGGTAAGTGATAGTTTAGAGACCTTAAACACAATCCATCCCACTTCCCACAATCCAATTCTTAGTACCTTAGTCCTTAATCATTACTCCTAAGATTTCCAATTTACCACTAAGTCTTCCCATTAACTACTCTTCAACAACTCACTCACTATTTACAGAAGTATACTTTCAAGTGTATATACCTCAGATGGATACTGGCAGGAGACCTCTGCCATCTATTGAGTGACAGCTCTGTTATCATGTTCACAGTGCAAATTCCTACTAGTTCCTAAAAGTACCTAGACAGTTCTTTAAGCGGTGTTTGTGATTACAGTGCAGTGGTCAGGGCACCAGGCAAATAATCATTACATTGACTGTTTACTCTGAACCTTACTAAGCCACTGAAGTATCAAGCTTCTATTGATAAAAACTGATCCCAAAAGGATTTTGATTGAGGTCATAGTTTATCTTCAATATAGATAAGGCTTGTCTGGTTTAGCTCTGCAGGTTAAGGTAGTTGCCTGGCAACCTGAATTTGATGCCCAGGTTTCACATAGTGGAAGGCAAGAGTCTCATAAATGCTTTCATCATTACATATGGACACAGAAAGAGAGGCGGAGGGGAGGGAGGAAGGGGAGGGGAGGAGAAGGAGGAGACAGAAAGGTGGGGTAGGAGAGAGGGGGAGAGGGAGGTAGAGGGTCAGGAGGGAGATGGAGAGAGGGAGGGGGAGAGAGAGATGGGGGAAGGGGAGAGGAAAGGAGGGATGGAGAGGGGGAGGGAAAAGGAGATGAGGGAAATGGAGAAGGGAGAGGGAGAGGGATTGAGAGAGAAAGAGAAATGAACATTGAGGAACAAAGATATGCTATGTCAGGCTCAATGAAGCATAGATCCCTCTCTAAGCAAAGACCTTATGAAAGGTGCCTCACAAAGAGTTCTGAGATACGGTCTCAGCATGAGGCTTCACTGGCTTGAATGCTCATTATTCTGCCTGAGATCTAATTCTATTATTCTTTTGGTAAAGGATATTTGGCATAAAACCAATCCCACCCTGTTAGTCTCATTTGCTCTATTTTCTCCTTATTTTTAAACCATTCAGGTTCCCCTTGATAGAGACAACTCACCAAAAGGACCATCTTAGAACTGAAATAATGAGCAGTCTGAGCTCAGAGTTAGTAGGGTTACTTTTTTACAATATAATACAATTACATTGCTCCCCCATTACCTTTCCTCCTCCACAACCCTCCAGTATCACCACCTTGGTCTCTTTCAAAGTTTTTGACTTTTCTATTTTGGAGCTCATTTCTAAAAATTTCACTTATGCTGCTTTCATGCATGAGTTTGAAAGAGGTGTGGTAAAGTCTTGCTCTCTGGTGTTTATTTCTTCACAAAATCATGAACAAATCCACCTTTACTCTAGGAACCTGATGAGTGCATGATGCCTTTACACTGAGTGTAATGTTTTGCCCATTGACAAGATGCTTCTACTGATTGACATTATAAAGTGTATCTGTATGAATACTTGCAGGTATAAACAAACATCTTAATCTTGCTGACCCCATTTCACAGATGAGATTCGCATCCCAGTCTAGCAATCATATACATATCTAACTTCACAAACAAGTAGGTAAATAATTTGAGCTTTTTTTGGATGCTAAGCATCACTATACCTTTGCCTCTATCCCCCATATTATACCAAGATATTCATATACACATTTATACCCTAAGGGTTCTAGCCACTGTGGCAAAGGTTACTAGTTATCTCCAATACCCATTTCCTCCTCCTTCATTCTAATCATCCAATAGCTGCACCACTCCATTGCCTCAATCCAAAACTACAGACTCCCTTGCATCTGAGGACAGCCATGTGGTGAATCATATGTGAGGGTAGTGATCTATGAACCAATGGATTATCTTTTTAGGGAAGGGGGATGTGATAAGGAGTTTCCAGGAAGGGGGGGAGAGAACCGGGAAAGGGGATAAAATTTGAAATGTAAATGAAAATATCCAAAAAAAACCATAAAAAAATAAAAATGAAAAAAAGGAACATGCCTACATATCCGTTTGAACATTGAGAAGCTGGGCTGGTGTGTAACGAATGCCTTCACTCCTACTGAGCTAGTACTGGAAGATACTTTGAAGCTACCAGAGGAGAAAGGTAAACGTCAAAGTAGGCATAAGTCCTCTCTGCATCATATACTGGTACAGTAGTGACACACAAGTTGTGGGAGTATTCAATCACTCCCTGATTGGATTGGAGGCTCACTCTGTGAAATGGAGACTATGCCTAATTCTGCTCAGAGGCCAAGAACCTGAGATTAGATAGACCAGGGACTAAGGGGAAAACCAAATGCCATTGCTCTTCTCCAAATGACGCTGTGCTATGCCCATAGCTCAGTATCTTACTCAGCTTTCAGCAGAAAAGCTTCCTCCTGCTGGAGATGAGATGGGAACTGACAGACAAACGTGTGCATCCTCACTGTCTCCCCTGGCCCTGAAATAAAGAAGAAACACAGAGCTAACCTAGGCTCATTATTAATTCCAGAGTCTGTAGGAATATTCTCTAGATCTCCTGCCTAGAAGTAGATCAAATATACACTAGAAATGGATTCACATATGAATCAAGCAAAAGTATGTTTGCAGCCTATCCTATGCCTTCAATAATATATTGATCAATAGAAACTCTGCTTCCCTATGAATAACCTGGCAAACCACCATCCTAACTACAGTGTTGTATGAATGGGCGAGAAGAAAACGCAGCTTAGAACTTAGATCGTCAGACGTATGATAAAGTTATACATCGATTTTATTTCTCTTCTATCCATATTTTTAAACTGACATTTTGTATCACTTTCATTGTTTTTTTTCCTTTCTCCATTTTAGTTATGGTCTGAATCTCAGAACCTGAGCCAAAAGTTTATTGGTATCACTTGTAAGTCCTGTCAAAGTTAGTAACATGGAAGATAGGCCATGTTACACATTGGGTTATCCCTTAATCTTTTGATGTTCTGAGCTGTATGCTCATTCCTCTTGGAGAAAACAGAACCACCACGAGTGTACGCCACAGAGCCGCTGAAACTTTTATATGAGGCGGTGAAGGTGAAAGGTCGCTGCTCACAGTGAGCTTCTTTTTTTTAAAAAAAAATTTTTATTTTCTATATTCTATGTTTACATTCCAAAGGCTTTCCCCTTTCCCAGTTCCCCCCCTCCCTATGTCCCATAATTCCTCTCCCTCCCAACTATTCCCCAATCATTCCCCCCATTTCCCCACGGTTTCTCTACAAAACTGGATCCAATCTTTACAGGCCCAGCTTCTTAACGATCACTACCTAGAGAAGGACTACAGGTGGGAGAAGACAGGAACGGTGGGAAAGATTTGCGGCATGGCACACCTAAAGCAGAGGGCATGTCGAGTGAACCAGTGGAGATGCTGGCTGAGGGTCCTGCATGGGTGTGAATCAGCACCTTAAGGGAATGAGGGGCCTGAAGAAGACAGATGCAATGTCTGTGCCTTCTTTGACCTATCCTAATGGGTTTTCGTTAAATAGCTTCATGCAAATAAAATGCTTGAAAAATGCCCGGTTCACATGCAACACCATTGACATGTTTACTAAAATAGCTGAGCCTGGGCAAGAGCGGGAAGAAGCTGCCGTGTCGTACACAAGTTCCTTCTGTTGATACGGGCCATGGCGTGTGCTGGCGTCCCTTTATAAAGAATTGAAATATAAACTGCCAGCCTGTGTGTTCTTTCTAGTGACCCGGTTGTCTAGAAAAGCAAAATTTCCTGGAAAAAAAAATGTCCCCATTACAAAAGGATCCAAGCCACTCTCTCCTCTAGAATGATGAATATGGTGTTAGGCAAGAAACAGTAAATTGTTACATAAATTATTGTGAGTTAGCACCCATTGCATTTTTAAAATTAATACAAAGGTCAGCAGCTGAGGAGATTTATGTGGAGGGAATTTACAAACATAGATACCTGACTTCCTTCCATTCCCACAGCAGATCTCGACTTTAGCTTACTTCAATTAGTCGAGGTCAATCTGCTACACAAAGAAGACAAAAATGATTATTGGTTAATGCATCCATTTCATATGAATAATTATCTGTGAATGAATACTACTATATTAAATTATAATTACATTTTAAGGAGTATTTAGGTTTTGTATATTCTTTCTTTTTTTTCCTCTTTTTTTTATTTATTTTCTATATTCTTTGTTTACATTCCAAAGGCTTTCCCCTTTCCCAGTTACCCCCCACCATATGTCCCATAATTCCTCTCCCCCCCATGCTATTCCCCACTCTTTCCCCCCCACACACAATTTCTCTGTTCTGGGTCTACAATACTGGATCCAATCTTTACAGGCCCAGGGTCCTCTCCTTTTTTTCTTCTTGAGAGTCATTTGACTTGCTAATTGTGCCTTGAGTATTTAGGGCTTCTGGGAACATTAATATCCACTTATCAGTGATTGCATTTCATGTGTATTCTTTTGTGATTGGGTTAGCTCACTCAGGATGATAGTTTCCAGATCTAACCATTTACCTACAAATTGCATGAATTCATTATTTTTAATTGCTGAGTAGTACTCCATTGTATAAATATACCACATTTTCTGTATCCATTACTCTTTTGAGGGATATCTGGGCTCCTTCCAATTTCTGGCTATAATAAACAAGGCTGCTATAAACATAGTGGAGCATGTGTCTTTGTTGTATGCAGAGGAATCCTCTGGGTATATGCCCAGGAGTGGTATGCCAGGGTCCTCTGGGAGTGGCATGCCCAATTTTCTGAGGAACTGCCACACTGATTTCCAGAGCGGTTTTACCATTTTGAAATCCCACCAACAGTGGAGGAGTGTTCCTCTTTCTCCACATCCTCGCCAGCACTTGTTGTCTCTCGAGTTTTTAATCTTAGCCATTCTGACTGGAGTGAGGTGGAATCTCAGGGTTGTTTTGATTTGCATTTCCCTGATGACTAATGATGTTGAACATCTCTTAAGGTGTTTCTCGGCCATCCGAATTTCTTCTGGTGAAAATTCTTTGTTTAGCTCTGTACCCCATTTTTTGATAGGGTTATTTGGTTCTTTGGGGTCTAACTTCTTGAGTTCTTTGTATATATTTGATATTAGCCCTCTGTCGGATGTGGAGTTGGTGAAGATCATTTCCCACGTTGTTGGTTGCCGTTTTGTCCTTCTGACAGTGTCCTTTGCCTTACAGAAACTTTGTAATTTTATGAGGTCCCATTTGTCAATTCTTGATCTTAGAGGATAAGCTATTGGTGTTCTGTTCAGGAACTTTACCCCTGTGCCCATGTCCTCCAGGGTCTTCCCAAGTTTCTTTTCTAATAGTTTCAGTGTGTCTGGTTTTATGTGGAGGTCCTTGATCCACTTGGAGTTGATCTTAGTACAAGGAGATAAGAGTGGGTCAATTCGCATTCTTCTGCATGTTGACCTCCAGTTGAACCAGCACCATTTGTTGAAAAGGCTATCTTTTTTCCACTGTATGGTTGTGGCTCCTTTATCAAAGATAAAGTGACCATAAGTCTGTGGGTTCATTTCTGGGTCTTCAATCCTATTCCATTGATCTACCTGCCTGTTGCTGTACCAATACCATGCAGTTTTTAACACAATTGCTTTGTAGTACTGCTTGAGGTCAGGGATATTGATTCCCCCAGAAGTCCTTTTATTGTTGAGAATAGTTTTAGCTATCCTGGGTTTTTTGTTGCTCCAGATGAATTTGAGAATTGCTCTTTCTAGATCTATGAAGAATTGAGTTGGGATTTTGATGGGGATTGCATTGAATCTGTATATTGCTTTTGGCAAGATGGCCATTTTTACTATATTGATCCTGCCAATCCAAGAGCAAGAAATATTTTTCCATCTTCTGAGGTCTTCTTCGATTTCTTTCTTCAGGGACTTGAAGTTCCTGTCATACAGATCTTTCACTTGTTTGGTTAGAGTTACGCCAAGGTACCTTATGTTGTTTGTGGCTATTGTGAAGGGTGTTATTTCCCTAACTTCTTTCTCAGCCTGCTTGTCCTTTGAGTACAAGAAGGCTACTGATTTGCTTGAGTTAGTTTTATAACCAGCCACTTTGCTGAAGTTGTTTATCAGCTGTAGAAGTTCTCTGGTGGAGTTTTTTGGATCGCTTAAGTAGACTATCATATCATCTGCAAATAATGATACTTTGACCTCTTCATTTCCAATTTGTATCCCTTTGACTTCCTTATGTTGTCTAATTGCTCTCACTAGAACTTCAAGTACTATATTGAAAAGATATGGAGAGAGAGGGCAGCCTTGTCTAGTCCCTGATTTTAGTGGGATTGCTTCAAGTTTCTCTCCATTTATTTTGATGTTGGCAACTGGTTTGCTGTAGATTGCTTTTACTATGTTTAGGTATGGGCCTTGAATTCCTGCTCTTTCCAAGACTTTTAGCATGAAAGGATGCTGAATTTTGTCGAATGCTTTTTCAGCATCTAATGAGATGACCATGTGGTTTTTAGGTTGAATGTCAATTTTATCTGATATTAGAATGGCTACTCCAGCTTGTTTCCTGGGACCATTTGCTTGTAGAACTGTCTTCCAGCCTTTTACTCTAAGGTGGTGTTTGTCTTTGACACTGAGATGTGTTTCCTGTATGCAGCAAAATGTAGGGTCCTGTTTCCGTATCCAGTCTGTTAGTCTGTGTCTTTTGATTGGGGAATTGAGTCCATTGATATTAAGAGATATTAAGGAATAGTAATTATTACTTCCTGACATTTAGGGCATTATTATTATTATTTGTATTTGAGTGGTTCTCTTCTTTTGGGTTGGATGAGATGGGGTTTCTATCTTGTTTCTTCTGGGGTGTTGTTTCCCCCCTTGTGTTGGTATTTTTCCCCTATTATCCTTTGTAGGGCTGGGTTTGTAGATAAGTATCTTGCAAATTTGGTTTTGTCGTGGAATATCTTGGTTTCCCCATCTATGGCAATTGAGAGTTTTGCTGGGTATAGTAGTCTTGGCTGAAGTTTGTGTTCTCTTAGGGTCTGCATGAGGTCTGCCCAGGATCTTCTAGCTTTCATGGTCTCAAGGGAGAAGTCTGGTGTAATTCTGATAGGTCTTCCTTTATATGTTACTTGTCCTTTTTCTCTTACTGCCTTTAATATTCTTTCTTTGTTTAGTACATTTGGGGTTTTGATTATTATGTGACGGGAAGTATTTCTGTTCTGGTCCAGTCTATTTGGGGTTCTATAGGCTTCTTGTATATTCATGGGCACCTCTCTCTTTAGGTTGGGGAAGTTTTCTTCCATAATTTTGTAGAAGATATTTGCTGGCCCTTTAAGTTGTAGATCTTCATTCTCATTTATCCCTATAATCCTTAGGTTTGGTCTTCTCATTGTGTCCTGGATTTCCTGAATGTTTTGGGTTACCAGCTTTTTGCATTTTGCATTTTCTTTAATTGTTGAATCCATGGTTCCTATGGTATCTTCAGCATCTGAGATTCTGTCTTCTATCTCTTGTATTCTATTGTTGATATTTGCATCTATGACTCCTGATTTCTTCCCAAGGTTTTCTATCTCCAACATTGTCTCCCTTTGCGATTGCTTAGTTGTTTCTACTTCTGTTTTTAGATTTTGTATGGTTTTGCTCAGATCTTTCAGTTGCTTGTTTGTGTTTTCCTGTAATTCTTTAAGGGATTTTTGTGTTTCCTCTTTTATGACTTCTACTCGTTGTCCCATGTTCTCTTGTATTTCTTTAAGTGATTTTTGTTTCTCCCCCTTATTGGGATTCATTTTTTGCTCTATATTCTCCTGGATTTCTTTAAGTGATTTTTGTGTCTGCCTTGTATGGGCTTCTAGTTTTTGATCTATTTTCTCCTCTATTACTTTAAGAAATTTATCTAAGTGATCCTCAATCTGCATCTTTACCAGTGATTTTAGATCTGAGTCTTGTTTTTCTGGTGTGTTTAGATATCTGGGATTTAATTGTGTTTGCCTTGTAATGGCTTCTAGCTTTTGATCTATTTTCTCATGTATTACTTTAAGAGATTTATCTAAGTGTTCCTCTATCAGCATCCTGACCAGTGATTTTAGATCTGAGTCTTGTTTTTCTGGTGTTTCGGGGTATCCAAGATTTATTGCTGTCGGGGAACTGGGTTCGGATGCCGCCATACTGCCTTGATTTCTGTTAGTAGCGATCTTACGTTTGCCTTTTGCCATCTGGTTAACTCTGGTGTTAGTTGGTCCTATAGATACTAGCTGGTGCTCGACCCTCCTGTGGGGTTGTAAGGCTATTTCCCAGCGATTGGGATACCTGAATCACTGTCCTGCAGGGCTCTTGCTCACAGATTGCTGACAGGTGGCCTGAGTCCCCCGAGGTCTTAAACTCAGGATATCCCAGGTACTTGGTTCCGCCTGTTGGGCGGCTGCTCTGCACTGCTCCTGCTCAGGGTTTGCTGTCTGTTATCCTGTTTCCCCAGGGGTCTTAAAGTTGGGATATCTCAGTTATCTGGTTCCGCCTGCTGGTCCCAAGCTGCTGGGAAGCTGGCTGGGTCCGGCTTCCCTGCCACAGGCTGGATGGGAGGCTGGTTCTGCCTCCGGCTGGGTCTGGGCACCTGGCACACTGGCTGGGTCCGGCTTCCCCACCACCAGCTGGATGGGAAGCTGCAGGCAATATGGCAGCTGCCTGCAGGGAGCTCGGGATCCGCCCCGCGAGTGCAGAGCGCAGCAGCTACTCTGTGCCCAACTCCCGCTCCAGGCCTGAGTCCCCGAAGGTCTTAAGCTCGGGCTGTCTCGGGTACCTGGTTCTGCCGCAGGCTGGGTCTGAGCACCTGGCAGGCTGGTTGGGTCCGGCTTCCCCACCACCAGCTGGATGGGAAGCTGCAGGCAATATCATATTCTTTCTGTCTCAATAATAGATAAAAATAATTTGAGAGTTTAAAAGTTTATTTTTTTATTTTTTTTTAATTTTTATTTTCTATATTCTATGTTTACATTCCAAAGGCTTTCCCCTTTCCCAGTTCCCCCCCCACTATATGTCCCATAATTCCTCTCCCCCCAACCATTCCCCAATCATCCCCCCCCCACGATTTCTCTGTTCTGGGTCTACAAAACTGGATCCAATCTTTTCAGGCCCAGGGTCCTCTCCTTTCTTCTTCTTTGGAATCATTTGACTTGCTAATTGTGCCTTGAGTATTTAGGGCTTCTGGGCTCATTAATATCCACTTATCAGTGATTGCATTTCATGTGTATTCTTTTGTGATTGGGTTAACTCACTCAGGATGATATTTTCCAGATCTAACCATTTAGCTACAAATTGCAAGAATTCATTATTTTTAATTGCTGAGTAGTATTCCATTGTATAAATATACCACATTTTCTGTATCCATTCCTCCTTTGAGGGATATCTGGGCTCCTTCCAATTTCTGGCTATTATAAACAAGGCTGCTATAAACATAGTGGAGCATGTGTCTTTATTGTATGCAGGGGAATCCTCTGGGTATATGCCCAGGAGTAGTATACCAGGGTCCTCTGGAAGTGACATGTCCAATTTTCTGAAGAACCGCCAAACTGATTTCCAGATGTTGAGGATTTTTTGCCAGCTTGGTTTTATCTGAAGTCAGTCTTTTGGCATCTTTTTGATCAATAGCTGTCTCCATATTTGTAAACTATATGAGAAAAAAAAGTGTTACGATCTGGACCAGGCAATTTTCCAGCACAATATGAAAAACAGGGTACTCCCTTTGGGAACAATGTAAAGTACAGCTATCACCCAGATCCACCCAACACATGTTCCACCACTCAAGGGACGCCTGAAAGTGTGACCTGCCTGGCACAGATGGAGAGAGTCTGAGGAGGCACTGGTGTCTCTCACTTTGACTATCAGACTTCTGAAACAATGGACCCCTAGAAACTGCAATTCCTCCTGGAATCTCTGGGAGAAGGAAAAGCCTAAACCTTAGAGAAAACCTTCCATACCCCCAAAAGGTTTACAACTTGTTGGATCATCTCACAGAAGAGACAAGGGTGGGGCAGTGGGTGGGCCGGCCCACACCTTTGCTGGGGACTGGAGATAGTGATAATTCTAGCCCTCTATTTAAACCTTAGCCTTATGTCAGGACCCAGAACATAAGACTTGGAGAAATCATCAGATCATTTTTTCCTCTTTCCCCATGTGTACATGTTGAATAAATCTCCTTAATTTTCCACCATTAATTTGGCTACTTTAATTAGCTTATCAGGGATTGTCCTAACTAGCTGAACCTGGTTTGTTGGGAAACAAGTTGTAGCTCTAAGTCTGATAAACCAGAAGCGTAAATTCTAGTATACACACTACACTTTTTCTTCTTCACACATGAACATAGTAAAGGTTTAATTGATATCCTAGGCACAAAAAGATATTGTCAAAAACTGATTTTAAAAAAAGTAGAACAATGTTAACGATGTAGTAAATGATTTACTATGGTTGAGAACTCTTTCTTTCGTTTTTCTTTTTATTAGATAGCTTCTTTATTTACATTTTAAATGTTGTCCCCTTTCCCCATTTCCTCTCCAAAAACCCCCTATTCCATCTGCCCATTCCCCTGTTCACCAACCCACTCACTCCCGATTCCCTGTCCTGGCATTCCCCTACACTGGGGCATCAAGCCCTTTCAGGGCCAAGGGCCTCTCCTCCCTTTGATGTCCAACAAGGCCATCCTCTGCTACATAGTCAGCTGGAGCCATGGGTCCCTCTATGTGTACTCTTTGGTTGGTGGTTTAGTCCCTGGGAGCTCTGGGGATACTGATTGGTTCATAATGTTGTTCCTCCTATGGGGCTGAAAAAATTCTTCAGCTCCTTGGAGAAGACTCTCTCCTATCACATCAAACTCATCCTTCTTGTTGTGACTGAGGCACAATGCGTGCGCTGAGGATGAAGGGAACCAAACAATAAGCACAGAGCAACTGTTTTCTAGACTTCTGTGGCTTGGGGTGAAACAACAAAAGGGGCACAGATTTATTTTACCAAGTTTACAAGTCCATAGGGAGATTCATTCTTCTATGCACCTTTGCATCTTTGGCAGTTGGTGTTTTTTATTTTATTTTATTTTATTTTATTTTATTTTATTTTATTTTATTTTATTTTTCTTTTCCTAATTTTCAACAACGTCTTTCCCATTTTTGCTTAAATACTTTGTGACTTTCTCTGTCAAAGACTCGAATTTTTACCTATCATTTCTTCACCCATTATTAAGTAAATTGATGTTTGTTTCAATGTGCAACTATAGTACTATGGCCGTCTACAGGATACTCTAAGTGACAACTCACTTGCAAGATGATTCACATCTTGAGCAGGACAGAGAGGATTCCATCCCACTGCTCAGAAGGGCACACATAGCTTCCTCACTTCTGTTTTCATTAAAGCCCTTGGGATGCCAAAGACTGTGCATCCAGGGCCGCAGAGAGCAGGGCCGAGGATGGACATGGGAAACGACAGCTATCAGGCCATGCCTTCCAGGCAGGCCAAGGTGAGAAGCAATACTTTCACTAGCATGACTTAAGACCTGCTACTTCATCTCTCGCTCTTCTTTGATTTCTGTTAATTCCCCTGTCAATAAAGCAAGAAGCCCTGTCTTGGTTTTGTTTTCGAAATGTCTTAAAGGATTAGCTAAGTCTAGGACTGCTGCCTCTGACCAAGAGCATCAGAGGATGTCATCCCCATGACAGTTTGCCTTCTCTCTGCACTTCAGATTTACATCCCAGATAATCCAGACAGCTGCTAGTTTAAAGGTTTACAAAAAAGACTAAACAATGTCAGGCACATGCCTTTAGTCCCAGCACTTAGGGATTGGGGGTGGGGGTGAAGGCAGACATATCTCTCTGAGTTTAAAGCCAGCCTAGCCTACAGAATCCTAAGACATCCAAGACTGCTATACAATGAAACCCTGTCTTGACAAACAAAAACAAAAACCCCAAACAAAAAAAAGATAAAATATGACTCTTGTTCGAATATAAAAAATGTATCATTGTGAAAGAATTGATAGCTAATTGAAAGGTAATAAAATGATACAAGAAATAAAGATTATATAGTATATTTTTAAAAAATGCATACATATATGTTTATTGCATGTATAAAATAAAAAAAACACTGAACTGAGATTTTAAATTAACACAAAACTGGCAAATGTCCTAGACAACAATATATTATAATGCTTAGGCCTGTCTTTTCTACTGGAAAGGAATCAATTTTTTTCTCAAATAAAATTTATTTTCATAGCCATCAATTTCTACAACCTAACTTCTCCCTCAACCCAGCTGTAATATAGCTCTGTCAATAGAAAAGCAATCAAAACTGCCCGTTCCTATGCAACCAGATAAATCCATCACTTAACTGCAAAGGCATCCAGTAGTCATTTCTGCATCGAGTACCTTTTAATTATTCTTCATTGCTGTTCCAGCTTTCATTATACAGTTTATGCCACAACTGCCCACCTACAACAAAATTAATCATTCTAGCGAAATACCTAGCATCCCATGCATATAAATTGGTGTAACTTCCTGCACAGTCCATAATTTTCATTCTTGTTCTATTTTCCTCCTTAAAAGCTCCCAGCCAACCTGTATTAGGTAGATGCTTGGCCTATAGCTGTGAATGGTGATGTGTTTTAGCATCAAGGTATTTAGCTTGAAAGGCTCTCTCTTTCCCCATGAACTTAAGTCTTATTTGTTGATCTTCACAGAATCCACGTTCCTCTTATAAAACCCCGTTCTCCTGCCAACCTACATTAACTTACTTGCCATCAACACCATGACTGCAGTGTGCTGTGTGGGCCTTGGATCTCCAGGACAGTTGTCTTGTTCTAGCCTGTCATTTTGAATGACCTTTGCAACAACTTCTCTCTTCTGATTAAAGCTGGTGAGTGTTCCTTTATATTCAGAGACAGTAAAGAAGACCCAGTGACTCTTCTAGTCTCTGAGGTGACTAGTCCCTGAAGCACTTTTGCTATCAAACCTCCTTGAGACAGCTAATTAAGTTCATTTTAATTTAGAATTAAAAAGCTTTGATTTCCGAGTGATGGCTGTCATACAAATATAGATTAAGACAAGGATGAATATGCAGGTGTTGATGTATAAAAATATCTGCTCTGGGAAGCAAACCACTTATAAGACATCAACACTTCCAAAGAGGGAGGGGAAAAACCCCAACCATCTTAGCATTTTGAAGATAAGCCATTGGACCTTGAATGTATTAAGAGTTGCCTATGTGCATGCCATCTAATCTCCCACTGCTAAGGATGAGTAGGTAAAAATTATTCATCTTCCATGAGATTGCACATTTCAAGAGAATATATATGTTTGCAGGTTAAAATATTAGCACAATGCACTTTCAAGTTTCCTTGGTTATATTATTATCACTTTTGACTATAACACTCAAAGGCAAGTACCTCATATACTAGACCCAAATGCTTTAAGTGTTTTAAAATGGAAATAGAAGACATGATCTGAATGGAAAACCAAGTGGCCATCCACTACTGCGGTTTTATGTTGCTACTTGTATCAGCTTGTTAATAGCTGCAGAAAATGAACATGAAGAAGTGCCACTAAGGACAGCTATTTTAAAATTAAAATCTCTCACTTGTAAAAGTTTCATATCAGGCATGAGCATCCCACCATTACTCTCCAGCAGCAGCAACTCTTAAGTTTCTGGAAAGTCAGATCCTTGCCTCATTAGTGGGAGGCTGATGATTAGAGATGGAGAGTTTGCCCTTTGGACCGCATGGACCAAGCAATCTTCCAGTGACAGCATTGGCAGGAGGATGACCTTCATTCCTATCTGTCAATCAAGTTGACTAGACGCTGCCAAGACAAAAACACAGGCTTACAAGAAAGATAACACATAAAATTTAAGTGGATTTAATTTTTTTAATTTCTATTTTCCTAAGCTCTCTCCTTCATTGTCCTCATTACATTGTAAAGACTGAGAGAGAAAAATCACAGCAATACCTATATCCATCCATATATAAGTACCTTGAATTCATAAAGACTAAAATCATTTCATTTCCTACTCTTAACCAAAATTGCAGAAATCCACATTGGTAGCACATTAGTGCTTCTTATTAAAATGTAGAACCAAAAAGTGAGCATGAATTTCTGATTGTAAAATAAAATTTTAGTGGCTAGAAACCATTCATAAAAGACCGTCATTCCAAGACCTACTAAAGAGAGAACAAGAACCATAAGTAAGTTTGACACACAAAATTTAAAAAAAATAAAAGAATACATTTTTTTATAAAAAATACACCAACAATAATCTTTAATGGAAACAAACCAAAACAAAACACTATGGGCTTTGAACAACATATCGTACTAGAAAATGACCCAACACAATTTAAAGAGTTAATGTTTAAAGTGCATTGAGAAGATAATCCCAAGATACATGATTACTCCATGCGCAAACCTAATCTCTGTGAATTTGATATTATATCATTTGTTTCTTCATAGCATTTTCATTGAAAATCATTAATTCACTACAGATGTATTATGTATGTGGCAAACCCCCAAACAAAAGCATGCCTCCACAGTCTACAGCTGACTAGAATTTATACAACGATGCTCTGCATTCAACATCCTACTGCATGTATACTACAGAGTAAGAAGATAACTTCGATACCTTCTGATGTTCACAGTTTTCATGGTTATTTATTTCATTTCGGGACATTTCAGGTTTCACCAAAAAAGAACTTAAAAATATTTTAACATTCCTTTGCCAAGTTGTAGCATTACAGAACAAATGGCAAAGAAACGTATCTCAAGAGCTCAAGAGCACAGTGCTGGTGTTATTGGCCTGAAATTACACTTTAAAAAAAAACTGGCTTGAAAAATTGTTAACTCACTGAATACAATGTTAACCTTTATCAGTTCTGCGTTTTGCGTAACTGAGGGAACAGTGTAAAATTTATATAATTGAGTAGATAGAAAAAAATCATCGATACGTACATTCTTCACTTTGCTAATTTATTGAATTTAAGATAATGTTAAAGTGCAGTAATGCTTCTTGCCACTTTTTGGGTAGCCTATGAGAAAAGGCATCCCAACAGTTTGTGAATTGAGAGGATATCTGAAGTGAGTCTCCTTTCTCTGCTTTCAGAACGGTTTGTTTCTCATGATACTATGCCTAAGAACATTGGGCCTTTAACATTATGTCAATATTGGATGATGCTACATTAAGCAGAATGTTCCATAGGGTAAAAATATTCAAAATGACACTGAGGAATCAAGCACGTGCTCTCTAAATTTATTAAGATCTCAGCCACATGGTATTCTATCCACCCTTCAATACAAGAATGAAATGAAATATTCCAAAACTATAGGTGAATAACTATCACATTTCATATCTTGATGGGATTCCAACAGGCTAAAGTGAGCATGAACTTTCTGAACAAAGCAAAACAAAACCCTTAGGATTCTGGGTTCAATTTTGTACAAGGAACAAGAGCACAGGGGATAATGGTCCTAGATGTTTTTGTAGCAATGACAGTCATCTTGAAACACATGAGTGTGGTCCTGGACACTGCAGCATCACAAAAGAAGACTCTAGAAGAAGACTCCAGATCTTTCCCTGCATACATTATGGTGGGCAAGATAGCAGGTTTGCTATGAACTGGGTTTTTTAAAAAATTATTTATTGTTATTATTATTGTTATTATTATAATTATCATCATGTTATATGATCTGTATGTATGTCTGCAGAGGCTAAATGATTTGTGTTCTGGGAATTGAACTCTCTGAAAAGGCAGTAACTGTTCTTAATGGTTGAGCCATCAAAAAGAAAGAAAGGAAGGAAGGAAGGAAGGAAGGAAGGAAGGAAGGAAGGAAGGAAGGAAGAAAGGAAGGAAGGAAGGAAGGAAGGAAGGAAGGAAGATAGCAGAGCAAATTTGGTATATATAACAATGCCTTGAATATTGGCTAATAACATGCCTACTTTTCTGAAAAAATATGTTTTTAAATACAACCATAAAACAAGATGATTTTGTTTGCCATGCGACCCATTCACTCTTTAAATTTTCAACCTTGTTTTTTTCTATTTTTAAATATTTCTTAGCCTCAAATAGAAACTGTTAATGCACCATTTTTAAAAATGAGAATTTTATACAAGCATTGCATGAAACCATTAGATCAGTTCATTCTACATGCATCATTGGTGTTGGTTTTTAATCTCAGCTCCCTTCTCCCCTCATTGGGTACATCCGCTTTCATTAACATTCAGAGAGCTGCTCTCAGGAATTAGAGAGAAGAATGTTCTTTCAGAGCAAAGAGGCCAGAGGATTGTGGCATCCTGCACACTTCCGATTCTGCACTCATCCTCAACACCACATAGCTAATTCAGATACACCTCAACCTGGTTTTATAAACAAGGATCTATGGCGCCATCCCTTGTTGCTTGCTGATTACTTACACTATAATTATGCACAAAGGTAAACACATTGGAACAGGTATTTACAGACTGAGAGAAAGGATTGTAATGATTCCTTTTTCTAAAATCTGTCCATTTCCATGAGTAAAGATTTATTAAATCCTGCCTAGGAATATGCTAGGTGCGATGGAAGAGCCAACAGATGAAAATCCCTTGTTTGTGCACATAACTTGAAGAAATGGCACAACATAGACAGAGGAAACTGAATGTGTGTCCTCTCATGGCTTATGAAGTGTTTGCACGTGTCATGGTGGATTTTCAAAACTGTCTTGAAAGTTATCTTAATGTTATATATAGGAAAGCCCATGTTTTTCGACCTTTTATGTTTGTAGGTTGTTGTTACCTGTAGAATTAAAGTGACTTTTATTCATGTTTCTTCCTTAAAAATACACACTGATCCCTGTATGTGAGAGTGTGGGAATGTTCCCGTGTATGCATGTGTTTAGTGTGTTTGCAGGTACATATCTCTGTGAAAATGCACACATACATGCATTCACTTGAATGGGGAGGACATTGGACAATATCACATCACACGCATTTGTGAATTGTGTTTAACATTTCTAAGCAGAGGCTGTGAGTTAAAACAAAATCAAAACAAACAAAGGAACAACAAAAAACCAACTTTTGGAGAAAAACAACAACTTACCAAACTCTCTTGATTCCTGAACTAAAGCCAGCATGACTTCTAACAAAAATTGATAAATGCTAGTTGGCCAATGAGAAGATAAACTACTAGGACTGAAGTGAGGGCCCAGAGAGTTGAGCTACTGTGAGGGAGAACATGACTCCACCAGGAACCAGAGCACTTTTGATAGTATCACCAACACTACCTCGAATTCTAGAAGGTCGCACACAGTGGGAATAAAGCAAGAAAACTGTTGTCTACTGAAGTCTTAAGAGTCAGAAGACTAAGGATGGAGTTGACTGAAGATCAGAGGACATAGAAAGTTAGCAGAACCCCACCGATAAATCACCCAGAGATAATATTCTATGCTGTTTCTGCGGGTGATTTCCTGCCTTTTATTACCAACCTGACTTCCAGGGATGCCCTGTGCTTAATATGTGGGTGATTCACCGAAGCATCTTCAGGTCCTGACAACAGAAACAGTAACAACAATCTGGTAGAAACATGAGCTCTTTTTTGAAAACCAGGCAGGAGGTTTAAAAGGTTTCACTCTAAACCACCAGCCAAACAGTACACATGGATGGACCCATGGCTCCAGGTACATATGTAGCAGAGGATGGCCATTTCATACATCAATGAGAGGAGAGGCCATTGGTCCTATGAAGGTTTGATGCCTGAGTGTAGGGGAATGCCAGGTCAGGAAAGTGGGAGGGGGGTTGGTAAGCAGGGAGAGAGGGGAAGGGATAAGGGTTTTTTGGAGGGGTAATGGGGAAAGGGGATACCATTTGAAATGTAAACAAAGCAAATATCTAATTAAAAAAAAGTTTCACTCTTCCACCAAAGCTTATAGCACCCAGGAAACACTGAAATTGATTTCATAATCTCTCTCTCTCTCTCTCTCTCTCTCTCTCTCTCTCTCTCTCTCTCTCTCTCTCTCTCTGGTTTTTGTCAAGACAGGGTTTCTCTGTGTAGCCTTGGCTGTCCTGGAACTCACTCTGTAGACCAGGCTGGCCTCGAACTCAGAAATCTGCCTGCTTCTGCCTCCCAAGTGCTGGGATTAAAGGCATGCACCACCACCACTCGTCAATATCATAATCTCTTAATTACATTGGTCTTTGGGTCAGAAGAACCCAGTCAAGCACACATACTAATAGAACTTCCAAGGTCAGCTAAGTTCAGGTGGTCAGTTTTTAGGTTTAGACAAGGAGAATGCTATAACATTTTTTGTTTCTTCTTATTTAACTTAATTAAATAATTAGTGTAAAAACTTAATGTAAAGTTTTTATATTATTATTACATTCAATTAAGTTAAATAAAAATTATAAAAGTAAAAAATTGTACATTCAATTAATTTAAATAAAAATAAAATAATATAAAATTTTTACATTCTAATAAGTTAAATAAAAAGAAATGAGGGAATAAGGTTTAAAAACAACTTAATTTTTAGTTTAATTTGTGAAAACCTTTCTGTTTCACATTCTGAGTTACTAAGACAATTTTATCTAATTAGTTCAGATTGTTCTTAAGCAAGGAATATGAGAAAGAATTTTCCATGCACAAACTATACTAATTATTAACATCTGAGTTATATAAATAATAGTTTTATTTTCTGTCAAAACACACTCTTGTGGTCCAAATACTCCTCATTAGCATATCCAACAGAAGAACATTAGATACCCAATAAAATGAATAAAGCAAATGGGCCAAAACCAAATTACAATGTATTTCTTTAAGATTCAGACAATGTTAATATAATACTGACAACTCTTAAAATTTCACAGGCTAAAGATCTCATTACAAATTAGATTCTACATAAGTAACAGTTTTGACTTTTAGAGTCAGGGGCAAGCACTCGCATTTTAAAAAGAATATACACTGATGAAGTCTCTTGCTTTTTCTGGCACAATCTAAATGTATAAAGATGGTCATCCTGCCCTTGCTTATAGCTGTGCTCTGTTCATATGGAGATAAAATACAATCCTTTATCATAATGCATTCATGTTCAGAGCCATAAAAGTCTCTCAACTGAATAGTGTATTCCCCTGCTCCATTTATAATGCAAAATGAGGATTTCCAACTGCTTCATCCATTTAAATTATTAAATAAGTTTTAATTACTAAGTAAAGAAATATAATTTTCATCCCGAAAATTTACCCATCCTTTACTGGGTATTTTTCTCCTAAGTGATGGTATGGTCAGCTGTATCTTCAATGCTTTAAAACTCAAAGGTTTTGTGATTTAGGGATAGATTCTCTCATATAGTCATATTGTATTATGGTAGCTTTTCAATTGCTTGAATTTACTAACTTCTTTTATTTTCAGCTGAAATAGTCATTATTACGACACACTGGTAAGTTAAAATGGGTAGAGTATAATCCTTAGATATAAAACAAACAAGAAACAAAAAAACATGCTTAAGGATTTGGAAAGCTGCCCACTCTACTGGTCATCACTCTAGAAAAAGATTCCTGGTGTTTTTTTCTCTATAGCAGCTCTTAGCCTTCCCTTGTCTTCAGGGACTATATTCGGTTATCCACAGCTTGCCCAAATGTGACAGTATAAATTTTCCTTGATCATAGCGAACAGAAATCCTAATACAGTAGAAGAATGACGTCAACAATAGCGTGTGAGGGAGCCAAGAGTGAAGGTCATTTGTATCTGACAAAATCCAGGGCAAGAAATGTGCAAAACAGGTAAGGGTGATTTTTAGCCAGTGTGCATTGAAGGCCTAAGTATTGTTGCTTTGAGCATTGTCTCTCAGATTCCACCAGCTATAACAAAAGCCTAAGATACTCAACTTGTAAAGAGGATAGACAGATGCTTATATCTAGATATCCAATATAGATATCTACTAATATAGTAGATAGATAGATAGATAGATAGATAGATAGATAGATAGATAGACAGACAGATAGATGCTGCCCTGTTAATTAAGGTCAAATTCTACCATTGTCCAATAGCCTTCTAGTCTCAGTGCAAAATGGAAGACTCCCTTCCTTAGCAGGGCTTCTCCTTCTCTGACCTTAATCCCCACACATCTGTAGAATATAAAGTAGCCTTGTTTAAGATTAAAGGTTCAACTTCCTTTTTCCCAATAACAACCTGTTCAGCTAGCAACTGAGATTCCCGAAATGCTTTCCCATGCTAATGAGCATCCTTGTACCTTGACCTTTGCCCATCCTGGATGCTTCTACCTCCAGTCCCCAAAACTATATAAGCATTGAGTCTCCCCAAGTAAAGTTGATGTTTCCTCTCAGGTGGTAAATAGTCATCACTGTATGTACTCACTGGACTTATGAATGCCTTTTCTATCATCTCTTTCCTCTTTGCCCTCAAGGACTGATATTAGTCAATGATATCCAGGGGCAGGGAGGTCACAGATAGATGATAGACCGATAGATTGTTTATAGATGATAGATAACAGGAAATAGATTAGATAGATAAATAGATAGATAGATAGATAGATAGATAGATGGATGGATGG